>JAZDUH010000360.1:1017500-1687394 GCA_036419115.1 Scarus forsteni
CTCTAAACATTTTAAAAACATTTTCAACATTTTATATATTAAATTTGTCTTTTATTCGACAGAATATATGTTTTTGACATTTGGCACAATATGCAGTTTTTCAAAATCCTCGCCTGACCATATTGTTGTAAAACCTCTACAATTTTGCTCTGCATCAATTTACAACAATAATCCTTTGCAGAGAGGATGTAAAAATATTTTCATTATTAATTTTTGGAGTTTTACAGCCACTCCAGCATCATTTCTAAGAGAAATTCACAATAAGAAATACTTTCTTTTTTAGGCAAGGATGAAATTATCAAATTATTCTGGACTTCTATCTTCATTTACTCTGTCCCAGTAACACATATACTGATAATCACACATGTGGACAAATCTCTCAAGTGTTCCTTTTATTATGACACTAAAATTGTTCAAATAGACCTTGTGGTTGCACAGAAACACTCTTTTCTTTATGAGTATGTCATTTATGAGCAGAAGGCTTAAAAAGGGGCTGGGGCTGAAAGAGTTAATTAAATATGAACAAGACCACTGTGATAGCTATTATTTATTGACATCTCAAAGTCAAAGACTACATTTGTATTGTCCTGGAGGATAAAAATTCCATACCATGTATTCTTTCACCAGATTCTTTGGCTCCTCATTGAGGTACACACACAGGGCGTTGAGGATACACTCTCTTCTGACATCAATGATGCTGGTCTGAGCAGTGCCGGTCAAAGTTTGCAACAACACACACACACACACACACACACACACACAAAAAAAAAGAAGAAAAAAAAGAAACCACATTTTAAATAATGAGGAGAGTAGATATCGCAACATGTATGTAAACATTGGTAAGTCACTCTAGTGTCCCAGCTAGGCCTGTCACAATAACAAATTTTGCTGGACAATAATTTTCCCACTAATTATTGCCGATTAACAGTATTGTCTACATTACTTTGAGATCATTTTTTTCATTAATGTAATATGACATAATAATGCAAGTAAAAGGAGTCAAAAGCAATAAACTTCAATTTCTCAAGAGTATATAACACTATAGTAGGAATGTTAAGAGCTTTAAAATAAAATAAAGACACAAACAACAAAATAACTTAAGTAAATAACCAAAAACAAACAATTACAACAAAATGGACTCCCAGTCTTTTTTTTCCAGCAAAAACTGCACTTAAATAAAAATCACAATCATAACAAAAAAATAAAAATAGACCCTGTCTCTGTTAAGGAAAACAACACTCCAATAAAAACCACACACAACAATATAAACAATAATTAAAACAGAGTTTATTCAGTTCATAAAGTTCTGTTTCTGACATGCACGTTGTCTAAGGCAATTTTTACTGTCTGTCAGACGTTTGTAACCATTTTGCGTTGTTTTATCTGTATTTACTTTCCTCAGTCAGCGTTGACTGTTGGGACGAAGGCTTTGCTGCACCTCGAGGTGCGCATGCAAGTTGGTCGTAATTCGCCGCTACTTTCAAACAAATGCAAGCTCGTCGGTGTTCATGAGCTCACACCATCTTCATTCTGTTCAAACTGAAACACTCCCACAGTGGGGCTGACACATTTTCACTAATAAAACCATCACTTCCGTGCTTTCCTTTGTATTTGCTTTCTTGTCACTTTCAGCACTCTTGAGTGTGTGCGCACTCGTGGCCCCGCCTACTCCATTGGGACAAAGATTGAATGACTGACAGGAGGGTTCACGCCATTCATTCCACTACAAAACCAACGCTCCCAGGTGTTGAGACAGATGCAGAGTCATTTAGCCTATTTGGTAGAGACGGAGGAGGACAACAAACGCACATGCACGCGTACACGCATGCATGTCAATTTATCAAGGCCGCCAAAATACCGACTTCGTTTTTATTGTGCAGTTAATTGATTTATTGAGTATCGTGACAGGCCTAGTCTCATTTTTTTTTTTTAAAGTCCAAATACAAACTTTTCAAGTTAAAAATCTGTGCAAATCTGTAGCTTTCATTAAAGAAAGTAATCTATCAGAGGCAAATTTTGATGAAACAAACTTCTTCTCTAGAAATGTCTAAGTTTATTTTTTTAAGCTGTAAAGGTTTGACGGTCTACTTTTTCCATTACCATACCTGAGATATGGGAATCATGATGCTCCTGATTTTTCTTCCTTGAGCGCCCCCTTTCTTGCCAAACACCCTGATCAAGTCTTCAGAGTGAGCATCCAGTCCAGAGAAGAACCTCGACACCAAACTGACTGTTGTGATCCTCTTGAATTCTGCAGTTACCTTAGCACAAAAGCAAGTTCATAAATCAAATACACATTATAAATTAAAGTTCAATTGTCATCTTTCAGCAAATCTTCAGTTTACCAGTTATTTTAATGGCATGCTCATATGTAGCACACTGTACATTAGGCCTGAAGGTTTAAGGACATTGATCATCATCCAAACATGAACATGCATGATGAACTCACTGCAAATGACCCCTAACAGTTAATTAAGTTCAGCAAACACACACACACCAGAGCTATATTTTTGGTAAACAAGTAGCATTTGACCAATGAGGTGAATCCCTGGAAAAGTTTAATTGTGACCACAAATTATATGACAAAAATGTCAATACAGTGATGGCTTATTATCAATTCATGATACTTCAAAACTAGCCCATCCCTTTCATTCCTGTAAACTCTTATTTTGAAATGGCTAGTTAGGGCCTGGGTTTGTATCCCCTGTGGCCTGTCTCCTGCATGTCATTCCCCACCCTCACCCTGTTTCGTACTCTAGCCACTGTCCCCCTCCCCTATCAGATTGAAGGGGGAAAAGCCCAAAAAGTCTTTAAATGATGAGTTAGTAACCATGAGAACACTCTGACCCACTGTGATGATCAATCTAATTAGACAATTTGTTTTTAGACTAAAATGTAATATTTTATTGATTAAAACAAGACTAGCACCTTAAGAGAGAAAAATGGACTAAAATTACAGAAGTCCATTGACAGAGCTACTATTAATTGGGAGGGGGGCATGTAATTTTTTTAATTTAGAGTTCTATCCTTTATGTAGTTTTCTGTAAAAAAAAAAAAAAAAAATGGATTGTGGAAACAAAATGTAAATTTCTGTTTAAAAAAGGAGCAATATAATGTTTGAGGTGTCATAAATGTTTTTGTAAAGCAGACAAACTTAGAAACTGTTGAGCTATAATGCACACTTTACGTACTTGTTTATCACAAGAAATAGCACATCAAACAGTTATTGCAGAATGCAAAATACTCCATAACAACTAGGCTTTTTATTGGACTACAACATGTTGCAACCACCGCTGTGCATATATGTCAGGGTTCCCACTCTTTTCGATAAATAATTATCCAGGATTATTCTTCCAGGAATTTTCAAGGATGGCTTCCAGTGTCGAATAACCAACTGAAGTTATAATAATCGTGTGGGCTATTTTGAAGTTAATCTAGCCTTCTAAAAAACAAGGTTAAAGGTCGATGACCAATATCTCTAACTGGCTCAACAGCATCATAGCTTAAAAATACTGTATTTCTGAATCTCGGGCATGAATATTGTTTCCCAGTTATCTTTTTAGTTGGGCTTTATGTAGTGCCTCAATATTCTAAATTTCTGGTTTATAATTATTTTTAAATATTTCTTTTTAGAAATATATTTTGTTGATTTACTATTTAAACAGCCTACATATTTTGTCATTTTTTAATTTCTTTTTGTCACCATTGTTTTGAGTATTTTTGTTTTATGCCTTATCTTGCATTATTTTATCTACTTATATTTTATAGCCAAGTGTGCATTAGTTACCAAGTACATTTTACTTCATTTCCTCTGTTTGATTTTGATCACTAACAAGGTTGAAGGAAGATCAATAATTTTCCAGGACAATTCAAGCTTTTCCAGGACATTTCTCCTCATTTTCCATGACTGGAAAATTGGCCAATCATTTTCCAGATTTTCTAGGACACGTGGAAACCCTGTATTTACTTACCTCACGTACACAGAAGAGAGCTGGCCATCTGGTTTTGAAATGAGCAATCATGGGTGCATCTCGGACAACTTCTTGCCTCCTGTGTGCAAAGGTTTTGTCCATCATGGCTGCCACTGTGTCCTCATTGTTCCTTTTCTTTACCTCTGAAAGAAGGGTCTCTCTTATCTTTTCGAGCGTCTCTACAGACTCACCAGTTGGGAAGGTGGGGCAGTAATTCACCTCAGCTCTTCTTGGCTTCTTAACACCAAATGCTGGAGAACATCTGTCTGCAGGTTTATTGTTCAGGGAGTTCAGTTCGACTTCTGGGCATCCAAGCCGCTTCAGCTTCCGTCTGTAGTTGGCAAGCTTGTACTTTAAGCTCATCTTCCAACCGTCATATCCAGTGGTAGAGCCCGGTTCTTTCAAACATGGATGAGACATCACAAGGGCTTCTGCCACCTCTTCAAACTCATCGTCAGAGGGGTACACTTTGTGCTTAACAATCGCTTCAGCTAAACTGTCAAGAATAGCACTTTTTAGTCGTGTGTCAGGGTTGAACAAAGTCCCGGTTTCTTTGAATGCAGTATTCGCTTTATCCAGCTCTAGCTCACAATCATACGGGAACCGGGGCACAAGGAAAACAGCAGGCCATCCAGAGGATCGAGAAGAGTTGGACTCAGGAGAAGATAAGATGTATGTATCACCTGATGTCACTGACAGAGAGTCAGAGGAGCTAGATGTAGCAGGAGTCGAGTACGGAGGGGGCGGGGAGCCATCGGGTAGGGCAGAGGCATTTGAGTCAAAGATGAGCTTGATAGTACTTTTGTCCTCGATCTCTGTTACTGAAGTCAAATTTGTAAATTCATTGCCAAATTCAGCATCCATGAATTGAAGCCTGAAGTCTGGCTCTACCCCACAATGTCTCTTGATGTGCTGAACAAGTTCAGAAACAGTCTCAGGAATACCATTTTCCAGAGTAAGTCTCTGCGAGTTGTTTTCTCCAAGTATGATCCTGAGCCTCACTGGAGCCATTCCTGTGAATAGAAAAACACTGTTTTACATGAATAATTCCCATTTATGGTTGCAAGTAACCAGTATTTCCATTGGTCATCTAAAAAAATGTACAGTCCAAGATTTTATCATTTTCTATGAACCCTTACTTCAACAAACAAGAGAAACCATTAATAAAGAAAACAGTGAAACCAGTACGTATGTGTTTATAAACAGTATAAAACTATACAACAGGCCAAAGACAACAGTGTCTTATTTCATAGAAAGCTAATGCTTAAATAAAAATATTAAATTTGGGTCAAATTGACAGATATTAATTATTGCATTTAGCATAAAGTGTAAATCTGGAACTTAACTTGTAGTAAACAGGTGTCAGCTCTATGTTAGAGTGTCAGTCTTTTTGAGGGTCTGATTTCTCACCATTTGGTTAATTAGTGACTCTTAGTTAAATACATGAAAGCATACAAATTTTAATTCTGAAAATAATAGAATATCATAAAATAATTGAAAATTGTCAAACAATTCATGAAAATTATCATACCTTACACATGTATGTGTCTTTTTAATGACACCATTCTGAAAGGTCCAACAGTATAGTCTGCCAGAGGGTAGTCATCTGCCAGCTCACTAAACTCAACCAGCTCTGTATCTTTAGTTGGACAGCCCTGAAGCTCAAAGGCTCTGTGATGCTCACTATACCACCCAGAAAGCCTCTTAACCATGAAAAACAGTCTCTCTTGTATAAGAAAAATGTGAACAATCTGGCCAAAGTCAGGAAGTCCACTTGTAGACCCATGTGCTATAATCATGCCATTTTTGAAACTTGCACCTCTGGTTGAAACAGATCTGGTTATTTGTACCTCTCGTGTACCAGGAAATTTCTGTTCAATATTCTCAACAATTTCCCTTCTCAAAACATCTACAGGAACTGTTGACACATCTGTGATCTTCAGATTATCTTTTTCAAAACTGGATGCTCTCATGTGATAGGAAATCATGAGCTGGTGCTTTACAGCAAGTGAGAGAGAGACATTTTTAAAGCAGTTTGAGTGTCGAATAACCTGCTTAAAAAAACTGTGCTTGGCCTCGAACCGCATGGTCCAGAGACCAACAAGAGGACCAAACTTCCTGATGAGTTCAGGATAGTGCTCTAAGTAATGGTGTTTGGGCAAAAGCTGAACATGAGGAAAGAGCTCTTGGTATATTTTTCGGTGATCCGAAATTTTGCACTCAAGGTATGCTATGGATTCTTCTGTGTGTGTTGGAGCAATCAAAAGCTCTGCAACATCTTTTAAATCCATTAGAATTTTCCATGCTTTGTCATCCTCAGGTACCAGATGCCCAATGATGAATGGTAGAAATCTTAACAGGGCCCAATTCTCATGGGCATTACCCCCGATTGTTTTTTTGAACGTGTGAGGGATTGCATGAGGCCGGTTTGTCTTATCTGACCACTTGAAGGGAAAACTGAGGATACATTTGTTTAGAAGTTCAAGACTAAAGTATTTTTTTGATATCAGGAGTGACAAACAATGTGCAAACTCCACAGGCACAATGCCTTCAAACACATCGTGCATGATGTCTGGGGGATAACCTGCAAGGACATCAAAGTGGGCAAGGTGTTTAGTGAATATGCACTGTCTTTTCACACCAAAACAGCTTGAGCTGTTCTGCTGAGCTGAGTTTACATGTGAGTCATGGAGCTCTTTAGTTCTTGGGATAAATGAACCTGATCTCACGTCTTTCGTTTGAATCTCTGCTCGGGTTGCTGTGCAGAATCGGCAGATGTGCCCACCAGTAAAACTCTCATTAAAGCCTGCTATACTGTGAGCACCAAGGTTATCTGCCACAACAACTTGAATTGTGCCTTTAACACATTTACCAAGTAATGGGACAAAGATTCCATCTTGTTCAAGGGTTTTTACATCTTCAAGAAGAGGATGCAAGACATGGTCATACCCATACTTCTTCAGATCATTTGATTTGCACAAAACTGCCAAGTAAATTGAGAAAAGAGCTGAATGTGAGCCTGGAGGCAAATTACTTAGAGTCCAGTAGATTCCACAGAGCTTGTGTTTCCTGTGAGGTACCCAGAGGATTGCAGATCTCGAAGTCGTCAATGTACAAAGTAATCAAAATTCTCAACTCTCCCTCTGACAGAAAACTGTTTCCCTTAAAGTGTGAGCCATCCTGAAATGATTTATAGGTTAGCTGTTCTCCAGTCAGCCCATGACATTGATGTGTTCTGTAGTTTTCAGTGACTTTATCCACAATATCTTTCCTATCAAAGAGCTGTTGCAAAGTCTTCAGTATAGGCACATACTGACAGCTTTTCTTTTCCCTTTCATCAAGGATGTACTCAACAGGTTCAATGACATTAAAACTCTCTCTGTAAAACTTGTTGCGTAGATATGATGTGCTCAAAGAGCCACCCTTACCTATTGCTTTTAGCAAGGGATGAGATGAAGAGAGAGCCGTCACTACTTTTGTTATGACGGACTTATCAAGTGTACAACCATGTTTTTGAAAGACATCTTCAATAATGCTTACAGAGATGGGAAATGCTGCTGAACTGAATAAGTAGTGCAGTTCCTCTATAAACTCATCCATTTTTGTGCCAGGCACATGGGCAAAATGCTCCAATTTGAGCAAAGCTGCTGCAAAGTTCTGCTCAATTGTGTCAGGCAGCGTCTTGCTGAAAGTCGCATCATTACTCAGTGGTGCGCTGTCTATTTCCAGTGTAGAGTCGTCTGGGTTTGGCGCATCTTCCTCTGCATTGTCAGAGGAGCCTTGTGAAACATTGGTTGTCTTCACTATTCCTGGTTTAAAATCATTTAAAGTATGAGGTGTGTGTTTCCTGTTTTTGTGTGAGTGAAACGTTCCGTGGATATTTGTTGTAAAACCACAATCCCTAAACATACATGTAACAGTTTCATGACTCCTTAAATGAGTGCCAATGTGCAAAATAAAATCCCTCTCTGAGGAAAGACTGCTACAAGTGCACAGAGGACAACTGAATGTAGTCAATTCCAGAATCTCCCGGGAATTTTGCTTAGGATGAACTCTGCTTAAATGTATGTGCAAAGCATTCAGTGTCTTAAAACTGCATGGACATTTTAAGTATGGGCATGAGTAACAATGCCTATGGCGGTGCTGTAGTCTTAAATGTTTGAGTAGATCATATCTATTAGATAAAGATATACTACACTCCTTGCACCTCCACATATTTCAAGAGTACAATCAAACATATTCAGGCATAACACCTAACCACTACTCTTCAGTTCTCGCCTTCCCCCAACTTTATTTTTGAACAACCTGTCACTGAATTTATGAACTTGAAGTACTCTGTCATGAACCTGAGACTGGCTGATGACACCCTCTTTTTGCAGGAACTCTTTGGTTTGATGAAGCAGAAGAACCAGTCACTTTCACAGGTGGATGGCAGATGTAGATGAACTTGAACAGGAGACCCTTTTAGTTCGTGACACAGGACATCTTAATAGTCCCAAGTTCCTGGGATAAATTGAGACAAGAGTGAGAAGGACAGGTCAGCTTAGTTTAGTGACTAACAATCAAAGCAACACATGCCAAAGGTTAATAAAAAGCTTAAATAACACATAATCATGCGGTTTTTGTAAGTAATTATTAGTTATGAACTTTTCCTCACAGTTTGACATATTTCTTAAATAAAGAATTAATGCTGTTCTATAAAAATTAAAATTAAAAAGTTAAGTAACAGTACTTAAAAAATTTGCATTACTGCTTTGAAAAAGATATTTGTTGCAATAATTGGGATAATACAAATGACTGCCTCAAGAAACACCATAAAAATATTTGTTCAAAAAATACATAGAGGAACACACCATTCATACACCCAAACAAATTAACATAATATTGATTACACAATTTTGGGGATGAAAGAAACCTTACAAGGAGCTGGGAATGTCTTCAAATATAAAATCAAAGAAAACCAGCGGTTCCGTAATTATTTTTTTAAAGTTTTATTAATGTTTCTACTTATTTTTTACTTTGAAGACAACATTTTCCAGGGCTGCAGATAGACTCACTGTTTTTCTCCAACTGCAGAAATATTAAATGGAGTAAATAGAAAGAGTGAAACATAGAAACTCATTCTTTATCACACACAGAATCCAAATCTTCGTTAAATTTACAACTAAAATGTAGAAGATATGTATCAAATGGTAACACTATGACTCTATGGGAGCAGCCTGTTGCTATGGCAACAATCAGATTGTAAAAGCACTGAAACACTTCACAATGGACTGTAGAGATTGCTGGCAGGAGGACATGATATTTAATCTTGATTTGTGACAGTACAGTTAATATTTTTTTATGTAATATAAAACATTTAAAAATGCAGTCAGTTAACTCCAGGCTTTGGGAATAGCTAAATATTACTGAGATTTACTACACAACTCTATTCATAAAATTCTGACTTTGACTTTCAATTTACTCAGTGTTATTATTTTTGTTTTTTAAATGACATTAAAAACAGCAACAAAAAAAAAAGCCCCACACATGAGGAGTTTATCATTCTTTTGTTAAGAATTCAGTATCTCTGGGCCTATGTTCTCAAACCAGGGGAAAGTGAGTGAAGTTTTACACTTGCTAGTTTATCTCCAGGTAAATACATAACTAAATAATGGTTAAATAAAGCAAGCAAGTCAATGCTGTAAGTGTAAGACTGTTTTTACAAATCTTTTAACACACCTCCAGACTACCTGTATAATATAAGTAATTTATGCAATTATTCTGTTTCTATTCTTACCAAGCTACTGAACTGATCTGTGTTGAATTTAAAACTCATTTGTCCCTCTTTATTCTCACATCCTCTCAGTTAGGGGTTGTCAAATAATTGTATTTCCTTTATTGGCCTTGTATTTTGAGGTTACCTCTCCCAAAGATCAGGTCTGTACCCTCTTCATTCATTACCAGACTACATAACCTTATGTTATTTCTCTCATTTCCATGATGGGCTGGTTAAAAGTAAGGATTAAACAACGAGGAAGCGTGCGTTAGACCGCTGCGCGTCGTGGTGTTCCCACTCCACGTCGTGCCTTAGAACGGTCGAATGCACGCTTCCTCGTTGTTTAATCCGCTTATACCTTGGTCCCACAAACTACAAACTTGCTAAATGTGCTCTTGTGTTATCCTCACCCGTTGAAATGTATGTGACGCGTTGCTATGGTAACGCGCACAGCGGAGAGATACAATGGTGATTTAACTTGCCGAACTAACTGTCAACTGGCGTGCATTAGACCACTCTAAAGCACGGCAGTAGACATTGGAATTCTCACTGACCCTGATATAAACATTAACAATTCTCCTTTGATCACTGCAGCGGTCTGTCGGCTCTGCCCCGATGCACTCAGACACACGGGAGCGCGCGCGCGCTCACACACAGAGACGAGCACACTGTAGAACATGAACGTATAATCTGGCATGCTGCTCTATCAAGAAAAAAGTGATTTATGTTCCGCTTTGTAAAATAATGTCAATAAATACGTACATGAACTACACTCTATTATACACGTGCACAAACATTATGGAGGACAAAATGATCAACTCCGTGCACGCACGTGACCGTGCACTTCAGCCGAACATGACCACGTTAGCTTCAGCCGTTTTTAACATTAACTGTAATTCACGAGTTAATTTTTACAGGCATGTGAACAGTACATTGTCTTACAATTGTTAATTTTTCCACCTACCTAACTTACTTCCACTGGTCTACTATGTCACACACAGTTGACAGCAATTTAGTTTTAGCTAAAAGCTAACAGCACAAAAACTAGCTGTCATAAGTATCTGAAATAAATAAATAACAAAAGAAATATCACAGCATTAAAAGGGAAAGTGAACTTACTGATTGAGATCTTTCTCCACCAGGGACTGTTGAAATTTTGATGGATGCAAGAAGATTGGCGTGAGACACGTGTAGGCTACCTCCCCAACTCTCTGCAATGGCGCTTCTTCACCAGAAGCTACCGCTGATGAATAGGGCCTGTCACGTGTTACTGCCACCTTCTGCTCTGGAGTGGTATTGCAAATGGGATTCCAATCTAAACCCATTAGGTTGTTCTGACATAAAGCGATCAAGTAGTTTAAAGGATTTTGCCTGTCATGTTAAACCTACATGATTAAAAAATGTCTAACCACTAAACATGAATAAATATTGCAGAATCTACATGTTACACTTCTGTTGATAAAGCAGACACCCATGTTGCTTTTTTTGAGTGTACTCCCCTCCCTCCCCTCCTCTGTCTCAAAGATCGTTGTGCATGTGGGCTCAAACGACAACTCCCGCAGGCAGTCTGAGGTCACCAAGACTGACTTTAACCTGCTTTTTAACGTTTTAAAGGACACTGGAAAGACAGTTTTTATCTCTGGCCCCATCCCCACACTTGGTCGCGGAGCAGAGCGTTTTAGCAGGATTCTTAATCTCCATACTTGGCTCCAGGCCACTTGCCCCGCCCACAACTTCCATTTCATTGACAATTTTAATCTCTTTTGGGACAGAGCTTCGCTTTTTACACACGACGGAATCCACCACAACAGGCGGGGTAGCCAAATGCTGTCTTCTAACATTCAATTCAAGATCCACTCCTCACCTGTCTGACAGTCTGCACCCGGCAGCTCATTTCCCCACACTCAGGTCACTCCTCCCCCTCCTCACAACAACATCTGGTCACCCCAAAGCAGTCCTGTAAACCCCGCCCACTCAACTGCCCATTCCCACCTGCCCCCGCCCCCCCCACATCAGAACCACCAGCGAATCCTATATCCCAGTCCACACCACCTCCCCACGTCCTCACCCCCGTCCAGTCAGAAACTGTACCCCCTCCAACCTCATCCACATCCCCCTGCTCCCCCGGCTACCCCGCCCTGCTTTTAACAGTAAACCTGTGAACTTTGGACTTTTAAACATCAGATCAATCAACAACAAAACCTTTTAATGCCATAATTTTATTTCCCAAAACAACCGGGACTTTTTTGTTTTAACAGAAACTTGGCTCACTCCGGACAATTACACCTCCCTCATCGAAGCATCGTGGCTGTCATTCACAAGAAGGCTTTTAAATGTACCCCAATCACTTTCAGCACTTTTAATTCCTTTGAACACCTTGCTTTTATTAATAAGTTGAAAGACCCTGTCTTAGTTTTAATAATCTATAGACCCCCCAACCAAGACTCCAATAAAAGCACCCACTTTACGTCAGGATATACCAGTGGAATATTGACACTGCTTTGGTAAGTAAATATTTTAATATTTTGTTAACCGTCGAGTTTTCAACGCTGTGTGTTCACGTTAGTGCGTGTCTTGTAGCCGTTTTTCGGAGTAAAAAGGAACGTGTCCGTCGGGAAAGTGTTCCGGGGGTGACTGTTGACGCGGACAACGCTCACTTCAGTTCCCCTCCTCCCCCCTCATTAGCGATGTAAACATATCGAAGCGGCTGTCTGAGACACCGGCTAAGTTGACGAAGAGGCTACAAAACTCCCTCCAGCTTAATATTGTGTGTTAGGAGATCACATATTCTGCGAATTGTCAACATATTGTTGACTGGGCCCGGGTGAGGACCACCTGAAAAGTGAGCGATTATATTTCATTACTTTATACTGTGTGTGTTTGTGTGTGGGGGGGAGGTTATATGGTTTATAAGGTCTATTTTTAAGCGGCGAGAGAGCCTATGACCAGGCATATCCCACCTAGAAATGTGATTATGAATTATTGCGGGGCAGGTGACATTTAACTTTCAAACGTGAATGAGACGCTAAACACGGACACGGACTGAGAAACGGGAGTGAGTCCAGCTCAAAAATAAACCCTCCAGAAACCCTGAAGCTGGCGTTTTAGCACGCAAATTGAAAATAAAGATTTAAAGCATTAATTTGATAAACGAGAGTATTTTTATGTGCTTTGAAAGACGTCTGATGCACGGAGTGGAACTGTGATATCTTTCGGCACTGTGATGCTAGCAGGCAATAACGGTGACACTAACGCAATCAATCAATCAATCAAACTTTATTTATAAAGCACTTTTCATACATGAGATGTATCACAAAGTGCTGTACATCAAAATAAACAAGCAGATCAGGGAGATACAGATGAAAATAGGGGATCCCACCCCCTCCCAGCCCATATTTAACACAGACAACCACTCGCACGCCCCCCCCCACACACACACACACACACAGACTCACACACAACCCACACACAGACAAGGACTGTAAGCCAGGACTCTTTAGAAATCCACAGAGGACTGAGGAAACGCTATCTTGAATTGAAAATGAGCAAACACTGGAGCTAAAACTAAACTGACTGAATAAATAAGTAAATATAATAAATACAACCATGATAAAATATGACAAAGGTGATAAAATGCTAAAAGTTGATTAAGATAAAACTATTTGAAAACCGAACAATTAATAAAAAAGTGGTAAAACATTAAATAGAACTCCATGCAACAAACTTTTTCTAAAACACATAAAAAGACTTGTTGACATAAAAATCTTTATTTTAAATCTGTGTGCTAAAATGCCAGCTTCGGGGTTTCTGGAGGGTTTGTTTTGTTCACTTCGACCGAGTATTTACCTGACTCATATCCACTACAATGAACTGGGCTTACCTGCAGCCACTGTACGTACAGGCACGGAAAAGGTATTGTTGATGTCTCCCCGTGAAAATAATAAAGAAAGGGCGGAAGTCTAAAATCGTTGGAATATTTTTATAATTTGTTAGCCTGGCTTCTTCAAACCGAGGCTGCTCAATGTCTATTTAACACTCACGCACATGGGTGTGTATGTGTATTCATAGTAATTCATAACCGAAAAAAAATCATCGCAGATTCTATTTAGTTTTGGGCTGTTGAAAAATAGTTTGAACATATTGGTTAAATAAATATGTACCTGAAACAAGAAGTGTAATTTACTGTTTAATTACTTTGACATTACTTTTGAAGAGCCACTTACACTTAATCTTACGTATTCAGGTAATTAAATCTTTAAGCTTTATTTCAACTATTTTCCCCCTTTCACATTCTTGTTTTGTTTGTTTTTCTCACAAGTGCTTTATCCTACAATGCTCTTATCTTTTCAGGTCAAGCAGAACAGTGTTCTCCAATGCAGTGGACCTGTAAGTACTGCACATTTGTTGCTACAAAAAGAGGCTACTTGCTTAAGCATTACCGTTTAAAACATGGATGTCACACTCGGACATCTCCACTCCCATGCCTGCATAAGGACTGTCTGTGCACATTTAAATCTTTTAATGCACTCCAAGTACACCTATCAACATGGCATACTCAGAAAGATTCAGGCAAAGTCGGGGAAACTGCATTTCACTGTCAGTTGTGCAACTTTGTGGAGCTTTGCACAGAAGAAGACTTTTTTGCCCATTTGCGACGGCATCTTAAACTGAGACAAATGGTTGCTTGCCCATATGAAGAATGTCACTTTCAGAGTAATGTTTATTCTACTTTCAATGCACACAGAAGCAAAGAGCATCAGAAGCACAATGAGATGGCATTCAAACCTGAAATTGTTTCAGAAAATGTAGTTGAAGAACTTTCAACTAATGTAAGTGTTCAGCTGGAAGAGAGTGACCCTGGAGATGATGATACTGACTGTGAAGTTGCTGGGCTAAAAGATGTGGAGGACTTACAGATTCAGTTGGAACACAATGTAGCTGCTCTTTTCCTGAAAATGTCATCGATTCTTAACATCTCTGAAACTGCCCAGCAAGAGGTCATAGAGCAGATCAACGAAATTTATTTATTGTCACAGCCATTGCTACATTCTTCTATTCGAAGAATTCTACACACACATTGTGCAGATGTTGATGATGCTGTAGTGAATGAGATAGCTCGAGTGGTCACTGAGAATAATGCATTCCTCAAATTCACTTCTGATGGGGGATCATTGTCAACTGCTAACAAGCGAACATCATACATTTCGAGGGAATTCTCTTTAGTTATGCCAGTTGAGTTTGTCCAAGGAAATGACAAGCAGACAGTTGTGTATGTCCCCATACTAAAAATGCTGCAAACATTGCTGAGCAATAGAGATGTTCTGGAAAAGGCCATGTCACATGAAGCAACTTTGTCAGAGGAATACAGATCTTACAGAGATGGTTCCCGCTTCAAAGACAATGCTTTCTTGAATGAAGAAGAGTTCAGGATCGCTTTTTACCTGTATATTGATGATTTTGAGGTGGCCAACCCCTTAGGAACCTCCAGAAAAAAGCACAAGCTAACTGCTGTCTACTGGGTACTTGGCAATTTACACCCTAAATATCGTTCCTCTCTTCATTCTATTCAACTTGCTCTGCTTTTCAAGGCCAACAGCATGGTTATGGGGAAATACTCCACCCTCTTATTCAGGACCTTGTTTTTCTTGAGCAACAAGGCATATTTATTGAACATTTGGGAGCCACTGTTAAAGGCACAGTGTTGTTTATTGCAGCAGACAATCTGGCTGCCCATTCTTTGGGAGGGTTCTTTGAAAGCTTCACAGTTAGCCAAGTGTGTCGGTTCTGTATGGCCAAGCGGGAGGAAGTGCAGCACAAAGATGTACGGACAGGCCATTTTCAACAAAGAACAAAAGAAAGCCATGACAAACATGTGCAAGAAGTGTCTCAGGATTCAACCAAGGCTCAAGAATATGGTGTGAAACGAAGCTGTCCAATTAGTGATAGCTTGCAACATTTTCATGTTGTTGATGGTTTTCCTCCAGACCTTTTGCACGATCTTCTGGAGGGGGTTGTTCCATTTGAGTTGGCCTTGTGCATAAAGGCTCTGATATCGCAGGGAATGATCTCCCTTGAGGCTCTGAACAATGCCATTAAACAGTTCCCATACACATTTTCAGACAGAACAAACCAGCCCCAGGTGATTCCAAAGACATTCTCCTCAAAGTCAACAATTGGAGGAAATGGCCATGAAAATTGGACTCTTCTCCGACTTCTTCCATTTTTGATTGGTCAATACATTACGAAGGGCAATGAAACCTGGGAGGTTTTAATGACCTTAAAGGACGTGGTGGAATTGTCAGTGTCCACAAGCTTTACAGAGGAATCCTTGTGCTTTCTTGATAGCAAAATCTCTGAGCATAGAGGTTTGTTTCAGAACGTTTTCCCAGGTGAAAAGCTACGGCCAAAGCACCACTACATTGAGCACTACCCTCAGCTAATTCGAACCTTTGGTCCTCTATCTGATGTTTGGACCATGCGTTTTGAAGGGAAACACAAGTTCTTTAAAAAAGCTGTGCATCACTCTCACAACTTCAAAAACATACCCCTCACTTTAGCAAACAGACATCAGAAAATGATGGCCTTCCATTTAGCTGCTTCAACCTTTTTTAAGCCTCCTATTGAAATTCAAAAGTTGAAGTCTGTGATGGTTTCATCATTTCCAGAAAATGTGCAGAGCTCGCTCAATCAAATGACCAACCAACTGAACACTGTACTTGTGGCATCCTCTGTCAGCATTGATGGCATTAGGTACAGTGCTGATATGGTCATTTCTGTTGGATCCTGCTCAGGGCTCCCAGACTTCAGACAAATCTCAAAGATTATCATTAACAACACAGAAGTAGTATTTGTCTGCAGACTGATGACCTCATGGTACGATGAGCATCTTAGAGCGTACGAACTCTGTGGCGGCCATTTTCCCACCTTCTCAGTCACCCAGCTGTCTGAATTGAACGATGTTTTTCCTCTGTCACTTTACAGAGTTCATGGCAAGCAGCTTGTTTCACTCAAACGATACATATTGTGCTGAGTGGATTCAACACCGAAATGATGCCTGTCTGAGATGAATTTGTCTTTTTTCTTTTCTTTTTTTTACAGGAAGTGATATCAAAATGGATCAAAGAGTGATGCTGCGAGTTGTCATTGATGATGACAATATACGTAAGGTAATCTTAAATGAGAGACCAGATTCCATTGAGGAACTAAAGACACAGAGGGATAAGCTGTCATTACAGTACGACTTCAGATTACAATATGAAGATCCAGACTTCAGTAATGCGCTGTGCAATTTGACTCAAATAACGGATTTGCCTGAAAAAGCTACTCTGAAATTAATCCCGCCAGGCTCTTGAGTTGACATGCCTGTCTTCACCCACTGAAGAGTCAGACTGCAGCACAGTGGATACTGAGATTTTGTCACCTGCTGGGTCAACATCTTCACTAAGAAAACAGTGGCCTGAGTTCTTCGACATACCTAATTCCTCATTGGATGTAGCGTACAAACTGAGACAGGCAGATCTTTTATTCATGAGAGATCGTGTCCCATTCACTCCATCACGAGATATGAAACATGACATACTCGAGAAGCTTGCTGAAACAATGTACAGTTTCAAGGCTTATCCTGACGATGATGACTTCAGCAGTGTTGCAAAATCACTGATTAGCAAGCACCCCAGCCTCACTGAACCTGGTCCCCAGCCTGGATGGTATGGCTGGAAGAATAGCCTAAAATTCAAGATGGCCAACTATCGTACAAAACTGAGGAAAGCAGGGTGTGATGATGTAATGATCAATGGGGGTAAACGCAGTAAACGCAACCCAGAGGGAGAATCATCCAGCAAGAATATCAAGAGGCCAAAAAGAGGCGAAGCCAATTATTTGCCTAACTTACCTGATAAACATGATGAAAACAGCCTTGAAACTGCCAGAAAGGTCATCATTGAGGAAATGAAGAAAAGACACCCCAATGCCTCTCTTGTCACAAAAATGATGGACGAAACATTCTCACTGCGCAGAAGGGAGATTGTGCTACAGAAGCCAGCTGTGCAGAGCATGATGGTACGATGGCCAGCACTTTTCACGGAGAGACAGGTAAGCTGCTTGTTTATTTCGGCCTGCCTTCCTCCATAAAGATTCCATCAGGTCAAATGTCAGAGCACAACATATCAAAGCTATGAAGCAAGAAAGTTTAACACATTTGGTGGTATATTAAAACACATCATACTAATGAAAAACTACCTCTTGCAATACATACAAATCAGTAAAAGGTTTTCAAAAGCTGTATGTGCCAAATGTTATTTGGTTGAAAATAAAATGAGAAATCATATATTATTCACCATCAGAAAAAATTGAAAAATGCAAGGAAAGTCTGAATATCTAGTTTTTTTTTTACATTGTGTTTTTCAGTTGATTTAAACCTGAAATTCAGAAAATCTGATATAATGTTCAAAAGTAAAAGAAATATTTGAATGAAATTGAAATAATACAAAAACAAAATCTGAATATTATGATTTTATCTTTATTTTTGTCTTCAGTTGATTGATATGTTCAAGAAAAAAAGCTGTTAAAGTTCCAAAGGAAACTGAGGAAAAAAATGATACAAGGAAAAAACAGTTCAATTTATCGTGTGAGCTTTTTTTGTTTTTAATTGATTCGTATTTTAAATTCAAGGAAATCCACTGCCTAGAAGTTGAGCTCTCAAAATTTCTATTTATGCATGATGTTTCCAAACTAATTGAGTGCAATAACCGTGATTGAACGAAATAATTGTGTTTATGATTTTTTGCCATAATCTAGTAGCTCTAAACCCACCCTAGTTTCATAAATCAGTATGTCATTCAACTGCATGATTGTCTGCTTAATGTTTTTTTCCTTCTTCCTACTTCCACTCTCTGTTTTTCAGGTCTTTGCTGAGTTTAGTCGCATCGCCAGCAAGAATCTTGAAGGGGACTTCTATGAAGCTCTTGATAAGCACGTGCCATGCTTCATCGATCTTTTCAAGTCCAAAAAAGGAACTACGGGAAAAAACTGTCAGACTTGATGCAGCACGTCAACTGGGTGGTAAGGAGTCAGTTATGTTTTTTTTCTAAATGTTGAGTAATTTATACTCCAGCATAATGGTTGGTGGCAATGAACCTTAGGCTTGTTTCACGCACTCTGGGCATTACTCCAGTGTCATCACTGTTGGGTATTCACACTGCCTACCTGTCTGCTGTATGGCTGCTGTGGATAGAACATGAAAGACAGTATATGCACCAGAAAACTCTTGCTTTTCACCAATATTACCTGTAGACATATAATTAACTATAGCCTGCTATATCTATAGAGTGGATGATGTAATCTGATCATTTGACAATTTAAGTAAAAAAATTTTTTTTCTTAATTCTGGCTCAGAAAAGATAAGAGTCACAGAAATCTCATGAACCCATCCAATTGCACTGTTTAATGTTGGGTACTGAAACTCAAAGCCCTATCTCTAATCTAAGCCTGATGTATTAAAGGAAATACAGAACACAACACATATTCTCCTAAACTCTCAAAATGCTACAAAGGTCTTAACTTGTATCTGTTCTCTCTGTTTTTTTCAGTCACCTGATGTGACAGCACTGCGGACTGTTGTCCTTAAAGGCCTCCCAGTTCTCCTCAGTGAGGACTCCAGTAAAGTCTACAGGACTTGCTTTGTAAGTAAAAGAAACGTTGATCTCAATTGTATCAATTTATTGACAAATATTGTGTATTTCATAGTATTGTAAAACATTTAATATAAGATTATTTTCCCCTATACAATTTAAAAATCCCCTTGGATGAACTACAAAAGACATGGTCTACTAACAATGCTTTTGACACTGACACATTATGCTGATATTACTCTCATACATGAACTCTGAAAAGGTTTTGAGTGCAGTACTATAGAGGAGTATTTTAACAAAGTGGCATTAGTACTTTTACTGAAGTAAAGGATCAAAATACTTTGTCGACCACTGTTCATAAGATGTTCCCCCAAGTTTCAAATCAAAATACTCTAAATCAGATGACTAAACAAGGTGATCAGGGCATCCCTAATGATCTAATATATAATCAGAATCATCATAATGATCTGAATCCACAAAAAAAAAGAAAGTGGCATCCCTGGACAATTATTTTTCAATACATCATGTACTGAAATGGAGCATGTGAATGCTCCAAAATAAATTTAGGGTTGCACCAGGTTATCTCCCCTCCATCCCCATCCAAAAGAAGACCAGATCCAATAACTAGTCCTGTGTGCTTTTTTTCAGGATGCAGCGAAAGGAGAAGCACCCGCCTCAGTCACAGTTGGGGTGCTAAATGTGATGGAAGATGCTCAGCAGCAGGATCCAAACGCAGTGCACCTCCAGCCCATCTCCACTGCCATCATACTTGAGGGAGGTACTGATATGGACAATGTGAGGGACTTTCCTCAGGCAGTCTGTCTTCTGTTTGGATTAATGTATGCCCTTCACTTGGGCTATCCAAAATCCATGGAAAACACATTCAAATTCATTCATGGCGTAAACCAGTTGTAATTGCTACAGACTGCCGGTTTTGTAAAAAAACAAGGAAACTTGTTTGCTGTTCCAGGTAAAATTTGTTACGTTCAAATGTAACACTTTTATAGTGTTTTTTAAGTGACTGTTTTGTTGATGGACAGTTGATAGTGTTTGTAAGACAGTGATGCACTTTATGTTAATTGTATCACTCCTCTGCACTTTACAACATGAACACATGTTGATTGTAGTTCTAAATGGATAGAGAGTTATCCAGAAAAGAGAAAGGTGTGTACATAGGAAATAAAAAAGGTAGGGTGGTGTGAAGGGAGAGAGAAGGGGAGGTAGGAGGGTAGGAAGGAAGGTAAAGACGCAGACAGGGAGAGAGGAAGGGAAAGGAGGAAATAGAGAGAAACAAAGGCAAATGGATATGTAGCGAGAGAGGAAGGTGGAGAGGTAGACTGGGAGAGAGGAAGGTGAAGAGGTAGGTAGAGAGAGAAGAAGATGGAGAGGTAGGTTGGTAGGAAGTTGAAATGGCTCAGCACAGACTTTACGTTTTGTTAAAAAAAAAAAAAAGTTAAAACTTGTTTGCTGTTCCAGGTAAAATTTGTTACGTTCAAATGTAACACTTTTATAGTGTTTTTTAAGTGACTGTTTTGTTGATGGACAGTTGATAGTGTTTTGCACTAAGTTAATCTATTGAGTGTTCTCTATTCATTGTGTTTTTGGGGCTCATTTCAGTCAGATAATTTATATGTTTTTGTTTTACTAAAAAAGCATGTGTCATAATTTCTATTGTGGAATTCTTGTAAGTCAGAAATCTAATGTTAAATTGACTTGAATATGAAAGATGAGTAAAATTTAAGATATTTAAGCTTTAAAAATCCATTAATATTGAGTTAAATTTACTAAAATAGATTAATAAATATTATCTAAACTCTGTTGATTGAAGTCCTGCAAACTCAAAATAAATGAGTTACTGTAATCTAATTCATTTAATTAGAGTACTGCAAACTCAAAATAAATAAGTTATTGTAATCTAATTAATTTAAGTTCACTTAAGTACTACAAACTCAAAATAAATAAGTTATTGTAATCTAATTAATTTAAGTTCACTTGAGTACTACAAACTCAAAATAAATAAGTTACTGTAATCCAGTTCATTTAAGTTCACTTGAGTCCTGCAGACTCAAAATAAATAAGTTAATCAAATCTAATTTATCTGAGTTAACATAAATTACTTTTTATAAGGCAACGACTTTGCATATTTTTTTTAAGTAAAGTCAACTCATTATATTTTACAGTGCAGTACATATGGGGCCCCGTGGAGTGTGGTCACCTGCGTTAGCATTTCTGAGCGTCTATGCTCGGCTGTAGTGCTGGGAGTAACTCTGTTACTTTTGCCAGTAACGGGTAATCTAACTAATTACTGTTTCAATAGTTACTACGCCGTTACTGTTACCGACTGTGAAATGCGGCGCGTTACTTAGCACCCATCTGCTGCTGTTATCCACTCAGCCCAATTCAGCCCATTTTATTTCTGCATCTTTAACTGCCTTTAAACCAGATCTTAATCCAGTTTTTAACACAGAAGAGCTTGTCTCTCTTTTTAATCACTCATATCAGACCATCCTGGACTCTGTAGCTCCCTTAAAATTGAAAAGGTTAAAAAAAGACCCCCAGCCGTGGCTTACAGAGTCCACGCAGGAACTGAAGCAAATTTGCAGAAGAAGTGAACGTAAATGGAAAAAGACTGGGTTGGTAGTTTTTCATGGCATCTGGAAAGACTCCATGAAAAACTACCAGAGGGCAGTTAAAGATGCAAGGGCAGCATTTTATTCTGATTTGATTTTAGCCAATCATTCTAACCCCAGAGTTTTATTTAAGGTTTTAGACTGCCTTACTAACCCTTCCCCCTCCCATTTTAGTGATGCTTCTCAAGACACCTGTGAGAAGTTTTTAACCCACTTTTTAAACAAGGTCAAGGACATCAGGCATCAAATCACTCCTCCTGAATATCCCGTGCTTTTAAGTAGGGAAGTCCTTTGTAATTTTAGCAGTTTTGAGCCGGTGTCCTTATCCTTTTTATCTGACATTTTAGCCCATATGAAACCAGCTACGTGCAGTCTTGATTTTATTCCTACTAGATTTCTCAAAGAGGTTTTTAACACGGTTGGGCCCAGCATTTTATCCATTATTAATAGTTCTCTTGTAGAGGGAGTATTTCCTTCTGCTTTTAAACATGCTGTGGTCCAGCCGCTTTTAAAGAAACCAAACCTTGACCCCACTGATTTTAATAATTTTAGACCAATTTCAAAACTTCCCTTGTTATCCAAACTTTTAGAGAAGGTGGTTTCAGAATCAGAATCAGAATCGGCTTTATTCGCCAAGTATTTCCAGGAATACAAGGAATTTGACTCCGGTTTCAACTGCACTCTCTAAGTACAATTATGAATAGGACGAACACTAAGAAAAACACTACATATATAAAAAAAAGTCTAAAAATAGAGCTTAAATAGTATATATACAATTTAAGTTAAAAAAAAAAAAAAAAATTGTGCAATTTGCAATAGACATAGAGAGACGGACGATAAATAAATGTGCAAAGAATAAAACAGAAGAAACAGACATGACAGGTTGTACATGAGGTATAAGAGTTGTTGTTTTATGGCAGGTTAAGTGTTCATCAGAGTGACGGCCTGGGGGAAGAAACTGTTCCTGTGTCTGGATGTCTTGACACACAGTGCTCTGTAACGCCGGCCAGAGGGGAGCAGTTTAAACAGTTTGTGTCCAGGGTGTGAGGGGTCTGCAGAGATGTTGCCAGCTCGCTTCCTGGTCCTGGACCGGTATAAGTCCTGGATGGAGGGCAGGCTGGCTCCGATGATTTTTTCTGCAGCCCTGACAGTTGGTTGCAGTCTGTGCCTGTCGTGTTTGGAGGCTGAGGAAAACCAAACAGAGATGGAGTTGCACAGGACAGACTGGATGATGGAGGTGTAGAAGATGATGAGCAGGTCCTGGGGCAGGTTGAACTTCCTGAGCTGTCTGAGGAAGAACAACCTCTGCTGTGCCTTCTTCCTGATGGAGTCTATGTGGGGGGTCCACTTCAGATCCCGGGAGATGGTGGATCCCAGGAACCGGAAGGAGTCCACAGTAGACACAGTACTGTTGAGAATGGTGAGGGGGGGTGGAGGAGGGGGGTTTCTCCTGAAGTCCACTGTCATCTCCACAGTCTTGAGCAGGTTCAGCTCCAGGTGGTTCTGACTGCACCAGAGGACCAGCTGTTCCACCTCCTGTCTGTAAGCAGCCTCATCACCATCCTGGATGAGACCAATGATGGTAGTGTCGTCCGCAAACTTCAGGAGTTTCACAGAGGGGTCCCCTGAGGTGCAGTCATTGGTGTAGAGGGAGAAGAGCAGCGGGGAGAGCACACACCCCTGGGGGGCGCCAATGTTCACTGTCCGTGTGGTGGATGTGATGGACCCCAGCCTCACCTGCTGGGTCCTGCCAGTCAGGAAGCTGGAGATCCACTGACAGGTGGGGGCTGGCACAGAGAGGTGGGAGAGCTTGTGGTGGAGGATGTGAGGGATGATGGTGTTGAACGCCGAGCTGAAGTCCACAAACAGGATCCTCGCGTATGTCCCTGCAGAGTCCAGGTGCTGTAGGATGTAGTGCAGTCCCATGTTGACTGCATCCTCAGCGGACCTGTTTGCCCGGTAGGCAAACTGCAGGGGGTCCAGTAGGGGTCCTGTGATGTCCTTCAGGTAGCTCAGCACCAGGCGTTCAAAAGACTTCATGACTACAGATGTCAGGGCGACGGGCCTGTAGTCATTCAGTCCTGTTATGGAGGGTTTCTTTGGGACTGGGATGATGGTGGAGCGTTTGAAGCAGGAGGGCACCTCGCACAGCTCCAGAGATCTGTTGAAAATCCGTGTGAAGATGGGGGCCAGCTGCTCAGCGCAGGCCCTCAGACATGAGGGGGAGACACCGTCAGGACCTGGAGCCTTCTTGATCTTTTGTCTCTGGAACTGCTGGCACACATCCTCTTCACGGATCGTCAGTACGGGTGGGGTTGCAGAGAGGGGGGGGCTGTCCAGGGGGGCAGGTAGTCCTTTGTTGTTGGGGTTAGTGGGGGGGGTGAAAAAGTCACTCTCGAACCTGGTGTAAAACAGATTCAGCTCCTCAGCCAGTTGGGGGTTTTCCACAGGGTGGGGGGGTCGTCTCTTGTAGTTGACGGCCTCCTGAGGCCTCTCCACACCGACACAGGATCGTTAGCTGAGAATTGTCTTTTCAGCTTCTCAGAGTAGCTCCTCTTAGCTGCTCTGATCTCCTTTGTCAGCGTGTTCCTGGCCTGTTTGTACAGGAGCCTGTCCCCACTACTGTAGGCCTCCTCCTTGGCCTGGCGGAGCTGTCTCAGTTTCCCAGTAAACCAAGGTTTATTGTTTCTGTATGTGCAAAAGGTCTTGGTTTGCACACACAGGTCCTCACAGAAACTGATGTAGGATGTCACAGTGTCACAAAGTCCATGAATGTCTGTGGCTGCAGCTTCAAAGACGCTCCAATCTGTGCAGTCAAAACAGGCCTGGAGCTCCTGCCTTGACTCTTCCGTCCACTTCTTCACTGACTTCACTACAGGCTTTGCAGATTTTAGTTTCTGCCTGTAGGTAGGAATAAGGTGGATCAGACAGTGTTCAGAGAGTCCTAAAGCTGCACGGGGAACAGAGCGATAGGCGTCCTTTAATGTGGTGTAGCAATGTTCAAGAATATTTGCGTCCCTGGTGGGACACGTGAGGTGCTGTCTATATTTTCGGAGTTCATGGCTGAGGTTTGCTCTGTTAAAATCCCCTAAGATGATGAGCATGGAGTCTGGATGCTTCCTCTCCACGTCTGTGATCTGGTCCGCGAGCTGCTGCTGCGCCTCTGTTACGCACGCATGAGGTGGAATGTAAACACTGACCAGCACAAACGAGGAGAACTCCCGCGGTGAATAAAACGGGCGACAGTTTATAAAGAAAGATTCCAAATGGGGCTACATGTCCTCTTCAACACTGTGACATCTCTACACCAACCTTCGTTAATGTAGAAGCATGTTCCGCCTCCCCTCGTCTTCCCCGAGAGCTCCGTTACGCGGTCCGCGCGCAGGAGCTGGAAGCCGGGCAGATGTAGAGCGCTGTCAGGGATGTTTTCACTGAGCCAAGTTTCAGAGAAACACAGGGCGGCGGATTTGCCAAAGTCAGTGTTTTTACTGTTGAGGAGCAGTAGTTCATCCATCTTGTTTGACAGAGAGCGGACGTTGGCCAGGTGGATAGACGGGAGCGCTGTGCGTAATCCCCGCTGCCTCAGTTTCACGAGCGCGCCTGCTCGCTTCCCTCGCCGGCGTCTTCTGTAAACTCCACACAGAGCTACTGCTCCTTCGACCAAAACATCTGTAAAACTCCCTACAGATGTCAGGCCAATGTTTATGAGCTCTTCCCTGGAGTAAGTGATCAGGGAAGGAGAGCAGAGTGCACCAAAAACACACAAAAATGCACAAAGTACAAGAGAGCGCAGTACCGTTGAAAGCAGCTCTACACAGCTTTGAAGTTTTATGTCTGTAAATAACCTCTTTGAGAAATTTCAGTCTGGTTTTAGAGGAGGTCGCAGCATTGAGACGGCCCTCCTCAGAGTGACCAATGACCTTTTTTTAGCAGCAGACAGAGGGGAGGGCTCAGTTTTAATTCTTTTAGCTCCAGTGCAGCTTTTGATACTGTTGATCACGCCATTTTAATCGATCGTCTTAAAAACTGGGTGGGTATCAGGGGCACTGCACTAAGCTGGTTTCAGTCTCATCTTTTAGAGCGAACCTGTGCGGTCACCATAGGCAACCACAGCTCCTCTACTGCTGCCGTTGCCTATGGTGTACTGCAGGGCTCGGTTTTAGGCCCATTTTTTTTTTTCTATTTACATGCTGCCCCTTGGCCAACTAATTCAGCGCCACCAAGTCTCCTACCACTGCTATGCAGACGACACAGAGATATACCTTCCTCTGAGACCTGAGGACCCACAGGGCCTAGCTGCTGTCATGGACTGTCTCAAGGACATCAACAGTTGGATGGCAGAAAACTTTCTTCAATTAAACAATTCAAAATCCGAAATAATCCTCTGTACCATTCAAAACTCCCCCCTCATGCAGTCTTGCCTTGGTCCATTTTCAGTAAACATCACCCCCTCTGCCAGAAATTTAGGAGTCATTTTCGATTCAGACCTCATCTTCTCCACCCACATCAATAAAACCATCCAATCCTGTTTCTTTCACTTACGATCCATTTCAAAAATAAAACACATACTCACCCCTTCTGACCTCCAAAAAATCACCCATTCATTTATTTTCTCCAGGCTAGACTACTGCAACTCCCTCCTCGCTGGTTTAAACAAAAAATCTCTTTCTCGCCTCCGACTGGTCCAGAATGCAGCAGCTAGGCTTTTAACTGGTTTTAACAGACGGCATCACATCACTCCAGTTTCAGCCTCCCTTCACTGGCTTCCTGTGAGTTTTAGAATTGATTTTAAGATTTTACTGATTTCTTGTAAAGCAATCATGGGGCTGGCCCCCAGTTATTTATCCGAGCTTTTAGTCCCAGATGTACCTGCTCACTACATCTGGGACTTCGTAACTGCTTCGTAACTGCTCACTGACTCACTGACTCACTTTTACAGACTTGCTTTTATGTGATGCCGCCTATTACTGTCTTTTACTGTCTTTTACCCTCTTTTAATGTCTTTTATCTCTATCTTATTTTGCTTTACTGTTTGTTTTGCTTTACCTTCTTTTACTCTTTTTCGTTAATTATTAATATTATCATGGGCTAGTATTATGATTTTATCTTATTAATGGTTCACCTTTTTACACTCTTTTATAGATAATTTTTAGATCTTTTTAAGTGTCTTATCTCTTGCTCATGTTTACTACTGTATTTTATTGACGTCACTTATTTTTTATTATTTTGTAATTTTATCATCATTGCTCAATTATCTTTTTATATTTTCTGACATGATTTCTGCTTTTACCCCCTTCTTATTGCGTTTCCTATTCTTGCTGATTTTATGTTTTTATGTCTGGTCCTCATGGTCTCTTTTTATGCTGCATGGTTCTTGTATTGTCTGGGTTCCTATAAAGTATGAAACACAATATTAACTCACTATCCACTGTCGCCCCTCTGTCTTTTCACCTCATGTCTATTTATCTTTGTGTCTTTCTGTTAGTCTTGATTTAAGCTGTGCCTTTTGTTTTCACTTCATTGTGCTCATTGCTTGTGTTTTATTTTCTGCTGGATGCTTGTCAAAGCACTTTGTAAACAATGTCTTTGAAGTGCTATATAAATAAAATTATTATTATTATTATTATTATTATTATCATTATTATTATTATTATTATTATTACTATTTAGTTTTACTTTCTTCTGCTTAGCATAGTTTAGCTTAGCTTCTTAGCATGGCTTCTCCCTCCGCTCCTGCTCTGTCCTGTCCTATGTGCCAGATGTTTAGCTACTCCTCGTCCTCCTTTACTGATAGCGGTATTTGTCTGAAGTATAGTTTATTCTTAGATTTAGAGGCGAGGGTGTCTGATCTGGAGAAGCGGCTCTGCACCGGACCCAAATCCTCGTACGTAGCCGTAGCGAGCAAGCAGGATGTAGCTAGCGGTGCAGGCCGCGCTAGCGTCAGCTTAGCCTCCCCCCAGGCTAGTAATGGCTGGGTCACTGTCCGAAGACACTGTAAGTCGAAGACCCACTCGGTACCCCACCATCCAGTTCACGTTTCCAACAGGTTTTCTCCCCTCGGTGATGGTGGTAACCCGCCCATGGGGGAACAAATACTGATAATTGGCGACTCCATAGTCAGAAACGTGAAGATAGCAAAGTCAGCGGGCATAGTTAGGTGCATCCCAGGGGCCAGAGCGGGCGACATAGAGGCAAATTTAAAGTTGCTGGCAAAGAGTAAATGTAAGTTTGGTAGAATAGTCCTCCATGTCGGCACGAATGACTCCCTACGTCGCCAGTCAGAAGTAACTAAATTAAACATTGAATCAGTGTGCTCTTTTGCAAAGAAAATGTTGGACTCTGTAATTTTCTCTGGCCCCTTGCCCAATCTGACCAGTGATGACATGTATAGCCGCATGTCATCATTCAACCGCTGGCTATCGAGGTGGTGTCCAGCAAACAATGTGGGCCTCATTGCCAATTGGTCATCCTTCTGGAGAAAACCTGGCCTGATAGGAATAGACGGCATCCATCCTACTCTGGCTGGTGCATCCCTCCTGTCAAAAAAACATGGCAAAGTCACACTTATGACCTCTCAGAGATGAGACCATGTTGCAGAGCTGCAGTCCTCCACGCTCCTCTGCGCTTGCTCAAGGACAGTTTTCCTGCCATTACTGTTATGACAGCTGTGTTCATCAGTTAGGTAACTGCTATGGCTTTTGTAATAGTGATAAATATTATTCCATAGAGACTGTGTCAGTCCCCGACCTAAAGCTCACTTAGATATTAACTCAAAAACAAATATAAGAGGTGTCAACCATAGAAATCTGATTAAAATAAAACCTTCAAATGTAGTGGCTTTAAAACATCAGAGAATTAGATGTGGTCTCTTAAATATTAGATCACTGAGATCCAAATCTTTACTGGTGAACGACCTTATATCAGAAAATCAATTTGATTTATTCTGTCTCACTGAAACATGGCTACGTGAAGAGGAATATGTCAGTTTAAATTCATTCAAATTTAAGTCATTAAATATTGATTCAAGTCATTCAAATATTCATATACCACGCGATACAGGCCGTGGTGGTGGTGTAGCAGCTATTTATCATTCCTGTCTCCAAATCAATCACAGACCAAAAGCTAAATATACTTCTTTTGAAAGCCTTACTCGAAATTTATCTCATACTGATTCAAAAACCAGCCAGACAGTTCTGTTTGTGATAATTTACCGTCCTCCAGGCCCATACTTTGAATTCTTATCAGAATTCTCTGAGTTCATATCAAACTTAGTCCTTAGCTCTGATAAAATAATCATTGTAGGTGATTTTAATATCCATATCGACAAAGAGAGTGATAGTCTTAGCTCAGCTTTTATGTCATTAATAGACTCAGTTGGCTTTACTCAGTTTGTTAGTGAAGCTACCCATCATTTCAATCACACTCTTGATTTGGTTTTAGCATATGACCTTGATATTAATGAAGTGAAAGTCTTTCCTGAAAATCCATTTTTATCCGACCACTTCTTAGTAACTTTTACCATCCTCCTGGAAGATTCTGTGTTTTAACAGCAAAATTGTGAGCAGTAGAAATCTGTCCAGTGGTTCCGTGGCTAAATTCAAAAAGGCCATTCCTACTGCCTTAAGCTCAATAAATTGGCCAACTGATAACTGTGATATTAGTTTTAGCCCTACTCAGCTGGATCAGCTTGTTGATGACTCATCCAGTCTACTAAGATCCACTTTGGACTCAATTGCCCCACTGAGACAAAAAAGAATTAAACGTCAGAGGACAGCTCCTTGGTTTAACTCAGAACCTCGTACACTTAAGCAAACAACCCGTAAATTAGAGAGAATGTGGCGCTCTGATAAAAGGGAAGAGTCACGTATACTTTGGCAAGAGAGTCATAACTACATGAGAGCCTTAAAACATGCTCGAGCTGCCTACTACTCCTCACTTATTGAAGAAAATAGAAACAACCCCAGATACCTTTTCAGCACTGTAGCCAGGCTGACACAGAGTCAGAGCTCTATTGAACCTGTGATTCCTCTAGCCCTGAGCTGTGAGGACTTTATGAACTTTTTCAATGATAAAATTCTGAAAATTAGAGATAAAATTAGCAACTCTTTACCTCCAGCTGAACCTGCCGTATCTCTAAATGTAGTAGTAGTTAGACCTGAGTTAGACAGTTTCTCTACGATTAGCCTTCAGGAGCTAAATTCTCTCGTCTCCTCCTCTAAATCATCAACCTGCCTTTTAGACCCAATCCCAACTAAACTGTTCAAGGAGGTCTTTCCCCTAGTTTGTCCATTGTTGCTGGAGACAGTAAATATATCTCTATCAACAGGCTATGTGCCACAGTCTTTTAAAACAGCAGTATCAAACCCCTCCTTAAAAAACCTAACCTCGATTCAGGAACATTAGCGAACTACAGGCCTATTTCTAATCTTCCATTTGCCTCAAAGATCCTGGAGAAAGTAGTAGCTGATCAGCTAGGTGACTTCCTTCAAGACAATAGCCTGCTTGAGGACTTTCAGTCAGGATTTAGAGCTCATCACAGCACAGAGACTGCTCTAGTTAAAGTAACCAATGATCTACTTTCAGCTTCAGATGAAGGACTGCTCTCTGTTTTTGTTTTGTTAGATCTAAGTGCTGCTTTCGACACCATTGACCATGGTGTTCTGTTACAGAGATTAGAGATGTTACTTGGGATTACAGGTACTGCCATAAACTGGTTTAAGTCCTACTTATCTAATAGATATCAGTTTGTACACAAATCCTCTGTGTACACTAAAGTAAGTTACAGGGTTCCTCAAGGTTCGGTGCTAGGTCCAGTTCTCTTCTCTATATATATGCTTCCCCTTGGGGATATCATGAGGAAATACTCTGTTAATTTTCACTGCTACGCTGATGATACACAGCTTTATGTATCACTGAAGCCAGGTGAGACAAATGTATATGTGTATTTTATATGTAAATATGTATCTATGCATATATGTGTATCCATAAAATGAAGAGCTTTATGCTCTATTGTAAAGTGTTTTGAGATAACACTTCTTATGAATTGGTGCTATACAAATAAAGATTGATTGATTGATTGATTGATTGATATTTTAATTTGATTTAATTCTGGTATGTCTACTCCTCATTTTACCTGCTCAATTATTTATTTATTTGTCTGTTATGAGCATACAATCAAATTCCAGCTGTAATGTGTCATAATGTACATGTCCCATACAAACTGTGTCTGTAGTAGTGTTAGTTGTGTTGACTATTTTTTTATTATTTCATCAACAACCTTTTTTGCCCTGAGGAAAACTGGACTCTAAAGTAAAACCAAGAGCTACATTGTTTTACCATAAGGGCCTAAAAGCCATTGTACTTCAATGACTAATGTGAAAAACCCTAAACCAGACTACCCTGATCATAACTATATAAGGAGATCATAGTTATGATGACCCCACATATTTAGAGATGAAAAAAGTAACAAGTAGAGCAACAGTAGTTTCTTTAACTTTGCAGTTTTACTGAATAACAATGCATCAGTGGAAAACAGTACTTAACCATGAAGCAGTCCTCTTTTTAACTGGCACACAGTGAAGACCTCATACGTTTATGTCAAACTATGAGCTTTGTTTTGCAGGAAAATCAGTAAAACTGTACTTAATGGTTTACTTAAACCTATTGAAATATTGAATGTGTGTAGCTGATTCATTAAAGTTATCATAAGTGTAACACAAAGTCAAAATTCTTGAAGATGTAATTGGTAGTATTGAACTTTTTGATGTGCACTTTATGAATTGATCTTGCTTTAACCCAACTTAACTCAAGTACTTTTTCATACAGATGCTCAAATTACTCATGTCAAACTTTGGGTCATCCTAAATGGCCATGACAACTGTAAACTGGACTTGCCAAATGGCATCCCTGGGACAGTGCAAAATTGATTTAATTGTAAAGTCAACATTTGGACTTGAATGAAGCTTCACCATGCATTATAAGGAGAATGGGCCTCATTCACTACTATTTGTGTAGAAATGATATTACTCTGCGCACAAAATCAGGACGTACGCAAAATCACTGTCAGATTCATGACACGTGCGTACCAGCCCATTTCGTTCTTACCACCTTGCGTATATTAGTGAATCTGAATAATTCTAAATTTAGGAGCGCGTGTCCGCAATGTGCAATCAGCATACTACTACTACTACTACTACTGAATTGGACAAAGTTACTAAAGATGGCTCCAAGAGGCAGAAAACAGAAGTTTTCTTTCAGAAGTGTTACGGCAGGAGTGAAGATGCAAAATAAGAACGATGCCTGGGTCTTTATTACTGAGGCTGTCAATGCCGTGTCTCCAGAGGTGAGCACCGTGGCTCAGGTAAAGAAGAAGTGGTTTGATATCAAAGTGGACGCAGCCCTCGCCGAATCGTAAGTCATTTCATGATTGATATTTGCAATTGGCTGCTATTGTAATTAATGAGTGCTAATCAATCAGAAAAAAAAAAATATTCAAATGAAAATGCTGATTGATCAGAATAAACAATTTAATTTGTAGCCACGGATGATGCTGCGGTGGAGGAGGAGGTGCCATCAACGTCCCTGTCCGCGCTGCCAGCGTCAGCCCCAAAGCCCACTCCTGCTGCCCCTCACCTGTCTCGTCGACAGGCCCATGTGCTGACTGATGAAGTGTTCAGTAATCAGCTGGCTCTCCTGGGTGCTGTGAGGGATATTGCAACGGGCATCCAGGATCTAAACAACACATTAAAAGATTTTCTGAACATTTTTGTTAAATAAAACATTTGAGCGAACATTGAAGTTGTGCTTGTCATTTGTTCAGAAAATGTTTGAAATTTCAAGGAGAAGAAAGTTATTTCATGTCTTCATTCAGTTTGCATTTTGAAATTTGCTCTATAACTTACCTCAATTACAGACGCAGTATTAGGTCTGTGTGATTGACAATTTAATTGACACCTGAAATGTGACATTTTAACATGACCATTGTCATCTTTTTAATTGTAATCTAAGTATTTAATTTAAGATTCAATATTTTAATTATGATAGGGGTGTAAATGTGTCAATTTCATGGTTATTTAATATATTTAGTCAATTCAGAGTTTTTATCAATGAATTCTATAAAAGGCTTTCTTCTTTTACTGAGAGTGGTTTAAATATGTTGTGCATCAACTTAAAAGAGCATCTGTTTACATTTTCTGTGAAAGTTTGACGTCATCATTTTTGCGTACGCATGGTCTGAGGTAGTTTTATTTTTGTTCGTAATGTACGAATAAATTCAAGTAAGAATATTTTGATGAATCCCAGATTTGTGCTTAAAACATTTGTACACACGATTTAAGCACAAATTTGTGTGTACGCACTGTTAGTGAATGAGGCCCAATGATTTTGGAGAGGAGTTTTTCTCTTACCTCAACAAGTGATATCAAGGACAAGGACATAATCAAAGTTGTTCACATTTTTAAACACCCTACTGTTACCCTAACCTTGACTGATGTGGACAGCTCATTTGAAAGTGCATCAGAAATCTCCCGCCACATACGACCTCCATCCTTATCTCAGAGACTTCAGAGACCTCCATGCATCCTTCGAGCAGAAGTTGATCATCTGGATCATAGGATACACTTATTCTGTCATCTCAACATGGGGCTCAGCATTTGTAGTGTTGGCCAACAGAATTTCCAATACCTTGTTTTGCCTATGACACTGAGCTTGTACTTGTATCAAGGAATAAAACATTTAAGAAGGGTTGAAGTCAACTCAGCTTTACCTCACTCCTTCCCGGCATCCTAGAGAAACTGGCTGAAGCATCTTTCAGTATGTTGCCGACCAGACAAGTGCGCAGATAAATGATGTTGCTGAAGCACTGATCCAAAAGTATCCTTGCCTCAAAGAACTGGGATCATATAATAGATGTTATGGATGGCAGCGAAGACTAAAATATAAAATTGCAAACTATAGATCTAAACTTAGAGGGTTTGGATGCCTGGAGCTTGAAGTGAACTTGATAAAAAAGAAGCATACACATGGGAGAGCACCTACAAAGAACATTAAAAAAACAAGAAGGGCAGAGGTGATTTTTTTTACCCCCTCATCCACAAGGAGAAACAGAAGTTTGGAAGAGCGAAGGGTGGAGCTCCTCCATGAAGTTAAGAAGAGAAACAACAGTCGGATCACCAGTGGAAAAACACCATCACATTTTCCATGTGCATACAGGAAGTTGTCAGTCTGGCACCCCAGTGAGTGAGGTCAAAGACCAATGGCTGGCTCTTTTCGATGCTGAGCAGGTGAACTTCTGGTTTTTATCCCTAATAAAATGTTAACCATATGACTTGTACAGTCTAATGTCCATTTTTATATAGAGTAATTTTGCCTTTTTGTGCAGATGAATGAAGAATTCAGGAAGATAACCACAGTTAATCTGGAAGCAGGGTTCTTGGCAAAACTTGACCTGTACTCCCCAAAAATTATATCCCTGGCTTCAGCAATGGGAGGAGCTGCAAAAACAAAGATCTAGCACATAAGGGGCATGCTGTTCGAGGTAAGAATAAGTTCAATGTTACTGATTTTAATTAATAATTCATCAAAAGAACATACTCTTCATTTTGTGATGCATTCAACATCATCTGGGCTTGTGGTTGCTGTGAGGGTTCAGTGCAATCAGAGACTGAATACAGCCATTAAACTGTCCAGATGGCCATTCATAGAATTTCAAATGACTTCTTATTTGTATGGGATTGGTTTGATAGAGTATCCCTATAACAAAAAAACAGATTTGAAACATATGAATCAATTAGAAGAGACTGATAGACAAATTGGTAAAAGTGTGTCTGTTTGCCAGTGCTCGTCTCTGCAGCCTTGATAAGATTTGTATTTATCTTGTCACAATGCTGAAAGTTAAAACTTCCATGTTTTATATCCTTATTAACTAGTTTTATGCCATATGTCCTTAACTATTCTCTCCAAAATGCCTTTGACTCATAATATAATTAATTCGTCCTCTATTAGCTTTGCTTATGTTTTCTTTAATAAATTGAGCTTTATGACTTTCTTTAAATAAGTTTCTCAACTTTAGCTCTGATGAAAATCCCAAAATACATTTTACTTCTTTCAGTTGTCTGATGTAATTGTTAATAATACATTCTTGGGGAAAGCCACTTTGGAGTGATTTTTTGTCCTCTTCCTGGGATGGGTCAGTTGAGAGTAGGAGGGAGGTGGCTGTCCGTTGCCTGATGGACAGTCTCAGAAAGAACGAGGATATCTCCAAAGAACTTTTGGTAGGTAAATGTGACACTTGGACACATGTTATACTGGTGATTTTGTTTGAAAATATTTTGACTTAAAGGATCTAACGTAGATTTTGGCTCACTCATGCCAGGATGGTGAGGCACAGGACACCTCTGAGGTGATCAAGATTGTTGTCACCTGAGGTACTGTAGCGTCTGATCCAGCCAGCGCAAAGATAGTGATTGAGGGAATCAATGTCCTGGAAAACCTGGATGTAGCAAGAGCGTGCACATTGCTGATGGAGCTCATATATGCACTCCCAAAGTTCCCAAAGGAACTGGTCAAAATTTTTGAGTTGTTACAAAAGATTCCACTTGACCTGGATGGCCAGAGGAACAGCACAAAGACCGCTGTCCTAAAAATCTCTTCAGTCTGAGATGACTCCTCTAAAGTGTTGCAGAAAACACTTGTTGCTCTGTTGGGCATTTTGTTTTTTAGTTCTGACACTGACATGTGAAACACTGATCACTGTTTAGTTCCCAGTTTATTTGGTTCACCTCTCTAGGTTTCAGAAAAAAGCAAGAAGACTGTAAGACATGCTTAAAATATATTTGTATCACACATTTCTCAAGTACTTATGAGAGAAATTTGACGTTGTCAACCTTCCTGAATGCATTTCTGATTTTTCTTTATTTCATATGTAAAGAATCAGGCTTTAATGACTTGTTTTACTTTGGAAAAAATGCTTTTTGCATCTTCCAAAATCCTTTGGCCATAAAAATTCTGGGCATTAATCTGTATCGGATTTGCCTGTGGCACAATTTGTTTCGGAAAATGTTTTTCTTTGCATTTTGAGTGCATACTGCTGTATGTCTGATATTCTTACAAAATGTAAAGAGCTACATATAATTCAGAGGGCAACTCCTCTGTCTCTGTTTGAGGACATTGTTAGTTTTAGTGATAGAAATATTAAATCATCTCACTGCCGCCACTGCTTTAAAGGCAAATATACCAGAATTGGTTCTTATGATAATGTGTTGAACATAAAAAGTTGCTTTGTGTGAATTGTTCTGACTCAGATTAATTTATTGGAGTACTCAAAAATAGCCAATGCAAAGTGTTGCCTAATTTTTTGATTGAATTTGTATAATGATTAATATATAGCAACTTAAATTAAACAAGTTGACAACTAAATATTAGTATGACTTTTAACAAAAATAATTAAGATAGACCTACCTAATAAAGGTTGAAGAGGCCGAAACAAATTATGTTGGTTGTATATTATTAAGTCAGTCTAACTATGAATATCTTCTAGGTGTTACTCAGAAACCCAATAGTTTGGAATACTTCAAAGATGCTTGCAAATTGTTGCCTTGATTTTTTTTTTTTAAGTTTAGCAAGTGTAGTTTTTATCAGAGTGAATGTTACTGCAAATGACTTATGGGTGGAAGCAGAATTTAAGTTTTTCATCTGAATGAAACCACCATGATGTTAGAGCTTATACATTTTATCTGTTTTTTCAGCTCTAGGCTGTAATTACTGAAACCATAATTTAATAGAAGTTATCTGGTTAGATTGTCAAATCTCAGTCATGGTTAATCTCAGAAATAAGTTATTCTAGGGAACAAAAATCATCAGACAGCAAAGAAATCGAGTCACTTTTCCACAGAAGATGTGATAGGACAGTGTGGCATTGCATCATACAGATGAACATTTTAAAAATCAAATCACATCTCTGAGTCCGAGCACCTTTTAGAGGCTAAAAGATAATGATACCGTACAATTCAACAAATGTGTTGTTGTTTTTCATCAGAAAAATGTGTATGTGTGACCAAATAACAAACAGGTTGCAAATTTTAAGAGTATGAATGGTTGACAGAGGAAAGGAAATACTGATCTGTTTTAGTCAAAAGCAAGCTATTTTCATAATAACTCACTTATTCAACTGTAAAATCACTTCCTTTCAATGAACAGAGCAATGCAACAGACAGCCAGAATGAATTAGTATTGGAAGTATTCAAAAAGGAAGAAACCAGGAACTAAACAAGGATATATGATTCACTAAACAATATAATCCAGTAATACCTGGATTACTGAATAATGAAATTAATTTATCACAAATATATAGAACATAGAAAACATATCTGGTCACTTTTGACCATTGATATGCATCAGATAATTAATGTCAATGCCCATCTGTTTCTGACTAAATGATTGAATCAGCTATTGCAGACATTCAGAAGAACAGCGTTCTAAATAGGGTTGCAGGTTCTTATTTATCAAGAAAAGTTAAATGTGGGTATTGGTCAATATTAAAACTTTGGCAGATATTTACAGCCAATATATATCAGTGATACATATCAGCCAGTTATTGGTTGGAAAAAAGGCAAAATACATGAATGTAACATAGTGTTGCACTTTAAAGGGACAGTTCAGTTAATAGAAAAGTACCGTACTTTTAATTAGTCTAAAACAGCCTTTAAAAGCAGCTAGTTAACTACGGCGGAGTGATTTAGCGGAGGGACACACGGCGTGAGTCAGCTTAGGTCCGGATAAACTTTATATTTCCGAAAAGAATAATGCACTGTAAAAATTGTCTATGTAGCGTACTCTCAAACTGTGGTATTACTTTTTGATTTGAGTACTTGTAGGCGGAGAAAATAGCCTTTAACTCCGGTACAGTACTTTTCTATTAGCGTCTTTTTCTTCGTCACCAATGGTCACAGTCTGTGGCTTTCTGGTGGAGAGGAGAGAACTTTCTACAGTATCTACTGTCCTTAGTGACCATATGGAGCTCATACAACCCACTTCAAAAATACTGAACTTTCCCTTTAATATCACTGCATTGTTACATTTAAGATAAAAAGTTTCTTTTTTTTAAGAGTTTAAAGCTTCTTTTGGTTTTCTACATTTCCCCACTCAAATGGACTGTCCAATGGAAATAAACAAGTCATGTATTGTAAAATAAAGAGCTTGTGTTCTTGACCAATAATATTGTCATAATGAGAAATACCACTGTTTTGGATATAAGCCAATCCAATATTGTGCATCCCTCACGTTTCCCTCAAGTTAAAAAGACCCTCTAATATTCACGCATGTAACCCTTCCAGACTGACAAAAAAATGTTTTAACCAGGTAACAATCGGCTCCTGTCAGCTGTTTGACAGGGTTTAATCTGCATTTCAACCTGGGTCGACTGACCCTGCAAGCAAAAAGTACTAAGCACAGCAAACTATTTCCATGGCTTCCATGCTTCTTCCCATTGTTTACGTGATTGTGTTTTGTTGCTCTGATGATGTCATTAATGTGACATCATCTTGATGTGCCTGGGGAAAAAACATAGCCACACAGCTTGTCTGTTGCTGATTAGACCCAGATCTACTCACAGTGGGAAAAGAGTCACTTATTGATTGTTAGCGGGTTACACGTTTTGACCTGCTAATTTTAGTGTGAATGTGGTATCACTATCCCTGATTTTTTTTTCCTGTATCCTCTCTCTGTCTGAGAAACTCTATTGGAACTTTTTCCACTTTAATGCCCTCTTCTCCACTAGGACCCTGTCCTTCTGTCCTGTGATGATTGTTTTGTGCAAAACAGGGGAATAATTAAGTCCTGATGTTGAGGACTTTTGCCTTATGCACTGAGGGTCTCTGTGATGTGAAGAAAACATGTAATATACAGGGCAAAATCACCTTTAAAAGATAAGAATGTAGACTCTTTAATTTGCTCTTAAAACTTCAGTTTTATTACAAAATTATTTTTTCAACACCAAGTAAAAGCAGGAACATGTCAGGTTACACAGTGAAATGTGCATGTACATGTGTTTTTGTTTTACCTTTCTACATGTTTGAGAGAGTTGAAATCTTTAAATTAGTGATCGCTTCATTTTCTCCTTTTAGTTTTAGCTCAGAGCTTCAAAATGATTTGTTATTGCAAGGAATCCATCACTTGCATTTACCTGATTTAATCATTTCAATTTTTATCAATATAAAAATATATTTTGAACATTAAGAACTTGTTGATAAAAATGACTGTGATCAAAGGGCACATAATATAATTTGCATGATATCAGTATTGGCAGAAATAGTCTAAAATTGTTTTTTTATCTGTGTTGACAAGTAATAAGGACAATATCAACACATCAGCCATATAAGCTAGCTGTGTATCCTCCAGACATTTTATTAGGTACACCTTGCTGGCACCAGCTATAACAAGGTGTATGATTGTGTCGCACAGTTACTGCAAATTTTTTGGCAGTCCACGCCAAGCTAGAGGTCCACTTCCTCATGCTGAGCAATTATTCCCTATTTCTGTGCTTTGAATAAGCATATCATGGTGGAACTGATCATGTGACCTTGCCTATTGCTTCAAGGTCATAGAGATCCTATTCATAATGAAGTATTTAAAAGCATCATCCAGTTACTCTTCAGTTTTTACAGATATATATATAAAATCTCATTGCCAATGTTATTTCAGCCACTTGTGAAATGAACAAGGCAAGGCAAGTTTATTTGTAGAGCACGATTCATTCACAAGGGTAATTCAAAGTGCTTTAAAGAACAAGAAAAATGCATTAAAATTGCTCTATATTGCTCTACAAAACAAAGATAACAATCATAAATTATAATAATTATAATTATAAAATGTATTTTAAAAAAGAAGAGTGCAGATAAGAAGCTTTCAGTCATAATGAAGTTAATATGTTAACTTAGGTTTGGGAGCTGGACCACGCCACAAACCACACCTCCAATCAGCTGACAAGCCTACTTATACTCAGCCATGCCTCATCGCTCAGTTTGTCTGTAACTCTTCAACCCACCCTCCCACCCTTTAATCTTAATCATGCCCTTTTCTTTCTCCACTCAGCTCCTTGCTCACCTTATCCTAGGTGGGGGTCAAGATCAGCTCGGGCAGGACACGATGAGACAGGACCCCCACACTGAGTCTCGCTCTGCCTGGCTTATGACATCCTTCCTAACGACTCATCTCTCAACTAATCTCATGTCACATGTTCATCACTGTCATTCCTCATATTCCTAAACCTTCAGTAAACCGTCAAACGTATACATTTGTGGTGTGGTCCTTGCTAGTGAATGCAAAGTTAAATAGAGCTTTTCTGAGCCTAGGTTTGAACATTGTCAGAGTTGAAGCCTGTCTCATCTTCAGAAAGACTGCCCTAGATTTTAGCTGCAAAGAGACTAGACCAACTCTTTGCTAGATCAACTATATACAGCCATGTATTTTTTTCTGGTTTAGTCTCTTAAAGCTACAAAATCTCAACAGTTTCATTCAAAGGGAAAAGGACCAGGGCTCTGTTAGTTTGGAAGCCCTTTGGTGTAACAGAACAATTTTACACATTACTGAACTACACATTTTGATCACTATCTCATCTTTACAGTTATGAAATTTACTTCAACTTATATTTTCAAACACATTTTGATGAGAAAAAAACTCATCTATGGTAGGTCTACATATTATAAGGTAGGTGTAGCTAGCTCGTTCAGCAGCTACTTAATTTAGCAACAATTCTTGTTGAAATATATTAATCTATGATTTCTATTAATGGTGAAATATGGCAGGGGAGTTGAATATGTAAAATATGAAAATGAATTCCCAATATCAGTGATTTAGAACTAATAAGCAGCTTATGGTATTGAAGTAAATGTATTTAATTTTATTTTGCCTTGTCCTCCTTTCCTTTGTGCTTGAACTTCTTTCTTCATGTTAAGTCGGTGATTGATGGCACCGACTCAAACAAAAGAGAGTATAAAATTGGAAAGTGAGGAACAGATAGAATAAAAAAGAAATGTTTAATTGTTTTTGTAAACAAGAGTATTGCTTTAACAATTGAATGGTAGAGCTGAAGCTAAATCTGCAGCTTCTTTTTTTCTGTAGTCGGGTGTGTAGTGTCTGTTTAAAAAGGGACATTTTTTTGAAAGATTGGTGTTAAGAAATCATTACATCTTCTGTTCTCCCTTCACTGTTCATGTCATCTAAATTCTCAGTGAATGAGGATTTTTTTAAGGCTTAGAAAGAGGTTTTGCACTGTATGTGATCATTTAAACCCTACCAGTGGCAAAATTCTCATTAACTTGTATTTTTTGCTGTTGTGCGCTTTGAGTTTAAAGGTTACATATGAAAGGTAGGTCAATGATAAAGCTAGCTGTGTAGTAAGCTAGCTACTTTAGCACGAGTTATTGCCCCCACTGTTATCACATTTTATCTCATTTCATTAAAAGATCACTGTGAACCTGTTTTCGTCAAATTTTAACTCAATAGTGCTAAATTATAATGAATTTCTTCACAGAACATCCAAATGAATCTGTTATTTGTCATTAAGCATGTCCTTTCATAGATTTTGTGATTTTTTTAAAGATGTCTGTAGAATAATTCTGCTTTCTTGTTTTTCTCTTATTTCAGATCAAGGTTTATGTTTCCATTCACTCTTTTTCATTCTTGGTTTCTTGAGTTTGTTTCTTAATCCGCTCCACCTGTTCCTCTACTTTCTCCATTTTCTGTTTGATTTCAATTATATTATCAAAATTCTTTCTCATAAGTTTTTCAATACTCATTTGCAGCTCTTGAAGTTCTTTTTTTCTTTCTTCTTGGTTCCAGCTGTCCTCCTTTAACATTTCTCTGAGTTTGTTATATCCTTGTGCTTTGCTTGTTGTTTTATCTCCATCTTTCTGTGAAACCTCTTTGTCCACCAGTTCTACCCCTTTGTCCCTCAGCTCAGCCTTTTTCTGTGTATTCTCCCTCATCAAGGTGAGTTGGTTTTTCTGTGTCTCCAGTTCTTTTGACAGTCCTGTGAGTGTCTCAAAAATGTTTGTGATTTCCTTCAGTTCTTCCTCCTTCTTCTGTAACTCCTCTTCAGTTTTTGCCTCAATCATGAGCCGTAACTCCTCAGTTTTTGCCTCAGCTGTTTTTTGGCATGTCCATTCTGTTAATGACAGAGGTAGAATACACAGACAGCATTCAAACAGCTTTGAAGTGATAAATGGATGATATTAGTTTGCCAGTGACAAATAACTGTTTTACGGTGATAAATACCAAATAATGACTCATTGAGCCTTAAAAATACGTTTTACTGGATATATTGCGCTGTTAAAACTTAAAACTCTTTACATGAAGAAGTCTCATAGATAGGTGTTGCAAACACAAAACAGCTTTTTTCTTGTCTGCCAGTTGATTTTAAAATAATATCGGATTTCATCATCTATGACTGAAAATCCTGTCCTTTTTGACTTTATTAATATTTGCCCTGTATTGCTGTTATTGAAGTCAATGAAGATCTCAGTTGTCATAAAAGTACCACATTTATTCACATCTTACCTGTTTTCTGTTTTTTCCATTGCCAGACCAGCAGGGCAGATGCAGCAACAGAGATTAAGGCAAACAACACAGCAAAAACTATGGAAATGGTGGAACTTGAGGGTAGCACAAAAAAATCATCTGGAAGATTAATGGAAACAACTTTTAGACAATCCAGACTTGAAGTTTGATATAAAGACAGAAAGATATTTTTGTGTTTATAAGCTGTACTTGTTCTTCCTTTTATCAGGTCTACCTGGAACATGAATGTGTGTCTCACTGGTCCAGTTGATGCTCTTCTGTTGGAGTTTACAGGTGAAGACATTGTTGTGTCTCCTCACCACTGTCACTCTGCTGCTAACACTGAAGAGACCATCTGGACCTTTGACTGACTTTTTGGGATCAGCAGAAAGGACGTCTCCTTTACTGTCCAGCCACAACACCTCAGGTTCAGGATACAAGCCTTTGGACTCACAATCTATCATCACTCCACTGTTGACCTTATCATGGCCCACTAAGCTGATGGCAGGTGGAGAGGAAGCTCCTGAGGATGGAAATATGCAAATCATCTGTTGGTGATAACTATGAAGACATTTTATTTTCTCAACAGCAAAGGGGGAGACACTGTCTGTATGGGACAACTATGTAAAAAAGGCAGAATTTTCTGTGCCATGAAGCTTTTCCTCACAGTTTTACTTATTTGTATCTTGGGCCCAAGCAATAAAGGTTTTTTTGAGGACAATCCCAATGCCAATATTTAGCTAAACAAAAAAATGCATATTACTGATTCATTGGCCAATAAATTTAATAACTATAAGATTAAATTAAAAAAAAGGTTTCTTAACACTTACAACAATGAATATTTGAATTACATGCAAAATATTTTACTGCTTCATAATACTTTTTCCTTTAGTAATTGTTTAACTTTACAACAGAGAGAATTTTTTATGTACAAAAACATGAAGAACAGCATTGAGTCCTGACTCATATGAACCAAAATGAAAACAAAAGAATTCTTTCTCTGATGTCAAAATGCATCTTCATTGACAGAGTTATATTCTAACTTAATTACCTAATGGTCACAAATAATGTAATTCTTTTCTTATAATCTCATATTACTCCATAAGACACATAGTGAGTTACTGTTCCAGCCTGTGGTCACTCAGTGAATGGTTTGAACTTTTCGGGCCTGCCCTGCAATGTTTATTTTGTGACTAATTATTTTTGTCATAGTTTTTGTCAACAGTCTTATTTCCTTGATGAAATCTAGACACTGACTGATCAGAACAAGAGCACATGAACAAAAGCTCAACTGAATTAATTGAGATTTTCATGAACAAATAAAAACTAGACTACAATGTCTGACAGACTAAATCCAGTCAGACCTAATTTGGTCATGTGGGAAGTAGAGACAAGTGATGAATCTATCCAATCACAGCTACTTTGGTTGTGTTAAAGGTTGGATGAGTTCAGAGGGACATCCAATCACAGCTGCCTTAGCTTGGTGGTGGTGGGATAAGTTGTGGAGTGGTCTAATCAGAGCTGCTCTCTTTATGAATTGATATATTCATGTAGAGCAGGTTCACTGTTTGTGGTCAGTTCTGGTATTGTAACTGAGATGCTCTGCCAGGTAGACTAAATAAAGGGGACTGCATTTCACACAAAGGAACATTTGTTTCTGTTCATTTAGACATTCAGACTTTACTAAGATTCAATAAAGGGTTATTAGATGTTTGATTTTATCCAAGAGGAAAACAAGACTTCAGAAATTCAAGGACACATAAACATGTCTTACCCTTTACACTTGATACTTTAGTTGATTAAGTTTTAAGCAGATTTGACTAATAATTGTGAAATTTCATCAACTAGAACTAGACTAACATTAAAACAATTAGATGACTACATTTTTACTTAAACAAAGAGATATCTTAGGCAACTGACTAAAACTAAATTAAACACTGGTGTCAAAATTAACATGAATAAACCCCCTCTGCACTGCATTCACATCACTCCTCATGTAATGTGCTGCAAACACGCAGCTGACGGTACTATGGACTCTCAAATATTTGTGAACTTGTGTTATTTCTGCAGATATTAGCTGGCTTTTAAGCTGTTCACTGACACTGTGCTAGGCTGGCATAACTACAGCAATATTGTTTACATCAGGGACAGGGAGGAACTTAAACTACATTAGCACAACTTTACCAATGTAACATAATTGAAAAACATGACTTGAAGCAACAAAGCACGTGTCACCTGTCATGACACATGGCAAAGAGAGTTAAACTGAAAGAGCAGACATTTTGAATCACTGTTAATTCCACAACGTCATTATAAACATACCTGTTGGCAATCTCTGTTCAGCCCAGACTTGTATTGATGTCTGTCTGTGTCTCACTCCTAACTGTGTATGATTAGACAGCGGTGAGGAGGGGACTGAGGATTAAATGGAGTCAGAACTCCATCTAACAGTGCAATGACATCATTCTGCACAACTTGGACACTGAACAGCATTTACTGTGAGCTTTTCTGGCTTTTACCTGAACAATCTTTTACTGCTTTTATTCTCATTACAGTTTCACTATATTATTGTTATTATTATTACATATTATTTTTTGTACGTTATTAAATGATACAATTAATTTTACACGTTAACCTAACCTCCAGTGTTTACTAATTTTAAACTTTCAAGATGGCATTTCCTCAGTATGTACTGGGTTCAATAGTCTTTCTTCTTTGTTATTTTCTTTTATTTATGATGCACTTTACCAATAGGGTATATGAATTTTGGGGTAGGTGGATTTGGGGGCAGGGTCGAGTGGGTTTGGGTCATCATTGCTTTTTTATTTTATTTATCTGTCTGTTTGTTAAGCAGTTTGTGCAAAAGTTTTTGTATAAAATAATAATATATTATTAGTAATATATTTTATTTACTTGTAAGGAAATAGATGTGTGGGGAGCTGTTTGTAGAAACAGGAATTAACAATGAAGATATCATTTTTGAGATGTGATGACAAGTATTTTTAAACTCTGAGTGATCTGTTAATAAAGTGAGCCAGCCAAGTACACTTATTTACCTCTTTCTTGTTAAATAATACTTTTTTGGCTGTAGTTAGATTTTTATGAAAGGTGGAAAGTATTTAAGGCCTGGTAAATGTTTTGCTCTGCTTTCTGAACATAATACTTGGGCATCTGTTTCCAGCTTTGGGGCTTATAAAGTACAGTTGCTCATTTAGTCAGATCATATTTATAAATTTTAACGTTGCTTTGAGTTTTTCATCTGATTTCACAGAACAGTGACCAGCTCAGAATGTTCCTCAAATTATTGTTTCATACAGTTGCAGCTTCCATCCACCCAGGTGACACCCAAGGCAACAATATACTACATTCCTGTTCCAAATGCACTTACAGAGAGGGAACTATTATTTAAGTGATCAGTAAAGCTGCTTTTCTTCTAGCTTATGATCTGATATGTGTTTTCAGCTGTTCTGGGAATTGCCATTTTTTGTGATTGTCAGATTTGCAGTGTTTTAAGCTCCTCGTTTTAGGGTAAGTTTGGTCTGCTCAGCACTCCTCGGAGAGCTGCGAAAATGTGGGATGGCATTTGGGTCCCCTTCTTCTCATTTGACAGTGGAATCACCTGTAGTAGTACACTGTATAGAGCCAAACTGTAGCAGACTAATTTTGGAAATGCACATTAAGAAGTCCTGTAAGCAGGAGAGATCAGGTGCACATAAAATGTTCATGCTCTCGCCAGGTTTGTGCAAGGAATGTGGGATTTTTCCTGCTGAAAAGAACATGATTTAAGTTGCCCCAGTCCTGAATGACACCCATAAATATGCCATTGAGTGTTTAGCACAAACCTGTCATCTTCAGAACTATTACTTTACAGGAGTAGAAAACAAAATAGCCTACCACTGAAAGAATATATACTGTTTTGTCCCTATTTAAATGTTTGTATAATTTTAATTGCTTTAAAATAAAAACATTGTAAATACGGAGATACAAAGTTTTGGTCTGACTGATGATTTTACATCTGCATGGGGTTTGTTTTTTTCCTGCAGCCCTTACTTCTCCCTAGTTTAATGTATTTGTGAAAACTCATATATGGAGTATTCTAATGTCATAGATAACAGAAATAGCTGAAGGATGTTGCTCTGACTTCGTCACTGCCATGGAACAAAAAAATGGGAATATTTACTCACCAACTAGAAGATCCACAAAATATTCTTTCTTCATTTTTGGGATGTAACATCTGTAAGTCCCACTGTCAGAGGTTTTCACTCTGGATAGTGTCAGTGAGAGGTCCCCAGTCTTCAGGTTGTCAGTGGACATTGATGCCCTTCCCTTGTAGGCTTTGTTTTGGTCAGCCACATGTTCCTTGCCATCAAACCAAACAAAAACAAATCTAGGGGTCAGATCAGGTCTGCCCCACTCCACAGGCATGGAAACAGCATTTATGGGAGGATCCATCTGACAGGGTAAGACTACGTCATCACCCAGCTTGGCCTTAACTGACTGAGTGACTGAAATATCCTCTGCTTGACCTGGAACATAGAAGACTTTACTAAATAATCTCAAAAGACATACATGTTAACCGCAGTGAAATGCTTTTGATGTATTAGTTGATTGAACAGGTTCAGATTTAGATTGTTGGGCAATACAACCAAGACAATAATGTTTAAATTTTACATTACCTCTGTAAAGGAGAGTAACGAGAAGGAATACCACTGTGTGCTGAGAAAAATCCATAAGGAGAGCCATCCTTAAAATGAAACATTGAAACAGATTTTACTTTGATTGAAGATCCATTTTACAGCATTTGAGAGGAAACTTGGATAGTTTTTTCTTTCTTCATTCAAAGCTTTCTTTCTCTTGATGATCATATATCTCCTGGTATGTTAATATCCATTTTAAAAAAGTTTTTCAACACATCTAGTACTTTTCAGCTGGAAAGAAAGTTAGTCTAACAACAAGCTGAAATAGACAACTGGGTTTTTAGTTATCTTTTACATCTTCTTTTTCTAAACTACCACATCTTTTTTTAATCTCCAATGTTTGTTCTGTTTATTTATTAGACAGATTTTTGCTTGTTGAATTAAAAGTTGTTTTGCTCAATCTGTTCCACCTAATGATCATTTGAAGCAACTTTTGAAATGATAGCTCTATAAGAAGTAGAACCACACCCATGATCACCTTTAGTTCCTAAAAGATTTTAAGTTTCGTAGCAGCAGGTTTGCTGAAAGTACATAATGGCCCTCTGTTAAATAAAAAGGTGTAAACAATTTTAGATGCTTTATTTAGCTGACTCTTGTCTGCCCTGAATCTGTTCAAATTTAAGTTGTCTTTAAAAAAGCGCTAACATAATGGTTCAATATGTAATTTTTTTCATGCTGTACTTATGTCTATGATAGACATTAAAGAGGATACATTGGTCATAACCAACTTCACAATTTTTTAACATGGATGTTAAAACATTATAATTGTTAAAATACTTTTGTTCCACATACCTGTTGATACGTGTCTTCTCGTCTCTCTGTGTGCTGCACAAAGTCCACAAACGAACTGTGAACTTTGTCTAAGACTGGGAACAATAAAGTTTAGATGTGTGCCCCTCATAAAACTTTGATTGACGAACTTCCCAGAGCCACACTGACATGCCACATATAAAAGCCTCAGGCAGATTTTTTTCTTTAATGTACTTTATCTTTGGAATCTATCAAACACACAAAGTTTTTCCCCTTTTTTGGCTTCTATATTTGTTAATGTTTTTTATTGTTTTCATACTTGACAAACTTGCCAAGGTTATGGAACTTACAGTACATTCCCTCTACAGTTAATATAATCTTACTTCTTACTCATCTTTTAAATCTTACTCATTTGCGCCAAAACACTCATTTGCAAACCCACTGTAAACTTAAATTTTGACAATGTGGCCTCTGAAGCATCAAACATGTAACTTCTAGTTGTATGTTTCAATTTACAAGTGAGGCTTTTTTCTTCTGCCATTTTTGTTGAATTTTATTTTTTTCAACTGAAGTATTGGGTTATACAATTCTACAAGATATAGCTAATATAGACTCAAATCTAAACTGTACATTTTAGTGCATTCAATTAAAATAGTTTTCTTTCCAACACCAATTGACTGTAAATATGTTCTATCCTCTGTAAATTTTGGAGACACCAAGGACATACAGCAATTGAATCTCACACAGTTTCTGATCACGTATCCAGGCATGCGGAGAAATCTTGTTTTTTTGCGGATGTGTACTTCTTGAATAACAGAAGCTGGCAATTTTGTTTCTTTCATCTAGTTCAAAATACTTGCATGTTTTTCATCATGCCCCTTTCTTCTGCATGTCTGTTGAAAAGGTAGTAAGATGCTCCATTTTCATTCTCTTCAAGACCTGTTCAAGTAGATGAAGTCTGCTTCACTCATTAATTAAAAACATGGATCTTTATTGGGCTTTCAAAACCATTAACCTACATAAACATGGAAATGTTATCCAATTTTGTATTATTATACAAACAGCACAAATAATAATAATAATAACAATAATAATAATAATAATATGATTATGATTATATTATAATAAGTAATATATATACAAGATATATATTTATATATATAACGTACATTGTAAATACATTACAGCGGATGTATTGCAAACAGGACAGCAAAGCTTATTTGCTTAATGACATTGATGATCAAAGTTATTTTTTCTGCCGTTTATTACCCAAAAAGCATATTCCCCACAGACTCCAGCAGTTTTTCTTTTTTAAAAATCTCTCTCCCATAAATCCTCTTCTTCTCATCCAAGTTCCACTGATCCTTCATTAGGTTTTCCTTTTCTCTTAAAAGCTCCTGTGGTTTTTCAAACTTCTTTTCTTTCTCTGTAATTTCTGCCTCCAATGACTGAAGCCTCCTCTTGTTCATCTCTCTGTCTTCTTCCAATTTATGGAGTTGGACTCGGAGTCGATCTCTCTGTGCCTTCAGTTCAGACTTGACCTCCTCAGATCAGTGCTCTCTCACTTCAGCTCAGTATTCTCTTTCTTCAGCTCTATCTGTTCTCTCCCCTGTGTGGTAACAGTGTCAATGAGGTCTTGATTTTTCTTCTGTGAGTCATCTTGAGGTGATTTTGCTTTTCCCCTGCAATCTTCAGCTAAGTTTCAGAGTTAATAACAGAAGCATATCAAAAACTTATGAGACAGCCAGCATAACTGTGTAAGAGATTAATCTTTCCCTATCACATGATTCAATTTGATTCAGAATCAATTTTCAATTTAATCCTATTCACAGTCTACAAATCTTTAAGTTGTAGAGGGCACTTGTATAAACATGTAATTCAATTTGTTCTGTGTTCGATATTGACAAACAGCTAAGAAGGGTTGAAGATTACACAACAGTAAAATGACTCACAAAGATTTTTTTTGTTGAATAAGATGAAGCTCTTGTTTTATTCAAATATTGCTTTCATAAGCTGTTTCCCAAATCTTAAATCCTCATTGTCAACAGCATTGCAGGTACTGAAGTGTTTAAAATTGAACTACCCATTGGACTTCATTCTTGATAACGACTGGAAGTTGGTGAATCTGGTCAGTGGTCGACAGTCATTATGGTGACTGGCTGCTTTTCAGCTTCTTTTAACCCCTGGTGATGACATTATATTTTTTAAAGCATCTTGTAACATTATCTTCTTGCACTCCAAAACAAAGACCTTGCATTGCTGACCTAATTACAAACATGTCCGTAATGGAGATGTGTGTCAACTGTGAATTAGACAAGTCTTATGAACAGCTCCTTTAAGTGGACAGTGAGAACCAATTAGCAATTGTGGGTGAACCATTTGTTTGTAAGCCATTCTTAATTGCAGATTTCCTCCATAAACTCAAATCAAATCATTCACTCAAAAGAGCAGTTCAAAAGAGTCGAGTCGTTTGCAAATGTCACATCTCTTTCGCAAGCTACAGCAGATGGCAATTCTGAAGTTAATCTATCTTTCCCCTAAAGCTGTCATTAACAAATCTAAAACTTTTCAGAGAATTTAGGGGTGAGCATTTCCTATTCCAGTGGATCAGGATGTTTTAAAATGTTCTTGACAACCTGCTTCTGTACTTGTGTTTGTCTTGCATTACAGTTTTTCACAGTTCTTAACACACACCAATTGATCATTTGGCACAGTCTGCAAGACCCTTACTTCAAGTACCAATTGCTCAGCCCAATTTGCCACATCTAAACACTCCCTTATCTGCAGTAGACTCTGACCTTCATTCTTTACACTCTGATGTCAATTACACATCACTTGTTGTCAAATCTGTACACACAATAGTCAGTTGTTGCACACACACCCTAATTGAAATCTCAAAGCATCAACCCACAACACACAATTATGCAAACCTCTAAACACCCAGGTCTGGTGAGCAATTTTCAGTCAGGAGGAGAACTGCAACATAAAAGCGCCTTGAGCCTCTGCTTTGTATGGTGAGCATTGAACAATGGACAACGACAACCAGAGAAGGAGAGGGGGAAGAGTGAGAGGTCATTTTGACTTTTTTTTTCATTTACATTTTCTTTAGAAATGCCTGTGCACTTAAACACTTTAAATAAAATTTGCTGCATACTTGTGTGATATTGCATGTTTGAAGAAGTGGGCCTACACAGACATTTTCCAAAAGGAAAAATGGGCAATTCTTATGAGTCATTGCCATTCACATTGTGTGTTGGATTTCTATAATTGGGTTTTCAGTTTCGCACTTCAGTATGCTGTGAATGCTTGGTAGTGTGCAGTGAATGCTCAGCTGTGTGTACCAATTGACTGGTATGTGAGTCATTGGAGAATGTGGCTGTGTGTACCAAATGAGAACATGAGTTCCATTTTGTGAACAGTTAAGAGATTTGATGGCAGAGTCATCTTGAAAAGGGAGTGTCAGGTTAAGCATTTTGTGTGTGAGGTTTACAAGTTTGTGTATACAATTTGAAGGAATCTGTTAGTGTTTTGAGAAACGTGTGTTAAGAACTGTGAAAAACTGGGTTAGCTGATTTGTGAAAGCAGCATGTGAATATCAAGAATAATCTTCATGCTGAAGCTGCATCATTACATCTTCTGTTTGTCAAGAAACCCTTTTTTTTTTCTTTCTGATAGAAGTTAGTCAAGAGGTTTCATCACAGCATCACACAGTCAATTTATCTACCACATCTGTGTCTTTTGTAGACCAGATGTGGTTGTTGAGCTGCCATTACTGTGGTGGTAAGTCGGGCAGCTGGCATACATATGACTGAAAGTCATCAGGGTGGTGGAGTGAACAAAAATTTAGATTTTTTTTTTCCCCGTAAAAACATGCCAGGACGATCTGGGAGAACGTGCGCTGTTTTAGGCTGCCACAACAATAGTGTCTGACATCATCAATCCAACTATTCATCTTGCTCTCACAGTCAGCCAGGACTGTACTTTACTGTACTGCAGCACTGCTGTATTTTCGATAGTGGTGACACCATCCACCACAAGATGGTCACACCCACAAACTCAATGCATATGTAAATTAACTGTAATTCTCAATTACATCCTATATGGCGGCGCGATCAGTTGCAGCGGCCCAGAGCTCCTCAGTTACTGGCAGCTTTTTCCTATTTATAGTTCTTTTTATTAGTTTCCACTTGTCTGTAGGACTACAGTACAGCAGAATCAACCTGCTTACACTTTTTGTCGAGAATCAAGGACACTCGGACCATAATAACTGGGATCATATACCTCCGGAGATACAGCGCTACCCCGCGGGAGCTACCATCTCTCCCCCACCGCTGAAGCGGCGCAGACAGCGGCTAGAGAGGAAACAAAAGCGGGGCAAGAGGAGTGGGCTAGCTGCTAGGCTAAGAGCTAACCCCTACAAGCCGGCCGTTCCGAGTCTCTTCCTGGCCAACTCCCGGTCGCTGAGAAACAAGATGGACGAGTTAAGACTACGGATTACATCTCACAGGCTGGAATACTGTGTGATGATCATCACGGAGTCTTGGCTGGATAAAAACATCCTGGACGCCAGCATCGAGCTAGCGGGACGCGCCATCTTCAAAGCGGACAGGACCGTGGACTCAGGCAAGAGTAGTGGCGGAGGCCTCTGTGTTTACACTGACAATAGATGGTGCAATAACTTCGTCATTAAACACTCTTTCTGCTCACCGGACATTGAATATATGTACCTGCAAGGCAGACCGTTTTACATGTGCAGGGCGTTTACATCTGTGGCTATAATCGCTGTTTACGTGCCGCCTCAAGCTAACGCTAAGCTAGCCATTGAGAAGCTACATGCTAGTATTAGCCTACACTTAGCAGCACAGCCGGACAGCATTGTTATAGTGGCGGGGGACTTTAATCATTCCAACCTGAAGTCTGTGCTGCCGAAATTCCATAAATATGTAAACTTCCCCACAAGAGAGAAAAATACACTGGATCAGGTCTACTGCAACATTCCACAAGCCTACAAAGCCACTGCCTCATCTGGGTCTCTCTGACCATATGTCTCTGGCCCTGACCCCAGCATACAAGCCACTCATCTGCAGAGAGAAACCAACCTTAAAGACAGTCAAAGTGTGGACTGAGGAAGCCACCTCAGCACTGCAGGACTGCTTTCACACTACAGACTGGGAGGTTTCTGCTCAGGGGACAGACCTGGAAGGACACACATCAGCTGTGCTGGAGTACATCAACTTCTGTGCTGAGTTTGTGACTGAGACAAAAACTGTTAAGGTGCTGCCCAATCAAAAGCCATGGTTCAACAAAGAACTGGCTGCCCTGCTCAGAGCACGCGACTCAGCTTTTAAATCTGAGGACCAGCAGGCCTACACAAGTTCAAGAAGCGACCTGAGGAGGGGCATCAGAGAGGCCAAGCGCAGGTACCAGTAGCGCGTTGAGGAGCACTTCAACAGCAACAACTCCAGAGGCATGTGGCAGGGAATTAAGTCCATCACCGGCTACAAGGACAACACTGCAGCTACACTATCCACAGGCAGCACCAACCCGGACGCCCTGAATCACTTCTTTGCTCGCTTTGACGGATGGAGCAGCGACCTGGGAGACACCCCCCAGTCAGCAGTGATGGGGGGGGACACCCCCATACAGCTGCACCAGAACCAGGTCAGGGCAACCCTGCGTAAAGTCAACGCGAGGAAAGCCACTGGTCCAGACGGCGTCTCAGGAAAAATCCTCAAAGACTGTGCGGATCAGCTAGCGGAGGTTTTCACCACCATCTTCAACCTCTCGCTCCAACAGTCCAAAATTCCCACCTGCCTTAAAACAGCCACCATCGTCCCTATACCAAAGAAGAACACAGTGAGCTGCCTGAATGACTTCCGCCCAGTTGCTCTTACACCCATCATTACAAAGTGCTTTGAGAAACTCATCATTTCTCACATCAGATCCGCCGTCCCTGCTGACCTGGACCAACACCAGTTTGCTTATCAGGCAAACCGGTCAACAGAAGACGCTGTGATCACAACTCTCCACACAGCCCTTACTCACCTGGACCAAAAGAACACGTATGTAAGGATGCTGTTTGTGGACTTCAGCTCGGCCTTTAATACTGTTGTGCCCCAAAAACTGGTCAACAAACTGAGCAACCTGGGCCTGGGCAGCTCACTGTGCGCATGGATACAGGACTTCCTCAGCAACAGACCTCAGCACGTCAGGATGGGGGGCCGCACATCCTCCACCCTCATCCTGAACACTGGGACACCACAGGGATGTGTCCTCAGCCCCCTCCTGTACTCCCTCTTCACCCATGACTGCATCCCCATCCACTCCACCAACACCATCGTCAAGTTCGCCGATGACACCACCGTTGTAGGACTGATCGCAGACAACGACGAGACGGCCTACAGGGAGGAGATCCAGCTTCTGGTACGATGGTGTCATAATAACAATCTGGACCTAAACACCAGCAAAACCAAGGAACTGATTGTGGATTTTAGGAGAGCCACGCGCACAGAGCACCCTACCCTCTGCATCAAGGGAAATGAAGTAGAGAGGGTGCAGAGCTTCAGATTCCTCGGTTTGCACATCACAGCTGACCTCACCTGGGCTGTCAACACCTCCTGCCAGGTGGGGAAGGCACAACAGAGACTTTACTTCCTCAGGAAGCTAAAGCAGGCTCGCTTGCCCCAACAACTGCTTGTCAACTTTTACAGAGCCACCATCGAGAGCCTCCTGTCGTACTGCTGCACAGCTTGGTCCAGTAGCTGTACAGCAGAGGACAGAAGGAACCTTCAGCGGGTCGTTAGGGCAGCCAAGAAGACCATCGGGACCACACTACCCCCCTCAAGGACACTTTCACCAGCCGCATCCGGAAGAAGGCCTCCAACATCGCAGGGGACCTCACACACCCAGGCCACCTCCTGTTCTCCCCCCTCCCCTCAGGGAGAAGGTACCGGACCATTAAGTGCCATACAAACAGACTGAGAAACAGCTTCTATCCCCAAGCTGTGAAAGCCATTGCCCCACCACGATCCCCCCCTCTGAGCCTGTCTAGCCCCCCAGTCCAACACCCTCAACTGCCCCCAACCCCCACTGAAGAAACTGTCCCCCCACTCCAACACCTCAACTCCCCCAGCCCCCACTGAAGGAACCCCCCCACAGGACAATCTTGTTGTTTACATAGCACAGAGTCACTTTACTCACAGGTGTAAATACTCTTACAAATGTGTGTATTTGCTCATTTTTTTTGCACAGCCATTATGTTCGTTAGTCACTTTATGCATATGCCCTGGACTTTTACTTGCACAGCCACTGTTACACTGGGCGCATACTCTGGACAATCTTTAGAATCTGGTACATGTACAGGAATACCTCACTCCGCTCTTTTGTTTTATTTTATATTTTTTATATACTATTTATATTGTCTTTTATTCAATTCTTTTATACTTACATGCTGCCATAGAGGATGCCAAACAATGTTTCACTGTACAAAACCTGTTGCCTAACAAGTGTTGACGGTGACAATAAAGATCTATTCTATTCTATTCTATTCTATATTGTTCTTACATTATTTTGTATTCATTATTTGTATTTTAACTGTCATGTAGCGATACTTCACCCTGTTCAGTGCCATAACGTAAGCAGCACATGGCTAATTTAATATGCATGAGTAGGAGCTGGTTAGCTTAAGGCTAACAGCAGTGAGGACGTTAAGCCGATGCAGAAATAAACAGCAAAATGACAGCTCTAAACTAACAAATGGAGGACAACACTCAACTGTAGCTGAACCAGAGACCCCATTTCTCACGGCTGGATGTTAAAGTTTAAGGGGAACGAAGATCGAAATCATAAGTGGGTCAGTGACATAGTTCATGTAAAATGTAGACGTTATTTTTTTAAATATATATTTGACATGAGTAACATTTTTATCTGTGAAAAATACCAAAAGTTTTAGATCTTAGTTTACAGTAGTCTTGTGGTTCTGTAACGTTTTGATTACCAACGTCCATGGAGCTGTCTCAGACAGCAGGTGGCAGGAGCCGGCTGTTCCACCACAGCAGTAATGGCAGCCGCTGATAATGGCGGCGCCCACAGATCAGCCGTAGGATTGATCTATAACATGCAGCCTCATCAGACCACCTCAATCCAGGCTGCCAAGGACAGTTCACTGCTGTGACATGCACATGAGGACTAGTTATCTGTATTGAATGTAAATTTTGAAACAGCAATAACCAAGAAAACTTATTGAACATATTAAAGATGAATGTGTGCCATTAAAATAAAAAACAGTCAAATACTGATTTGTTACTTACATCAATATGACAGCGCTACAGACACACCAACAGCCCCCAAAACACACAGTCATGGTTTTGTGGGAAGTAATGAGGCCAAAGCACCTACCAAAAAGAACAGACCAAAGTTGAATATTGTCTTAGCTAAAAAAAAAAGAATAATTTGATTAACATAAAATACTAAGCACTTAATTTTTACCAGTGAACAATTTATAACAAAAATCATGTTTCTGACATTAATCTGTATATTCCCACACCTCTAATTAATGAAGCTAAAATATTCACAAAGCTCTGAATGTTTGCAAGTATTTGGAGGTAAGCATTTGCTACTGCAAGGGGTAAGTTTTGTTTTTAAACAATATTCTTGACAACCTGATTCTGTTCTAGTGTATGTGTTGTATTAAGTCAAGTAAGTAATCTGATGTGTGAAAAAAGCCTGTGAAAGTCAAGAACAATCTCTCCATGATGATAAATGATAAATTTGAGAATTAAGAATTTTAAAGTTAAAGGATTTCTGGATGCAGTGTGACCTAATCGAGAGACATCACCCACAAAAAATTAATCTCACAAACATAGTCAGACAAATTTTAATTTGATAGTCATAAAATGTTGAAGCATTGAATCACTTAAATCACTAGCGGATGACTTATAATAAAGTAGTTGAACAAGAAAAGCATCAATCAATTCAGCAAAAAATGCAAAGTTCTTGACAGAAAATAGATAATTCAGTCGCATTTTATGTTATTCAACAATCATTTAGCAATTCAACCAAGGTTTCATAAGAGAACATACCAGTTATCTGCATTGTTGCTGCTAGTTTTTGATCAGTGCCAATGAAAGAACTTTGATAAAACAGTTTATACTTTGATCCTTCTTGCTTCAGGTATAAGGTGTGTTCACCCTATTGTTCTTTATCTGCCTCAGCTTTCTCTCAAACTTGCATTAATATTCTATATGAATCTGTCTTCCCATGCAAAATCTTTTGTTAGCAAATCTTTTATAAGGTAGTTGGAGTTCAGATTGAAGTTGTAATTTTTGATTTACAAATTTAATGGCAATACTGGACGTTTTGAGTTAGATCCCAAGTTCTTGGCAAAATACAGCCATACATTTTCTTGTAATAGAATAGGGATTGGCTGGATGTGTTTTTGCTGCTCTATTCAGCCACTTCAGTTTCCACTTTGTTAATAGAACACTTTAAATACACACAGTTGGAGCCAAAGTGCTGTACAGCAGGGAAATTTGGAAAATATTTTGGCAAAAATTAAAAACAAATGGAGCATACCAAATGATAAGATAAAAAATGTGGCAGTAAATCACCACTCAGTGAGCTAATGGGCTAACTTATGAAGCCAGGACCTGCTATTTAAAGTATGCAGCTTGTTATATCTGTGTACTATAGAAACCAGAGTGGAATAAAGCAAGGAGCCTGAAATAGGACTGTGTGTGTGAGAGTGTGTGTGTGTGTTTTTTTTTAGTATCACATAATCCAGTATGTTGTTATTTGGTTCTGCAGACAACATCCCATCAACATACCCTCACTCGTGCATGTATGCATTACACCACTGACTTACGGATATCTACACAACATACTCTTTTTGTAAATAAATGCTGAATTATTACATTTACTCTGAGTCTCCTCTGGGTCATTGTCTGGCTTTGAGCAAGCTGTGACACTTACATACATATACAAAGACACAAGAAAGAGGTTCTAACAGAAAACAGAGTAAAATGACTGAGGAAACGCCATCTTTAATTAAAAATGAGGGAACACTGGAGCTAAGACTTGAATAACAATAAAAAGCTTGATAAGAAATAAGATAAAAATAAATATATAGGCATACTATAAGAACATAAATAGGCAAATAAAATGCAGTCTTAAATAGTAATATGGTAAAATGAGATCAAACACTGAAGTAAGATAGAGGAAAGAAAATCAATAAACAGATAATAAAATTCCAAACAATAAATCTGAACTAAATTAAATGATCCTGACCAGATGCCCAAGCCACCTCATCTGGCTCCTCTCAACGCAGAGGAGCAGCAGCTCTACAGCCTGTATCACTGCCAATGTCACACCGATCCACCTATTGATCTCCCAATACACCCTTCCTCCATTCTTGAACCAAACCCCGAGGTACCATAACTCCTTCAACTGGGATAGAATCTTATCCCAGGCTGGGCCCAGCTGGACCCAGTGGGAGTAGGCCTGGCCACCAGGTGCTCGTCTGCGAGCCCCACCCCAAGGCCTGGCTCCATGAGGGGGCACCAGTTACCCTTGCCCAGGAAAGGGAGACATAATTCTGTACCAATTCTGTACTTCTTCATAGTGGTTTTTGGTCTCAAGTTTGCTTAAAAAATATGAGCAGTAGGTGCTGCTCTCAGGTCTTCAGGTAGACTGTTCCACAGACGAGGGCAGTAGTATTGAAATGATGCTTCACCGTATGTTTTAGTATTAACTTTGGGTACTATCAAGAGGTCACTACCTGAATATCTCAGGGCTCTCCTAGGTTCATCGGGTAAATAAAAAGGAGCAAAACATTAATCAATTTAAAACAACTAAAAGGACTTACAATGATTTCTAAAAGGAACAGGCTGCAAATGCAGAGACTATTAAATCATGGGGAGGTGGGCTCTATTTTTGGTCTTCGTTAGCTTGCTAGCAGCTGAATTTTAAAGCATATGAAGCTGTGAGATGTTCTTTTAAGAAAGACCAGAAAGAAGAGCATTACAATAATCAATCCTACCAATGATTAAAGCATACGTGAACATACACACACACACACACACACACACACACACACACACACACACACATATATATATGTGTATATATATATATATATATATATATATATATATGTGTGTGTGTGTGTGTGTGTGTCTGTGTAGAAGAGAAATAAAAAGCTAGGAATGGCTATAAGTGCATTTTATTCATGAGAGAAATGATTTAAAAATCCTTTCATGAAGCTACCAAATGAAAAAAAAAAACAGCTCAAACAGAAATGGTGAATGGCATTTACAAATACTCTGAAAGCAGTATTACAGTGACCTAATTGTTTACAAATGTACATGTAGTTTTTTGTCAACCCTTCTCTGAACATTGTTAAATTGTTAAATGTTATAGAGAAAAACACACAGCTTACAATTCAAGGATAACTTTCTGTGTACATTTTTCAGAATGTAAAAAACTTTTGTTGTTTTGTTCAGTGGTTTGACCAGAAAGAAAGAGAGAAATAGGCCTGCTTCAAAATTCAATGGGCCTCATTCACTAATATTTGCGTAGAAATGTTCTTACTCTGCGCACAAAATCAGGACATATGCAAAATCATCTTCAGATTCATGACACATGCATACCAGCCCATTTTGTTCTTACCACCTTGCGTATATTAGTGAATCAGAATAATTCTAAATTGAGGAGCCCGTGCCCGCAATCTGCAATAAGCATACTACCATGCCCCAATTCACCTATACAGATGTGGACTAATAGGTTGGTACCCTTCCATTAAAGAAAGAAAAGCTCACATGCTCACTGAAATAACTTGAAACTGACAAAAGTAATGATAAATAAAAATGAACTTAAAATCAACTCATGAAAATCAGACATTGCTTTTTAATGTGGTTCAACAGAATAATTAAAAAAAAAAAACAAAATAATAGAACTGGCCTGGACAAAAAATGATGGTACCCTTTACTTAATATTTTGTTTCTCAGCCTTTTGAGTCAATCCCTGCAATCAGGTGATTTCTGTAACTCTCAGTGAGACTTCTGCACCTGTCCACAGGTATTTTGGCCCACTCCTCATGAGCAAACTGCTCCAGCTGTCTCAGGTTTGAAGGCTTCTCCAGATTGCATGTTTCAGCTCCTTCCACAAATGTTCAACAGGATTTAGATCAGAGATCATAGAAGGCCACTTCAGAATAGTCTAGTGTTTTGTTCTGAGCAGTTCTTGGGTGTTTTTAGCTGTGTGTTTTGGCTCATTATCCTGTTGGAGGACCCGTGACGGCCACTTCAAAACAGTCCAATATTTTGTTCTGAGCCATTCTTGGGTGTTTTTTGCTGTGTGTTTTGGCTCATTATCCTGTTGGAGGAACCATGACCTGTAACTGAGACCAAGCTTTCTGACACTGGGCAGCACATTTCACTCCAGAATGTCTCGATAGTCTTGAGATTTCATTGTACCTGCTGTGGCAGACAGGTAAGATGCCTGCACCCTGCTGCACAGTGGGAGTGGTCCTGCAGAGTGACCAGGGCTGGTACTGAGAGGGGGAGAGGTGAAACAAAGAGGAGCTGTTGCATGGAGGAGAGGTTTAGAGCAAGTGGCAAGAAGTGGATTTTTCTGACCAAAATAACCCAGAAAATTAGTACACTGACTGGATAAAGGAAGAGAACAGGAAATCTAGGATTGGGTGAAGGTTTTTTGCCTTTTCATTTTTGACCCAAGGGATTTTTTCCCCTGCTTTCTGTGACCCTCTGGGTGTTGGATCATCCTACTTTTGGGCCTTGTCTTCTCTAACATAAACCCTGGACAGACTCATCTCCAGCCATGCTTCCCTACCCAGATATACCGCAAGTTTTGCACTTCTGACACTCTCACACAGACACTCACACACTCCTTTTCATATTTGTTTTTTTTTTATTGGGTTATGATTTTGGAACTTTGAAATAAGACATAATTTTGGACATTTGGAGTGCTGAAATTAATTATTTTGGACATTGATGAACAGAGAACAAAGAACTGCTTGTGATATTCTGTTTTTTTTTTTTTTTTTTACTTTAATGGACTGATTACTTGTTTTATTTTTGATGAACTTTATATCCCACAGATTCACTTTTGGACTTTGTTTTATTTGTGGGAACTTTAAGTTTTGAATTATATTGAACTGATCTAAATTTTCTTACAGATTCTTTATTTGTAATTTGTTAATGGACTGGATAATTGAACTATGACGGATAAAATTAATTTAAATTTCCTTTTTGTAGCGTGGGTTATTTGATGGGTGGGACCACACCCTGAGATTGTTTTTTTAATTGACAGATTTAGTCATCTGTCTGGCGCCCATAAAGATCTATTTGTCTTCTAAACTTCAGTCATGCTACACTGCACAGATTCAACACACCCTTTGTCAGATGCAGCAAAGCAGCCCCAGAACATAACTGAGCCTCCTCCATGTTTCACAGTAGGTACAGTGCTCTTTTCTTTGTATGCTTCATTTTTGTGTCTGTGAACATAGAGCTGATGTGACTTCCCAAAAAGCTCCAGTTTTGTCTCATCTGTACAAAGGACATTCTCCCAGAAGCTTTGTGGCTTGTCAATATGCATTTTGGAAAATTCCAGTCTCATTTTGTTTTGATTTGGTTTCAACAGTGATGTCCTCCATTAAGTCCACTTTGGCTCAAACAGTGATGGATGGTGTGATCTGACACTGATGTACCTTGACCTTGGAGTCCACCTCTAATCTCTTTGGAAGTTGTTCTGTGCTCTTAGGTTTCCATTTGTATTATCTGTCTCTTCAGTTTGTCATCAGTTTTCCTCCTGCAGCCACGTCCAGGGGGGTTGGCTACAGTCCTGTGGACCTTAAACTTCTGAATAATCTGTGCAGCTGTAGTCACAGGAACATCAAGCTGCTTGGAGATGGTCTTATAGCCTTTACCTTTAACATGCTTGTCTATAATTTTATTTCTAATCTCCTGAGACAGCTCTCTCCTTAGCTTTCTGTGGTCCATGTTCAGTGTGGTACACACCATGATACCAAACAGCACAGTGACCACTTTTCAGCCTGTAAATAGGCAGACTAACTTATTGCAGGATGGAAGACAGCTGTGATGATAAATACAGGACACACCATAGTTTATCATGTCCCTATGGTAAAATCATTTTTAATCTTTTCTAGGGTACCATCATTTTTGTCCAGGTCAGTTTCATTAGATTATTTTTTAAAATAATTACATTGACTTGCAATTCAAAAGCAATGTCTGATTTTCATTGGTTAATTTTTAGTATTTTTTTTTTATTTTTTATTACTTTTGTCAGTTTCAAATTATTCCAGAGACCATTGTTGGTTTTCTTTCTTTAACAGAAGGGTACCAACAATTTTGTCCACGTGTGTATAAGGACACCTGTCCAATGCATCAAAACAAGAGCGCTGAATTGGACAAAGTTACTGAAGATGGCTCCAACAGGCAGAAAACAGAAGAATTTCACCTCGGCTGAAATCGAGGTGATTATGGAGGTGGTGGAAAATAGAAAATCAATACTTTTCAGGAGTGTTATGGCAGGAGTGAAGATGCAAAATCAGAACAATGCCTGGGTCTTTATGACTGAGGCTATCAATGTCGTGTCTCCAGAGGTGCGCACCGTGGCTCAGGTAAAGAAGAAGTGATTTGATATCAAAGTGGACGCAAAGAAAAGACTCTCGGAACAGAAAAAAATGAAGGAAACTGGAGGAGGGAGAGGACCACCTGATCTGTCGGCTCAGGATCTTAGGATGGCAGCAATTATTGGAGACACCTCTATATCTGGAATATGTTCCAGAAATGAGGGTGAAAGCGATGGGATTCAGCCCTCGCCGAATGGTTAGTCATTTAATGACTGATATTTGCAATTGGCTGCTATTGTAATTAACGAGTGCTAATCAATCAGAAAAAAAACCTTTATTCAAATAAAAATGCTGATTAATCAGAATAAACAATTTAATTTGTAGCCTCGGATGATGCTGCAGTGGAGGAGGAGGCGACATCAACGTCCACGTCCATGCTGCCAGCGTCAGCCCCACAGCCCACTCCTGCTGCCTCTCACCGGGAGTCTCGTCCACAAGCCCATGTGCTGACCGATGAGGTGATCAGTAATCAGCTGGCTCTCCTGGGTGCTGTGAGTGATATCGCGACGGTAATCCAGGATCTGGACAACTCATTAAAAGATTTTCTGAACATTTTTGTTAAATAAAAAATATGAGTGAACATTGAAGTTGTGCGTGTCATTTGTTCAGAAAATGTTAAAATTCCAAGGAGAAGAAAGTTATTTCATGTCTTCATTCAGTTTGCATTTTGAAATTTGAAATTTGCAGACGCTGTATTAGGTCATAGCGAGACGGAATTGCAGCCCTGCTGGGAGGTCCTGCGTCTGGCTGTGCATCTTCTTGCCTGTCTGGTTGGGCCTCTGGTGGTAAGGGGATGCCATGAGCCATTGAAATGTTGTGAAGGACGCAGCACGCCAGAATTATCTTGCACACTTTATTGGGGGTGTAGAGTAACTTGCCACCAGCTGTGTCAAAACACATCCAACAAGCCTTCAGCAGCCCAAATGCTCTACTACGACACGTGTGTGGGCATGGATGTAGTTATAGCGCACTTCTTGGGGGGTTTCATGATTTGCAAATGGAGTCATAAGCCAGGTTTTAAGGCCATATCTCCGGTCACCTAAAAAGAACATCATTGGTTATTTAATATATATAGTCCATTAAGAGTTTTTATCGATGAATTCTATAAAAGGCTTTCTTCTTTTACTGAGAGTGTTTTAAATATGTTGTGCATTAACTTAAAAGAGCATGTGTTTACATTTTCTGTGAAAGTCTGTCGTCATCCTTTGTGCATACGCGTGGTCTGAGGTAGTTCTAATTTTGTTCTTAGTGTACGAATAAGTTCAAGGAAGAATATTTTGATAAATCCCAGATTTGTGCTTAAAACGCTCGAACGCACGACTGAAGCACAAATTTGTGTGTATACACTGTTGGTGAATGAGGCCCATTGTGCTTAAGTGGTGCTCTACGTTAAGTGACCTCCTCTTCTCTCACATTCTGAGCTGAAAACAAACAAAAATTCAGACTCTCTAGCAACACTCTCCTTTTGTCCTGAACACACCTACAATTGCTATGCTGTAACTTGAGTTCATGTGTATGATTTTAATAACTACTGCAATATGTTCACAAGCACTGATGCTCAACAAACCAAACATTTTCACATCCTGAGTTCCTTGGTCCAGCTGTATTCTCACTCAATCAGATATGCTATTTTGGAGCTCCTCGCACTTTAGTCCCCTGTTCCTCATGTGGGCTCAGTCTGTTCTGATAGTTTGACTGATCTTCTCTGGTGGTTGGTCAGTTCAGTGCCATGATCTTAGCAGCTCTACAGTTAGTGCTCTGCAGTGGGCTCTCCACCCCCAGTAAAAGATCTGAAACTGCAGTCAAAATAATAGAAATGCATAACAGTGGTGGGTTCAAGAGTCGTTCCAGGCAGCCACTGTTGCTGTAAACAGGAGAGGGAGACATTCTGATGATTCAGACTTTTTGTCTTGTGCAAAGAAGTACTCTGTCATAAGGAAGAGAGATGTAAAATACATTCACAGTAGGGGCGGCATGGTGGCGCAGCAGGTAGTGCATGCACCTCACAGCAAGAAGGTCCTTGGTTTGATCCCCAGGTCGGACAGGGGCCTATCTGTGTGAAGTTTGCATGTTCTTCCCTTGCATGCATTGGTTCTCTCCGGGCACTCTGGTTTCCTCCCACAGACCAAAAACATGCTCATTAGGTTAATTGGTCACTCTAAATTGCTTTTAGGTATGAGTGCAAGTATGAGTGGTTGTCTGTCTCTCTATGTGGCCCTGTGATTGGCTGGCAACTGGTTCAGGGTGTACCGCATCTCTCACCCAATGACAGCTGGGTTAGGCTCCAGGCCCCTCCCCAGACCCTGAAGGGATAAAATGTTATAGAAAATGAATGAATGAATGACATTATCACAGTGTTTTTTACAAACTAAACATTCTTGATATGTTCATGCAAGCCTAGATATCCAAACTATGTTTGCAATGTTACCTTCATCAGCATTGCTGCTTTATCTTTATTTCAGGTCTTCCATTTAACCCATTTATGCCCAAATTTTTTTCTGAGTTGTAAGACATATAACTTTGTCAGCTGAGTCCCTCTGAATCCTGTTATGCATTTCTTTTTTCCATTTTGTACTTTGTTTTACAGAAAATAGCATTTTTATGACTGACAACAATAGTTGCCGGTAGTCACAGAGCTTGTATCAAGGTCACTGTTTCAGAGTCCTGCAGCATGGACAGGACCTCTGTTACAGAGTACCAAATGAAAGAACAACATACATAATAAATTTGTATTTTGGCCTGTTATTTTATGAAAATTGTGTGTGTGGGTGTGTGTGTGTGTTGGGGGGGGGGGGGACGTAGGTGTGGCCATTGGCTATGATAAGTACTTGTGTGTAAAGAAAGGTGCACCTCCAACTGCACATCAACATTTTTGACTTTTTATCACAATATTATGACTTAGTATTTATTTATTTATTTTTAGTTCCCTGATTTCCTTTTTTTTAAAGTTGCGGAAATGGTTTTCCACAATGATGTTAGTTGACAGAGAAAGATTGTTTAGCAAATAGCAAGAAAATTTATGGTAATGTATCGAAATCCTACAGACACAGGTCTTGAATACCTGTGAATTTGTTTAGTTTGGGAGAGTATTCTAAGAGGACTTAAATGCACCAGTGTACCCCATTCTACAATTTAGTAAATTTAAAGTAAATTATGAGAAATCCTGCAGACAGTGTTTTCCTTTAGTTAGTTACAAGCTATGAGCCCACTGACAACTTTTGTTGCCACTCACAGAAATAAGCCCATGAACAAATAAATATTTATCCCAGGTAAAAAAAATTGGTAGAGGGTTACTCTAGAGACTTGAATGATTAAATAATCATAAATATGTTTTGGGGGAAAGCATTAGAAATTTATGAAAATGTCCTCTTTCCAGGACAATTTGTATCCTCCATGTTTTCCACCGGAAGGGTCACGAAGCAGATGATGTCATGTGACAGGGACGCTTGAAAACTATATTTTATAAACCAAAATCTTTACCCAAGTTGTCTACTAACACATAAGTGCAAAAAGTTGCATAACAACTGCTGACATTTTTTGTTGTGAGTAGAAAATGACAGTGATAAACTTTGGCAACAATTGTTGCCGAAATAATTTTCTCTTTTTCACTTTATACAATCCACTGTTCTTTTTTTTTGTTTTGTTTTTGTTTTGTTTTTTTTCATTTTATGGACCTTTTTTACATTGAGTTTTGAGTGGACTGCTTTTGGAAATTTTAGTTTGGAACACAACCCTTTTAGATTTTACCCCCTCCTTTTAAATAAGCCTGAGACGTTGGACTCAAAACACCACTGAAGAACATTTTGGGTTTGGGTTTTTGTCATTTCTTTTTTTTTTTTTTTTTGCGGGATCCAAGAATTTTGGGGCTGAGCAAATTTGTGTTAAGAGACTTACATGTTTGAACTAACCCTAAGGAAGAGTTTGTTGTGGAGACATTTTTCTTTACCCATTATTTAAAATGAGGCTTTATAAACATTTTCAAAGTTCAGTATATAGGCCTACCTAACTTAATTACCAGGTCACTTACTGTAGCTTTTACCCATGAATTATAACTAAGCTTAGGAAAACAAGCTGATTGCTACAGATGGTGGCGGGTATGGGGAGCTTACTATTGTTTGATAAGGTCAGGTACAGTTAGATGATGTTTTTTTTTTTCACACGTTTATATCAGACTAAACATTTCAGTGTGTTCTGAAGTTGTTTTGAGATGGCAGGTGTTGAACAGGACCATCCAGAGGAAAGAGCAGATGAGCTGACTCAGGGTGCTGACCCTGTCCTCCTACAGCCAGGGCCTTTTGTCACACAGAAGAAATATCTCCTCTTTTAAGTGACATGTATCTGAATGAGGAAGAAGAGGATGATGAAAGGGACAATGGATGTGACCTCACAATTAAAGCTTCCTTTAAACCTGAAGAAATTACTACCACCCTTCAGCTTCTCCAGAATAAAGTTGCTGAATTAGAGGAGAACTGCAAGGCAGCTGGGGACAGTGCCATAAACCGAGAAGCAAGTTTGAGAGAATATGTAAACCAAGGGTTTGAAGCTATGGAGGAAACAATGACACAAAGTTTTAAGCTGCTGGAACAGGCTGTTGTGAACTGTATGCTCAAAAGGGATGAAAAATGGAGAAGAGAGCTGAGCAAACTTAAGTGACCAGTACTCTCCGGACACCTAGAACCTCTCCACAATAGTCTCTCAATGTGAGTGAGATCCCTCCGAGGGCAGCATCTGCTTTCCAGTTGGCATATTTCAAGCCTCCAGACCGGATTGAGTTTCCAACTATTGGGGATGACAGAGATGCAACAGAGGTCTTGAATTTTGTTGAACAGTGTAAAAAATACTTGTCTCTGCAACCACTAGCAGATGCAGAGTTTCTAGCTTCCTTGACAGCTGTGCTCACTGGTCCGACATGAAGTTGGTGGATGGCAGAGAAGCAAAGATTAAAAAAACGGGGCGATTTTAAAGCTGTTTTCATGTGTGCTTTTCTGTCTACGGATTACATCACTGAAGTTGAGGATAAACTGAGATCATTGGTTCAGGCCCCCAACCAGTGTCTGAGAGACTTTGCTCATAACTACAGAGCACTGTGCTTGAAGTGGAAACCTGATATGACGGAATCAGAGATGGTCAGAAGGATAATGAACAACTGTAAACCTTTTCTGGTGAGCAGTCTGCATGGTACTTGTCATACAGTTGGTGGAAAGGGACTGGACATCCATAAAGGAGTATTGGGCTGAAGTGAACAATCAGAAGCCCTCTGAAAAGCCTAAATCCAAAAGAACAGTCAGATGCTCAGGGAAAGACAGGACATTACCTCATCTGACCCCTCTCTTCACATGACTGTGGCTGAGGCTGAACCCACTCACCTCTTGATGGTACCAATGGAAACACAGGGTCACTCAGGTGAGGCAGTGGTGGACACTGGCAGTTCATACAACCTAATGGAGAACAGCTTGTGGCTGCAGCTGGCCGGTCCAGATGAGAAGATGGTAGCTGTTGAGGACCAGCCCTTCATCTTAGCTGATGGAAAGGTTTCATATGGCTCTGGAAACAGTGGGGCAAACATATGTTTGGCATGGCTCTGTCTGAGTTTGTGAGACATACATCATGGATGATCGCCATCCGGCCTTTCCGCTGATCCTTGGACTTAACTTCATGCGGCTGACAGGCATCCAGATTAATGTGGCTGAACGCAAGTATGGGCTGAAGTTGAATGGAAAGTGGATGCATTTTCCCTTCTTAAATCAAGGGTTGGGAAAGATGTCCTGATGAACCAGGCCCACCACTGTCAGTCTATACGTTGCTTTGCCTACTCTTCCAATTACTTAATTTTTTCCAGGACCGACAACCTTGTTTGGTGATTTGGCACATAGCCTTCCTGATGAGGTGAAACCCCTAGTTTGAAAGTGTCCCTCAGTCTGCTCTGCACTCCATCCCCACAGTAGATAACATCCCAGTGCGGCCCATGCCTTATTGGGTGTCTCCACAGAAAAGAGTGGTGATTAGGGAGCATATAGAGCAGTTGTTAAAAGATTATATGATTGAACCTTGCCATGCTTCCTGAGGAACTCTAGTGGTGCTGACATCTAAAGTTGATGGATCCCCAAGATTTTATGTTGACTTTAGGGGACTAAATGCTAAAAAAAAACCCTGGATGCCTTTCCTATGCCTTTGGTCCATGACATCTTGGAGTCTTTGCATGGTGAAGAGTGTTTCAGCACCTTGGATCTCAAGTCAGGGTATTGCCAAGTGGAGATGGAAGAGGAAAGCAGGATAAGACAGTTGTGGTAACTTCCTTTGGGCTGTTTTGGTTTAAAGTAATGCTCTTTGGCCTTAAAAGTGCACATTTCAATGGCTGATCGAGAGGGTTCTTGGGGACCTGAGGGGAGTCATCTGTTTTTTACATTGACAACACCATTGTTTACTCCCCCAGTCAACAGCAACATCTCAAAGATATTGATGCTGTGTTTAGCAAACTTCATCAGGCTAACCTTACCTTGAACCTCAAAAAGTTCCACTTCTTCAGGTCTCAGCTTAAGTGTCTGGGAGATATTGTCTCCAGAGCAGGGATGGAAATTGATCCAGACAAGATTGCTACAGTAACCCACTACCCCACACCCTTCACTGAAGCGGTTTCTGGGTCTTGCCAGCTGGTACCATAAATTTATACCCCAAATTTGCTGACCACGCAGCTCCTTTAAATTTTCTTCAGTGCAAAGGAGAAAATGGGAGTGGACTACAGAGTACCAGCAGGCCATGGAAAATCTTAAAACTGCCCTGGCAAACCCTCCGGTTCTTGCACAGCCCAACCTCTCACTCCTTTTTCAAGTCCATGCTGATGCTTGCTCAGTGGGCTTGAGGGCAGTGCTGTCACAGTCCACTCCAGAGAGGGAAAATGCAATTGCTTGAGCCTCCAGAGGCCTCAGAGGTGCTGAGTGCACTTACTCCACATCTAAAATGGAGTGCTTGGCTGTGGTATGGGCTGTAGAGAGGTGGGAACACATTAGGAAGGTGTACCCTGTGCTTTCAATTAGCCTAAAAGCATCTCCAGGTTAACAGCAAGTATCAGCTGGTGGTGCCAAAATGTCTGGTCAGCAGTTTCCTGCAATATTTCCATGACAGTCCTATGGGGGCCCACCTTGGGCATCTGAAGACCGTTCTCAGGGTGTTAGAGGTGGCATGGTGGCCATCTGTAAGAGGGGATGTGTGGCAGCATATATTTATGAATGCCACACCTGCCAGCAGTGACACATAACCTGCTGGGCATTTACAGCCAACTGTTGTTGAACAAGCTGGAGTTATGATAGGGGTAAACCTCATGGAACCATTGCTAGAAGCAAAAAGGGGCATGTTTATGAACTGGTGATTGTGGATTACTTTACGAAATGGGTAGTGTATGATTGGTCAAAAAAAAAACAACACCCAGGGATCGAACCGGGTACCCTCTTGCTGTGAGGCATGCGCACTACCTGCCGTGCCACCCAGAACTCCATCTGCTTGTCCTTATTTTAGAGAAAGAAGGTGGCAGTGTGACTTAACACATGTTACAGCTGCTCTTCTTTCATAAAATCGTTGTTTTTAGAGAGCAGTTTCGATTTGGTTTGATTGAGAAACGTGAGCTCTTATCAAAACAGAGATTTCATATAAAGCTTATATCTTTACTTCCCTAAAATAATGTGGTTGTATATTTATTACTTTACCACAACCTTGTGTGACTGATATTGTGTTTGGTTGGGGTTCAGAAAAAAACATTTCTTCACTTTGAGCAATCTGAAACAATGATTTGCAGCCTCTGGTGACTGACTGTAATTTTAGACAAAGACCAACACTGAAACAACTGCATCCTCGAGAAAAGGTAACTGTTTTTCCATTGGTCACTTGGTTGATAATGCGTATTATGTTAATACTGAAACTAGAAAGGAAAGTATTTTTAACCCTAGAAGTTGTTTCTCAATGGTAACTAAAGCCATTTGGTCGAACATGCTGTATGAATATCAGAAATAGATCACACAGGAAGAGGAAGTTGAGACTGATATTGTCTTGTATTGTAGTTCTGTTAGACTGCATCAGTCAGCCGTGAGGCATCATGGGTTTCACATCTCTCTGCATCAATATCTGTAAGTACAGTCTCTACTTTTATTTTTAATTAATGAATTTTGTTCTCAGTGTTGAGTGCAGTCTAACCACCGTTCTCAATATTTTTCTCTCAGTAATGGTCGTGATGGTTCTACTGGTCCTACAGGTTACGCAGAGTGACTTTGTTCAAAACATTGGTAGGTTTCATGCTCAATCCATGCTTGGTTCTGTGGCATGCTTATGAACTTACTCGCAGACAGTTACCTTTGGGTAGTCAAACATGACTTAATGTAGGGCAACCACCATCAATGTTTAAGGTCCAAGGTTGGAGAAACTCAAAGTCCCGTCTGTGGCATACACACAGGATTCCCAAAAGTCCTAATAGACTGAGACTTTCAAGATTTAGGTAATAGAAAGTCTTCATAGGACTAATTCTTAAATCTTAAGACTTTGTCAGACCACCTGCTTTCCTTTCTTTTTGCCCAGCAAATATGTTATTGGTTTTAGTGCATTTTCTACGAATGCACAATATATCAGCGTTGTATGGGTGTCTGTACATATTATCTCACAGTTATTGATCTAAACTGGCAGATATTTAAGTTTTTGCAGATATGACAGCCATTATCTCTGACATACACTGTGCATATGACTGTGCAACTGAAAGCAGAATCAACGGAATAACCACATCCTATGTGCATTTCTTTGTTTTAATCCCAATTTTTGGATCCCTAAAGTTGTTTGCAAGCACAGAAGTTTTAGGATTGAATATCAGGAATCAATCTTTAATCCTTCAGTATATTCATTTAAATGAATGTATAATGTCTTACAAATGCTCTAGTTTGTTCTACAAATATCAACAGTCAGAGCTGCTTGTAGCTCTTCAAAGAGGAAATAAGCTGTTTTTTCAAACTGAAAAAACATGAGTATATTGATGTTGGCTTTTGATATTAGCTAAAATTTCTTTAAATATATGTTAATATATGTCCCACAAAATTTACTGTTGTGTGTTCTTAGCACTCTCTTATTCACGTAGCAATTAAATGCATTTTTCACAGTCCATAAAAAAATTGTCTTTATTTTCCCAATTTAGGTGAAAATGAAAGCAAAATGTGACCACAGATTCACAGGCAAATAATTAGCAACATATCTATGTTCAACTGGGCGGAGTTCCTAATAATATTAATTTATTTTCATTTGATACAGCCAGTTTAAATGAGTACTTGTTTCATTAGCCATCAACAGTCCAGTCCAGCTAAATCTAACTGCTTTCTTTCCCTTGCTCTTTTTTAGGTGAATCTTTTCAACCATGCATTACTCCAGACAGGTTGCAGTTCTTTCGTTATGAGGAAATAAACATAAGATGTGAACAAATCATCGGACTGACTGAATGGAGGGTGATGCAGAAGCCCTTCACAACAGTCCAGACCAGTGCTCACAGTTATAACCAATCCACACCAGCCTATGAAATGTCTTCAGCTTTTGAAAGTCATAGTGGAAAGTACTGGTGTGAAAATGCAGGCGGAGATAAAAGTAAAGCTGTCAATATCACTGTCACAGGTGAGTAGCTCAAACTTGCTTACCAAAATACAAAGACAGAAGATAGAAGTTCAATTCATCAACAAAAGAAAAATTATTTCCGACTTATTATACTGCCAAGATTATAAAAAAAAAAATAAAAACAGGCATTTTAGATATGACCATTTTCTCTCATATTGTTTGCCTTACTTTTTAATTTTCCTTATCCAAAAACAGCATAGTATCCTTCATGATCTTTTTTATTAGAACCACTGGAAATTTCAAACAAAGTAGACTATTGTTCATTATGTCATATTAAAATGATCAACAAGTAGCTTGACCCTAAAAATGAAATAGCTCTGATTGATACTGATCATTTTTACACATTTCTGAAACAGCGGTTGGAGCAGTTCTTTATTAAAGCTGCAATCACATGAACGCCATTTTGGTAAACTTTTGCCAACATATGGATAATTTTTGAAGTGTTAAGCTTTTTAAGGCTACACAGAACTAAGTTATGGTTGGTTGGGCAATGTTGATGTCCATTAGATAAGTTCACAAATTTTATGCAGGTTGCATTTGATACAACACTTTTGTAAACATCAATAAGAGTTGACCTCCAACTACCCTTGCTGCCCTCAGTTACAGCTGCTTTCATACTTGTTGGCAAATGTTGGTGCCTGCTTGCTTTTAGTTCAACAAACATCAGTAAACCTTGAACAGAGTAGTAGCGTCCTATCAATGTCCAGATCATACTTCAGGCACAGCAGACTCATCTCGTGGAACAGTCAATATTTGACAACTCAACATTGACAGATCTACACCCCTGACTTAGATTAACTGAGAAAATCTTAGCACAACATTAATCAAGTTTGCATGGTTGTTTCAGTGTTTTCATTGAGCCAATCAAGCCAATCAAGTCTACCCTTCATTATAATGTTACAGTGTTCACTTGTCCTAATATCTTAATGTTTTACAGCTGGAGATGTAATCCTGGTTGTTACTGCTTCTCCAGTGATGGAGGGAAATGATGTCAGTCTTTTTTGTCGACAACGTGAATCAAAAATGCTACACATCGCTGAATTCTACAAAGATGATAGCTCTCTTGGGATTTTCTATGACAGCAACCTGATCATCAGAAATGTTTCCAAATCTGACGAAGGTCTCTACAAATGCAGGATTAAAGCTGTAGTGTCACCAAAGAGTTGGCTATCTGTCATGAAAATGGGGAACAAATCCTGTCCAGAGCTTCAATCTCTTGAACAACATGTCTCTCATCCTCCACCCCAACACGTCTCTCATCCTTCCCCCCAACACGTCTCTCATCCACCCATCTTTCTGTGGATTGTTAGCGGTGCTGCAGTAACAGTCCTGTTGCTGTTGGTGCTGGGACTATTCCTCTGCCAGAAACATAAAGGTACAGCAATTAATTTAAATATCTTTTGTGATGCAGTGTTTTTGGACTGACCTGTGATTAAATGTTGTTGAAGAACAGTTGTGGACAAAGCACACAACATTAATTATTGAGTAATCTGCCCAATCAAATATAGCTCCAACAAAAATAAAAGTTGCTCGGGGACATAGCTACTTGATCAAGAGCACTTTGGTCCTAACTTTAAAGTATCTGCAAATTACTTGTTTGAACAATTCAAACATATTTCTAAAAAGCATGAGTGTAGTCAGGAACATGCCTGTGTTCATTCTGCTCCATAATGTTTATTTGGAAAACATGATTTTCTTTTTCTCAAATTCATAGGTTAAAGGTTTGTATTTGTAGCCTGAATTAATAAGAACAGTAATAAGAAGCAGATGGCCATGAGGACAGCTTGGCTTTGCGGTAAAAAAAAAACGGTCACATTTTTTGATAGCCATTTCAGGAGGTCCTTCACCCTTTGGTAAAATCATATATTGTCTAAATGTTTCTTTGTCCTTCTTTTCATTTTTCTTAAGGTACGATAATCTTTTATTGCTCCCAGAGGGGAAATTCAGGTATTGCAGCAGTACAGGGAAAGCACAGGGGTAGCAGCATGCATTGAGTTCAACAGAATTACACATAATAATGTAGACAATAAGAGTAGCACATAATAAGATAGAGGTCAATTAGAATGTATTTAAAATTATCAAAATTAATGAGGATACTAAATATTAAATTAACAGTAGTTGTCACTCAGGACCACTGATCCCTCTGTGCAGTAAGGTAAAGTGACAATGTGAAAGGTAAGATCAGTTATTTGACAGTATTTGACAATCCAATAACAGTGCAACAGTTACTTTATTGTATACATTTTTAGTCAATGTATTAATTTTTTATCAGATTTTCTTGACTCCATTCTTTAAGACAGTCATTTTAATCTTGCTTGTTGTACAATTATCATTATCAATACTTCCTACTTTAGTGCTACACTTCTTTTTTATGTTTTTTTACTGATAGTTAAATCTTTTCTCTCAGATTTATTATTGAACTAATGTTTGGAGCTCCGTAGTGTGGAAGCCGTTTTTCAAATTCTCTTTTTTAAAAACCTAAAACAAGTTAAGATATGACAATGAGGAATTAGGTGGAGAATTGCACTTTTTAACACAGTTTAAGTCAAACTGAAGTTGTGCGTGTGTCCTCTGTGCTATTGTAGAAAAGTGACATAATACAGGTACAGTGCAGATAAAGAAACAAAGTTTATTTTCTGTCTGATCAGATGTGAATCATGATTAAATAAATTGCAAAAAAAAAAAATCTAAAAACATTGAGGTTAAATGTAAGTGAGTAGCAGTAAAGTTTCATCCAAAAATCATTCTGAAGTAAAATTCAAATTCTCCAAAGTGTATTTAAGTACTTTAATTATGTCACTTTACTTCTCTGTTCACCACTGGTCAAGACTTAATAACTGAAACGGACTTGAATGTTTATTTTACTTGAATTATTATGCCTTTGTCATCCTGCTTAAGTTATTCTTCCTCTTTAAGATCAGTCGTTGATTCAAAAGACTTAAGTCTAAGTTCTTCTGACTTTTTCTCATGCCATTTGTTGTTCCATCCAGTATTTGTCATGTCGTCTAGAAAATCAACATGCTAGTAAAACCAAACATGCTAATTTGCTGAAATCCTTGAGGCTTTGTTAAGGTGAGATGAGAGGTTTGAACAGTAGCTGCCAATTGTTTATGAAGTGCAAAATTACATAATAACACATAAAGTGGTAGAGTGAATAAGACATACTCATAAAATGCATGGGACAGGTGCTACCACTCATCAGATATTTCCACAACCATTATCTCTGTTCACATACAGTAACTTGTCCTGGATATGTTAAAAAAGAGCTCAGTGTTGACTTCCACAATGTGCTTTATGATGATGAGCACGATCTAAGATTAACACCAGCCAAGCAACAGTTCTGGTTAGATTTACTGCTTGGCGAGTATAATTCAGAGGATTATGTGTTGCATGGAAAGTAAATGTTTGTTTCCAAACAAAATATACTGAGATTTTTGTTGTTAATTAACATGTTGTATTTCCTAATTGTTTAGATGCAGTTGCACTTTGCCAGTATGTCTGCTATTTCTGTTTTTGATATCTTGCTTACCAGCCATTTTGTTCCTTGCTAGTACTGTAATATGATCCATACTAATAACCTAGGTTGCCCATGTGGGGGAGAAAGCCTTTCAGTGACAGGAGCTCAAGCAAAGAATCTCAGACTGAGAGAATAAAACTGAATCTTGTATACTTGGTATATGAAACTAAACCTTATTTTTAAATCACATTGTTCTTCATTCTGATGCTGTTTGAACCTCAGTAGCTTGTCTTGACCTTGTCAGCTCAGCAGAGCACAGTGATGCTGATCTACAGCAGGCTACATATGCTGCTGTGAAAAAAACTAAGAAGAATAAAGGTAAACTGATTAATTTTGTTAAAAAAGCCAATTCTGATTTTTTAAAAAATACTTTCCTCATGATGCTTTATAAAAATAGGACCTACATTAAAAAAAAAAAAAAAATCTGCCTTTCTTTCTTTCAGTTCCAAGTGGTGATGGTGATTTGGAGTCAGGTAATGTCACGTACGCCCAAGTTGAGAGCTTCAGATTTGAAAAAGGTATTTTATTGAAAATAGCATCAATTCTTTCTTTGCTTGTGTTCAGAATGAACTTAATCAAATCATGAATGTATCTAATAGTGGTTGTACAATCAATTTGGACCATTTAACTGACCCAGGGTTAATACAAGTCACTGCAAATCATAATGAACATTGACAGAAATAGAAAATATGTACAATATATGTGCCTATCTTAAGAAACCACTTTCTTCACAGACCGATGTTCTGCAGGAAACACTGTAAAATAGACTGAAACTGATTGGGGAATCTGTCTTTAATGACTAAGGGTCACAGAAAAAAGAAAATGAGGATCATTTCATTTGCCTACATTTCTAAATACTGCTTGTGTAAGTTACAATTGGCACAAGTTGGTACTTAGTATTGTTTTAATAATAATGTGTTATATTGATCATCTCAAATTTTCTTGACAGTATTGTGATACAATTTTAAGGCCATATTGCTGACTTCTGAAGTAATGTTAGAGTTCCTTTAAAAAAACAAAACAATATGAAAACCAGATCAACTAGGGTAAACATATATCAATACCTCCTATATTTGCTTTAATTTTGTTGTAATAGTGTGTAACTGAAAGAACAGAAACAAGAAAAAGACTACATGATAATCTGCAAACAAATGACAAATAGCAGATCAGGCTTTAATTGTTGGACTAATTACTTTGCTGCATTAAACTCTTTACACTCTGAAGAAAAACATATTTGATGACACATTCTTTTCTTTTCCACTTCCAGGATCAAACAGGTCCAGTAGAAGACAGAAGCACAGTTTACTGGAAGACAATAACATCTATTCTACCGTTAAGCACAAGTAATACAAAATGAAAGATGAAATGATCTCCGCCTCTTCTTTCATTGAATTGTACCATTCATAGAGAAGTTCCAGGGCTGTCCACATGGAAACAAATTTAGGCATTACAGCACATTTTTTTAATCTTATGGGTGTTTCACACATACATATGGTATTTGAGTGCCTGAAAATGCACATTTTATGACACATGACCCAGAGTGGGCCTTCTGAAACCACAGACCTTGTGATTCTATGTGGACGACAAATGCAGATATTTCCAGAAACAATGACATCATAGCACCACCTCTACTTTAAAATTCATGTCATTGTTTCTGAGAACAACAGAAACAATGGCAGAAGAGTATCAAGTTTTTGCTGCAGAAGCTCCTGAGCTTGTTATGACTTTTAAAGTAAAATCCCCTGCTCCTCTGAGACCACATTAGCAACAAGAGGTCATGAAGAACACTTTTGCCAGTGTTTATTTTTTGTTGACATCGTGTTCATGTTTTATGCACATGCTCCATGTTTTCCTCTCTGATTTTGGTGTCTTTCTGTGACAGCACTGCCTGGTGTATATACCACAGCATTTTCTGTTTTTTTCAATAACAATGTTTTGGTCTTCATGTGGACAGGGCTTGAGTGCCAATCTGCATTACTCATAGGATAAAAAAAAAAAATTCTCAAAGATTTTTCAGTCAGTCCCATCATAACGTTTTTCTTACACCTTTAAATGCTCTTCAAATTAACTTCTTCGGAAGGAGCTGAGTCACTTTTTGTAATGCTATAATAATGATGCATAATTTAACAGATAAATTTCTAAGAAAACAATCAGCCAAGTCCTCAACAATTCTGTTGATTTTGTGTATTCTCTTTTTTAAGTCAGTTGTTGAAATTGTAGCTTATACATCCATTCATTTATTCATATGCATGTTAATAGTTTGGTCTGCAAGAAAAAAAAAAATAGGGAAACGTGGTATTACATGGGTGGTATTGGTATCAGTGGATAATGGTTAAAAAAGGCAACTGTTGAACCATTATGAAAATGTCAGTCGTTCAAACTTATAACTTCCTTATAACTGTGCAAAATCATCAGTTTCTAAAGTTAAATGTCTACATTTAAAGGATAATACAAAATCATAAATAGAGAAAGAAATAATTTTACATTATCATCTGTTTTTAATATACATAAATTGCCACAAATTAAAGTGAAAACTTTTCTCTATCTATCTATCTATCTATCTATCTATCTATCTATCTATCTATCTATCTATCTATCTATCTATCTATCTATCTATATCTGTGTATACAGGGGTGTAGAATTGGGCAGGGATGCTTGAGGCACATCCCTATCAATATTAGGCACAGCAAGCATGTTGAAGAAAAGAAAACTGGACATAAAAGACTTCTTTAGAAGTCAAAGTGCAAGTCGCTCAAAGGGTTTAAAATGTTATAAGTAAAAACAGCTTATATTTAATGCCAAAGTGATACACGTATTGGTTATTTTATTTATCATCCATTTTTATTTGTGTTTAAAGGCATAAACCATTTAAGACCAACAATGAAAGTTTTGTGGGGACAAATACAAAAAGCCTTGGACTACAAACGTGGTTTTGTACAGTCATATTGTTGAGGAATAAATAACACTTATCTGTGATAACTATGAAACTGTGTTTTCTCCTCAGACTTTTTAAAGATAAATATAATCACTGTTGTTATCTATTACTTTAAAAGTGAAAGTTTTACAAAACATTATCATTGCTTGAATAACACATCATACCATGGTTATTTAGTTGCATTCCTAAATCAACAAAAATGTTTCAGTTGTTGAATGCTCTGTAAAATAGTTCCTGACTTCTCAGAGAAGCCTAGTGAGCTGTTTCAAATTGGGTTTGAAAGGGTGAATTCAGTTGTGAACTATTTTCAGTTTTGAAAGATTTATGCAATCTTTTTCTAATTTTTATGACTGGTGATAAACATTTGTTTAGCAATAAATATAGAGAGTACACACACACACACACACACACACACACACCTACACACACACACAAACACACACACACACACACACACACATATAGACAACAGTTAATTCAAAAATATGAACATATCAAACACCAATGCAACAATAATCTCCTGCATCATTAACAAAGGACCTCTTGCAGTTACAGTATTAGGTTTGCATTTTGTACCTTAAATTTTCAATTTTCTGATTAGCCTCTGATATGGCCTTGGGTTAATATGATAGACTAATTAAATAAAACTCTATTATCAAGCTCAATATATCAGATTTTCAAGATCATAAAATAATTTCAATATCTAATTGGCTGTTATGTATTGTGCACTAAAATCATGTGTTGAAATAGGTGGATGGAAAAACAGCTGTCATGTTGTGACCACTGTGCATTTCAAAGAGCAGTTTAAAAGGTTTGTGTGGTTGATGCTGATCTTAATCTATAATCTTCAGCATAACCACATTGAGTTTCCCTTTGTCTAAAGCTGTAACTATAGTATAACAGCTTAACCACATTGTCTTATCTGCTCTCTGTCACGTCTGATGCTGTTACGCCACAGAACTGAAGCAGACACTCTGTTTTCAGATCCATTTATCGTACGTTTCCATTAACATTCAAAACCACAAAGCCGATGCTGGTGCTCCCCTGGGGCTCAACAACATCAGCAGTAAAACTCCCTCACTTTTCACTTCTATTTTTACTGCAGGTCAAACCCTCACAGTCTGCTTTGCTGTCTTCCCAACTTTTCTCCCACTGGGTATAAAGCACAACTTAAGAAATGTGAATGGCCTCGTGCATGATGCTTAAACATTTTTAAAAGCCATTTCCTTTTTAGTTTGTGTTCTGTATTTGAGCACATGACACAAAGCATATAAGTTGAATACTGTGAAGGTATTGTACCACCGTGTTTCAATTTGTCACAAACTTTTTAAAATCCATGTCAGACTAGTTATTTACATTTATTTCAAAATGTCTCCGTAACTCTACTGATGCTATTGCACTGTATTCAAACACAAGACAGGCGTGTACAATCTATGCAATGAGAGTGCTCTTTATGAGACCTAAGACAAGTGTTAACAGTATGTCCTTTCTTTTTCAGCACCTTGAAAAAAACAAAATCAATCTATATAAGGCCCTCTTTCCCTGAACCGATCCCACAAAACCTGGGCCTAAATTTGGAAATGGTACCAGGGCTGACACCAAATAAAACTAACAATGTGTGCGCCAGAACACCAGCTTGAAGTTGCAGAAGATTGATTTTGTTTTTTTGTTTTTTGTTTGAATGCACAATTCACAGTTGTGCCTCTTGTAAATGACACCATTCAGTGTTTCTAGCTGTGTTATAGAACACCAACTTATATTAATAAAGTATATGTTCACATATACAGTATTTAACAAATTTATTCGACCAGCTGTCATAAAAAGCAAGATTGGACATATGTTTTGAACAGGAATGAGGAGTTTCAAACTAATTTTACCTGTTCATACTCAAAATTGAATACCTCACTAGACTACTCTGAAAAGTCAGCAATTAATCAAGCAGAACATTCAACCATAAAAACACATTTTATTTTGTTCAGGAAGTGACGATAATTTGTCATCTAAATCAAGAATGAGCTAAAATATCTTTTTGTCTGAGGTATTTTGTAAAACCATAATTTTAAAAATGTTTGAACCAAAATGATTTTGACAATAAAAATATCCTTTCTGTTAAAGAGATTTGTTTCTTAAAACTGAATTTAAAAATTCTTGTCAGTTAGTTGTCTACAGATACCAATATGAGAGGAAAACCTTTTATACCTTGCATATAATTGTGTGCTTGTGAAATAAGTTGTTACAAACCCAGCTCGTTGGGGAAAAGGGAAGTAACATAAATAACCAGATTTTTAAATGGTTTAAATAAAAGTTATTTATTTATAAAGCAAAGGAGGTAAGAATAACAAACTGAGGTCGAAAAGGGCAAACTAAGTTATACTATTAGAACTAAAATACACAACCAAAATCCAAAACCAAGGACCACAATAGAAAATTCAAACAAAGAATAAACAGGTCCCAAAAAGGTTTAAACTGAAATACACACAACGAATAATAATTAAACTAATGCCCTTGAAAACACGGGACCTCCGAGCTTCACACACAAAAGGGTAATCACAATCCAAAGTTCTCGGTCTAACAAAGATTCTCTAGGTGCAGGCTCTGTTGAGAAGCTCCACGTCTGAGTCAGCTGGGGCGTCTTTATAGTGAGGGCGACCTTCCTCCGGCAGAGCGATTGGCTGTCGTAACCTCCTCAGCTGCTCCTAATCGCCCGACGATCTTTGACCTGCTGTCTCTCACTCACGCACTCACACACACACATAAGCACTGACAGAGGTTAGCGAGAGAGGAGGGGGCGTGGCGGTGGCCATAACACCCCTCCCCTTAAAATACAAACCTACAATATTAACGGTTTGTAACAAACCAAAACTGCCAGTTAACAGTTAAACACAGTGAATAAATCAAACTCTGGACAGAGCATCAGCCACTATATTGTCAGAACCCCTTTTATGCCTAATAATCAGGTTGTAGTCCTGGACCATCAGCGCCCAGCGCATGAGTCTCTGATTGTGGTTGTACATGGTGGAGAGGAACACAAGTGGATTGTGATCAGTGAACACCTCCACCGGCAGAGGACTAGAACCCACATAGACCTCGAAGTGCTGCAGAGTCCACAACAAAGCAAGGGTCTCCTTCTCGATGGTGGAGTACTTCACCTGGTACCAGTTAAATTTACGTGAAAAATAGGACACTGGGTGATCTACTCCTGCTCCATCCTCCTGCAACAGGACAGCCCCGGCCCCCACAGCGGAGGCATCCACCTCAAGCTTAAAGGCGCGGGAAAAGTCCGGCACAGCAAGGACAGGCGCGTGGCTGAGAAGGGCCTTCGCGCTCTCAAAAGCATGCTGACATGCAGGAGTCCAGCTGAACTCCACTTTTGGACTCATTAGAGCGGTAAGAGGCTGAACCACGGTGGAGAAGTTTCGGCAGAAACTCCGGTAATAGCCGGCCATATGCCTAAAAACCTGCGAAGCGCCTGCCGGGTGGTTGGCACAGAATACTCTAATATGGCAGAGACCTTCGCATCTAAGGGCCTGACCATGCCCTGACCCACCTGTCGCCCCAAATAGGTAACTGTGGCCTTCCCAAACTCGCACTTGGCTAAATTTAATGTCAGAGACGCGCGTGCTAGAGGAATGAACACCTGCTCTAATTTTTGTATGTGCTGCTCCCAGGTGTCTGTGTACACCACAAGATCGTCCAAATAAGCACAACAGTTCGACAAACCAGACAGGACGGTGTTAATCAGTCTTTGAAAGGTGGAAGCTGCATTGCACATTCCAAAGGCCATGACAGTGTACTGTAGGAAGCAATCTGGCGTGACGAAGGCGGAGATTTCTGACGCGCGCTCTGTGAGTGGGACTTGCCAGTAACCTTTTAGGAGGTCCAATTTACTGACATATCTAGCAGTACCCAGATTGTCAATACAGTCTTCCATTCTCGGAAGTGGATAGGAATCAGGCACGGTGGCTGAATTTACTTTTCGAAAGTCAGTAATGAAGCGAGGAGAACCATCTGACTTGGCCTCCAACAAACAGGGGGAACTCCATGAGCTAGAGCTCGGCACAGCTAAGCCATTTTCAAGCAAGTACTCAGTCTCTTTTTTTATCAATGCCCTTTTTACCGGATTTACTCGGTATGGATGCTGCTTAATTGGCTTGGCTCCTTTAACATCGATGTCGTGTTGCAGGACAGTAGTGCGGGTGGGAACATCACCAAAAAGACAAAGAAAACTACTTACCAGTACAATTATGTCACCTTGTTGCGCACTTTTAAGATGACCTAACTGGGAAGGTAGCGTTTTTATCGTTTGTGAATTTGGCAACCTAGCAGTTAGATGTGAGGGGTGATGCACCTTTAAATCATCTGCCTCCTCACACGCGTCAGATGGCTTGGTGTTAACCAGTGCACTGACAGCAACAACGGCATCGGGCTTCAGCAAAACAGCAGGTGAAGCAGAAACAGACTGAGTCTCACTGACAAAATATGGCTTCAACATATTAATGTGACACACGCGTGTTTTTCGACGCCTTTCTGGTGTGGCTATGACATAGTCAGTGTCACTCAGACAGTCACGGATCTCATATGGACCAGAAAATTTTGCAGAGAGGGCTGAACCGGGAACCGGCAGTAAAGCCAAAACCCTGTCACCGACACAGAAACGGCGGAGAACAGCGGAGTGGTCAAAACGGCGCTTCATCGCTGACTGAGAGGATTTAAGACACTCCTTGGCAAGAGAATTAGCACAGTGCAAACGTTCACGGAATTTGCTTACAAAATCCAGCACATTTACTTTACAAGAGGATTCTGATGACAGAAATTGCTCTTTTAGAGACTTTAACGGGCCGCGGAGCGAGTGGCCAAAAACGAGCTCCGCTGGACTAAATCCGAGGGACTCTTGAACAGCTTCACGAGCCGCAAACAACACGAATGGAACACCCTCGTCCCAATGCTTACCTGACTCTAAACAATATTTTCTTAACATGGATTTTAACGTTTGGTGCCAGCGCTCTAGCGCGCCCTGAGACTCAGGATGAAAGGCACTAGAGACAGCATGTTTCACCCCGAGAGTTTTGAGGATCTGCTTGAACAGCTTAGACTGAAAATTGGTGCCTTGATCTGTTTGAATAACCCGAGGAAGGCCGAATGTGGAAAAAAACTTCGTAAAAGCTTTTACCACCGAGCTGGATGTGATCTTCCGCAGCGGAATAGCCTCAGGATACCGGGTGGCTGCGCACATAATGGTAAGTAAATACTGATTACCATTTTTAGTCCGCGGTAGTGGACCCACACAATCCATTATGATGCGCTAGAAGGGCTCTCCTATTGCAGGTATGGGATGGAGTGGAGCTGATGGGATGATCTGATTGGGCTTCCCTGACATTTGGCAGACATGGCAACATTTGCAAAATGAAGCTACGTCAGATTTTAGACCCGGCCAATAGAAATGTTTGAGGATTAACTGGTAGGTTTTATTTACACCCAGATGTCCAGACCATTTACTTTCATGAGCTAAAGATAAAACATACTGACGGTAAACAGTAGGAACAACAATTTGATGGACAGTACCCCAGTCAAAGTCATTCAGAGAAGGAGGAGACCATCTACGCACCAGGATTTTATTTTCGATCAGATAGGCAACTTTTTCACCACTTGCTTTGTCTGAACTCACCACACTTGCGAAGCAGCTCTTCAATGTGGGATCCGCCCTCTGCGCAGCGCTGAGGTGCTCACCGCTCACCGGCAGAGTCGGCCCATCCGGAGGTGGCGAGTCTGAGCTCGCTGAGCGCACCAGCTCAGCAGCCCCGACAGTCGGAGGCACCCCAACTCCCTCCGGCTCACAATCCAACTCGTTCCCCTCTGAAAGAGCTGACACAAAAAAACTATCAGCAAGTGAGATTTCCTCATTTTTGCATGCTTGAGCACGAGTGATTGCACACAAAGGAAACAATTTTAAATCTGAATCACATACATTACCCTGATCTGTGCGCGGAGGGACATCACAAACCTCCAGCGCAGGAGTCACTTTTCCGCCAGCCACATCATTGCCCATGAGCAGAGTTACACCATCGATGGGCAAAGCAGGACAGACAGCAATAGGAAAACAACCATTGATTAAATCAGATTTAATATGTACGCGGTGCACAGGCCTCGGGATATAACCCGATGCCTTGGAGCACAACGCCATAACCACAAGAGGACTCATCAGAAAAGGGCAGCGCACTGGCCAGAATGACAGACTGAGAGCCACCTGTGTCTCTCAGAATGCGTACTGGGCACTGATCATTAGACTCACCTGACAAAGACACAAAACCATCAAAAATGAATGGTTCAAAACACGAATCAGGTTTACTCGAACAATCAGGAAGAGAATTTGAAATGGTGTCACATTTAATAAATCCAACACCTTTTGGCTGAGAGCCGTTACTATTACTCTCTTTTCTTCTGAGCACGGGGCAAGCAGAGATGAGATGTCCAGTTTTGTGACAGTAAAAGCACTCTCTATCATTTTTATTGCACAGTTTTTGCTGCGTGTTTTGCACGGCCGGAGCACGGGGCTTTTCAACAGAGCCTGACTGAAACACTGACCTATGCGTAAGAGCGTACTCGTCAGCCAACACAGCAGCAGAATTAAGGGAGGATACTTTTTGTTCATTTATGTACACAACAATTCGTTCAGGCAAACATTTCTTAAACTCTTCCAACAAAATTAGTTCTTTGACTTTTTCAAAATTATCGGCTTTGGAGGCCACACACCATTTTTTAAAAAGGGTTCCCTTTTCCCGAGCGAACTCTACATAAGTTTGATGAGGGGCCTTTTTGTGATGCCTAAATTTTTGCCGATAGGCCTCCGGGGACTAATTCATACGCCCTCAAAATGGCAGTTTTTACCAACTCATAATTTAAACAATCCTCTAAGGACAAAGTGGCCACAGCCTCCTGGGCCTTCCCACTCAGTCTGCACTGAAGCAGGAGTGGCCACATCTCCACAGGCCACTGGAGAGCAGAGGCAATGCGCTCAAACGCAGCAAAATAACAGTCAACCTCTGTCTCCCGGAAAGGAGGAACTAAATTAATGTGCTTACCTATTTCAAAATTGTCACTAGGTGAGGAGGTGGAAGGGGTGGATCTCTCCGCAACCGCAGTTGCACTCGGTGCAGGAGCTTCCCTTTGTCGGGACTCCAGCTCCAGCTGACGCAGACGGACTGCTGTGTCAGCCTCGATTTCCAGCCTCCTGATCTCAAGCTGGAGCTGCAGCTGCGCCTGCCGGCTCTCGGCTTTTTCTTGAGCCTCCATTTTAATGCGGGCGAGCTTTACTTTGAGCCTGGCGTCCTCTCTGGAACCAGAGCTCACCGAGGACATCGGATCATAGCGGGGGAGTGTGAACGGGGTTTTCACCGGCACACTCTCCTCACCGGGTTGCCGTAGCTCAGCGGCCTCCTCTGTGGATGACACTCCCACGGCACCGTGGGCATCCGCCCCTTCAGGCTCAAGCACAGCTTGGTTTGCAGGTGACACAATCACACCTAATTCCACCAACTTACCTATGATTAATACTTTTAATTCTCTCTTGAGAATTGTTTTTACAAATTTGATGCCATAATGAACGGCAATTTGGACTAAGTCGTCTTTCCGGCAACGATCAAGCTGATCAAGAGAAGGATCTGCAAGAAAATTATCCAACTCAAAAGACGACATTCTGCTTTTTAATTTAAACAGCCAATCACAAAAAATATACTTACGACCTTACCTTATTTAAATAGCTTTTTGGATCCGGGAATCCTTTAACGGATAAATCCCGGACGAGCCCCAAATTATGTTACAAACCCAGCTCGTTGGGGAAAAGGGAAGTAACATAAATAACCAGATTTTTAAATGGTTTGAATAAAAGTTATTTATTTATAAAGCAAAGGAGGTAAGAATAACAAACTGAGGTCGAAAAGGGCAAACTAAGTTATACTATTAGAACTAAAATACACAACCAAAATCCAAAACCAAGGACCACAATAGAAAATTCAAACAAAGAATAAACAGGTCCCAAAAAGGTTTAAACTGAAATACACACAACGAATAATAATTAAACTAATGCCCTTGAAAACACGGGACCTCCGAGCTTCACACACAAAAGGGTAATCACAATCCAAAGTTCTCGGTCTAACAAAGATTCTCTAGGTGCAGGCTCTGTTGAGAAGCTCCACGTCTGAGTCAGCTGGGGCGTCTTTATAGTGAGGGCGGCCTTCCTCCGGCAGAGCGATTGGCTGTCGTAACCTCCTCAGCTGCTCCTAATCGCCCGACGATCTTTGACCTGCCGTCTCTCACTCACGCACTCACACACACACATAAGCACTGACAGAGGTTAGCGAGAGAGGAGGGGCGTGGCGGTGGCCATAACATAAGTATTAATAATAATACGGTTGATATCTGATTTTGAAAGAGTGGTTTGATATAACATTCCCCTTTCTTTTATGATGAACAAAGATCTAGTGAATTCATCGTGAAGCCAATTGTGCACGAATGATATTTGACACGCCTTGACTTTATAACATGATTGCATTCAGTTATTGGACTTTGATCAATTAGCATCAGTCTGGGACAGGTGCTTGAGACTTGAGCAGGTAGGTATTTCTTTTCAGAGCAAGACTCTTTTGAATATTTAATCTGGTTTTCTGTTGTTGTTCCTGACAGTTTGCAGTAGTTTGAAAACTGAACAATGCCAGCTTGTGTTTATTTGAGGAAATAACTATCTCTTTTCTCATTAAATCCATATTACATTGCACCACAATTCCTAACTTAAATTTTTTGCTGAGGTCACTTCCCTAATGGCAGTGACCTCCATTCCTGTGGTGACAGGTCAGATTGTTTTTGTGTCGAGTGTTTCAACAGTGTTCTTGTTATGTTATTCTGTGTTTTACAAGACTGCACACACTTCTAATGAAAAACTTGTCTCTAACTTAAGATTGAAGACCTGAAAATGATAGCAGTCCTGTACCACACAATGTACAGTCCATGAAACAAGAGGCTGCTCATTATGTCCTATTCTTATGAGTGTTCACAGTGTATATTGGAAACACAGTGTATGGTTATTTCCATGAATAACAGATATGACTGTTTCTTTACAGTTTAACACTCAAACCTGTTGAGCATGTTAAAGGATGGTTCTTTAAAACATTACCTGTAACAAATTGAAATGTCTTTATTGGAAATAAATTCTAAAGAAATGTGAAAAAGTCAGAATTGGAATTAAAATCATCTTATTTTTGTTTGTTTTCACTGATCCTTCTCTTTCAGATCTGCTGACTTTATTCTCCATGGACATTCGTACGATGTCTGCATTTGCTATCTTTTTCCTTCTGTTGACTTGGACATGCAAGTCATCTCAAGGTTTGGAGATTTTTATGAAGTGTAACAGTAATGAAAACTCAAGTATGCTGTGTTCAATACTTTAAAGACTTCTAGAGATATCTTTTAAGTTGTTCGGGTCTTACTTTAAGGGGCGCACAATACTGGAGTTCTGCTATTTGACATGCTGATATTGATATGTATAAATGCTTTTTTGTTATCCCAATGTATACCAATATTTTACAGTGTGGTGTTGTATTATTTTATGAGAGAAAACTATTTTCTTGTAAATTAATAGTTGGTAGATATTTAGGATATATTTGTATAAAAGTTTTACCTCACACAACAAGTTGATGGCAGGCAATTAGCCATTTATTTAGTTATTTTTATGTTATTGTTTGTGTCACTGGAAAGGACAGAAGTTCTTTCCATGTGGCAAGACAGTGCTTTGTATGAACTTGACTAATTAGAAATTGTTTGTTTTTCCACAAACTCATCTGTGAAAACCTGAAAACAATCAACAATATAATTCCTTTGACATTTGGTCCTACTTAGAATGTTGTGAACATTAAAATAATTTAAAGAGTATTTGTTCTTCACTAGATTTTTGCAAATACACACACCTAACAAATAATAACAGATTAATTATCAGGATTCCCATGTGTCCTGGAAAACCTGAAAACTGATCAACCAATTTTCCTGTCATGGAAAACATGGAAAATGAGAAAAGTAAAATGTCCTGGAAAAGCAAGAATTGACTTGGAAAATAATTTATACCCCCTCTGCCTCTTGCTACCTTATTAGTGAATGGGTTAAAAATGTGCACATGGCCTCACTGTGCCACATTTTGGTGAGTACCGCACACTGTTCCAGAAAATACTTGAATCAATGGGAAAAGTGTCATTAGAAATTCTGCTCCATTCAAATACTGTTTAATGTACATACAGATTAGCCACTTTCATGCAGTTTTTTAACTAGCCACTTTCTGATGAAAATAGTTGTCAACATCTGAGTGAGATGCACACAGACCACAGGGAAGAGCCTCCCCTTCACTGAAAAAAGTAAGGACTTTTATGTTCATTTAAATTGTGGGCAGTTCTTTTTGCTAATGTTGTTAGCCTAAATGAATTACATCCAACATGGCTAAGTAAGTACTACAGTGAACATCAGTCAACATTTCAACTTTAAACCAACTATATTCAAAGGGCTTTGCAGGCTGAGGTTAAAAATGAAAAAAAACAAACAATGGATATAAGTAAAAATGCACTGGGTAACTAATGCACCCTGAGCCATTAAGTATGAGTAGATTAAATAATGTGGGGTAAGGAATAAAATCTAAAAGAAATCAAACAATGGTGATAAAAAAATAATAAAATATAGCAAGTAAAATACAGGATACTTAAACAAAAAATCAACAAAATCTATTTATAAAAAACAGAGTAAATAAAGATTTAAAAATAATGACTATTAACCTCAAAGTTATAACAGTAAAACATAAAAGTCAGACAAAAAAGGTCCCTGGCAGACAATGCTTATGCCTGGAAGTTAGAAATGAATACATCTTAGGTTCAAAGGGGAGCTAGCTGGAGATACTGGTTATTAACCCTTTATCTTGTTTCTTAGATGGCTAGATTGACCTAAAACGAGAAGGCAGGTATCAGATGTACAAAGTAAACCTGCAGTAAACAGAGATCAAACTAAGGAAACTGCTGTTAGTGATCTATTGCAAAAATAATTTGCCATAATTACTAAGAATCTAAGATATTACTTCATATAGATGTTCTAGTCATAGACTGCACATCTTGTAAGTCAGATCTCTGAAACATCCTGTCCTGGAAAATAATTTCTAGAAAACAGTGGGAACCCTGATTACTGATGAAAAACTTTAAGTAATTAAAGTCAAAGAAATAGTTTATTCAAATGAAATACTGTTGTTCTTTCTACCAATGGTTACGGTACATTTTCCCAATATTACAGACAATACATGATTTATGACTAATTGGCAGCAATAAACATTGACCAGAATTGTATGCATACATTTTGTAAAAGTATTATCATTATTATTATTATTATTGTTATTGTTATTATTATTATTATTATTATTATTATTATTATTATTAATATAATATTAATATTATGTAATAATGACAATAATAATAATAATAATAATAATAATAATAATAATAATAATAATAATAATAATAATAATAATTCATTTCATAAAAGGGTGCCTGTCAGGATTTTTCCCCTTACAGTCCTACACTGTAAGCCCGGGTAAGTTGAATCTACTCAAAAAACCTGAGGAAAGTGGTTGCCCTAAAAAAAATTAAGTAATGTACAATGAAAACTTAAGTAAATTAAACTTAAATATGTGAAGTTCTGGAAATGTTATTTTTAAGTACAATAAACTTAATGTCAAGCTGAATGAACTTAAAATCTTGAGTATTATCAATTCCTGTGCCCAGTAAATTGTATGTAGCATTTAAGGCAAATACATTTCTTTTTTTTTTTTAAATATATTAACTACAAAATTAGGGAAAAAAAGAAAAAGTCCAAACATGTATTAATCTTTTTATTGAAACTGAATGCAGTGTCATTTAAACTCTACATAATAGAGGCATAAATGAGTTTGAACAGGACACAGACAGCCTGATGCAGGTCGGCTGGTTCATCCATCACCATATATTACCGTCTAAGAGAATTGCCACACTGGACGGGTTGATCTCAGAATTTTCTTCATCAACACAGAGGATTTCCAGTTGTGTTTGGCTGTATACATCCTTGTTGGTCACATCCTAACAGAGAAACAAAGACATTAGTAGATAATTCTATGTTACCCATCAAAAAGCACCTTTCACTTTTTATAAAGAAAAGCACCCTATATTAGAAGCCACAGCAAAAGTAATAAAGAAAAGGACAATATTGGCCATATATTGAACTTTGAATGTATTTTTTCTTACTCTCAGGGCAAAAACATTGCCTGCTTGCTTTCTTTTAAGTCTGACTTTTAAGTAGCGTTTTACAATGATAAATTTATGGTTTTTACTTATTTTTAAAGATCCTCACCAGACCAAAAAACACAGGTAAAACTTACTTAGACTACTTATTCCACTGCCCAGTTCCTTGTTTATTTTTTCTCTGCACCCATTCCATAAGTTGGAAAAATAAATAGAAATAATTTAAAAAATTTATCAGCACAGTACAGGGAAGGGCCCCAATGACTAGGTTTGCCTTGGGCCCCCATATGACTAGATCCGCCCCTTCACCTGTTCAGTCACTGTCAGTAGGAAACTCACACGGCCGAACTCCAAGTAGCACAGTAGTGATAAAGTTAGGTGACTACATTCAATGGCCGTCTGAAAAGCCAATACCGTGGCTAATGTTAGCTTAATGGCACTCACCAGATGTAGTAGGTTTTGGCACGGCGTTAACCTCCTCTCTCTTCGGCGGAAGCGCGGTACACAGCAGGGTCCAACTCCAGAGAGGCTGTGTCCGACTCAGCGACAACAATATCCCAGTAGACCGCGGTAAAAACGGCGGTGCTCCCGGCCTCAGCCTCCTCTATCTCTGCTGTACAGTTCCATAACTAGGGAGCTGAATGCCTGACCCCCTATGGCGACAAGGTGAGTGGAAGGGACAGAGAGTAGAACAGAGGAAGAGGATCGGAGGGTTTGGGTAGGTACAGAAATGTGAATGGTGTCAGAGAGTTATGGGGAAGATGGAGGTATTTCTGAGGTAGACCAAACAGAAGGCAACAGTTGAGTCGGGAGGTGACTAAAATGTGGACAACAATGGCAGTGGTGTGAGGGGTGGGGGTGGGGGGGGTGGGGGGCAGAGATGGTTGATCTTTCTGAGGTGGAAGGATGCTGACTGGGTTATGTTGTTGATGTGTGATGTGAAGGAGAGCGTGCTGTCGGGGAGGGGGAGATGGAGGAGTAATCAAATGGAATATTAAAACCCATAGATTAGTTGAGAGTATATCTACTGCTAATTAATAACATTTCTGTCTTACCACTGTTTAATTTGAGGAAGTTGAGTGTGGACCAGGACTTTATTTCAAGGAGACAGTTGGTGAGGGAGGAAGGTGGAAGGATGGATTCAGGGTTAATGAAGATGTAGAGCTGGGTGTCATCTGCATAGCAGTTATCTGAATTTTATGTAGTAGGTTTGGGGGATGTAAAAAATGAATAGCAGGATCCCCAGGACAGAGCCCTGGGGCACACCTGTGGTGACTGGAAGTGGGTGGGAAGTGAATGATTTGAGCTGAACTAACTGAGTGCTGCCAGAGAGATAAGATTTAAACCAGTTAAGGGTGTATGTGTGAAGGAGATCATTGGTTATTTTTAGTAAAGCTGTTCAGTTGAGTAAAGGTGGCTGAAACCAGATCGAAATTGTTCATGGAGGTTATTGTGAGACAGGGGAGAATGAAGTTGAGGGGCAACGGCTTTTCAAGAATTTTGGAGAGAATTGAAAGTTTGGAAATTGGACAGAGATTGTTGAGGTTGTTGGGGTCAGCACCGGGTTTCTTAAGTATGAGATTGACAGCAGCTGTTTTAAACAGTGAGGGAACAATTCCAGTGGTTAGGGAAGAGTAGGTTATGAGTGTGATGAGAGGGGCCAGAGAAGGAGCAGCAGCTTTGCCAAGAACAGAAGGAAGGGGGTCCAGTTGGCAGATGGAATTTTTAGATTTTTTGATGAGATCATCAATTTTAGTGATGGGGCAAGATGAATGAAAGTGACTGAGAAGGAGGAACTGAAGGAAGAAAAGAGGGTGAATTTGCTGGAATGGTTAGAATAAGTTGCTGGTGAATGTTCATTATTTTGTCTGAGAAGAGAAAATGAGGCTATTACATGAAGCAGTTCAGTGCATGTGTGGAGGTGGTGAGTCATGGGGTTGTGTGATATTTCTGAATATAGAAATAAGGCTTTCAAGTCTCCTTCAATGTGATTAATCATACCGGTGTAGTGAATTTTGCTTGAGAGAAACAATTTTTATAGTGGGAGAAATGGGTGTTATTCATGCCGTTGTATGTCCAGTGGAGATCTTCCAGTCGCATTTATGGATACTGATAGCCAATGTCTCATGATATTATCTGTCAACTAAAATATCATGCATTTAAACTTTTTTTTGGTAGTTGTTTGAAAAAATATTAACTTTTCTCAAATATAATTGTTACTGTTGCACTGTGTCCTGGTCTGTTACAGATTATCCTCAGAAACATGATCAAACAGACTATGACACAAACTCACTGCCTGAAGAACATTTAAGGAAGATAAGAATGGATGTAGAAAAAATAATGAATCTGAGAAAGATGACAGAGCATGATAACATGAAAGATGAGGATAAACTTCAGCTTCAAAGGGTATGAGATGACCAGACAGGTCTCACTTTCTGCTTTTTACTTAATAATCACATAATTTGTATTTTATCCTGAAATATGTTCAAAACAATATGTTCAGCATATTTGACTGACAGTGTGTTTGTGTACACACTGAAAAAAGTGATTTTGACCCCTAGTAAATGTTGCTTATATTTATTAACCATATTTTAATAGAAATATTTATGTTATTTAACTGAACTTATAAAATATAAGTAATTTCAACCTTTATCGTGAAAAAACATGATAATCTTATTTTATTTAAGTAAATGTAGCTTAAAAAATCACCATCCGGTTTGGATTTTGAAGTTTGGGCATGCGCAAGAACGTACAGCCTTTTGAGGATTTTGCGTGCACGTCGGTTACTCACTCTGGAGTTTGGACACTCTGCAGGTGTGTGCTGCTGTTGCCACAGACTCAACTTCAAATTGCTGGGGTAAGTCTTTAATAATTATTGGTTTATCGTGTAGATTTCACCACTGTGTCAGTCCTATTTGCTTTATTTAAATGATTATATACTCAAGTAGTTACAGCTATGGGCCTATCTAACTCGGTAGTTAAGCTAGCTATGTGAGGATGTGTTAGCTGGTTAATGCTCCTGGTATTAGATTGTCCATGCGGCTAAACACGAGGCACTATGGCTCCAGGCAGAGTACCAGAAACGGTGAGTTAAGTTCAACTGGGGTGGGCTGGGGCGGCGGGGACCGCCGAGGAGAAGGCAGAGGAAGGCTGCGGTCCACCCGTGTAGAGGGTGGGGGACCTGCACAGACAGCAGGTGTGTGTGAGGGTGGGGGACCTGCACAGGCAGCAGGTGTGTGTGTGTGTGTGTGCGGCCGTCACCTCCTCCGTGTCCGTCTCTCAGCAGACTGTCCGACTCACATGCTGCCCGGTCCCGCGGCTCACTCGTTTAGTATGTTTCTGCATTTATCGTCGGTTTACCACTGAGGTGGACTCGTTTTTCATGATCAATGTTTTAAAAACAACGATGTCTGTATAGCTCCTGTTAACACTGGCATGCAGAAGTTTAATGCCATGGTGGTACTGTGTTTGGTCAGACATGCCATGCAGCAGGGGACATGACATTTATTACCATTTAAAAGATTAACTTTAGGCTTGTGAGCATCTCATTGCACTGTAAATATGTTCTCCAGAAAGGATGAAACAGCTAAAATTCTAGCCTTTGTTGTACATGGGACTTTATTTACTGTATTTAATATCAATAATATTTTAAAAAATCATCATTATTAATGTTAATAAGTTAAATATACATTTTTTGATTAATAATTTTGGCATTTTTGAATGCTGTGAAGTGATCTCTAACCATTTATAATAAGTATAGCACATAAAAAGTTATCCAGTAGTGAATAACACAGCATCTCCTTTCTTTCCCAAACTCTTGTGCATTTCCACTATGATTTCACTGTGTGTATTACAGGAATCATCATTACGTAAATAACTGAGCACAGTGTTCTTTGTCTTCTGTCACTTCTTTATGTGCATCAGAGAAATGCTGCATTTCAGTGAATCACAACATATCCACTCGAGATGACTTTCATGGCACCGTTGGACAGTCTTCAGCATCAGCCGACATCAGTTTTTCAGAAAAAGGGATGTGTCACTGGCCAGAAACTAACCAAACATCTGGAGATCTTACAAGAGGTAAGTCTTCATTCATTGTAGTCTATATGTATGCTTTATTGTGTTCTGTTTCAGTAAAGCCTGGATCATGAATGTAAGACACTTTCCAAAGTAATCTTTTACTTGGTTACATGTTCCAGCCCTGTTTTCTCTGGTGGTACAGTAAATGTTCACCACCTGCACTGAGCAAGATTTTTGACCATGCTTAGCACAAAATATTCATACATGTCATTGTAACCACACCACAATCATTTTGTAATAAATGAATAAGATTATTTATAGTATGACCGTGGGTAGAGAAGTTTAAATATTTTTGTGATTACTTTTGTGCCTGGAAATGTTTTTCAACAGTTGAATCTCTTCACACAGGCTACAGGTGATGTTCATTCCAAAGGGGCAGCAGTCCTTAGAGCACTTGGCCTCTACCTTGGGGAGGATGATGGACATCTGATTCATGAGTACAGGGTAAGTTTTATGTTCTGAATGTAACTCGTATTTAACCTTTGTGGGATGTTTTGTCCTTTCTGGCAATTTTTTGTTCAACTTTTGGCCACAAATTGGTTTTGTTAATCACTGGAATGATTTTTGTAAGATGGTGTTATTCATGAAGAGCCTTTAAATTTAAAGTTTCTTTTTTTCAGAGATCAAATGGTTAACTGGGGACAAATGTACAACCTTTCGATGTTACCAGGAAAAAACTGCTATAAAAACATAACTTTGTTTGCCCAAATCATTCAGTCAACTTCAGTCCTAATCCAGAAAACTAAATGTTTAATTATTGTTTATATTTTAACCCTTTTAATGCAAATTCAGTTACATAATATCAGTGTTTTTATGAAATCAGCTCATAAAAATTATTAATATTCAATAAGATAAACTAGGAATTTTAAAAGATCAGGCATACAAATCCATAAGATTAGTGATAAAATTGTTTTTCATGCATTGTTATTTTTTTCAGTGTCAGATTTATAATTTTAGCTTTTTCAGGTCACTAGAGGACACATATGTCACAAAAGCTTCTAAAAAATAATAGATAAAAAACTTAATTTCCTCTAACAGAGATCATTTGATCAACTTCAGCCTTAATCAAAAACATTTAACTGTTTTTATGAAAAACCACGTCAAATTCCATATCACAAATTTTAGATGGCTGGGAATTAAAAAAAAAAAATATATATATTTATATATATATATATATATATATATATATATATATATATATATATATATCAGGCTTAATTATTCATGAGATTGGGAAAAAAATATATGTTTTTTATGCCTTGTTATTTTTTTCAGTGTCAAATTCTAACTATCATTTTAGGTAAACAGCACAAAAATGTCCAGTTGAGTCTCTTTAGACCCAATTCTTTTTAAATCCCACCACAAATTTCACAATGAAATCATGCATTCTCTAATTTCAGGATTACATTTTGGAGAAATGTAGGAAAAACATGTCATTTTTACTGTTTACAATGAGATTGGACAAATTTCCTATTGTGTGTCTATGTCTAAAACAATGATCATGCATTATGCTAAAAAAATGAAAATAATGCAGCACTATTTTTCCCCTGAATATGAACATATCCTTTCATATTCCAACTATTATATAACTACAATCATCACTCAGAGCCAGCTGTACGTAGAAGGAACAAACAATCTGAAGAAGTGATGAGAGCTCAGCACTGAGATTCAGTTTTCCTGGTGTAGGTCTCTGCATGATCCATGTCTGTGTGTGTGACTCTGAGAGTGACCTTTGACCTTATTGTAGGACTTGTATTGTCCGATAATGTGTCTTTGGCATACTTTCACACACATCCAAACATGTACAGCTGGCTCTGAGTGATGATTGTTGTTACATAATAGTTGGAATATGAAAAGATATATGTTCATATTCAGAAAAAAAAGATAAAAAAAAATGATCATTGTTCATAAAGAAAACATTAAAAAAAAAAACAAAAAAAATTAAAAAAAAAAAAGATGGTGAAATCATGTAATCAAACTGGTAATTAAAGGGTTAAAACAAAATAAATAATTAAATATTTGGTAGTTTTGATAAGGACTGAAGCTAATGATTTCAGCAAAATAGAAGCAAACATGAATCTTTCGTATTTTATAGCAGTTTTTGGGTGAGAACATTTTTGCCCTCTAGTGACCTCAAAGGTTCGTAAATAATGAATCTGACACTGCTAAAAATAAAAAAAACTGCATGAAAATCAATTTTATCACTAATCTTAGGTATATTTAAGCTTGATACTAAAAGAAATCCCCAGCCCTCTAACATTTATTTTAATGCATATAACTCATGTTATATGAGTTTTTTTGTTATGAAAACAGTGACATTTAATCAAATTGGCATTTGAAAGGGTTAAAACAATATAAACAATTACATATTTGGTATTTGGGCTGAAGTTAATTTAATGATTTGTGCAAAAAAAGTACAAAAATATATTACTCTGTTCTATTTTTTAGCAGTTTTTGTGAGAGGACATTTATGTCCTCTGGTGACCTCAAAGGAGCTTAAATTAAAGCAAACCCATATGGGTTTAGATTCTGAAGTTGTTTGTCCTGTAGTTTTGGCTCCCTACTGGGTCTCTTCACTGTACAGCAGAGGTGTTGTTGTGTTGAAAAGAATAATTTGCTGTTACTGTGCACCATTATGGAACCTTTGTAATGTCAGTTTAGTGAAATGTCTTTTTCCTGTTGCTTATAAGAGCCAGGCAAAGAGTCAGAGCACAAAAGAACACCTTAGAACACAGTGCCAGTAAAACACTTGATGCACAAGCAGACAGTACCTTTATGGAAATATGAAATTGTCTGTCATACAGATGTACAGTGTATGGTAAAAACAAATGTTTATTTGTGGCAAAGCATTCTGATGTTTGCCCTTCCTCCAATTTACTTAAAATATGCAGGACATGGAAGGAAATGCCATCCCGACATCATGCAGAAGTGGGCCATGGGCATTTACATCATCGGCAAGGAGAATGGAGAATCTGGACATCATGATGACAGAATTTCTGTTGATGGATCGATCATCTTGGACAGCATTGGATCTGCAGCGCAGGCTTGTGCAGTGATGCTTGGGGTCATCTACGCATTAAACCTGGCCTACCCCAAGGAACTGAGACACTATTAGGAGTTCATTCAAAAAGTACTCATGGGAAAGCTTTCCCCCAAAGTCCTTGGACTACAGAACTGAATCTGTGTTGGACTGTAGAAATTCTTCAGCCACAATTTTTTTTGTGTTTTTGTGAAATATTTAATGAATGTTTAATGTGATCTGAACATCAGTATCACTAAGAGTTTAACACAAATGAGAAATGCTTTTTTAGAGGATAGTATTCATGCAGTCAGTGGCGAGGACCCTACAACAAATAAACTTTCTGATAGTTATATGCGTTAGGGCAGTAATAAAAGATCGGCTTTTGTTCTTCTTCTCCTGTTTAAGGCCAACATCTGGAAGAGTGACAGGATATGCACTTGAATAAATCTTATTATACTCAACAAAGCCACTTGGTTTATCAGTCCAGTTGCCTCAGTGAAACATTGCCTTTCAACAATGCTTTGTCATTTCAGAGTCAGGGAACTAGTGTTTTTTTTTTCCGGTTGTGGCCCACATAGTATGGTTTGGGTTTTGATTGTTAAAGTTTTTGTTTTTTTACTCTGGGTAATGTTCTCAATTGAAGGCAGAGGTGTATTTTTGCAAAAAAGCTGCAAAGTAAACTATCAAGAGTAAAAGCCACTAAACATGTAACTGGGATGGAATTATTCTGCTGCCTAGTCTCTGATCAGGACTCTACACAAAAGACTTTATTTTGTTCGTTCCATCCTTTTGGTTATGGGTGACAGTATCTGATTAGTGGGTTTCTGCTTTCTTGTGTTTAAAACCTTTAGTAGAGGCGTTTATGATGTAAGGGTTTGAAGCTAAAACAAGTATTGTTGTTTATGCAGTTTGCATTTCACAGTTTCTTATCTTATAAGAAGTATTGTACATGTTGAGAGCAAGCGTTGCCTTCTGTCTTGTTGCATGTCAAGAGACTTCATCTAACTTGTGTAAGTTTATTCTTTATTAACGGTTGGTTACACAATCAGAAACATTTTTTTCTTCTGCAAACAGATTAATGTATCTGTGTATCTGTTAATAGTGTTGCAATCTATGCACTGAGTATTTTACAGTTTTTCATGATAAAAACATTCATGGGCCATTAGACAGCTCTGATGTAAGGTGTTAAATATTTGTACTATAATAAAGTTGGTTGTCTAAACACATTTTTGATTCTGTGTGATGTATAATATCGAAAAATATTTCATTATGATCAGTTTAAAAAAATAGAATTTAAACAATTTAATTGATTTGAAAATGCACAAAAAACAATTTATTTAAGTAAATGTAAAATGGGATTAATAGAAAATTTGAGTAAAGTCAACTCAAAATAGTTGAGGAGGATTTTCATAATAAAACTTATTTAGATTTACTTAAAAAAAATTAGTTCAGTCAACATAATAAAAATATCTGGTTTCAGATAACAGTATTGCGTGCAACTGCTAAAATTAATAAAATTATGTTCATTCAACAAAATATTTTTTTCAGTGCAGGAAATGAGGATGGAATTAGAAAAATTAATGAATCTGATTAAGAAGATGGAGCAAGAAAACATGACGGACGAGGAGAAACTTCAGTTTCAAAGGGTAAGAGACGACCAGGCAGATATCACTGTGCTTTTTGCTTAATTATCACAGGTTTTTATTTCATTCTGAAATATGTTTAAAACGATCTGTTCAGCATATTTGACTGACAGTGTGTTTGTGTACAGGAAATAGGGATGGAATTAGAAAAATTAATGAATCTGATGAAGGAGATGGAGCAAGAAAACATGACGGACGAGGAGAAACTTCAGTTTCAAAGGGTAAGAGAGGACCAGGCAGATCTCACTGTGCTTTTTGCTTAATTATCACAGGTTTTTATTTTATTCTGAAATATGTTTAAAACGATCTGTTCAGCATATTTGACTGTAACTGTGTTTGTGTACAGGAAATGAGGACGGAATTAGAAAAATTAATGAATCTGATGAAGAAGATGGAGCAAGAAAACATGATGGACGAGGAGAAACTTCAACTTCAAAGGGTAAAAGATGACCAGGCAGATCTCACTGTGCTTTTTGTTTAATTATCACAGGTTTTTATTTTATCCTGAAATATGTTTAAAACAATCTGTTCAGCATATTTGACTGACAGTGTGTTTGTGTACAGAAAATGAGGATGGAATTAGAAAAATTAATGAATCTGATGAAGGAGATGGAGCAAGAAAACATGACGGACGAGGAGAAACTTCAGCTTCAAAGGGTAAAAGATGACCAGGCAGATCTCACTGTGCTTTTTGTTTAATTATCACAGGTTTTTATTTTATCCTGAAATATGTTTAAAACAATCTGTTCAGCATATTTGACTGACAGTGTGTTTGTGTACAGAAAATAGGGATGGAGTTAGAAAAAATAATGAATCTGATTATGAAAATGGAGCAAGAAAACATGACAGACGAGGAGAAACTTCAGCTGCTTTTCGCTTAATTATCATGTATTTTGTATTTTATTCTAAAATATGTTAAAAAGAATCTGTTCAGCATATTTGGCTGAAGATGTGTTTCCCTGATCAGGAATCCAGTGTGCTCCACCAGAAGGATGCTCTGTTCCTTAAATATGCCTTCAGAGAACTCAGCCTTGTCAAGATCATCACTATGCCTCTCGATCACATCTTTGGAGGTGGGTTAGGTTTAACTGGATCAAATCTGCATTTATTAAACAATATTTGTTATATCTTTTCCTGATTTGAAATGCAAAGTACGTGTAACAGAACATGTCCATCCCTGTTGATGATATTTTTTTGTATCTTTTCAGCTGATTTGATCTCAAACATCTCTGCAGTGTTCCAGACCATAATCTCCATTTATTGGGTGGTTGAATTGGCTCTTTTGCTTTTTACAATTTATATTGTGATATCAATGAAAGGTAAGTAAATTTCACTCTAAAAAAGAAGAGACTAATTTCAATGTTTGAGAAGCCAGGACCATGAGGGTCTTCATTGTACTTCAACAAAGCTCAAGATTTTATTAGGACATGGAAAATTTTACTGTGTTTTACTTACTTACTTTGTTTAAAAAATTCAGCTGCTTACAACTAGAGTTGTAAGCAGGATGTATTTTTCATTCATTGAATGAAAATTTTCTTCCATCACTGTATACAGATATTTGAGGTAACCCTGGAATGTATATTTGTAATATTGAACATTTTGAAGTTAATAAGCAGCTTGTCCTTCTTTTTGTCCATGACGTTTTTAATGTTACTTGTAAAATAAGACCTAAAAGGGTATTGACAGCCTTACAGCCTGTTTTTCTCTTTTATGTCTGTCAAGGTGAGATCGAAGAGATGATCGGTAAAAATGCTGGGATTACTCATGACTCTGTGAACAACAGGCTGAACCAAGAACAGTTGGCTGCACAAACTGAGGTGACTAACGGACGTGAGAACCAGCTGACAGAGGCTGTTAACAAGCTGATGGAGATAAAGCCTGAACTGGAAAATCAGACTAAGTGTTTCAAGGATTTGCAGGCAGAGGTAGTCAACATACAGAAGGAGACAAAGACTGAACTGGAAAATCAGACTAAGTGTTTCAAGGATTTGCAGGCAGAGGTAGTTAACATACAGAAGGAGACAAAGACTGAACTGGAAAATCAGACTAAGTGTTTCAAGGATTTGCAGGTAGAGGTAGTCAACCTACAGAAGGAGACAAAGACTGAACTGGAAAATCAGACTAAGTGTTTCAAGGATTTGCAGGCAGAGGTAGTCAACATACAGAAGGAGACAAAGACTGAACTGGAAAATCAGACTAAGTGTTTTAACGATTTGCAGGCAGAGGTAGTCAACATACAGAAGGAGACAAAGACTGAACTGGAAAATCAGACTAAGTGTTTCAAAGATTTGCAGGCAGAGGTAGTCAACATACAGAAGGAGACAAAGACTGAACTGGAAAATCAGACTAAGTGTTTCAAAGATTTGCAGGCAGAGGTAGTCAACATACAGAAGGAGACAAAGACTGAACTGGAAAATCAGACTAAGTGTTTTAAGGATTTGCAGGTAGAGGTAGTCAACATACAGAAGGAGACAAAGACTGAACTGGAAAATCAGACTAAGTGTTTCAAAGATTTGCAGGCAGAGGTAGTCAACATACAGAAGGAGACAAAGACTGAACTGGAAAATCAGACTAAGTGTTTCAAAGATTTGCAGGCAGAGGTAGTCAACATACAGAAGGAGACAAAGACTGAACTGGAAAATCAGACTAAGTGTTTCAAAGATTTGCAGGTAGAGGTAGTCAACATACAGAAGGAGACAAAGACTGAACTGGAAAATCAGACTAAGTGTTTCAAAGATTTGCAGGTAGAGGTAGTCAACATACAGAAGGAGACAAAGACTGAACTGGAAAATCAGACTAAGTGTTTCAAAGATTTGCAGGCAGAGGTAGTCAACATACAGAAGGAGACAAAGACTGAACTGGAAAATCAGACTAAGTGTTTCAAGGATTTGCAGGCAGAGGTAGTCAACATACAGAAGGAGACAAAGACTGAACTGGAAAATCAGACTAAGTGTTTCAAAGATTTGCAGGCAGAGGTAGTCAACATACAGAAGGAGACAAAGACTGAACTGGAAAATCAGACTAAGTGTTTTAAGGATTTGCAGGCAGAGGTAGTCAACATACGGAAGGAGACAAAGACTGAACTGGAAAATCAGACTAAGTGTTTCAAAGATTTGCAGGCAGAGGTAGTCAACATACAGAAGGAGACAAAGACTGAACTGGAAAATCAGACTAAGTGTTTTAAGGATTTGCAGGCAGAGGTAGTCAACATACGGAAGGAGACAAAGACTGAACTGGAAAATCAGACTAAGTGTTGTAACGATTTGCAGGTAGAGGTAGTCATCATACGGAAGGAGACAAAGACTGAACTGGAAAATCAGACTAAGTGTTTTAACGATTTGCAGGCAGAGGTAGTCAACATACAGAAGGAGACAAAGACTGAACTGGAAAATCAGACTAAGTGTTTTAACGATTTGCAGGCAGAGGTAGTCAACATACAAAAGGAGACAAAGACTGAACTGGAAAATCAGACTAAGTGTTTTAACGATTTGCAGGCAGAGGTAGTCAACATACAGAAGGAGACAAAGACTGAACTGGAAAATCAGACTAAGTGTTTCAAGGATTTGCAGGCAGAGGTAGTCAACATACAGAAGGAGACAAAGACTGAACTGGAAAATCAGACTAAGTGTTTTAACGATTTGCAGGCAGAGGTAGTCAACATACAGAAGGAGACAAAGACTGAACTGGAAAATCAGACTAAGTGTTTCAAGGATTTGCAGGCAGAGGTAGTCAACATACAGAAGGAGACAAAGACTGAACTGGAAAATCAGACTAAGTGTTGTAACGATTTGCAGGCAGAGGTAGTCAACATACGGAAGGAGACAAAGACTGAACTGGAAAATCAGACTAAGTGTTGTAACGATTTGCAGGTAGAGGTAGTCATCATACGGAAGGAGACAAAGACTGAACTGGAAAATCAGACTAAGTGTTTTAACGATTTGCAGGCAGAGGTAGTCAACATACAGAAGGAGACAAAGACTGAACTGGAAAATCAGACTAAGTGTTTTAACGATTTGCAGGCAGAGGTAGTCAACATACAAAAGGAGACAAAGACTGAACTGGAAAATCAGACTAAGTGTTGTAACGATTTGCAGGTAGAGGTAGTCAACATACAGAAGGAGACAAAGACTGAACTGGAAAATCAGACTAAGTGTTTCAAAGATTTGCAGGTAGAGGTAGTCAACATACAGAAGGAGACAAAGACTGAACTGGAAAATCAGACTAAGTGTTTCAAGGATTTGCAGGCAGAGGTAGTCAACATACAGAAGGAGACAAAGACTGAACTGGAAAATCAGACTAAGTGTTTCAAAGATTTGCAGGCAGAGGTAGTCAACATACGGAAGGAGACAAAGACTGAACTGGAAAATCAGACTAAGTGTTGTAACGATTTGCAGGTAGAGGTAGTCATCATACGGAAGGAGACAAAGACTGAACTGGAAAATCAGACTAAGTGTTTTAACGATTTGCAGGCAGAGGTAGTCAACATACAGAAGGAGACAAAGACTGAACTGGAAAATCAGACTAAGTGTTTTAACTATTTGCAGGCAGAGGTAGTCAACTTACAAAAGGAGACAAAGACTGAACTGGAAAATCAGACTAAGTGTTTTAACGATTTGCAGGCAGAGGTAGTCAACATACAGAAGGAGACAAAGACTGAACTGGAAAATCAGACTAAGTGTTTCAAAGATTTGCAGGTAGAGGTAGTCAACATACAGAAGGAGACAAAGACTGAACTGGAAAATCAGACTAAGTGTTTCAAAGATTTGCAGGCAGAGGTAGTCAACATACAGAAGGAGACAAAGACTGAACTGGAAAATCAGACTAAGTGTTGTAACGATTTGCAGGTAGAGGTAGTCAACATACAGAAGGAGACAAAGACTGAACTGGAAAATCAGACTAAGTGTTTCAAAGATTTGCAGGTAGAGGTAGTCAACATACAGAAGGAGACAAAGACTGAACTGGAAAATCAGACTAAGTGTTTCAAAGATTTGCAGGCAGAGGTAGTCAACATACAGAAGGAGACAAAGACTGAACTGGAAAATCAGACTAAGTGTTTCAAGGATTTGCAGGCAGAGGTAGTCAACATACAGAAGGAGACAAAGACTGAACTGGAAAATCAGACTAAGTGTTGTAACGATTTGCAGGCAGAGGTAGTCAACATACAGAAGGAGACAAAGACTGAACTGGAAAATCAGACTAAGTGTTTTAACGATTTGCAGGCAGAGGTAGTCAACATACAGAAGGAGACAAAGACTGAACTGGAAAATCAGACTAAGTGTTTCAAGGATTTGCAGGCAGAGGTAGTCAACATAGAAGGAGAGAAAGACTGAACTGGAAAATCAGACTAAGTGTTGTAACGATTTGCAGGCAGAGGTAGTCAACATACGGAAGGAGACAAAGACTGAACTGGAAAATCAGACTAAGTGTTGTAACGATTTGCAGGTAGAGGTAGTCATCATACGGAAGGAGACAAAGACTGAACTGGAAAATCAGACTAAGTGTTTTAAAGATTTGCAGGCAGAGGTAGTCAACATACAGAAGGAGACAAAGACTGAACTGGAAAATCAGACTAAGTGTTTTAACGATTTGCAGGCAGAGGTAGTCAACATACAAAAGGAGACAAAGACTGAACTGGAAAATCAGACTAAGTGTTTTAACGATTTGCAGGCAGAGGTAGTCAACATACAGAAGGAGACAAAGACTGAACTGGAAAATCAGACTAAGTGTTTCAAGGATTTGCAGGCAGAGGTAGTCAACATACAGAAGGAGACAAAGACTGAACTGGAAAATCAGACTAAGTGTTTTAACGATTTGCAGGCAGAGGTAGTCAACATACAGAAGGAGACAAAGACTGAACTGGAAAATCAGACTAAGTGTTTCAAGGATTTGCAGGCAGAGGTAGTCAACATACAGAAGGAGACAAAGACTGAACTGGAAAATCAGACTAAGTGTTGTAACGATTTGCAGGCAGAGGTAGTCAACATACGGAAGGAGACAAAGACTGAACTGGAAAATCAGACTAAGTGTTGTAACGATTTGCAGGTAGAGGTAGTCATCATACGGAAGGAGACAAAGACTGAACTGGAAAATCAGACTAAGTGTTTTAACGATTTGCAGGCAGAGGTAGTCAACATACGGAAGGAGACAAAGACTGAACTGGAAAATCAGACTAAGTGTTTTAACGATTTGCAGGCAGAGGTAGTCAACATACAAAAGGAGACAAAGACTGAACTGGAAAATCAGACTAAGTGTTTTAACGATTTGCAGGCAGAGGTAGTCAACATACAGAAGGAGACAAAGACTGAACTGGAAAATCAGACTAAGTGTTTTAACGATTTGCAGGCAGAGGTAGTCAACATACAAAAGGAGACAAAGACTGAACTGGAAAATCAGACTAAGTGTTTTAACGATTTGCAGGCAGAGGTAGTCAACATACAGAAGGAGACAAAGACTGAACTGGAAAATCAGACTAAGTGTTTCAAGGATTTGCAGGCAGAGGTAGTCAACATACAGAAGGAGACAAAGACTGAACTGGAAAATCAGACTAAGTGTTTCAAGGATTTGCAGGCAGAGGTAGTCAACATACAGAAGGAGACAAAGACTGAAATTGTGATCCAGAGGGATCAATTCAGAGAACAACTGGAGGAAGTTGAGATGAAGAAGGGACTTCAGGCCATGAAAAATGAAATGGTGAAACAGACTGATCATCTCAATGATGTACTGGCAGAGGTTGTTTTCATGCATAAGCAGAAAAAGACTGAACTGCAGAACCAGAGGGATCGAGTCAGAGAGCGTCTGGACAAGGTTGAGAGGGAGAGGGAAACTAACAAACAGAGACTTCAGGCTGTGGAAAATGAAATAACTGAGAAAGAGAAATCATTTGAGAAACCAGAAATGTTTTTAAGTGACAAAGAAAACCTCCTTAAAGATCAGTGGAAACTGGACGAGACAAAGAGAGACTATGAGAGACAGTTACTGAACCTGGAGAAACTTCTGGAGCCCATAGAGAATCAGATTTCTAGATTATCTTGAAAGCAGGAAGCAGAACAGGTCTAATAAATCTACTAATGTCATACCTAATATGGCCTCTTTAATCATAAGCCAGTCAAACTTCATGGGTCCCCATGTTGTGATGCCAGGCTCTTTTCCGACCAGTGAGAGACTTTCCAAGCTTCAGTTTGTCTACTGAGTGAGTTATTTTGTTTTTTTTATTATACAGAATACACTTATTATGGGCTAAACATACTTGTACCTACTTAAACAGTTTGGGAAGTTTTTTTCCTTTTCTCTCCTTTTTCTTTTCTTCCTTATTTTCTTTTCTTCTACATTAAACAATTTAGTTGGGGTTGTTTGTCTGCAGAAGTCAAACTTTTTTAGATTTCTTTAACCATAAAAGGTAACTTTTGTAGTGATGTTGTGTGGTTATTTTATATTGTCTTATTTTGTTGTAATCCCAACCCTCACCCTGTAATTTTGCTCCATCTCTTATCCACTGGATCAGAGGTAGATTTCCATTCACCTATTTGTTCTGCAGTGTTCGCACATTATTAAGTCTCCGTATAGTGACTCTAGACAGACATTTCATGGGGAAAAACAAGAAACGCCAGAATTTGGATCTTGCTTCTCATCAAACGGCACAAAAATGGTAGAGTGACATCAATTGAGTGATGTGATTGATCTGCAGATTCTGTGATGTGGCTTTCGCAAACAGGCACATCACATGGTGATGTCTACTATTATCAAGAAGATGCTTAATGCTGTTTTACCATGAAAAAGATGAGGATCAACCATAGTTGTTCTCACTGGGTGACTAAATTAAGATTTACAACCAAATTACCAGACAGTCAGAAAGTAACCCATCTGGTAAGAGGCTGGTAACTGAGCCATTATCTGTAGCTGTACAGATCTGTAGTTGTGTGTGTACACACTGCAAATGTGATAAAATCACTTGTAATATAAAAAAAGAGACGAGGGAGACTGCACCTTTTGTCTGATAAAAGATGAAAAGAAAATCTAAGTTAATTAAATGCATAAAGCGATTAAAACTGTGTAATCATGTTAAGAAATATAAATTAATACTAAAAATATAATGAACTAGAAAAGAACTTAGAAAGCGCAGATCTCCACCAGCGCCACAGTCCTGAGGCATATTATTTTCATCATAAATATTCGTCCTACCTTTATTTCATCTAAATACACTCAACATAAATATAAGCACAACACTTTTGTTTTTGCTCCCATTTTTCATGAGATGTACTCAAAGATCTAAAATTCATTCCAGATACACAATATTACCATTTCTTTCAAACATTGTTCACAAATCTGTCTAAATGTGTGATAGTGAGCACTTCTGCTTTGCTGAGATAATCCATCCCACCTCACAGGTGTGCCACATCAAGATGCTCATCAGACACTATGATTAGTGCACAGGTGTGCCTTTGACTGCCCACAATAAAAGGCCACCCTGAAATTTGCAGTTTTGTCTCACAGCAAAATGCCACAGATGTCGCAAGCATTGAGGGAGAGTGCAATTGGCATGCTGACAGCAGGAATGTCAACCAGATCTGTTGCTCTTGCATTGAATGTTCATTTCTCCACCATAAGCCATCTCCAAAGGCTTTCAGAGAATATGGCAGTACATCCAACCGGCCTCACAACCGCGGACCACGTGTAACTACACCAGCCCAGGACCTCCACATCCAGCAGGTTCACCTCCAAGATTGTCTGAGACCAGCCACTCAGACAGCTGCTGAAACAATTGGTTTGCATAACCAAAGAATTTCTGCACAAACTGTCAGAAACCGTCTCAGGGAAGCTCAACTGCATGCTCGTCGTCCTCATCGGGGTCTTAACCTGACTCCAGATCGTCGCCGTAACAGACTTGAGTGGGCAAATGCTCACGCACGACAGCGTGTACCAGTTCCCAATAATATCCAGCAACTTCGCACAGCCATTGAAGAGGAGTGGACCAACATTCCACAGGCCACAATTGACAATCTGATAAACTCTATGCGAAGAAGATGTGTTGCACTGTATGAGGCAAATGGTGGTCACACCAGATACTGACTGGTTCTGAGTCCCCAGACCCCCAATAAAGCAAAAAAAATGCACATTTCAGGGTGGCCTTTTATTGTGGACAGTCTAAGGCACACCTGTGCACTAATCATGGTGTCTGATGAGCATCTTTGATGTGGCACACCTGTGAGGTGGGATGGATTATCTCAGCAAAGCAGAAGTGCTCACTATCACACATTTAGACAGATTTGTGAACAGTGTTTGAAAGAAATGGTAATATTGTGTATCTGGAATGAATTTTAGATCTTTAAGTCCATCTCATGAAAAATGGGAGCAAAAACAAAAGTGTTGCGTTTATATTTGTGTTGAGTATATTAAGATTCATTGACCATGAAAACATACCATTAGCCATTGGATTCATAATGACATCTATTTTAGTTCAGTAGTTATTCATGAAAATCACATTTTCCCTTATTACGTATCCAGACAGTGATCCAGATCAGTCCCAAAATCGAACAATTTGTTCCTTGTCCCAATCCAGAACTCTCCTGGAAATTTTATGGAAATCCTTCCATAACTTTTTGAGTTATGTTTCTAACAGAGAAACAAACAAACTAATAATCACACAAACTAACTAACAAAAAACCAAACAGACGCCGGCAATAGGCAAAAAATAAGGCAAAAATAATACAATTAAAAAAAAAATCAATAACAGTCATCAAAATGATAAAGTTCTACATCAATTCAGGCTGAATAAATGCATTTGAGGATGTTTTTAATAATTTCTACATTTACAGTTTGTCTCAGTGACCCTGGAAGTTTGTTTCACAGAATTGTTTAATAATCTTCAAATAAAGTCTTAACACCATAGTTTAACAAATTATGTAGGAATTTCTATAAAACTATCATTGCCATTTTTTATGTTTTTGTTTTTAACTTTAAAATATTTCAGTAAGATGTTGGAAAATTGGTTTGAAGACATGACTGCAAATTTCCATTTTGAGGATGCTCACTATAATTTTTAGCTTTCCGAAGTATGATGTTTTTGATACTGCTTGTTATGGTCGCCGCCACGCCCCCTCCTCTCTCGCTAACCTCTGTCAGTGCTTGTGTGTGTGTGTGTGAGTGCGTGAGTGAGAGACGGCCTAGATCAAAGATCGTTGGGCGATTTGGAGCAGCTGTGGAGGAGGCGGCAACCAATCGCCCTGCCGGAGGAAGGTCGTCCCTCACTATAAAGAGGCTCCAGCTGACGTGGATGGGGAGCTTCTCAACAGAGCCTGCATCTAGAGAACCTTTGTTAGAACCGAAGATTTGTGCTGTACCTTGTGTAAATTCGGAGGTCCCGTTTTCAAGGGCATTCGTTTAATTATTATTCTTAGTGTGTATTTCAGTTTAAGCCTTTTTGGACCGTTTATCTTTGTTTGAATTTTCTATTGTGGTCCTGAGTTTTGGATTTTGGTTGTGTAATTTATTTCTAATAGTATTACTTAGTTTGCCCTTTTGACCTCAGTTTGTTATTCTTACCTCCTTTGCTTTATAAATAAATAACTTTTATTTAAACCATTTAAAATCTGGTTATTTATGTTACTTCTCTTTTCCCCAACGAGCTGGGTTTGTAACATAATTGGGGGCTTGTCGGGATTGATCCGTTAAAGGATTCCCGGATCCAAAAAGTTATTTAATTAAGGTAAGGTCGTAAGTATATTTTTTGTGTGATTGGCTATTAAAATTATGTCGTCTTTCGATTTTGATAATTTTCTTGCGGATCCTTCAGTTGATCAGCTTGATCGCTGAAGAAAAGACGACTTAATTCAAGTTGCCGTTCATTATGGCCTCAAATTTGCAAAAACAATTCTCAAAAGAGAATTAAAAGCATTAACTATAGGTAAGTTGGTGGAATTAGGTGTGATTGTGTCACTGGTGCAAACCAAGGCAGCTGCGCTTGAGCCTGAAGGGGCGGATGCCCACGGTGCCGTGGGAGTGTCATCCACGCAGGAGGCCGCTGAGCTACGGCAGCCCGGTGAGGAGAGTGTGCCGGTGAAAACCCCGTTCACACTCCCTCGATATGATCCAATGTCCTCGGTGAGCTCTGGTTCCAGAGAGGATGCCAGGCTCAAAGTAAAGCTCGCCCGCATTAAAATGGAGGCTCAGGAAAAAGCCGAGAGCCGGCAGGCGCAGCTGCAGTTCCAGCTTGAGATCAGGAGGCTGGAGATCGAGGCTGACACAGCAGTCCGTCTGCGTCAGCTGGAGCTGGAATCCCGACAAAGGGAAGCTCCTGCACCGAGTGCAACTGCGGTTGCGGAGAAGTCCACCCCTTTCAGCTCCTCACCTTCAGAAAATTTTGAAATAGGTAAGCACATTAATTTAGTTCCTCCTTTTTGTGAGACAGAGGTTGACTGTTATTTTGCTGCGTTTGAGCGCATTGCCTCTGCTCTCCAGTGGCCTGTGGAGATGTGGCCACTCCTGCTTCAGTGCAGACTGAGTGGGAAGGCCCAGGAGGCTGTGGCCACTTTGTCCTTAGAGGACAGTTTAAATTATGAGTTGGTGAAAACTGCCATTTTGAGGGCATATGAATTTGTCCCCGAAGCCTATCTGCAAAAATTTAGGCATCACAAAAAGGCCCCTCATCAAACTTACGTGGAGTTCGCTCGGGAAAAAGGGAACCCTTTTTGAAAAATGGTGTGTGGCCTCCAAAGCCGATAATTTTGAAAAAATCAAGGAGTTAATTCTGTGAGAAGAGTTTAAGAAATGTTTACCAGAGCGTATTGTTGTGTATATAAATGAACAGAAGGTATCTTCCCTTAATTCTGCTGCTGTGTTGGCTGATGAGTACGCTCTTACGCATAGGTCTGTATTTCAGTTAGGCTCTGTTGAAAAGCCCCGTGCTCCGGCCGCGCAAAACACGCAGCAAAAACTGATTAGCAAAAAGGATGAAGGGGAGTGCTTTTACTGTCACAAACCTGGACATCTCATCTCTGCTTGCCCCGTACTTAAAAGAAAAGAGAGTAATAGTAATGGCTCTAAAATGTGACACCTCTTCAAATTCTCTTCCTGTCTGTTCAAGTGAACCTGATCCGTGTTTTGAACCATTCATTTTTGATGGTTTTGTGTCTTTGTCAGGTGAGTCTAATGATCAGTGCCCAGTACGCATTCTGAGAGACACAGGTGGCTCTCAGTCTGTCATTTTGGCCAGTGCGCTGCCCTTTTCTGATGAGTCCTCTTGTGGTTATGGCGTTGTGCTCCAAGGCATCGGGTTGTATCCCGAGGCCTGTGCACCGCGTACATATTAAATCTGATTTAATCAATGGTTGTTTTCCTATTGCTGTCTGCCCTGCTTTGCCCATCGATGGTGTAACTCTGCTCATGAGCAATGATGTGGCTGGCGGAAAAGTGACTCCTGCGCTGGAGGTTTGTGATGTCCCTCCGCGCACAGATCAGGGTAATGTATGTGATTCAGATTCAAAATTGTTTCCTTTGTGCAATCACTCGTGCTCAAGCACGCAAGAATGAGGAAATCTCACTTGCTGATAGCTTTTTTGTGTCAGCTCTTTCAGAGGGGAACGAGGTGGATTGTGAGCCGGAGGGAGTTGGTGCGCCTCCGACTGTCGGGGCTGCTGAGCGGGTGCGCTCAGCGAGCTCAGACTCGCCACCTCCGGATGGGCCGACTCTGCCGGTGAGCGGTGAGCACCTCAGCGCTGCGCAGAGGGCGGATCCCACATTGAAGAGCTGCTTCGCAAGTGTGGTGAGTTCAGACAAAGCAAGTGGTGAAAAAGTTGCCTATCTGATTGAAAATAAAATCCTGGTGCGTAAATGGTCTCCTCCTTCTCTGAATGACTTTGACTGGGGTACTGTTCATCAGATTGTTGTTCCCACAGTTTACCGTCAGTATGTTTTATCTTTAGCTCATGAAAGTAAATGGTCTGGACATCTGGGTGTAAATAAAACCTACCAGTTAATCCTCAAACATTTCTATTGGCCGGGTCTAAAATCTGATGTGGCTTCATTTTGCAAATGTTGCCATGTCTGCCAAATGTCAGGGAAGCCCAATCAATCCATCCCATCAGCTCCACTCCATCCCATACCTGCAATAGGAGAGCCCTTCTAGCGCATAATAATGGACTGTGTGGGTCCACTACCGCGGACTAAAAATAGTAATCAGTATTTACTTACCATTATGTGTGCAGCCACCCGGTATCCTGAGGCCGTCCCGCTGTGTAAGATCACATCCAGCTGGGTGGTAAAAGCCTTTACAAAGTTTTTTTCCACATTCGGCCTTCCTCGGGTTATTCAGACAGATCAAGGCACCAATTTCCAGTCTAAAATGTTCAAGCAGATCCTCAAAACTTTAGGGGTGAAACATGCTGTCTCTAGAGCCTTTCATCCAGAGTCTCAGGGCGCGCTAGAGCGCTGGCACCAAACATTAAAATCCATGTTAAGGAAGTATTGTTTAGATTCAGGTAAGCATTGGGACGAGGGTGTTCCATTTGTGTTGTTTGCGGCTCGTGAAGCTGTTCAAGAGTCCCTCGGATTTAGTCCAGCGGAGCTCGTTTTTGGCCACTCACTCCGCGGCCCGTTAAAGTCTCTAAAAGAGCAATTTCTGTCGTCGGAAAATGTGCTGGATTTTGTCAGTAAATTTCGTGAACGTTTGCACTGTGCTAATTCTCTTGCCAAGGAGTGTCTTAAAGCCTCTCAGTCAGCGATGAAGCGCCGTTTTGACCGGTCTGCTGTTCTCTGTCGTTTCTGTGTCGGTGACAGGGTTTTGGCTTTACTGCCGATTCCCGGTTCAGCCCTCTCTGCAAAGTTTTCTGGTCCATATGAAATCCGTGACTGTCTGAATGAGACAGACTATATCATAGCCACACCAGAGAGGCGGCGAAAAACACGAGTGTGTCATATCAATATGCTGAAGCCATATTTTGTCAGTGAGACAGTCCTCTTCTGCTCCACCTGCTGTTTTGCTGAAGCCCGATGCTGTTGTTGCTGTCAGTGCGCTGGTTAACACCAAGCCATCTGACGCGTGTGAGGATGCAGATGATTTAAAGGTGCGTCACTCCTCACATCTAACTGCCAGGTTGCCAAATTCACAAACGATAAAAACGTTACCTTCCCAGTTAGGTCATCTTAAAAGTGCGCAACAAGGTGACATAATTGCGCTGGTAAATACTTATCTTTGTCTTTTTGGTGATGTTCCCACCCGCACTACTGTCCTGCAACATGACATCGATGTTAAAGGAGCCAAGCCTATTAAGCAGCATCCATACCGAGTAAATCCGGTAAAAAGAGCATTAATGAAAAGTGAAACTGAGTATCTCCTTGAAAATGGCTTAGCTGTGCCGAGCTCCAGCTCATGGAGTTCCCTCTGTTTGTTGGAGGCCAAATCGGATGGTTCTCCTAGATTTATTACAGACTTTCGAAAAGTAAATTCAGCAACAGTGCCTGATTCCTATCCACTTCCGAGAATGGAAGACTGTATTGACAATCTGGGTACTGCTAGATATGTCAGTAAATTGGACCTCCTAAAAGGTTACTGGCAAGTCCCACTCACAGAGCGCGCGTCTGAAATCTCCGCCTTCGTCACGCCCGATTGCTTCTTACAGTACACTGTTATGGCCTTTGGAATGTGCAATGCGGCTTCCACCTTTCATAGGCTGATTAACACCGTCCTGTCCGGTTTGTCCAATTGTTGTGCCTATTTGGACGATCTTGTGGTGTACACAGACACCTGGGGGCAGCACATTAAAAAAACAGAGCAGGTGTTCATTCCTCTAGCACGCGCATCTCTGATGTTAAATTTAGCCAAATGTGAGTTTGGGAAGGCCACAGTTACTTACTTGGGGCGACAGGTGGGTCAGGGCATGGTCAGGCTCTTAGATGCGAAGGTCTCTGCGATAATAGAGTTTCCTGTTCCAACCACTAGGCAGGCACTTCGCAGGTTTTTAGGCATGGCCGGCTATTACCGGAGTTTCTGCCGAAACTTCTCCACCGTGGTTCAGCCTCTTACCGCTCTAATGAGTCCAAAAGTGGAGTTCAGCTGGACTCCTGCATGTCAGCATGCTTTTGAGAGCGCGAAGGCCCTTCTCAGCCACGCGCCTGTCCTTGCTGCGCCGGACTTTTCCCGTGCCTTTAAACTGGAGGTGGATGCCTCCGCTGTGGGGGCCGGGGCTGTCCTGTTGCAGGAGGATGGAGCAGGAGTTGATCACCCAGTGTCTTATTTTTCACGTAAATTTAACAGGTACCAGGTGAAGTACTCCACCATCGAGAAGGAGACCCTTACTTTGTTGTGGACTCTGCAGCACTTCGAGGTCTATGTGGGTTCTAGTCCTCTGCCGGTGGAGGTGTTCACTGATCACAATCCACTTGTGTTCCTCTCTACCATGTACAACCACAATCAGAGACTCATGCGCTGGGCGCTGAGGGTCCAGGACTACAACCTGATTATTAGACATAAAAGGGGTTCGGAAAATATAGTGGCTGATGCTCTGTCCAGAGTTTGATCTATTCACTGTGTTTAATTGTTAACTGACAATTTTGGTTTGTTACAAACCGTTAGTATTGTAGGTTTGTATTTTAAGGGGAGGGGTGTTATGGCCGCCGCCACGCTCCCTCCTCTCTCGCTAACCTCTGTCAGTGCTTGTGTGTGTGTGTGTGAGTGCGTGAGTGAGAGACGGCCTAGATCAAAGATCGTTGGGCGATTTGGAGCAGCTGTGGAGGAGGCGGCAACCAATCGCCCTGCCGGAGGAAGGTCGTCCCTCAATATAAAGAAGCTCCAGCTGACGTGGATGGGGAGCTTCTCAACAGAGCCTGCATCTAGAGAACCTTTGTTAGAACCGAAGATTTGTGCTGTACCTTGTGTAAATTCGGAGGTCCCGTTTTCAAGGGCATTCGTTTAATTATTATTCTTAGTGTGTATTTCAGTTTAAGCCTTTTTGGACCGTTTATCTTTGTTTGAATTTTCTATTGTGGTCCTGAGTTTTGGATTTTGGTTGTGTAATTTATTTCTAATAGTATTACTTAGTTTGCCCTTTTGACCTCAGTTTGTTATTCTTACCTCCTTTGCTTTATAAATAAATAACTTTTATTTGAACCATTTAAAATCTGGTTATTTATGTTACTTCTCTTTTCCCCAACGAGCTGGGTTTGTAACACTGCTGATCTGGTCTGAGATGTGTCCCAGAAGGGAACTTTGACAAATCTTTTTTTGAAATAAATTGTCTTTTGATTCCAGTCTTGTTTTTCTCTCTTCTGCTCTGTGGCCTGTTGAGTTGATGTGATGCTGATGTTGATCCTCTTAAAAAAACAGAGAAAGCAGACCAATTAGAAACTGAGAGTGCCGATGGTGCTGAACAGATTTTTTTTTCCACATTGGCCCGCATGTCTTGAACTGAATCAGTTCTGAATAAATATGATATGTTTATGGGTATAAATAAAATGTCATCAGACTGCATTTTTAAAGCAGATTAAATGTTGGTTAATGATTTGTTTTTGACTTTGAGGCAATACATTTGCCAAGTAGTTACGAAACATAAACTTCAAATGAAATAAGAATCATTTAAAGTCAGTGGATTAGCATATGGGTCATTCTTTAAATGCTGTGCCTTTTGGGTCATAGAAATGATAAAAAAATAATAATCTTTTTTATTTTATTTTGATGTTTCTTCTTAAAAACATGACTCTAAGCTTTATGAAAAGCATAAAGGTCAATCTCAATGTGTAAAATTTAGTATATTTTTTAAAGTTTTAAAAATATATGTCACAATGAATGTGTCCACTGTGTTAACCACGTAAATATACCATTCTAAATATACTAAATTTGTATAAACATTTCAAAAACATATTTTTGACAAAAGTGCATGTTTCTCACCTCAATAAAATATGTTTATTTGCAATTTTGTAATTTTATATATAATTTTAATAACAGAAACTAGTACATATAGCCATCAGACATAATCTGCTTGTTATTTTTTTGAGTGAAATAGTCATTTTTTAATGCAAAAAAATACATAAAATGTCTCCTGTGTGACCAAACACCTCTATTTAATTATGTCAATAACCAAACATGGATGTTATATGTTCATTTAATAAGAATACAACAAAAGAGCACAAGTTTAACATTGTTATGATAGCATAACACAGTGGACAGTACTAACAAAACTGATTAAAACACAGGTAACAGAATTAACAAAAAGGCAGTTAAATACAAAATCTTTATATTTTTTCTTCTTTCTTTCTTTTAATCTTTGTAGTGACATTCCTTTAAAAATAGACATAACAATGACTATATTTTAATCAGATGTGTTGTCTTATTTAGTATAAATAGGCTATGGCAAATAAATACTTAAATAAATTAATCCATTGGTATCATTCTTGTGTCCACTGTGTTATGAAGGTGTCCACCGTGTTATCCAAATAATGATGACACAGTGGACATTTTACTACAAAAATAGCTTTCAGCCTAGCTTCATTAGCATTTAAGCTAACATGATTTTGGATAGCTGACAAGAAATCAACATTTTTACCCAGGAACCTTTTAAAATTATGATATTTGATAATTTTCTTCATAAAACTGGGATAAAACGGTGGACATTTTATGATTGACCACATTAGATCTTCATCATAAAATAGTAACTATAATAAAATTAACAAAAGAAAGGTGGGTAATCTTACCACTGTTGAATGTCCCTCCTCTGGAATGACATCACATCAAAAGACTGCATCATGCTGATGTGGGTGGAGCCTTCTTAAATGTACAGTAACTTGGGATAACACAGTGGACACAAAATCCAGGGACAAATATTAAACTGCGATTTTAGACAAAAATATAATTTTTTGCTGATGAAATTATAAAATATATAAAGAACCCCTTATAGTTGAATGAAAATATCCAGAAATATTTTGGAAAAAAAAAAAAAACAACAACATAATTTTCTTGAATGAAACAGTGGAAAGGGCACCGGGGACATGGCAAAATAGCACATTTTTAATTTTTTAATTGGTATTTTAAAAATCTGTTTGAGTATTATTAGTTACATCCTTGTGTTTTTAACAGATAATTAGTGAAATTTCACTAAAATAAAAAGTTTTTTTTTAATTCTATGTCACACAATCACAACATTTCTCTGAGCATCTGTGCCCACACTAGTAATCATATCAAATGAAAAAAACATTTAAACCACATAATTAAAAAAAAACAAACTTAAAGGACAATGAAGGGAGCACAATAGAGTACTGCTATCAGAAATAATGAATATATGGGATAATAATTTTGTTATATTTTCAAATCACAAGTTCACCTGATCACAAAGTCTTGTGACAATATAGTTAAAAATTCTATTAATTTCAGAGAATTGTCCCTGTTTGACTGAACCGGTGTCCCCAAACCTGGTCCTAAATTCTGAAATGATACCAAATAACACTTACACTCTGCGCACCAGAACACCAGTTTCAAGTTGCAGCATATTTGGGCACTTTTTTTGGTGGTACCACTCGCAGGTTGAGCTGTGCTGCTTGTTTTACTAATGCAAAAATCTTATAAGTTGTGCTCCTAATAAATGACACCACTCAGGCTTTCCAACAACATAAAATACAACACAAATTGATATTGATAAAATATATGTGTATACATACAGTGCTTGACGAATTGATTCAACCAGCTGTCATAAAAACAGGACTGGGCAAACATTTTAAACAGGACTGAGGAGTTCCAAACTAAATTCACCTTTTCATACCCAAAATTGAGTGACTCACTGGCTTCTCTGAAAAGTCAGAAATTGATCAAGCAGATCATTCAATCACAAAAACAATATATCTGTTCATAAATGTAAGTGAATGACTATAATTAGAGACCAAAATCAAGAAATAATAATTTCCTTAAAATATTTTAATGGGGTATTTTTGAAACTTAACACTTTGAAAAATCATGAATCACATTATTATAGCATTAAATATATAATTTCTTTATAGTATTACTTACAGAGATTTGTTTTGTAAAACTGAAGTTTAAAATTGTTGGATCACAATCATCAATCAATCAATCAATAAATCTTTATTTGTATAGCGCCAATTCATAACAAGTGTTATCTCAAGACACTTTACAATAGAGCATAAAGCTCTTGATTTTATGGATACACATATATGCATAGATACATATATACATATAAAATACACATATACATATATATACAAATATATACATCCAACACCAACATGAATCCATATAGCCAATCATGGATCCCTCCATCATGGCAGCAAGAAAAAACCTTCTGTTAAGCAGCAGGAAATCTTGAATGTGGATCCCAGTCTCATGATGAACAGCAAATCCACACGATGCTGTGTCGGGTGTGAGGGCAAAAGAAGGGAGGTAAGAGGAGACAAGTGGACTAGAATAAGAACTAAAGTTAGGGACAGATCCATGAACCATAGACCTGTCGTCTGATTTAGTAGAGGTTAGCCTCTTGAGATGCTACATCTCATTTTCAGGAGGGTCCTCATGTCTGAATGGTTGAGGTGATCACTTTCTAGAAGTATAATTAATGATATTCTTACTGAAAATAAGAATTTATGGTAGTGACGCACTCATGGGTGCCCAGACCACAAGTGCATCCCTACCATATTTGTCTCCGTTAAGTATAAATGTGTTAAAGGCCTCTTGAGATGTGACACCCCATTTTCAGAGGGACCTCATGCCTATGTGGAAATTGAAAAGTAGATACTGTAGATGTATTGATCATGGATATGGAGATCATGCTAATATCGACATGAACAGCTATAATGATAATGGGAATGGAGTGTTCCTGATAAAATGGCCAACTATGTGTCATGTTTATAATTGTAGTTTTGAGGCTTCGTGACTCCACAGCAGCAGGCAGTCTCCACCAAGGATCCCAGGCCACCTACAAGACAAGAGCCAGAGACGAGTACAGTAGCAAACAAAAGGGGCAAAAGCAGATGCAGAGAGAGAGAGAGAGTGATAGAACCCATTGTGCCAGACCCCCCCCCCAGTCTAGGCCTATTGCATCTAAACTATAGGCTTTAATTGCGTGGTGCAGTGCAGGGGGCGCAGGCCTGGCGCACCCCGTGCAGTGTTAATTTCGTGCGGTGCACCGCCGTGCGCTGCCAATTTGACAATTTGGTAGACCGTCTGCGCAGAGATGGGTGTGACGGTGCACCAGGGGGAGTTGAAGGCCTGGGGGAGGTGTCTACAGATTTGAGTGGTGCAGTGACAATTTCGTGCCAAAAAACTGTGCGGAAGGTGCGCTGAAAGCTCGCTAGCTCCAACCTGGTCTATCTTCGGCGCAGGGCGGAGCGCACCCTCCGCAGCTGTTATTTGGTGACAAGCGCACATGTGCGCACGCCTCAGAGGAAGGTTTCCACAGTGTCAGGCACATTTTAATGCAATAAACAATCACAGCAATCACTATTTAATGTAACCGTCTGAACCAGCATATATATTTATATCTATATTAATTGTCCCGTCACATCTGATGTCGGATTAAAGCCGTTTGTCATCATGGAAACTTCACCTGACGGCAGCTGAAAGTTTGATGCACATCTTACAAGTCAACAATAAGCAGCCTTTACATCTGATACTGAGTAAATATCTGGCTTCTCTCATTTCATTAAATTCAAAGAAAAGAGGGAGAAAAAAGACAAAGAAAAAGGAGAGAAAATAAATGTCTCACTCAGGATTTACCCGTGATTTTGCATATTTCTCTATTTTAGTCTTTATTTTTAACTTGATCAAAAAAAATAGAGTACATCATTGCAAGGAGGATGAGGAGGAGACACCGGGAGAGTATACAGTATATCACTAAAGGCTCTGCTATTTGGCGATGACAAACCAGTCACTTTTGAAAAAATTAATAAAAGACATGACAATGTAAAAATCTACTTATTTTGCTTGCCAAAAACTGATTCATGCCTCTGGTACTGTACAAAGATGAATATTTTGCCCAAAAAAAACTAAATATATCACAGCAGAGTAATATTCACAAAGTTCGACTCCAACCAGTACTTTTTACCACTTTAAAAAATCAATAAAGGACATTACAATGTAAAAATCAGCTTATTCTGCTTGTCAAAAACTGATTCATGCCTCTGGTACTGTAAAAAGATTAATATTTTGCATTAAAATAACTAAATATTGATCAGCAAAGTTATATTTACAAGATTTGACTCCAACCAGTACTTTTTACCAAAAATGAGTGAAATCACATTACAATGTAAAAATCAGCTTATTTTGCTTGCCAAAAACTGATTCATGCCTCTGGTATTGTATATAGATGGATATTTTGCCTCAAAATAACAAAATAATAATCAGCAAAGTTATATTTACAAGATTTGACTCCAACCAGTACTTTTTACCACTTAAAAAATCAATAAATGACATTACAATGTAAAAATCAGCTTATTTTGCTTGCCAAAAACTGATTCATGCCTCTGGTATTGTATATAGATGGATATTTTGCCTCAAAATAACAAAATATTAATCAGCAAAGTTATATTTACAAGATTTGACTCCAACCAGTACTTTTTACCACTTAAAAAATCAATAAATGACATTACAATGTAAAAATCAGCTTACTTTGCTTGCCAAAAACTGATTCATGCCTCTGGTACTGAACAAAGATGAATATTTTGCCTTAAAATAACTAAATTTAAAACAGTAGAGTGATATTTTCAAGATTGACTCCAACCAGTACTTTTTACTACTTAAAAAATGAGTGAAACCACATTACAGTGTAAAAATCAGCTTATTTTGCTTGCCAAAAACTGATTCATGCCTCTGGTACTGTACATACAATACATTCAAGTACTGGTTGGAGTCAACTCTTGTAAATGGTACTCTGCTGTGTGATATTAAGTTATTTTGGGGTAAAATATCCATCTTTGTACAATACCAGAGGCATGAATCAGTTTTTGGCAAGCAAAAAAAAGCTGATTTTTACATTGTCGTGTGGTTTCACACATTTTCTAAGTGGTAAATAGTACTGGCTGGGGTCAGATCTTGTAAATATAACCTTGCTGTTTTATATTTAGTTTTTTAAGGCAAAACATCCATCTATATACAATACCAGAGGCATGAATCAGTTTTGGGTTAGCAGAATAAGCTGCTTTTTACATTGTAATGTGATTTCACTCATTTTTTTAGTGGTAAAAAGTACTGGTTGGGGTCAAATCTTGTAAATGTTACTCTGCTGTGTTATATTTAGTTATTTTGGTGCAAAATATCCATCTTTGTACAGTACCAGAGGCATGGATCAGTTTTTGGCAAGCAAAATAAGCTGATTTTTACATTGTAATGTCCTTTATTGATTTTTTTACTGTAGTGGTAAAAAGTACTGGTTGGGGTCAAATCTTGTAAATATTTCTCTGCTGTAATATATTTAGTTTTTTGGGGCAAAATATCCATCTTTGTACAGTACCAGAGGCATGAATCAGTTTTTGGTAAGCAAAATAAGCTGATTTTTACATTGTTATGTGGTTTCACTCTTTTTTTAAGTGGTAAAAAGTACTGGTTGGAGTCCAATCTTGTAAATGGTACTCTGCTGTGATATATTTAGTTTTTTGGCGGGCAAAATATTCAACTTTATACAGTACCAGAGGCATGAATCAGTTTTTGGCAAGCAAAATAAGCTGATTTTTACATTGCCATGTCTTTTATTAATTTTTTAAAGTGGTAAAAAGTACTGGTTGGAGTCAAATCTTGTAAATATTACTCTACTGTTTTATATTTAGTTATTTTAAGGCAAAATATCTATCTTTGTACAGTACCAGAGGCATGAATCAGTTTTTGGCAAGCAAAATAAGCTGATTCTTATATTGTTATGTGGTTTCACTCATTTTTTAAGTGATAAAAAGTACTAGTTGGAGTCAAATCTTGTAAGTATCAGTCTGCTGTGATATATTTAGTTATTTTGAGGCAAAATATTCGTCTTTGTACAGTACTAGACGCATGAATCAGTTTTTGGCGAGCAAAATAAGCTGATTTTTACATTGTCATGTCCCTTTACTCATTTTTAAGTAGTAAAAAGTACTGGTTGGGGTCAAATCTTGTAAATATTTTGGTGCAGAAAAAAAGAAGCTCTGTCGGTGACACATATCTTTATTTGCGCAAATACACGCCAGATTAAAATCACTAACTAGCCCATTGAACAGCAAAATAAGGCATTATTTTAGTTTTTGGTATTATTTTAATGCAAAATATTAATCTTTATACAGTACCAGAGGCATGGATCAGTTTTTGGCAAGCAGAATAAGCTGATTTTTACATTGATATGTGGTTACACAAAATATTTACATTTGACCCCAACCAGTAAAAAGTACTGGTTGGGGTCAAATCTTGTAAATATTTTGGTGCAGAAAAAAAGAAGCTCCGTCAGTGACACATATCTTTATTAGCGCAAATACACGCCAGATTAAAATCACTAACTAGCCCATTGAACAGCGATATAAGGTAAGTAGACATACAGGAGGCTATCAAACGCAAACACAAATAAACATTGTTAGGTATTCATAAACAAAGTGGTTGTTTGAGTCCGATGTAGCCTGCTGCAGTGACACAGAAGCTGCGCTTTTCAACTATGACGACTGTGCGCGCTCCCGTGGACCGGAAATCAGTTTCTGGCAGAAATCACATTTTTGCACAACACCGGCGTTACCAAGGCGACAGGCAACGCTGGTGTTTTACAGATTTAAAAAAAGAAAATTTCACTCATTGAATTAAAAGTGAAAATTCAATGTGGAAAACAAAAAGAACATTTTAGTTACTAAGAAAATATGATGAAAGCTCAATTTGTTTTATTTGTATTTGCTGGTCACAGATAAACATGAGGATTATGGGTAATGTAGTGCTTCTCTGTGATATGACATTGGGAGTCAAGAATTATGTCATACCCCGATAAATAAATAAAAATGTATAACAAATTGTTAATATGTGGAAAAGAGGAGACTAAATACCAAATATTGGGAAAATGGGGACGGGACTAGATAAGCTCTGCCTCTCCCGTCTTCCCTTTCGGACATGAACATTTGAGCAACTATTGACAATGTGTGATGCTGTATAAGTGTGTTGACGTGACCGAAATAAATCAATAAATCAAATCAAATCATAAAATGTGTTTTCTTAAAATGAAGTTGATATTACATGGGGCTTTTGGACTCGACAGAAGCACATACCATCGTTACACAGTCTGCCTTGGATGGTTACAGCATTACGGCTGATAGTCCGATCTTTCTTAACAATATCAATTAGTCTACATTTGCACTTCCTGCATCTGAAACACCACCCACAGCGTGACGTCTTTGAAGCTGAAAATGCGTGCATCCACCACAACACGGTTTGCGTGGCCATTTCACGGAATTTGGACTCATTGGCTTTCAGTGGAGACTGTTTCCGTGTAGGACTCATGTATTTTTAACACATTACGTGAAAGGAGCACAGAATCTGGTACTAGGTGTTCGTGGTCATTTCACGCATTTCTGTGAGACCAGGTTGAAACTTGCAAAGTGCGCAGGTCACACCCAGTCCGCGCGGCGAAGGCCGGCGCAGGCAGGTGTGCCTGCGCTTGCGCCTGGTCTACGAAATTAGAGCCCTATGAGTCTAATTTATGAACTAATTTATAAACTAATTTATGAACTATAGGCTGGTCCCTAACTGAAAGCTTTATCAAAGAGGAATGTTTTTAGTCTAACTTTAAAAGTAGAGAGAGTATCAGCCTCCCGAAATGTGGTCGGTAAATTGTTCCAGAGAAGTGGAGCCTGATAACTGAAGGCTCTACCTCCCATATTACTTTTGGAGATTGATGGTACCACAATTAGGCCAGCATTTTGGGAGCGCAATGTTCTAGAGGGGTTGTACGGCACTACAAGCTCTTTAAGATAGACTGGTGCCTGTCCACTGAGAGATTTATAGGTGAGGAGAAGAATCTTGAATTCTATTCTATATTTAATGGGAAGCCAATGCAGAGAAGCTAATACAGGAGTAATGTGGTCTTTTCTCCTAGTTCTAGTCAGTACACGTGCTGCGGCATTTTGGACCAGCTGAAGCGTCTTAAGCGACTTGCTGGGACAGCCTGAAAGAAGAGAGTTACAATAGTCCAGTCTAGAGGTAACAAAGGCATGGACTAGCTTTTCAGCATCGCTCTGGGACAGGATAGGCCTGATTTTGGCGATGTTACGAAGATGAAAAAAGGCTGTTTTTGAAATTTGCATTTTATATGAGAGTTACAGGATAAATCATGATCAAATAGCACTCCTAGATTTCTAACAGTTGTGCTTGGTGCCAGACTAATGCCATCTATGGCAATGAAATCACTAGAAAAGGATTCTCTAAGGTGTCGAGGGCCCAGCACAATAATCTCTGTCTTGTCTGAGTTAAGAAGAAGAAAATTTCTGGCCATCCAGGTTCTGATGTCCTTTAAACAGGCATCTAGTTTATCGAAGTGGTTTGTCTCACCTGGCTTCAGTGATACATAAAGCTGTGTATCACCAGCGTAGCAGTGAAAAGTAACAGAGTATTTCCTCATGATATCACCAAGGGGAAGCATGTAAATAGAGAGAAGAGAATTGGACCAAGCACCGAACCTTGAGGAACCCCGTAACTTACTTTAGTGTACACAGAGGACTTGTTCACGTGTACAAACTGATATCTATTAGATAAGTAGGACTTAAACCAATTTAAGGCAGTCCCTGTAATCCCAAGTAACATCTCTAATCTCTGTATAAGAACACCATGATCGATGGTGTCGAAAGCAGCACTTAGATCTAACAAAACAAGAACAGAGAGCAGTCCTTTATCTGAAGCTGAGAGTAGATCATTGGTTACTTTAGCTAGAGCAGTCTCTGTGCTGAGATGATTTCTAAATCCTGACTGAAAGTCCTCAAGCAGGCTATTGTCTTGAAGGAAGTCACCTAGCTGATCAGCTACTACTTTCTCCAGGATTTTTGAGGCAAATGGAAGGTTAGAAATAGGCCTGTAGTTAGCTAATGTTCCTGAATCGAGGTTGACATGGTGCATTTACAATATAATTTTTGTTATACTGCTCCTACTTACTGTGTATTGTGATAATCAATACAGAAATCATAATATGTATATACAGTACAAATAACAATAATAATAACATACATACACACAAACATACACACACACACACGTATATATATATATATATATATATATATACTCAACAAAAATATAAACGCAACACTTTTGTTTTTGCTCCCATTTTTCATGAGATGGACTCAAAGATCTAAAATTCATTCCAGACACACAATATTACCATTTCTCTCAAACATTGTTCACAAATCTGTCTAAATGTGTGATAGTGAGCACTTCTGCTTTGCTGAGATAATCCATCCCACCTCTCAGGTGTGCCACATCAAGATGCTGATCTGGCATCATGATTAGTGCACAGGTGTGCCTTAGACTGTCCACAATAAAAGGCCACCCTGAAATGTGCATTATTTTTGCTTTATTGGGGGTCTGGGGACTCAGAGCCAGTCAATATCTGGTGTAACCACCATTTGCCTCATGCAGTGCAACACATCTTCTTCGCATAGAGTTGATCAGATTGTCAATTGTGGCCTGTGGAATGTTGGTCCACTCCTCTTCAATGGCTGTGCGAAGTTGCTGGATATCAGTGGGAACTGGTACACGCTGTCGTATACACCGGTCAAGCACATCCCAAACATGCTCAATGGGTGACATGTCTGGTGAGTATGCTGGCCATGCAAGAACTGGGACATTTTCAGCTTCCAAGAATTGTGTACTGATCCTTGCAACATGGGGCCGTGCATTATCTTGCTGAAACATGAGGTGATGTTCATGGATGTATGGCATGATCTCAAACGATCTTGGAGGTGAACCTGCTGGATGTGGAGGTCCTGGGCTGGTGGTTACACGTGGTCTGCGGTTGTGAGGCCAGTTGGATGTACTGCCATATTCTCTGAAACGCCTTTGGAGACGGCTTATGGTGGAGAAATGAACATTCAATGCACGAGCAACAGATCTGGTTGACATTCCTGCTGTCAGCATGCCAATTGCACGCTCCTTCAATGCTTGCGACATCTGTGGCATTTTGCTGTGAGACAAAACTGCACATTTCAGGGTGGCCTTTTATTGTGGGCAGTATAAGGCACACCTGTGCACTAATCATGATGTCAGATCAGCATCTTGATGTGGCACACCTGTGAGGTGGGATGGATTATCTCAGCAAAGCAGAAGTGCTCACTATCAAACATTTAGACAGATTTGTGAACAACATTTGAAAGAAATGGTAATGTTGTTAATCTGGAATGAATTTTAGATCTTTGAGTCCATCTCATGAAAAATGGGAGCAAAAACAAAAGTGTTGCGTTTATATTTTTGTTGAGTATATATATATATATTTATATTAGGACTGTCACTTTAGTGCATTAGTTAGATTAAGTAATTACACCACAAATTAATGCTTTATCAAAATGAATGCCAAGATTAATCGTAGCACACAAACATTTTAATATTGTCCAGCTGGAGGACCCGTACATGGCAGTGGCACGTCACTTCACACATGCATCTCTAGTCAAACCAAACAAAGCCCAGGTGACAACAGGAATGGCCTATTTAAGACTAAGTCTTATTTTATTTTCGAATTAATTTATCTATATTTGTACTACATTCTTTAATAATGCATCGGTAACGCTTCCTTTTACAGTACTATAATTACCATGTATTTACATGCTAATTACTAGGTAAGTACCATGTAATAAGAGGTAGCTACTGTAAAATTACCATGTAATTACAAGGTAACTATATAGGTAATTACCTTGTACTTTTAAAGTAATTACCAAGTCAATTCCAGGCAAATACCAAGTACCTACCTGGTAATAAGTATTAATTACTGAGTATTTATAATGTCATTATATACTATTTTGTTAATTGCCAAGTACTTACTAGGTAATTTCCATGCAATTTCTTAAGAAGTACCTGGTAACAGCCAGGTAATAAGAAGTAATTACTCAGTAATTATTAAGTATTTATATGGTAACTATGTGATTAATTATTAGGTACTCACTAAGTAATTATTATATTATTTCCTAGCAACCACATATAATAATTCGTAATTACTGGGTGTTTCTTAAAGTAATTACAAGGTAATTGCATAGTAATTAATAATGTACTTATTTCATGAGTACCAAGTAATTTTCTGACAACTACCAAGTAACTACAAGGTCATAAATAGCAATTACTGAGTAATTACTAAGTAACACATGGTAAAAATCTTATTATTTACACTGTAAATAGTAAATATATTATTGATTATATTTATTAAACAAACATTATTGATTGTATTTATTTTGTAACTACACAGTAACTTTAATTGTACATGATTTATCAATGAGGAAGGCTATGTATTGTATTGGTAAATACACAGTAAGTACTGTAAAATTTAAAAAGAAATTATGACACCACCACTTACTTTCCTATTGGCTACCAAGTGTAATTACCAATAAATTATAATTATAAGTTTCTACTAGATACTTACAATGTAATTACTAGGAAATGAAGAGTATTTATTAGGTATTACTAGGTACTACTAGGTATTTACGCCATTTATTTCCCTAGTAGTCAATAGGTTTTTACTACTTACCTGGTAACTTCTTAGTATTTACCCAGTAACTTCAACATTTACCTGGTAATTACAGTTGAACTGTACTGCAAAAGGAAGTGAGGCCCGTTTCCATTCTATTACCTGGTAATTACTTATTTGTTACTCAGGAAAGAAGATTCAAAAGAAGATTCTTGCATTGGTAACAGTGACTGCAAATTACTTGTACTTTTTGGGAATGTTATAAATTAGTCTGCCAAAAGCACCATCAGGGTGATTCTTTGCGAGCCACTCATTCCATTCAATCAGTGAAAGGTGGTCAGAGAGCAAACTGTCAGTGGGGTTTCCCCTCCAGATCTGCTCCTTGTAGGATCTCCAGGCACTCTTAAGATGCTTCGTGTGGGCACCAGCTTGGGTATCTACATACCACCTCCTGTGGTTAACAGTGTGATGGTATCCTAGTCCAGAGAGCACCCGATAAGCACGCCATTCGTCACTGATAACTGAAGATCTAGGCCTCACATGATGAACAATTAAAGGAATCAGATGTCTTCAAGATTGTCTCTTCACAAGGCGCTGGATGGGTTTTCTTCGTCCTTGATGATGCCTCACACCCAACATCCCAGAGACCCACTTCTTTCTTTTCCACCCACCGGCCATTCTTCCTCTCCCATACTGAGGCATAAACAAACAAACATAAAAAACCTGAATTTACACATTCTATGTACAACAACTTTCTCAACTCTCCTTGAAACTTATTTAAATTCACAATTACATTAACATACATTTCTTTTGTGCTGAAAATGAAAATGGCTTTAATGTTTATACTATTATTATTGTTATTATTATTATTATTATTATTACCCACCTGTACATGAAGTGCATCGTTACTGAGAGAGGGTGACTGAAGATGGACATGTGCCTCACTGAAATTTGTTTTTCCTGTCCTTTATGTGGTATTTGGCGACCAGTCCTTTTAAAAAGAATAGGAACAGACTGTAAGTAGGACACACACTGGCACACAGGTTTAGGTAGCAATAATAAACAATAAATATAATCAAGATGGCATTATCAGGTTACCATAAAATGATAATATAATCAGCACAACACAAAAATATGTGTAATTAGATTGTAGTTTGTCATAAGGATTATTTGCTTAGACTTTTTATTACATATTTAAATGTGTCAATTTAATCATTATAAAATTACACAGTAAAGCTGTAGACCTTCATGAACACTTTGCTTTTTGTAGGGGGTAATTGATTTGACCAGTTCTAAATGTTTGGTAATAAGTAATTTACTCCTCTCAGGTTGCTACTTTTTGAAATGGCTATTCATTGATATGGTCGTTTGTTTAATGAATTAAAGATACAGTTTTTGTTCTTCTACCTGTTTGTTCACATTAGGAAGTTAAGGATTAATTACAATTATGCAATATTCTAATTTCATATACTGTATGTGTGGGTGTGTATATATATATATATATATATATATATATATATATATATATATATATTACTGTTTATCTCTTATTCCATTGATAAAATTGCTAAATTGCTCATTAAACAAATTTCATGTAATTATTTAATCCTGCAACATTACATCTCATATTAATCCGACCCAAACATGCACATAAATCAACAAATAACTGCACATTTGTTCAATTTTCCTATACCTATCATTGTGTCTTACCGTGCATATCTGTCTCCACTGTCCGTACTTCTCTTCAGTTTCATGTCCGTATGGCAAATTCTGCATTTAACTCTTCTTTGAAGCAGTCTCCTCCTCTGTAGCCACTTTACTAGTTTCAGGGCATTCCTTTTTGATATTTCTTTCTTAATCAGTTGTTTTAATTGAGTGAATCCGCTCATTTTCACTGAACTGCTCTGATTCACTGAAGGACTACAATCCCGCTCTTAATACGTCATCAGAATGGGGCGAACATGCTTCTTCTGCGTCATCAACGTGTCGTCGCAGGTAACCGCAGGCGGGAGGAGACGTCACATTTCCCTGGAAGAAACTTGAATGTCACCAGTATCATGCTGAACTCTTTGATCTGTGCGAACGCGGGCCAAAAACATTGTTGGTGTGGATGTAAGAGAGTCTGTGGCCGTCGATGGCACCAGTGGTAAGTACGTTTACATACATTAATCATGCTGGCTGGTTTTAGACCATAGAGCTTCACCTCACTATACTCTGGTTCAGTTTGTTCAATAAAAACAAAATCTTTTTTAGGAAATATTACAAAAATATTTATCTATATTTATGAATTATTTTTTATGATAATTACAGCAATATAAATGAACAAGGGCTTTACATAAAATAAACCACATGCTCTGAGTGCTTCAGGCAGACCTATATAAGTATTTACATGTATGGTGATCAAAAAAAGACACATGCCATTAAGTTCTGAAATATTATTGTATTATTTTTTCTTTAATTAATGCCATCAAATTGGGCTAAAAATAGTCATACAGGTAGGCCTGATAGTGTGTTGACTGTGTGATGCCAGGACAGTTTTGTCTCCACCTGCATTGAATGGCTGGTACACAAACACAGTGGTGAAAGGGTTTCTCAGTCTGCAGACATTAAATCTCAGTTTTAACTGCTGAATCAACACCTTAGATGTTAGTATGAACCAGTGTCTTTGTTATTTACGTCCCAAATGATGCAAGAAGCTGCTATGTTCACATATATGTTGCATAGTAAAGCTTTGTAATTTATCAAAGAGATTTCCAGATTACTTTTAAAATTAAAGTGTTGATCTGTAAAGATGGCGAAATCCCTTAGTCTAAGAGTATTAGACAAAGGGGAAAAAAGAAGTTGTGTATGTTCAAATTATGATGTAACAAAATACAGGAGATCCACTGGATCAGTTACAGATACAACAGACTAGCCGAGATCAGAGATGAATGAAAACCTTTGTTGGTACTGAATGTTTTGAATACATTTTAAAATGTTTTTTTTTGTTTGTTTGTTTGTTTTTAAAGGCCCCTACTGCACAACTGAAAGACAAAAGTCAACTACAGGATTTGGAGATGTGTCAGCTGAGGGTAGAGGTCCTAAAGCAGAAGGCTGAAGAGCTTACCAACGAAAGAGACTATCTAAAAGAACAGCTGGCAGCAGGTAAGATTTACTACACACAGTATGAACACACATTTAAATACACCTTGGTCTTACTTCGTTAGTTTATCTCTGGACACTTGAGTATCTATATATCTATCTTTACATACATATATATTTATGCCTCTTTGTGCCACTTAGCCGAATGTTTGTATTTATTTTAACAGCTCTTTAATAGGGGGGCAGCAGTTCCACCCAGGCAGTCGACTTGCCTTCATCTTACCCTTGTGATATCTCAAGTGAATATTCCTCTGATGCTTCATCTGACTCCTCCTTTGAATCATCCTCATCAGAAGAAGACAAGAAGAAGAAGAAAAAGAAAAAGGGGAGAGAGAGAAAGGCCAAGAAGTCAAAGAAAATGGAAACAAAGACACCTAAGAGAGGTAAAGAGGTTTTTTTAACCACCCCATTACTTTGCTCACTAAATACATATCAAAATATTTTTTTCTTGTTATTTGATTTAGCAAGCAAATTCCTTAATATGCAGTATATTTGCCAGATTTTATACCATACATAAAAGCTATTGATTTTGCTTGATCACACTTATGCATGCATTCCTTTAAGTCATCGTCTAACCATCGTCTGCTTTTATTGTGTTTTTCTTTAATGGTGCAATTTTTTGTACTATTGGCATGAACATTTTATTAAGTTAACCAGTACCACCTCTGGATCTTGTTCTCATTTTATGTGAACCAATTTACGTCTTCTACAAATAATTCTCGGTTGAACATTTATTTTTTTTAATATTATATCTTTGGTCTTCTCTTAGGCACTTGCACCTTTCTCACAACAGCAACCAACATTGGATCATTACAACCTACAGTTATAGATACCATTTTGGAGAATAACTCAGCTACATTAGTAAAAATCTGATCCATGTATGTAGAACTAATGTAGGACTCTTGTAGAACTCACAGTGCCACACGCTGTTAACCTTAATCTAGTTAATAATCTGGGATAACCCACATGCATCTGCAGGTCTGACTTTGAGTTTTACAGAGCAGTCTGCTGAGCCCCAGTCTATATTCAGGTCACCAAAAAATAACTTTCATTGTTTAATTCACATTCTCGCTCTAATATTATAATTATTTTGTCAAGATAAACACTGAGCAGTCAACAACCAATCATAACAGACCTGATCCAAGGTAAATTTAACTGCAGCCACAGTACCTCAATCTCAGATAGCATGAGATCATGCATGATTTTTACCAGGAAATAATCCTGAATATGAAAAGCAACCCTGCCACATTAAGCATACTTATCTTTCCCCAAACTCCGATCACCTTATATCATTAATGCTGTGTCTGAAAGTTCTTGTTCTGTATGTTACTCAGCAACTGTCAAAACATGTTGGTTTTCCAATATTTCTGTAGTTTTGTCAACTTATTCCGTGAGCTACAAGTACTGATGTTACTGTCTTTAGACTTTTGGTGGATAGTTTAAGATAATACCATTGCATGAATCTAAGAACTGGCATTTCATCTGCGAAAATGGCAACAAAGCTGTCCAAGAGGCTAAATTGTTTACCTTCCCTAAGGAGGTTGTTATAATTTGGTAGTGATCCAGATAACTACCATTAGTGAATGACTGATTTTGTTCAATAACTGCCAAATTGACAATGATATCAGTATGATTCCAAATGCAAGGTGTAGGTTTTCAGGACCACTGATTCATATTATCCTTACCTGTAGAAAATGCTATAGTAACTCAAATTACCTTATAATGCTTCACAAAAAATCTCAATTGTCACAGAAAATAAAGCAGTGATTTAGGAAATAATTACCCTATTCAACTTGTTTTTAGGTTTCTTGCTCTGAATATTTGAGAGTTCTGTCCTCTGAACACAAATCTATCCTGGATGCCCTCTGTGTTCTGTTGGCAAGGCCAATACCTGGGTTTGATCACGATGCTGAAAAGGGTCTCGGGGCTCTATTTTCTTGAAAGTACTGCCTCTTCATTGAAAGTGACAAGAAATTTGTGTAAGTGCCACCATATTTTTGTTTTTACTTTGGATAACCCAAATTCTTTGTCCTCTGAATTACAGCCAAAAATTCTGCTCAGGTGGTGGCCCGTAACAAAAAACTTCTACGGCTGTTCATTCAAGGAAGGACCATGTCTGCTGCTTTCAAGAGTGTTGGGGTGGACCGGAACACTGTTGTTGTCAGCGCTCCAATCGCAGAGCTGTTCATTGCTGCTCCCAGTAAATACAAGGAACTCCTTGAAAACTATAACAGTCAGGTGAAACTCAGTGTGTTCGCCTCACAGTGTGCCACTTCAATTCAGGAGGACACAGACATAGCTGAAAAAGTTAAAGCCTTCAAGGTTCCCGGGAAACTCCTTCCCCTAAAAAAAAGTAGGCTACAGTGCTGAATGTTGAATCAAAGTTCATTGTTGAAGTTGGACACTCTTGAAGATTTTCTTTTGATTTTTCACAACATTTTTTATTTGTATAATAATTTTATGGGGTATTAAGTGTATTTATTTTAGGGGTTAAATTATCATTTCTGAATTTTTACTCAGTGAAAGGCTTAAGAATAACACCAAATAACAGCGAAATATTTCTGAACTTTTTTTTTATTCTAGCAGACATCTTTTATATATATATATATATATATATATATATATATATATATATATATATATATATATATATATATATATACACATACATATCTATATATATATATATATATATATATATATATATATATACACATATATATATATATATTGATATATATCACAAAGATTTATTTTGTGTACTTGGATACAAAATTGTTAACTTGAATTTATTTTGCGTACTGTAATTTTCTGTGATGTGCAGTTGGTGTTGGCAAGTTTTGATTTGGCCATGTTTACCCTTGTTCATGTTTTACAGTCACAGTATGCTGATAAGCTGCAATTATTATTATTTTCTAAAGCTTATTAATGATGGGTAAAGCATTTATAATTGCGTGTACAAATGTGTTATTACTAACTATTCATGTCAGAAAAATGCTTTAGAAATGATGAATTCAATATTTTTTAATGCTTAATAGTGTGTACTTATAAAGTGTTACCAAAATTTGCACTGTTTCTGAAATTGTTTTATGAGAATTTGAAATCCACGTTTATCTTTGGCAGCTCACTTGTTTTTGTATATCTGTCACAGCGAGGTGTTTTGAGTGAGGAAGTGTAAAAATCATGCATTCATCTTAATGTAATTTGATGGTTGGTAATGGTGGTTTTTGATGGGAACTCTTATCTCCTGACAGATACAGTGTGCTGTTCAGGGGGGAGACTCAGACTCTGTATCTGTATCAGTGTACTCTGTACTGTATCATAGTCACTGGTCGGTTTTGCAGCATTTTCGGTCCAAGTGACTTATGTGATGTGACAGTTTCCTAGTTTAGGGCTAAATACTGACTAATTACCAGGTAATAGCATGGAAACAGACTTCACTTCCTTTTACAGTACAGTCACACGTTAATAACTATGTAATCTCCATGTTGGTATTTTTGTAGTTCCTGAGTAACAAATAAGTAATTACCAGGTAATAGAATGGAAACGGGCCTCACTTCCTTTTGCAGTACAGTTCAACTGTAATTACCAGGTAAATGTTGAAGTTACTGGGTAAATACTAAGAAGTTACCAGGTAAGTAGTAAAAACCTATTGACTACTAGGGAAATAAATGGCGTAAATACCTAGTAGTACCTAGTAATACCTAATAAATACTCTTCATTTCCTAGTAATTACATGGTAAGTATCTAGTAGAAACTTATAATTTATTGGTAATTACACCTGGTAGCCAATAGGAAAGTAAGTGGTGGTGTCATAATTTCTTTTTAAATTTTACAGTACTTACTGTGTATTTACCAATACAATACATAGCCTTCCTCGATAGTCGTCATGTACAATTAAAGTTACTGTGTAGTTACAAAATAAATACAATCAATAATGTTTGTTTAATAAATATAATCAATAATATATTTACTATTTACAGTGTAAATAATAAGATTTTTACCATGTGTTACTTAGTAATTACTCAGTAATTGCTATTTATGACCTTGTAGTTACTTGGTAGTTGTCAGAAAATTACTTGGTACTCATGAAATAAGTACATTATTAATTACTATGCAATTACCTTGTAATTACTTTAAGGAACACCCAGTAATTACGAATTATTATATGTGGTTGTTAGGAAATAATATAATAATTACTTAGTGTGTACCTAATAATTAATCACATAGTTACCATATAAATACTTAATAATTACTGAGTAATTATTTCTTATTACCTGACTGTTACCAGGTACTTCTTAAGAAATTGCATGGAAATTACCTAGTAAGTACTTGGCAATTAACAAAATAGTATATAATGACATTATAATTACCCAGTAATTAATACTTATTACCAGGTAGGTACTTGGTATTTGCCTGGAATTGACTTGGTAATTACTTTAAAAGTACAAGGTAATTACCTATATAGTTACCTTGTAATTACATGGTAATTTTACAGTAACTACCCCTTATTACATGGTACTTACCTAGTAATTAGCATGTAAATACATGGTAATTATAGTACCGTAAAAGGAAGCGTTACCAATGCATCAGGCCGAATTGGTTTGCTGGATGTTCTCTACCTTTTTCTTATGTTGAATTTGATTTATGAAACACACTTAAAGTGTAGTTTGAGTTGTCTGATTGAGCTTAGAATTTTCTGGATAAGTTGCCCTGACTTTGGTTTTATTTAGTCCCCAATACACCAATAAAAATGTGGATTTACAAATCCTCACTTCTTAGTGTATGCTTTTGATTAGTCATGCACTACAATTTTATAATATCCTATTCTACCCTTTTTTGGGTACATTAAGCAGATAAGAGATTAAAATGCGATGAAATAGATTAATTAATTATATATCGGGAAATTAATTAGATTATTTTTTTCATTTATTTTTTTTTATTTTTTTTAATATATATTAGTGCTGTCAGGTGATTAAAAAAATTAATCTAATTAATTACAGGAATTGTAATTAATTAATCTAATTAATCGCATTTTAAACTCATATCTGCTTAAAGTCCCCACATAAAGAATTTGAATTCTAGGACATCACAAAATTGTAGTGGAGGATTAATCAAATGAATACACTAAAAAGAAAAGGTTCTATATCCACATTTTTATTGGTGATTGAATAAAACCAAAGTCAGGGCAACTTGTCCAGAAAATTCTAAGCTCAATCAGGCAACTCAAATTACACTTTAAGTGTGTTTCATAAATCAAATTCAAAATAAGAAAAAGGTCGAGGACATCCAGCAAAACAATTAGGCCTGATGCATTATTAAAGAATGTAGTAAAAATATAGATAAATACATTCAAAAATAAAATAAAGCTGAGTCTTAAATAGGCCATTCCTGTTGTCACCTGGGCTTTGTTTGGTTTGACTAGAGACGCATGTGTGAAGTGACGTGCCACTGCCATGTACCGGTCCTCCAATTGTGGACAATTTAAAAATGTTTGTGTGCTATGATTAATCGCGATTAATTTTTTAAATGCATTAATTTGCGTTGTAATTAATTAATCTAATTATTACACTAAAGTGACAGCCCTAATATATATATATATATATATATATATATATATATATATATATATATATATATATATGAACACCAGTGGCGGCTGGTGAAAAATATTCTTGGTGGGGCAGTACTGTGCAACACTCAGTTTTTAACAACCATCCCACTACGATTGGACGCAAACTACAGGCTCATCCATAGCCAAATGAGTCATATAGTTTTACACATTAGTAAATAACAAATATGTATATTACACCATTTTAGACCTGGATAAATTGGAACTAATAAAAAAAGCTCAAAGACATGCTGTAAATTTACTCTGACAAACCAAAAGAGTTTTTTGTGTTAAAAGTACCAACTGTTTGTACCAGGTGCTTCTCTTCAACAGAGACAGGGTGAAATGATGAGGGCTTTCTGAATTTACGGCCTCATGACAAGAATTTTTTACTGTTTCCCAGAAACAGGGGCTGGGTCAACTTACCCACTGGCTCAATTTGCCCCACTCTCCCCTACTCTGACATTCACTCAGTGAACAATCCTACCTGCCCACTCTGCACCTGTGATGGGCTCATGGCTGCTGCTTGGTGCTGTTGCATCTCTTCTGAGGGACTACAAGACAAAGTTTCCCCAGTTATGTGACGTCATCACACGGTGCAAGTGTCATTTTATTCAATACCTTCCCTCACCAGTTTCATCTTCATCCTCTGTCGTTTCAGACCGTGAGCCCGTTTTGTTAAAAAAGTCGCTATTGTGCACATTTTGCTGCATCATTTTCAAGCGCTTTCCTCTTTTTAATTCTTCTCTTTTCCGCGCCACCCTTGCGCTTTTTGACCATCTTGTCGGCAGTCCAGCACCGTGGCTACTATCTGGCTCATCTCACAGACTCCGACTGGAGGAGCTATTTGTTTTTAGCCTGCGCGGATGTGTTGTTACGTCAGGATGCCTCTGAAAAAAAAAAGGCTGCCCAGGGAGACGGCCCACAGGGACAGCGGTAACAGCATGGAGGTAATACTCACTCAGTGCCATGAATGAACACCAAACCAAAAATTATAATAATATTAAAAAATGTATATTAACACTGGCCCTCACGGCCCAAACGTCGGGCCGGCCCTCCGGAAATTGTCCCGTCCTCCCGATTAGTCACTCCGGCATGGCCGACAAGCCGAATAAACCCGAGGGCGAAATAAGAATCGCCTTCGAGAGTATTTTCAACCACGCTGATTGGCCAAATTCACGTTGATAGGCGCTTATCTTGCCCTAGTAACATTCCCTTATTGGCTAGTCGTCACTGTCTCAGGGGCGATATTTTCAGCGCCCCTGAGACACGGAGACAGAGACGAGAAGGCTTACTTTTGTTCTACATTAATGAAAATTAATTACTTCATATCTTAATGGATATATATTTATGTTATATTTATGTTATATTACATATTTAGATAAGTAATTTTTGGTAATATTAATTTTTTCAAAGTAAAGTAGCCTAAATACATTTAATATCACACTCTCCACTGGGGGGGCGGCGCCCTAGCGCCCTCCTTTGGCCAGCCGCCACTGATGAACACACACATGGGCAATTAATAAGGTAATTTAATAAGTAGTGCACATATCTCAAAACAAGAAGTTCACCAGTTTCATCAACAGGGGTCTGGCAGTACCTTTCTGTGCGAAGTTTGCATGTCTTCCCGGGTTAGTTGGATATCATATACAAATATGAGGCCTTGTAAATTTCAAACAAACATAGTCCGGTTCAAATCTGCTTTTGAAAGAGTGGTTTGATTGGAGAGTCCCCTTGATTTTGTGAAGAATAGAGATCTGTTGATTTGACATCAAAGCCACTTGTTTATAAATTCTATTTGACTCTCCTTGACCATAAAACATGATCACATTCAGTTACCGGACTTTGATCAGTCAGTGTATTAGTCTGAGGAGGACATCTGTGACTTGAGCAGGTATGTAAGTTTTCTTTTTATAGCAAGACTCCTTTGAACATTTAATGAAGTATCTCTCCGTTCTTACAAAAAATTTCACTGCACCACAATTCCTAACTTACATTTTTTTGCTGAGGTCACTTTCCTAACTGTGGTGACCCCCATTCCTGCAGTGACAGGCTGGATTGTGTTTCTGCTGCAGTGTTTCAACAGTTCTTCCTGTTTTATTTTTTCTGTGTTTTATGACTGCACACACTTCTAATGAAAAACAGTTCATCAATAACTTAAGGTTCAAGAACTGACTTTGATGGAAGTCCTTTTCAGTATCACACAACTGCATAGATATATAGAATTATAAACACACTGCATGGTTGTCTTCATGAATTACAGCAGACATGGCTGTATCTTTACAGTTTACCGCTCAAACTGTTGCATGTGTGAAAGTGTAGTGCTGTAAAATGTGACTTGTAGCAAATTTAATTGGTTTTATGTAAGTGAATGAAATATGAAACAGTCATTATGCAAATGAATGTACACTTTGTGTTTGTTTAAACGGATTTCTGTCTTTCAGTTCTGCAGACTGTATCCATCATGGAAGTTCGGATCATATCTGGTTTTGCGGTTTCTATTCTTTGTGTGGTCGTTTTTAAAAGTAAGTCAGCTCAAAGTCTGGTAATTTTCATGAACTGTATTGAGGTTTCATAAAAAAAACAATCAAAAACTTGACTTTTGTGAAAAAGTTTTTTAAAAATTTCTTTGGGAAAAAAAGTGATTTGCCGTCAGTTTTCATCATCATATTATTGCCAACACAAATCCCTAACAAATAATATTATATATTTTATTGTAAAAAGATTTTAAGTCATTTAAATCAGAGAATAACATCTCAGGATGAAATGTCATTTTCTTTATATGAACTCCATTTGTATAAAAGCACAAGTTGTAGAAACATGATATATTTTCCCTATATTACAGAAAATATTTGATTTATGACTAATGCAGATCAGTAAGTATTTACCAGAAATGTGTGCATACATTTCTATATGTGTTAGTGTTGTGCTCAAGACCACAAAATCATAGACCAAGACTTGCCCGTAACCGAGACAAAATCAAGAGCTTTGAGAGTCGAGACCGAGTTAGGACCAAGACCTAGACAAGACCACGGTAACCAAAATCAATTTTTAAAACCATGACAAGGTTGAACAGTTAAGGGGGTGTCCCTCAGTCACAACACCTTGAATGTTTCAGTCATCACAGGGGAAATATCACATGCTGAAGCTTTGTGTTGTTTTACCAAGTGTCCTTCCTTATTTACATTAATGAAGTTGAAGAACAGCAGATCAGTGCTGGTCTTGTTGGTCTTGACGGAAAAGTCAGAGTCTGGTCAGTTTGAGACAAGACCAAGACCTTCAAATTGTGGTCTCGAGACCGGTCTGGAGTAACACGACACTAATATGTATGGATACTGGTAACCAATGTCTCATGTGATTATCCATCAACTAAAATATCATGCATTGATTCTTAATTTTGGGTAGTTGTTTTAGAAATTATTTTCTTTTCTCTTATTTACAAAATTATGACTGTTGCGCTGTGTCCTGGTCATTTTACAGATTATCCTCAGAAACATTATCAAACAGACGATGACACAAACTCACACTCTGAAGCACATTTACAGAAGACGAGGATGGATGTAGAAAAAATAATGAATCTGAGAAAAATGAAAGAGCATGATAACGTGAAAGATGAGGATGAACTTCACCTTCAAAGGGTATGAGATGACCAGAGATTACTCAATAATCACAGAGTTTGTATTTTGTCCTACAATATGTTCGAAATAATCTGTACCGTATATTTGACTGACGGTGTGTTTGTGTACAGAAAATGACGATGGAGTTAGAAAAATTAATGAATCTGATGAAGAAGATGGAGCAAGAAAACATGGCCAACGAGATAAAACTTCAGCTTCAAAGGGTATGAGATGACCAGACAGATCTCACTGTGCTTTGTGCTTAATTATCAGAGTTTCATTTTATCCTGAAATATTTTAAAACAGTCTGTTCAGCATATTTGACTGACAGTGTGTTTGTGTACAGGAAATGAGGATGGAGTTAGAAAAAATAATGAATCTGATGAAGAAGATGGAGCAAGAAAACATGACAGACGAGGAGAAACTTCAGCTTCAAAGGGTAAGAGACGACCAGGCAGATCTCACTGTGCTTTTTGTCTTAATTATCACACACATATAAAATGTTCTTTATCCTAAAATCAGTTCAAAACACTCTTTTTAGCATATTTGACTGACAGTGTGTTTGTGTACAGGAAATAAGGATGGAGTTAGAAAAAATAATGAATCTGATGATGAAGATGGAGCAAGAAAACATGACAGAGGAGGAGAAACTTCAGCTTTATAGGGTAAGAGATGACAAGGCAGATCTCACTGTGGTTTTTGCTTAATTATCAGAGTTTTATTTTATCCTGAAATATGTTAAAAACAATCTGTTCAGCATATTTGACTGACTGTGTTTGTGTTCAGGGATTAAGGATGGAATTACAAAAATTAATGAATCTGATGAAGAAGATGGAGCAAGAAAACATGACAGAGGAGGAAAAACTTCAGCTTCAAAGGGTAAGAGATGACAAGGCAGATCTCACTGTGCTTTTTGCTTAATTATCACAGGTTTTTATTTTATCCTGAAATATGTTAAAAACAATCTGTTCAGCATATTTGACTGACAGTGTGTTTGTGTACAGGAGATGAGGACAGAATTAGAAAAATTAATGAATCCGATGATGAAGATGGAGCAAGAAAACATGACAGACGAGGAGAAACTTCAGCTTTATAGGGTAAGAGATGACAAGGCAGATCTCTCTGTGCTTTGCTTAGATATCAGAGTTTTATGTTATCCTGAAATATGTTCAAAACAATCTGTTCAGCATATTTGACTGACACTGTGTTTGTGTACAGGAAATGAGGATGGAATTAGAAAAAATAATGAATCTGATGAAGAAGATGGAGCAAGAAAACATGACAGAGGAGGAGAAACTTCAGCTTCAAAGGGTAAGAGACGACCAGACAGATCTCAGTGTGCTTCTTGTCTTAATTATCACAGGTTTTTATTTTATTGTGAAATACGTTTAAAACAATCTGTTCAGTATATTTGACTGACACTGTGTTTGTGTACAGGTAATGAAGATGGAAATAGAAAAATTAATGAATGTGATTGAGAAGATTGAGCAAGAAAACATGGCTAACAAGGAAAAACTTCAGCTTCAAAAGGTAAGAGACGACCAGACAGGTCTCACTTTCTGCTTTTAACTTTATTATCAGAGTTTCATTTTATCCTGAAATATTTTGAAAACAATCTGTTCAGCATATTTGACTGACACTGTGTTTGTGTACAGGACATGAAGATGGAACTAGAAAAATTAATGAATCTGATGAAGAAGATGGAGCAAGAAGACATGGCCAACGAGATGAAACTTCAGCTCCAAAGGGTAGAGACGACCAGGCAGATCTCACTGTGGTTTTTGTCTTAATTATCACACACATATAAAATGTTCTTTATCCTAAAATAAATTCAAAACAATCTGTTAAGCATATTTGACACACGGTGTGTTTGTGTACAGGAAATAAGGATGGAATTAGAAAAATTAATGAATCTGATGAAGAAGATGGAGGAAGAAAACATGACCAACGAGGAGAAACTTCAGCTTCAAATGGTAAAAGATGACAAGGCAGGTCTCACTGTGCTTTTTGTGTTAATTCTCACAGGTTTTTATTTTATCCTGAAATATGTTTAAAACAATCTGTTCAGCATATTTTACTGACGGTGTGTTTGTGTACAGGAAATGAAGATGGAATTAGAAAAAATAATGAATCTGATGAAGAAGATGGAGCAAGAAAACATGACAGATGAGGAAAAACTTCAGCTTCAAAGGGTAAGAGATGACAACCCTTATGAAAGAAAAATATATGTACCAATATATTTTTGAAATGTATTGTAATATATTGATATATATTATTTTTCCAATACATTTTCTAATATATTATATATTTGATATACATGGAATAATATAGTGAGGGCACATATATTGTACAATATATTATATATTCATGAAATATATTGCAATACATTGCAAAATATACAAATGATTGCCGTTTTCCATATATTGCAACATATGACACACCAATGTATAATATACTTGTTTATATATCCCAGAATATATTTAGCTTTATATTAATGAATATCTTCCATAATATATTGTGATTTATGAGGGAAAATATATTTGTGTAATATATGTAAAGATATAGTGTCAAATATATGATTAATACATGGTTGAATATATTTTAGATATATGTAAATTTATACGGATACATATATGCTTAATATATGGAGCTTATATTTTAAATATATAGAAATTTATATGGAAACATATATGTGTAATATATGGAAGAATATATTTCAAATATATTTAAATCTATATGGAAACATGTGTTTAATATATGGTAGTGACACAGACACAGGAAGGACCCAGATGCAAATTAGCTTTTGTGGTTCGAACCTGTGAGCCTCGTCTTGATGGACGATGCTCTAACCACTAGCCCACACAGGAGATAATGTGCAGATGGAGTTTCACAGTCTTTGAAGGCAAACAGCAGAGGTGATAGCACGGATTGAACCCACAAGCCTTGGAATGGGAGCCCGATGAGAAGTCCACTCTGCCACGCTGATGACGCTCTCTCACTTGGCAAACAGAGGCTTTCAGAAAGTCTAGGACTGGACTCAGTCTTTGGCGAGCGGAGGTGTTGAAGAAGACTTGGATTGAACTCACTCTTTGTTTGGCAAGCAGGAATGCACCAGAAAGCCGGACACCAGGCTGCCACCACTGGTCAGGACTCACAGACGTATATATGGTAGAATATGTTTTAGATATATCTAAAATTATATGGAAACATATATGGTACTATATATTTCATATATATTCAGAATTATATGGAAACATATACATGCAATATATGTACAGATATACATGAAAATACATGGTATAATATATTTCAAATATATGCTATCATGTATTCCACGTATATCCGTATACATTTCATGCATATTTTCCTATATAATTCTGCATATGTCTAGAATGTACTCTACCATATATTTGAACATATATCTATACTTATGAGAGCTTTAGACTTAAACTTCAATAAATATAAAACTTGTATGAGCAATTATGTGAAAATCTTTATAACACATCAACACAGACTAATAAGTAATCTATTAATAGCAATCATAAATGGCACTATATACATATCCATATATTTTGCCATGTATATATGACACTATATGCATATATGGTATTATATATTTATCTATATAAGGCACTATATAGATATCCATATATTGTGCCATATATATCCGTATATGGCACAATATAAATATAAATATATGGTACTATATATATTGATATATGGCACAATATATATATCCATAAATGGTACATGCATATATTGCTGTATATTGGCGCATATAAGACAAACTATATATGTTAAAATATAGTGACTTTTTTTGGTATTGCTTGCAATATATTTTTATATATTTATCAATATATACACATATATGGTAAATACATACATTGCAATATATTGGAAATTATAAATACTAAATCTCATATATGGGAATATATTACCTAATATATGACATGATATTTTCCAGTATGCTGCAATATATTTTTCTTTCGTAAGGGAAGGCAGATCTCACTGTGCTTTTTGATTAAATCTGAGGTTGGAGATTTTTGAAAACTAGCATGAATTTGAAAGTAGCATCTCCTCAGGGCTCAGCCTAGCCCCAGCTCACATGCATGCGCAGCCGCTACATCCAGCAGACTGATTCAACTCCAAACCCTCAGCACAACGTGTTTGTTTTACACTACAACAAGTCATGTCTCAGTCAGCGGTAAGAAAACACCAAACAAACATGTAAAGTCAGTTAGTACTCACAGCTGATGTTGATCGGGGTATATGTAGTTCCTCTGACATTCTCCACATAGCTGTCAAGTCTCCTGTTTTGGCCATGAAACTACCGTATTTTCCGTATTTTATCCTCTTTTCCCGCCATCCTCCTATGTTAGTATTCTCCCGTAAATCTCCAGTGTGACAATATAATAATAAAAACATTCCTCTGCCTCTCCAAACTGAACTCTGTATCTAGCCTGAAGGGGGCGGTAATGCTCCAAAATGATGGATGCCAACCGCCATGAAACCAAAGAAGAAGAAAAAGCCTCACAAGAACTGCCTCCTGCAGTAGCATGGATGGCAGCTATCGCGAGATTAGAGTCAACAGCAGAACAAACCAAGAAAAACAAAGTGTTTATTTTAGATTTCTTGTACATCTGTCTTAAATGTGAGGGATACTGGAGCTTGGTTGGTGTTGTGGGACAGCTCACAGCGGGCTTCCCTTATTTTCAAAGACAAACTTGAAAGGTAAGCATTCTCCCGCGGAGTCTGTCCCTACACGCTACACGCTGCATGCACTGAGTCTGTGCACGGCAGGAAAATGCACACACAGCAGGCTGGCAGAATGGTGATAGGATTTGATTGGTTTAAAAACAGGTGTCCCTGCATGATTATTGGTTGGTGTTTTCCCTGTTTTACTCCTGCTGTAGATAGCGGATATTTTTCGCTCTGTTTTAACAACATATTATGAGTTCACAACACTAGCTTTAATTATAACAAGTTTTTATTTTATGCTGAAATATTTTTAAAACAATCTGTTCAGCATATTTGACTGACACTGTGTTTGTGTACAGGAAATGAGGATGGAATTAGAAAAATTTATGAATCTGATGAAGAAGATGGAGCAAGAAAACATGGCCAACGAGATAAAACTTCAGCTTCAAAGGGTAAGAGATGTCCAGGCAGATCTCACTGTGCTTTGTGCTTAATTATCACAGGGTTTTTTTTTATCCAGAAATATGTTTAAAACAATCTGTTCAGCATATTTGACTGACACTGTGTTTGTGTTCAGGGATTAAGGATGGAATTAGAAAAATTAATGAATCTGATGAAGAAGATGGAGCAAGAAAACATGACAGACGAGGAGAAACTTCAACTTCAAAGGGTATGAGACGACCAGGCAGGTCTCACTGTGCTTTTTGCTTAATTATCACAGGTTTTTATTTTATCCTGAAATATGTTAAAAACAATCTGTTCAGCATATTTGACTGACAGTGTGTTTGTGTACAGGAGATGAGGACAGAATTAGAAAAATTAATGAATCTGATGAAGAAGATGGAGCAAGAAAACATGACAGATGAGGAGAAACTTCAGCTTCAAAGGGTAAAAGATGACCAGGCAGATCTCACTGTGCTTTTTGTTTAATTATCACAGGTTTTTTTTTTTATCCAGAAATATGTTTAAAACAATCTGTTCAGCATATTTGACTGACACTGTGTTTATGTTCAGGGATTAAGGATGGAATTAGAAAAATTAATGAATCTGATGAAGAAGATGGAGCAAGAAAACATGACAGACGAGGAGAAACTTCAGCTTCAAAGGGTAAGAGATGACCAGACAGATCTCAGTGTGCTTCTTGTCTTAATTATCACAGGTTTTTATTTTATTCTGAAATACGTTTAAAACAATCTGTTCAGTATATTTGACTGACACTGTGTTTGTGTAGATCTTCCTGATGTGAAATGCATGTGACATGTAACAGAAAGTGTCCATCCCTGTTAATGATATGTTTTATCTTTTCAGCTGATTTGCTCTCAACCATCTCTGCAGTGTTCCAGACCATAATCTCCACCAATTGGCTGGTTGAGCTAGCATTTCAGTATATCATAGTTTATCATATTTTAAAACAATTTAAAAGTAAGTTAAGCTTTGCCCCCACACACTAGAAGTGACAACAAAAATGAAATGTAACAAAATTAAAAATGATATTTGACTGCAATCTCACAATTAATATGTTTTAAGGCATTAGGCCAGCAAAAGTTGAAAACAGCAATTGGTTATCATTTGTGGTATAAAAATATCAACATTCTTCAGTTTGTACAGATATCTGAAGTAAGACAATAATGTTTACAAAATATTTAATATTTTGGAGTTAATAGTTTGTGTAGTCTACTGTCCATTATTTATTTTTGTTGAATGTCAAATAATACCAGAGATGCTATTGTCAACCTTACAACCTGTTTTTTGTTTTCATTTTCCTGTAGGTGAGATTCATGACTTGATCAGAAAAAATTCTAGGAATAATCATGATCTTGTGAACACAGGGACAGACCAGGATCAGCTGGCTGTAACACAAACAGAGGCAATGACTAAACCTAAGAATCAGACTCATCTTCTGGTAAATGATGTAAATGCACATATGCAGATAAGGACTGAACTGCAGAATATGACTGATCTGCCGGTAAATGTTAATGAGCAAAAGCAGACAAAGACTGAACTGCAGAATCAGACTGATGGTTTCAAAGCTGTACTGGCAGAGGCTGTTTCCCTGCAGATGGAGATAAAGACAGAAGTGGAGAACCAGAGGGATCGAGTCAGAGAGCGACTGGAGGAGGTCGAGATGGAGAGAGAATTTAACAAACAGAGACTACAGGCTGTTGAAAATGAAATAACAGAGAAAGAGAAATCATTTGAGAAACCAGAAAAGTTATTAAGTGACAAAGAAAACCTCCTGAAAGATCAGTGGAAACTGGATGAGACAAAGAGAGACTGTGAGAGACAGATACTGAACCTGGAGAAACTTCTGGAGCCCATAGAGGATCAGATGGCTTGGTTGTATAGAAAACAGGAAGGAGAACAGGCACGCCCACTGTTAGAGGGGGACAAACGGGTTTGGGGGTTGGGGGGCAGAACTGAATGATGATGACGTGGGAGGGCCCGCTGCCCTGGAGTCGAGGGTCAGAGCCAGGCTACCAGTGAGACAAAAGAGGAAGAAAGTCCAGGTGAGGCAAGAGAGGGCACTAATTTTAGCAATCCTGCATTATAGCCAACGAAAATGACTGTCTCTGACGGAGTCGAGGAGAGAGAGCAAGAGCCAGGAACAGGAGATGAATAGGGGAGGAAGAGATGTGAAGAGAGGAGGAGAGAGGGAAAAGGAAAGATCTGGGCACTGGGGTGGGGTGGGGAAATATGTCAGATTGTCTTGTCCTGAGCCCAGCCAGGACTGTTAGCTGGCCTGAGACAGATCTCCTTAATCGTATCCTCCCATATCTTAGAAGTCAGTCAGTCTTCATTAGCCTCCATGTTATAATGTCCAAATTATTTTTGATAAAACTCAGGGCTCTTACTTTTCCAACTAGGTGACCTACCTTCCAAGCTTCATTTTGTCTGCCAAGTGAGTTATTCTTTTTGGTTTAAGTCAGAATACATTTTTTATGGGGCATAAGTATCTGAACCTATTTAACCAAGTTTGATTTTTTGCGTATTTATAAGGGCTAAAATGATTTTTCAGATATTCTGGGTATTTTTCTTACAAAAAACCTTCATGCAAATAATGTGCCTCAAGGATTCATTTAAATCTGGACCACTTCACAGTATACTGCGTTTGGTACAGACTGTCAATTCTGTGGTGCAACAAGCATGCAAATATGACACTGTTTTATATTTTTCTAGTGAGATTATTGTACAGATTAAGTAATTCTTTCATGTAGGCTATTATTACTTTGAGTTTGATCTTCAATTCTAGATTTATTGATTTTAAAAGAAAGTAGTGATAACTTTGACTTAGATGTTCACATAGTTTCTAATTTTATTCTGAATGTTAATTTCCACTCCTAATTTCCCTCCAATTAAAATCACCACTTTCTCCATAAATTTGGATATTTAATACTGGATATTTAATTTGTAATGCAGACCTGTAGCCTACACATGCATGCCAAAAAATCTTTCATTTACAGAGGAAAAATTCCATTGAGGCCAATTATGCATAATCAGTTGCACTTTTTAAAAACATATTCAGATTTTGCTTTGTTGTTGTATGTTGACAACTTGATCAAAAAACATATTTTGATTATTCATCAAAGTAGCTGTCATTGAGTGAGAGGCGGGGTACAACCTGAACCAGTTGCCAGTCAATCGTAGGGCCACATGGAGAGACAGACAACCAATCACGCTCACACTCATACCTAAGGGCAATTTAGAGTGGCCAATTAACCTAATGAGCATGTTTTTCGTCTGTGGGAGGAAGTTAGAGTACCCGGAGAGAACCAATGCATGCTTAGGTAGAACATACAAACTTCACACAGAAAGGCCCCTGTCCGACCCGGGGATCGAAGAACCTTCTTGCTGTCTCACCCTTGAATAAAACTAATTATGATAATTATATAACAACAATCAAACTAAAACAAAACACTAAAAATAGCAAGAGATCACCCAGAAAAAAAAAGACTGCAAGAACAATATAAACAAATCAAATTTTACAAATTTAAGTTCACAATATAATATTTGTAATAACTGAAGCGTGTGCAATGTACTTCTTACCTGAGTACCTGATTAATCCCCGGGGTACTCCATACAGTTCTCAATAACAAAAGGTTCAAGAACTCTTTTTTTTACATTTATTTATTTGTGGTTGCCTGTCTTTGATTGTCAGGTTTTTCATTTATTTTACCAAAAAGGGTGATATTTGTAGAGATTAATTGTGGTTATTTAGTGTTTTGTTTTGGTGGCTCTTACCCTGTACTTTTGCTCCATCTGATGCCAACATGCACCTTAATCCACTGGATTCATCAGGGGCAGCTTGCTGAAGAGGACGGAAAATGACTTACCAGATCAGATGCTAGGACTAATCCCCTCCACAATCTATATTGTTTATAAATATCTATCTATCTATCTATCTATCTATCTATCTATCTATCTATCTATCTATCTATCTATCTATCTATATATATATATATATATATATATATATATATATATATATATATATATATATATATATATATAATTTTGTGCAAAGGTCAGACAGTTATGACTCAATACAATTATATAAAAAAGTTATTTCATGATTGAATGATACACGAATACACACACATACAGCTACATACACACATGTACCTTTCTCTAATTATATATTAATACATATAAATATATATATATATATATATATATATATATATATATATATATATAATTATATATTGAATCATTTATTTCCAATTTTCAAATCTGCCAATTCTTTAATGCATTTTTTTTGTTCTATCTCTTATTTCATATGTTACTTTTCAGCTTCTAATGTCTGCTCTAATGTTGTTACCCAAACATTAAGTTTCTGTGTTTTTTATGTCCATGTCACCTGCTTCATAGCTTTGTCTCAAAAATATTAAAAAGATGTATATCAGCTGTGTTATTTTTTTGGGAATTTTGAGAACTTTTTAAAAATGCTGTTATAGGCTTCTCTATGAACAACAACTTAAGTTGGATCTTTTCCTTTCAATCATTTTTTTCCATAGTGCTCGTACACTATGTGTGTTCTTGAGCTGAGTTTGCATGTAGTGACTCTAGCCAAACCTTTTTAGAGGGTAAATACAAGAAACCACAGAATTTTTTTTATCTTGCTTCCCATCAAACAGCACCACAATGATAGGCTACTGCAGATTCTGTGATGTGACTTTTCCAAAGAGGAACTTCACACGGGGAGTCTTGCTGTTATCATGGAAATGCTTGATGCTTTATTACCCTGTTCAAAGAAAGAGCTGGAGGATCAACTCATGGCTGCTCTCACTGTGACTAAATGAAGTTTTACAGCCAAAATATTACGGTCAGAAAATTACCCGTTAGAGGCTAGTAACTGAACCATTTCCTGTAGTTGTATCTGTGTACACACTGCAAATGTGATAAAATCAAGATGATTCAAAATATAAAAGAAGAGAGACAAGAGAACATGGACAAAAATGAACCCAAGAATCAACAGACAGAAATTAAAAAATGCAATAAATAACATGTTTAAAGATGAAAATTGTATCCAATTTTATTACGTGTGTTAGAAGGTAACAGATATCACCATGAGAAGAAATATAAACAAAATTAAAATACATCAAACAATAAATTCTACTCTTAAATTGAACAAAATTAAGTTAAAAGTGATTCAAATAAATAAATACTAAAAAGTCATGAAAATGCTTATGTTTGATATAAAATGAGCTTTAAGGGCGTGTTTACTGATTTCTACATTTGCAGCTCCTCTCAGGTGCTCAGGAAGTTTGTTCCACAGAATTGTTTCATGATCTTCAGTCTTCTTCTGAGGTCGTTTACCATTGTTTACCAAATATGTAGGACTTGTATAATTGTCTTTTTATTTAAAAATAAAAACGTGCAGTAAAATGTTGGAAAAGTAGATTAAAGACAGGACTTTTAATCTTCATTGCAAGGATGTTCTTTACTTTGTTTTTACCTTAAACACTTCTAATCTATATTTCTGTTATTGCTGATCTGGTCTGAGATGTGTCCCAGAGGGAACTTTGCCATTTCTTTTAAAATGAAATATCAATTTCACTCTTGATTTTCTCTCTTTCACTCTGTTGTCTGTTGGGTTGATGCTGATGTTGATGGAAAAAAAAATAAGAAACTGGGAGTGGGGATGTTCTGAAAGCCTTTTAATTTCTGCATGGTCTGAATCTTTTCAACTGAATCAGTTTCAAATTAACTGAAATGTTTATGGGTATAAATAAAATATCACCTGAGTGGATTTTACCATGCAGGTTTAATATTAACCAGAGTTTTTTACTTCCAGGCAACTGCCTACTAAACATTAACAACTAAGACGATAAGAATCATTTTCAGAATCAGTAAAGTATCAGAGTTTGTCTGCACAACATTTCTCTGACCATCTTAAACCACATCAACCACCATATCAAATGGCAAAAAGCTTGTAAACAAAATAAGATTCAACAGGAGTTCGTTAGATTTCCTCACACAGCTGTTTGTCAGCAGATTTCATTAAATTATTATTTGCTGATATGTTCAGATCAGGTCAGACAGATGAAGAAAAACAAGACACTCTGTTCAGTCATTTTTTCTTACATAGAAAAAAGTTCTTAACACCTCAACAGATAACAGGCTGAGTGGGTCAGAAATCTACAACTCATGTAGAAACTTGATCAGCTGTAATAAAAGAATAAAGAGTGTTCAGAGTCTCAGGTCATAAAATGAAACAAAGAAACAAAAAAACAAAGTCCAAAAGACTTGAACCTTTTTCTGAGGTGAACTGATCAGGAACACGTCAACTTTACAGCCATACTTTTAAACGGTATGTTTTAAATTTAGTTATTCTTCTCAATGTATCTTTGTTTGAACATCTTGTTTTAACTTTATTTAATCAAGTTACACAACTGAGGTTTAATAACTTCTATGATTAAGCAATGTGTCTTTGCTTTGTGTTTTTTTAATTTTGAAGACCTTGAAGTGATGTCAATTAAGTGTGGATAACTCCTGTTCTCAGTCTGCATTTATCTTTGAACTCAGTGCTTTCTGTAGATCTTTTAAGCTGTGATTTGAAGGAAAACATGCATGGATTCAGCTGGTTTCTGGATCCTGGATTTGGATTCTGGATTGTTTTCTGCAGCAGCCTTGCAGTGACTGAGGGTAAAGATACTTTATTAATCAAGTGTTATTAAACTAACAGATACAAGTCTTTACACTTTGTTAGGCATGAACAAATTAGCATTATTAGTGTTCAAAATGTTAATGATTTATTATATGTTCAGTAAAATGTTCAACAAGATAAGCACTCAGTGAGCACAGACCTCCACCAAGACAATTATGGATCACCGTAAGTTTGATTGGATTACTGAGTCTCCACTGATGCCTGTCCATGTCCTGAACTCCTCCGTGATTTTTTGAAGTACAACCCAATGTTAAGCTATGGGATTTCTTGTAAATTTTCGGAGCTTTTTTGTATCCAGACAAATATGCAGATAACCACCAAAATGTAATGGGTTCTTCCTTGAACCAAACCTCAACTATGATAAAATTTTCATGTAAATCCATCCAGTAGTTCTTGCGTAGTCTTAATAAAAGACAAACAAACACCAAAAACGTAACCCCCTTGGCGGAGGAAATGAAAAACTTAATGTGCTGCTATAAAAACATGAAATCATGTGGGGTTCTTCCAAGTGTACTGAAGCAATTTGCAAATTCATCATTAATGCATTGGCTCACAATTAACTATTTCATGCAATTAAGTCTTTTGTTTTACTGATCACGACTGAAGTTCTGTATCACTTAGGGCAGGCTTTAGCTATCTTGGCATCATTGGCAAGATTATGATTATGGTTTTGTTAATGAGTGTCGCTCACATGGACAGCTGACCTGATGTAGCAGCTGATTCACAATCTGTAACAAGGCAGATCCATCTTGTTCATCATTCATCTACAACACTTCAGCTCCATCAACAGACCCCCAGCCCAATCAGCATCCTTTGTTGCAAAAACGTTGGAGGCTACAAACATGACAGCAGCAGGAAGTGACAACTTGTGCAGAGATTAGCTTAGATGCTAACAGCTTCAGTCTCAGTTTTATCAGATCTTGACCACATTTCTTTATCAACTGAAATATTAACAGCAACACTGAGAGCATTTCTAAATTAAAGGGATTTTTTGGCTCCACTTCTGACATGTTTTTGGTGAGCTTGTTCTATGGAGTGGCTCACATAGACAGCCAAATCAAAGCAACAAAAGTACATGACCTATTATAGAGCAGTCATGTCAGTTGATAAATCAGTTTGCCTATAGATCTAATGTCATTATAATGATGGAGAGTCAGCAGGTGCTGCTCATTTTAAGGTTCAGATGTGTTTTGTGGGGCAGATTTTTTTGGTGAGCGTTGTAGGCTAAATGTTTTTTGTTGATTGAAAAGGCTGCAGGCCCCTAATCTAGTGTCTCAGGTTTAAGAGCCCTACATGGTCAAAGGATAGCTAAATTAGAGCTTGATCAACTCTGAGACTGTTCATGAAGTTTACAGTCAGTTTGTATCTGTGTCATTTTGTCTCCACAGCACAGCCACAGTTGATCTGTCCACATCAACTAGTCACAGCTTGTGTTGGTGACGATGTCGTCCTGCCCTGCCGCCTTGACCAGCCCACAGCTGCCAGTTTGAGGGTGATAAATTGGACCAGACCTGGACTGGACCCCGAGTACATCCATGTCCACCAGGATGGTCAACTGGTGTTTCAGAGTCAGAATCCTCTGTACAATAATCGTACAGCTCTGATAGATGGAAATGTTTCACTGAAACTCCTCAGAGTCAATACCTCTGATTCAGGAAAATACAAAGTCTTCATCCCTTCGGTATGGAAGGAGGCGTTCGTCCAGCTCACTGTGAGGGAGGATGGAGAGGTTTGCAAAGGTTAGTCAGGACATTAACATCTATACTGAGAGATTGATTCGCTGCATTTTCCTTTAACACTTTAATGTTATGCTGTTTTTCTTTGATTTACACATTTTGAGAGAATTTCCCTCCATGTGGAGCTACAGGGGTCTTACAGGTCACTAACTTATATCATTAGCCAAAAAGATCTTCCACTTTTCTGAAGAAACAGGGGTTGAAATTAAATTATTTTTTGTGATTTAACTATATTTTTTGAGTACTCTGAAAAGTAATACCTTTGTATGGGTTGTATGATACCACCATCTTTATCTATAAAATAATTATCAGGTGAAATATAAATGTTTTATGATATTAGATCTACAACCACTTAAAGGCAGGGTTGTTAATCAGATAAAGAAACACTTTTTATTTTTCTGGTTAAAATGATCATTATGTCCTGATGGTAATCAAGGCATGATGTGTTCTTAAATAGAGAGAAAAATAGCAGCTGTCTGCAGTTGGAGTCAAAAATGGAAAACTCCAACCGATCACAGCCACTCATTCCCAAATTTATTAAACCAATCAAATCCCGTCTGCTGTTCTGACAACCTTCTGCATGTACATTTTGCCAACATGCACAGACTGTGATTAAAGATGGAGGCAGAGAACACAGTTGTCATGTTTGTTTGTTTTTTAACTTACCACTTACTGCTGTGAGATATTACAAAACAAAGTTCAAAACAGTTCAAAAAGTTGAAGACAAAAGTGATGTGCTGAAGACGGGTTTGTGAAAGTGCAGTTGAATTCCTCTTTACCGCAGTTCACCTTTCCTTTCATCTTTTTTCCTCCTTTCCTGACCCTGTGATGTTTTCCATTGGATGATAGGAAAGGACTAAGGAGGGACTTTTCAAACTTATCCCTAGTCTTGGATATGTTTGCCTACACAAATGCCATAAATGAGAGGGGTTACTGCAGCAAATGAAAGTCTACAGCAGTGATGCGTACAACTGCAGCTTGCCCAAAATGGCATTTGTTAGAGGCTCAAAACTACATCTATGTGGTCTATCTCAGTAGTGTTGTCTCATCACAGGTGTGCAGAAGACTTCAGCAGGGTCTGTGTGTCTTACTGTGACCAAAGTATCTCAAAGTAGCTTTGTTCGGTATCAACTGTTCCTCTTATGAAAATATGAAAGAACTAAGGTGGATAATGAAGTGTGTGGTGCTATTTAGCATTCATGATAGACTTTGTGTAAACAGTTCTGTCAGAACTAATTATCGATTGCACTCATGTAGCCCCACAGCAGCAGCCCTTCCGTGAAGTAGAGGAGGAACCATCAGAGCCAGACCAGCAGACAGAGAAGGCAGGTAGAATGCAGTTTAGCTGTTTTCATCACTGAAACAGACCAGATTTAAAGATAACTGAAGATGAGAGGAAGCTAAAGACAGACTTATGTGACTGTATAAATATCACAAAAAGATGCTGAGGGGTAAATTGACAGAAGAAGGCGTGGACAACATCAATCAAAACAACTCAAAACTTGATTTTTGTAGTAAAAGCTGTTGACACAGCAGTATTAGCAGATTTGTTTCTAAGAATGAATGAGGTTCAGGTGAGCTGATTTCCCACCAAGTCAGCACCTGATCACTGTTTGTTCCAGCATCAGCAGTATTTACATCTACAGCTATGAGAAGTGACTGATGCAAAGCAGCACAGAAGAACAGTCTAATCATTAAAAACACTCTCTGCAGAACTTAAAGGGAAAAGAGGAATCTGAAATAATGCAATATATTCTATTATTGCTTTAGTCCAAACAAGAGCCTGCAAGGTGATACATGCCTTCATTTTTTATTAAATTCATCTGTGTTTTAATCCAATACTTTTTATTTTAATTTTTCATGTTCAAATAACATATAACTCAGAGTTAAAAGAAAACAAAATCTCAAAGGAAGTATTTGTACATTAATCCTACCCAGCCTCCTCCCACTGTTCAGGTCAGAACCTGATAGAGTCGTATATACTCATTTTATTTCCACTGTTGCTTAAAGTTAATAGGCTGTCTTATCAGAGGTTCAGGGGTTCAGTTTGGAAAGTAAGAAAATTGTTTTTTTGACAAAGTCCCTGATTTGAAAAAAGAGAAAAAGATGAGAGTTGGGTAATTGGTATGTTTGTGTTTAGTTCTTTTAAAGATTTAGGGGCCGTTTACATGGAAACTCCTGACTTGAAGAAGCAAAGATTCTTCCTTTCCGTTTTCGAATTCTTCTGCGTTTAGATGACAACGCTCGGAGACGAGTTAATCCCCTGTAAATCCGCTGTAGTGTGAAGAAGAAAAACTTTCACAAACAACAATGGCGAATAGACGCACAGAGAAGCAGGAGTTTCTTTTTTGGACAACAAATCTGTCTGGATAGTTTTTTCTGGATAACAAACCGAGCATGGTAAGACGCTCACACGTTACTCGGCGGACGGAGGAAGCTGCTGTTGTTCCTGGTATGAGCGCGCCGCCTCCATGTGAAAGAGTACTGTGCACCCCTTAAAGGTTCTTTCTTTGTAGAGTTCCTTGATACTGGTGCCCTGTTGTGCCAGATTTTGAATGTAGGGTCAGTGTTTGAAAGATTAAAGGCATGGTTGTTGACGAGAGGGTCACGGCGGGAGGGCTTTGTGGGCCGAGGGTTGTCCTAATTTGGGTCCAGATTTTTGTAGTTGTTTTTTTTTAACTGACGGTAGAGGCAACTGGGAACACAAGGACTAACATAGAGAGAACTATAAAGGATGTCCTTTATAGTTAACCAAACGAGTAGGAAGTCAGAGCTTTCTTCCACCAACAAAGGAGTTTTGTATGTTGGCAGCTCAGTAATATCTTCTATACTTAGGAAGTCCTTGGGGATTGTAAAACTTATCGACAAGTGTGAGCTATTTTTCCCCTGTAGAAATTTGGACATAATACTTTCTAATTTAACCCTTTAAGGCCCAAGACCATAGATTATAGCCAGAAAATTCTAATTTCTTGGAGCTGAAATGTTTGTCTCACTTTCTGCTAAAATCCATAAAAATCAAAATGTCCACAAAATTCAACATAGATTTTTCATATCTCATTTGATATATTCAGTGTTTTTGGCAACTGATAATCCATTTGAGGACATTTTTATCATTTATCTAGTTGTATTCAGATGTTTTTTTTGTAATTTGTTGATCATATTGAGTAGAAAGAGGTATTATAAAAGTATGTATCAAATATGGTACAATTGGCTTTATAGGGTTAACCCTTGTGCATTTTAGTGTTGCAGTATTTTATGCATGACACTAAATGGCACGGGTTTGAAAAAATGTAAAACATTTGTCACCTCTCAGACTCAGTAAGGTTCCATGTTCGATGAAATGATAGAATACAGTATGACTAGTGAAGATAAAGAAAATATTGTAGTGTTTTCTGGCATTTATACTCATAAAGCTAAAATTATACCATTGAGTTACGAGCCAAAGTGGGCTGCGGTACCATCAAACTCCAAGACTGAACCAGAGTCCCACTCCGGCCCTGACTTTGATGATGGATTCATGAATGTTGCTGCCTGCAGACTGCAGTTGTCAATGAGTTTAGTATATTTTCTTATTATATCAAATATAATGTCATTCAGCTTTCCTTACAAGTTCTGTGATGTAATTTCATGCCATATCTCCCACCCTTAGAAGATCTTCACATCAAGCATCAAGATCCTTAAATTAAAGCATAAAACTTTGACTTTTTGGAGGGATTTGAACTACTCAATTAGAGATGACACCTCTGCTGTACTTGGTTTTACAGTATTGTTGACATGAGAAAGTCCGAAAGTTTAGAATTGTTTTTGTTTTAAAGGTTATATTGTATTGTTGCTTTTCTGTAGGTCAGCACCATGACCTTTGGTTTATTAACTGTAGTTCACTACTGACATTTTTCAAGCAGGACATGAATATTTGCTTTTTCATGCCACAATTTAATTGTCTTTCATGGTTGTAATTTTTTTTAACCCAAAACTGTCATCTTTTTTTCCCACAAAAATTATATATTTCATTAATTGTGTGTTTTTCTCTTTTTTCTGTTATCTCAGGAGATTCTTCATTGGACATTAGTGGGACAATCAGCTATATCAATCTAGGGTTAGGTGTCTTGTCCTGTACCATGTTGGCTCCTCTAGTCTGGAAATGAAGAAAAAGTGCTGGTGAGAAGAAATGAGAACTCTTTTTTTCTGATACATTGTCTTCCTCTGGAGAACTAATTTCAGAATCAAACAAATACGTCACACTTTATCTGACAATAAACTGAATATTCAGTACACAGATATAATTAAGTTTCTACTGATGATTGTTTAGTCCCTTGAAATAAATTTAGTAACATTGTAAATCTCTCATCAGCAAGCTGGTATTGTCCTCTAACAACTCAAACCAGGCTGGTTTTATTTTAACTAATTATATTGTGAAACATAGAAGGAAGTCAAATATCACCCCCAACACAAAAAACAACTAAATTTAATGTTTGAATGACCAAGATCATGAGGCTTTTCCTCTATTCAAACAAGACTCAGAATTATAGCTAGTTGACTGAAACTTATTAATTGTAAAACAACTTCAGGCATTAGGGCAGCCAGAGTGGTGAGCAGTGTGTGGCATGAAAATAATAATGTTCTTCAATCATTGTATATTTACAGGTAGTTAACCCGACCCTTCAGCCTGTTTTTTTTTTTATCTTTTATTTTTCTCTAGGTGAGAAGAAAGAGTTGAAAAAAAATCATCAGGGAAGACATGACACTGTAAACACAGGGACAGACCAGGAGGAGCAGTTTCATTTAACCCCATTGACTAAATGTGAGAATCAGACTGATCTGCGACTAAATTTTAATGAGCAAACAGAGGCAAGGACTAAACTTGAGAATCAGATTGATCATCTCAAACATCAGCTGGAAGAGGCTGTTACCAAGCTGATGGAGACAAAGACTGAACTGCAGAATCACACTGATGGTTTCAAAGCTGTGCTGGCAGAGGCTGTTTCCATGCAGATGGAGATAAAGACTGAAGTGGAGAACCAGAGGGATAGAGTCAAAGATCGACTGGTGGAGGTGGAGAGGGAGAGAGAATTTAACAAGCAGAGACTTCAGGTCGTGGAAAATGAAATAACTGAGAAAGAGAAATCATTTGAGAAACCAGAAAAGTTATTAAGTGACAAAGAAAACCTCCTGAAAGATCAGTGGAAACTGGATGAGACAAAGTTAATCTGTAATAGACAGTTACTGAACCTGGGGAAACTTCTGGAGTCCATAGAGGATCAGATTGTTTGGTTAAATAGAAAACAGGCAGCAAAACTGGTCTAATAAATCTGCTCATATCATATCTAATATGGCAGCTTTTATCATTAGCCAGTCAAACTTCATGGGCCTCCATGCAGATTTGTTTTAATGTGCAGTCTTTGAGGTCATAAAGCAAATAACTTTGCTTTCTCACAAGGAAAACTTATCTGATGAAAATATTTGTATGAAACTATGACAAGGACTTGCAGTTAATTGAGTAAATATACTGAGCTATATGTGGACAAAATTGTAGACAAAAAATTCTTAAAATTAAAAAATAAAAATCAGACATTGCTTTTCAGTTGTGTGGTTCAACAGAATTATTATAAAAGGAAATAATGAATGTGGCCTTGACAAAAATGAGAGTACCCTTAACTTACTTTTTTGTTGCATATCCTTTTGAGGCAATCACTGTCTTCAAATGATTTCTGTAGCTCTCAGTGAGACTTCTGCACCTGTCCACAGGTATTTTGGCCCACTCCTCATGAGCAAACTGCTCCAGCTGTCTCAGGTTTGAAGGCTGTCTTCTCCAGACTGCATGTTTCAGCTCCTTCCACAAATGTTCAACAGGATTTAGATCAGGGATCATAGAAGGCCACTTCAGAATAGTCCAGTGTTTTGTTCTGATCCATTCTTGGGTGTTTTTAGCTGTGTGATTGGCTCATTATCCTGTTGGAGGACCCATGACCTGTGACTGAGACCAAGCTTTCTGATACTGGGCAGCACATTTCACTTAACCAATTTCATTAGTTAAATTTGTAAAATTATTCCGTTGAGGCACAATTCTTTCTTTAACAGAAGGGTACCAACAATTATACATATATATATATATGTATATATATATATATATATATATATATATATATATATATATATATATATATACATATATAGATATAGATATAGATATATATATATATATATATACACACACACACACACACACACATATATATATATATATATATATATACACATACACACACATGTATATATGGGGGGTATGGGTTCAAATCCCACATGACATATGTAAATTATATGGGGAAATACATAAGAATGGAGTGAATGACATACCAGACCTTTTACATTGTGTTTATTGATTTCCACATTTGCAGCCTGTCTCAGTGGCTCTGGAAGTTTGATTCATAGAATCTTTTCTGATATTCAAAAAACTCTTTAGTTCTTTGTTTAATCAAACTTAATTTTTTTACTGAATATATAGAATTTTCTAGAATACTTTAATAATCAACCTCTATCTGTCTGCCTGTTTTATTGTAAAAAGAATTGCAGTAAAATTTTGACAAGCGATTTCAAGTGATGAAAGCAGCCTTCTGTTTGAGGTTGTTTTGTTTTGTTTGTTTGTTTGTTTTTTTACCTAAAAACAAATTATGAAAATTATTGATATTGTTGGTCCTCTGGAACCTTGTAAAATATTTGTAATAAATGTTACTTTACATTCCAGTCTTGTCTTGTCGTTTTGTTGTATTTTTGACACAGCTGTTAAAGTATTTGACTGTTTTTAACCTTAAATACCTTAAAGTGATGTCATTTAAGGAATATACTGTAGATAATTGTGAATAACTTCTTTTTTGCTCTACATTTGTTTTTTTGAACCGATTGTGTCTCTATAGATTTTTTCCTCTGTGATTTAAAGGAAGATATGCATCGATTCAGCTGGCTAGAACTCTGCATTGTTTTCTGCAGCAGCCTTGTAGTGACTGAAGTTAAGCTAACTTTATTAATCAATTGTTTTTAGACCTGTACATACAAGTCTTTATGCCATGTTGCATGCCAACATTTAACATTATTAGTGTTCAACAATAAATAATGATCATTTACATGTTCAGCAAAAAAGCAATGTTGCTACAGAATAATGAAATCATGTGAGGTTCCTCCAACAATACTGCAGCATTTTGTATATTCATAATTAATTCACTGGCTTGTCAATGAAGTATTTCCTGGCATTTAGTCCTTTGCTTTACTGATTATGCTTAAAGATATCCACCACCAAGGACAGACTTTAGCTGTTTTGGCTGCAGCATGGTGGCTACAAGCATAACAGTAGGAAGTGATGGCATAGATACAGAGATTAGCATAGATGCTAAAAGCTTCAGGAGCAGTTTTGTCAGATCTGGACCACATTTCTTTATCAAATGAACAACTAACAACAACACTGAGAGTATTTGGGGACAGAAAGGATTATTTTTTACTCCACTTCTGACATTTTTTGTTGAGTCTGTTTTGTTTTTGTTGCTTTTCAACTGCCGCACAAGTAGCCTACCTGCATTCTACATTATCTGGTTATCCTGTAATGAATGTGATTGATGGAAAGATTATCCAGTTATCTGGAAATATACTGTGCAAGCTCCTCTCCATCCCAAACACTCTCTATTGGCTGTTACCAAGATAAACTACAGAATTATATTCATTACCAGGGAATTAAAAGGCATGTATGTCATTAAATTGATTTTGTGTAAATTAAGGCCTTGAGTGGCATCAAAAATCATTTATTTTGAATCACTGGCATTGAAAAATCTGGTAACACTTTATATTAAGGTGCTTGTAATAAGCCTTTATAAGCAGTAATTAAAAAGTCAATAAGCCTTAATAAGACTGATTAAGAACTTATTAGCATTAATAAGGCTATATAAGTGTCTATAAAATACTTAATTGTATTTATTAATGTTATTAACATACTTATGGTGCTTGTAATAAGCCTTTATAAGCAGTAATTAAAAAGTCAATAAGCCTTAATAAGACTTATTAATGCTTATTAGCATTTATAAGGCTATATAAGTGTCTATGAAATACTTTATTCTGTATTTATTAGTGTTTTTAACATGCCGAAGCTGAACTACTAACCAGTGTAAATAGCCCATTTAATAAGGCCTTATTAAATGCTATATAATGCCACCTGTCAACAAATTATATTTATTAACACTATCAGAACTGATTAAAACTCTTTAGAACTGAAGAAGCTTCTTGGATGAGAGGCGAAACGTCTTTTACTCACACAAGGTTTGTCCAGTCGACATAATTTTTGCTTGTTTGAGATTTATCCTGACCTGGATGACTGAGAATATCCACAGATTTATTAACACTATATAAACTATTGTGTTATCAACATTAATTAGATGTTAATTGGCATTAATAATACTTGAGTAATGATAGGGATGCCTTATAAGACTAATAAACCCTTATATTATGCACTTATTAATAGTTAGCAATGTTGCTCTGCAGCTACTGGATCTAAAGTGGGAACAGTGCTTTATTAGGATTAATAAATTCATTATAATGGACTTAGTAACAGTTAACTATGCTGCTCTGCAGCTACTGGATCTAAAGTGGGAACAGTGCTTTATTAGGATTAATAAATTCATTATAATGGACTTAGTAACAGTTAACTATGCTGCTCTGCAGCTACTGGATCTAAAGTGGGAACAGTGCTTTATTAGGATTAATAAAGTCATTATTATGCACTTAGTAACAGTTAACTATGCTGCTCTGCAGCTACTGGATCTAAAGTGGGAACAGTACTTTATTAAGATTAATAAATTCATTCTAGTGCACTTATATAATATTATATCATGCTTTTGATAGAATTTAAAGGGCCCATATTATGCAAAAAACACTTTATTAAGTCTTTTGGTGAAATTTTGAGGTCTGTGGCTTTCCCCCCAGCCCAAAAAATGTGATATTGAGTGACAAATCCTGTGCTGCCTGGTGCTGGTGAATGTAAAATCCCGCCCCCTATTGAGGCATTCTTTCATTTGAGTTGTACCGACGTCACAGGGGAATTTTTTGACCAATCAGGAGCAGACACCCCCACCCGTCCCCGCCCACTCCTCTCTCTGCTGCTGGTGAGATTGCTATGTGCAGAGCAGCCATGATGGATTTACCGGCAGTGAGACATCGGACTTCAGCATGAGTTACTGCTGCAGTGTTGTGGGCTGTAACAAGCCACAAACTTCCTTACACAAGCTGCCTGACTCTGAAGATTTAAAAACTAAGTGGCTGGAGTTCATATATGATGGAAAAGTGCCAGAAAAACAAAGAAAAAATGTGCATGTTTGTGCCAGTCACTTAACGGCTGATAGTTTCGCAAACTTTGAACAGTACACAAAGGGGCTCGCAAATAGACTGGTCCTTAACCCAGGATCAGTGCCAACCATCCACCAGCAAACCTCGGACCCTGGAAATGTGAGTATGCCAAATGCTGTGTGCTGTTATTTTGCTAATTGCTACGAGCTGCTAACAGCAGAGGGAAGAGAAGCAGATGTAAGAGCTATTCCTGTGTTAGCCTCAGGAGGCTAAGCTTAGCTGCGGTTAGCCTGTTGTTTTAGCCTGTAATGTTACAATAAACGAGCTTTGCTGTTTTCTAACCATATCGTGTCTTTTCTAAGCCATAATATTAGTCTCTGTGTCTATTACTTTGCGGGCTGCTGTGAGATGTACCGCTGTGTGAGTAGAGGCCTGCTACTCTCTCTGAGGCATTGTAATTAATAAATCATCTCATAAAGTATCAAAACTGAAGGCTGTGTCTCTCTGTGTTTGCAGCGCAGCATGTAAATATTGATAACAGGTGAAAGTATATTTCTACGCTAACGTCGGCTCAAAACAGTGTATCTGTAGATGTGATAACTGGCTTTATTGGCCACAGCATCGTCATCACCAACAGGTTTATGAATATTCTCACAGTAGTAGAGGAGTATAACAGCTGGAGGATAATTATTATTATTCCTTGTACAGCCCTCCTCTCCCCGATGCATCTGTGTTAGCTCTCGGGGGCTAAGCTTAGCTGCGGTTAGCCTGTTGTGTTAGCCTGTAATGCTACGAGAAATGAGCTTCGCTGTTTTGTAATACAGGGTATGTAATCGATAAATTATCTCAGAAGGTATCCAAACTCATTTCGTGTCTAAGCTGTGGATGAGGGAAACGATCAGGCTTTGTTCCTCTGTGTGTTACAGCAGATCATGTAAATATTGATAACAACAGGGAGTGTATATGACGTGTGACGCTAACGCTGCAGATGTCGTTATCACCAAACTAATTTAATCAGATTTCTGTGAGTTTAAACACTCAGAAATGCCCACAGAATGCTGTCATACGAGCTGTGTGACTGGGGATAAGTTACAATTACTAACAGGTCAGTGATTTACGAAAAACGGAGGGAGGCAATTAAGATGTCTGATTCAATTATCCTCCCGTTTTATTTACTAACAATATATGGACATAGACATTTTATAATGCATCACATAATGTGACATTTGTAAGTAAAAACTCATTAACCCTTGAAAAGCTTGTATCTTATTTGAGACTTACTTTTGATATATGTCTGATCAAAATTATCAAAGAATATCACAAAAACCCCCAAATGAATACAGTCAGATAAATGATAAATATAAAAGTCCTCAGCTGAATTATCACTTGCCAGAAATACCTAATGTATCTATTCAGTAACAGTAACTATTTGTAACATCTCATGTAATTTATTTAGATTTTAGTACAACATGAAATAAACATTTTATCAACAAAAGAGGTAAAAATGCATGGCTATTATTTGTGTTTTCATGCACTAACAGGTTAAATATTTTTCTTTCTTGTGTCTATGCTGGTCGACCTCAGGCAGCATCTTCTGATGGTGAACCGCTGGTTACAGTCAGCTTCTCAAAATCCAAGGAGGAAGGATGTACAGCAAAGCCAGTGAGAGCAGAGCCAGCTTTCCGTAAGTTAAACAATTCTTTATTAAAATCAACACATTTAAAAACATTGGCAAATAGGCATAGCATGGAAAGGAAAAGATAAAGGAAACTGGAATAAAAATGTTATCAAAATTTGAGAATTGAGAATATATAATCAATAAGGATATTGTGACAATAAAAGACTATGTAAAAAAAATTACAGCACAGCAGTGAGGTGTTTTGGTTCATTTCTTGTAAACATATATTTTTGTGTCTTGTATTTCAGATCATGCAGATGCACTGTTGGACCTTGTCTTTGAGAAGGTTTTCCAGGACCCTGCTCCACACCTGAAGGAGCTGCAGAAAATACCAGACCATATGCTCCTTTTCCAAATACCAGGAAGCGCTGACCCTCTCATTCTGGTCTTCTGCATCAGGAAACTCTGCAGTACAACACAGGCAGCATCAGCTCACAAAGGCTCTGTCGGCCAGGCATCTGTAAGGGCTGGACATGATAAGATTATGTCAGAAATGAAAATTACTGTCATAGGTGTTTTTATCTATATGTTCATATTTTTATCAATATGGTTCTATGGCTTGTGTTTAAAAATTCCTTTTCTTTCTTCATGCCTTTTTTACCTCCTTTATGTAAAAATGTCTAGAGTACCAGCAGGTACATTTGGTGTTTTTATATGTCAAAATATCTTTCACAATAAAAAGTCTAAATGAACTGTTTTGTGTGTTTTCAGTTTTCCATTTGTTACATGTAATGTTAATAATTAAATAGCAAGAAAGACAAAAAATGAGATGGAGGAAACACTTCTTTTAATCTTTACTGTTTTTGTTCAACAGTCATGGAAGTGTTTATATCAAAATACTTATGCATCACTCCTCTTAGATGTAAAGGCTCATAGTCTGCTCTATAAATATAGAATGCATGTTGTAGTGAAAAACACACTCAGAGTCAGAGTCCAGGATGGTTGGACTGGGAGTTACTGCAGTTTTCCTCTGACCTACTTAATTAAAACAGGTAAGTCAGTGACACAGTACAGGAAAGGTTATGTACTAAATTGTTATTTAGCACTAATTTTTCACAATACCTTTGGTATCTCCATTCAACAAACATTTTCAGGCTGTAGGAATTTTCACACAATTGCCACAGGAGCACCTCTGTAGGAGAAGAGTGAAAACAGGATGTTCAGGAGAATTTTTATCTAAAGGAAATGTTCTATTATTGTATAAGAATATACACAGAGCTGTCATAACATACAATAATGCAAGTGAAGAGGTTTTTAAGACGGCTACTGTGTGGCATATAGAAAAGAAAATAACCTTTTAAAATAAGGTTCACAGAAAACTGTTGGCTGCTTAGAGTTACGGGTGAAAAACCTTCTCAGTTACTGTTACTGTCACTAAAGGCTATGGCTTTATTAAATGCTGTATTCTGATGGGTCAGTCACATTACTAATGTTATTTCTGTAAAACACTGAAGAGCCCAGACATTATTTACACACAACAACAGAGAAGACCCCTCTCTCTGTCTTATTTCACCATCAATAGCAATGGCCCCTTCAGTGTTACTTAGAAGTGAAAGTTATTTCACATCGGTGTTTTAGTTAATTCTCGTCTCTGCAGTAACCCGCTCACTCTACATTAGCTCTTACTAGACTCTATCTAACGCCAGTCTAAGCACTGCACGTCTGTTAACAGACATGCTAACATCGACAACAACAGGGGGAGGGGGAGAGGAACGGCAGAACAACTTTGATTCGTCAACATTATAGCATTGAAGAAACAAACTTTATATACAGACCACTGAGAAACATCCCAGTTTATCCTTGGTCCTCGACTCTCTCCTGGTTCCTCTTATTTTCGGGTTCTGACTCGGTTAAAGCGTTCAGTGCTGCGCTCCTCATGTAGCAATACAGACGCTAACCGGAGCTCTGTTGACATGGTCACGCGCATGCGCCGACTGCGCCGACACGGAAGTGCGGGGCAGTTTCAGCGGGGGCTCATTAACATATAGTTACGCCCACAAAATCCGAGTGTTGTACAGAGAGGCTCCTAGAAGGCATCGAGACGATATGGCTGGGCGTGTTTTATTGAGTTTTTTGACCAAAGCATGCTACTAAGGCTTCATGAAGACATCAAAGATCAATATTACACTGCAGAAAAAGAGCATAATATGGGATCTTTAAGAATCAATTCATCTGTGTTTGAATATGTTTTTCAACCTGAGTGTGTGGATCATGGTAAATTAATGATCAGATAATTGCAAACTACTTTAATTTCAACTCCTTGTTCATTGTATTTTTTTTTTATTATTATTTATTATTTTTTTTTTTTTTTGGGGTCAGCTTGGTCTTCAGGGTGGTAGAAGAGCCTTGGGTGAGCAGTAGCAGGCCTTGTAGCCCAAACTAATGGACTTTGAGGTGTCGTTCTGAATGAATGAAGCCTCATGCAGCTTTGAGGCCATCTGTTTAATTGTACTAATGAAGTAATTTAAGCCCTAGTGTTTCATTCTCAATAAAAATGAATCAAATCACTGTCACTCTGCTGCTGACATTGAAGAGACCATCTGGACCTTTGACTGATTTTTTCTGATCAGCAGAAAGGACACCTCCTTTACTGTCCAGCCACAACACCTCAGGTTCAGGATACAAGCCTTTAGACTCACAGTCTATCATCACTCCACTGCTGAACTTATCATGGCCCACATAATTTGAATGTTCTTAGTATTTGTTTAGGTTTGCTTCAGTCTCTGTTATAATATCAGCCTTTATCTCTTGTTTATAATGCTGTGGTCTAATATTTTCTCTTCAGCACAGGGAGGAGCTGGCAGTATGACTCAATGATGTAAAAAAGCCAGAATTTGATGTGCCATGAAGTTTTTCTCCCAGTTCTTTTTGCAACTAGGGCCCGACTAATAAGACTGTTTTGAGGACAATGCTGATGCCAATATTTAGCAAACGAAAATACAGTAATATACGATACAGGCAGTAGCTCACTCCATAAGGAATTGGTCTGGGGACCGAAGAGGGGCCGGTTCGGAACCCGACCAAACCATGCTTGGAAGTTGGTTTGGTAGCTGGAGAGATGCCATCGGACTTCCTGAGCACTGCCGAAGTGCCCTTGAGCAAGGCACTGAACCCCAAAACTGCTTGGAAGCACTTCCTCAGGAGGCAGCAAGCCGTCACTCTGACATTTCTCCATTAGTGCATGATCATAGGACTTGTTTGTGCATGTGCATGTATACTTCTAACCTATGTATGTAAAAGCATATTCAACAATAGAGTGTAAAGAATTGAATTTCCCGCAAGGGATTAGTAAAGTGTGTCTATTCTATAGTCTACCGATTAATTCGCCAATTAATTTAATAAATATTAGATGAATTTTAAAAAAAAATGTCCTTCAACACTGATAACAGTGAATAGTTGAATTACGGGCAGAACATTTTACCGTTTTGTAATTCTTTGTCCTTTAGAATAAAGCTTAGGTTTGTGCCCTCTATAAAACTTTGAGTGCCAAACTGACCAGAGCAACACTTACATGCGACGTCCAAAAACCTCTGGCAGATTTTTTCTGAAATGTGCTCTATTTTTGGAAGCTATTAACCTTTAAGGGACTTAAATATTTTTCCCTTTTCTTTTTAGGCTTTTGTCTATTTTGACACATTTTTTATGGATTTCTTACTTGACAAATTTGCCAAGGTTATGGACCTCTGTACATTCAATAGATTCCTACTTTGTTAATTTGAGCCAAAACAGCCATTTGCAAGTCACAGTCACCTTTGTAAACTTGAGGTCTGATCATGTGGCCTCTTAAGCAATCAAACGTAAAACTTCTAGTTAAATGTTATAATTTGCAGGTGAGGCTTCAGTTTTAAATTTCTTCTTCTGTCCTTTATGGTTCATTTTATTTTATTGATCTTCAGTGTCGGGCAATGAAAGGCTGTTCGGTTTTACAAGAAATACATACATAGACAAAAATGTTTGTAAGAAAGGTTCAAATTCATCACTGAAATAACTTGAAACTGATAAAAATAATAAATCAATATTTACTGAAAATTAAATAATGATAATCAGACATTGCTTTTGAATTGTGGCTCAACAGATCATTTTAAAATACAAAATAAGGAAACTGGCCTGAACAAAAATGATGGTACCCCTACGAAAAATTGAAAATGGTGTAACCATAGGGACATGTTAAACTAAGGTATGTCCTGTAATGAGCATCACAGGTGTCTCCAAGCTTGTAATCAGTCAGTCTGCCTATTTAAAGGCTGAAAAGTGGTCACTGTGCTGTTTGGTATCATGGTGTGTACCACACTGAACATGGACCACAGAAAGCTAAGGAGAGAGCCGTCTCAGGAGATTAGAAAGAAAATTATAGACAAGCATGTTAAAGGTAAAGGCTATAAGACCATCTCCAAGCAGCTTGATGTTCCTGTGACTACAGCTGCACAGATTTTTCAGAAGTTTAAGGTCCACAGGACTGTAGCCAACCTCCCTGGACGTGGCTGCAGGAGGAAAACTGATGACAAACTGAAGAGACAGATAATATGAATGGAAACCAAAGAGCCCAGAACAACTTCAAAGAGATTAGAGGTGAACTCCAAGGTCAAGGTACATCCGAGTCAGATCACACCATCTGTCACTGTTTGAGCCAAAGTGAACTTAATGAAGGACATCACTGTTTAAAGTAAATTAAATTAAACATGAGCCATTACAGAGCAGTCATGTCAGGTGGTAAAGCAGTTTGCTAACAGATCTGAAGTCATTATAATATCCATATCAGCAGTGAGCTGAAGTCAGTCCTCCATCATCCTTCAAGACCAAACTCTAGATAGTCTGTGGGTGCTTTGTTTTCAAAGATGATCAACAATGATCTTAAATCAGTGGCCCATAAAAAACTTTCCATCACAGGACTACAGAACTATAGCAGCTAACAGGCTGCTAGCCAGCTAAAGGCTAACCTGTGTACCAGCACAGACGGTTAAGGAGCTGAAACAGCTCTTTGGTACCAGTCAAGTCCAGACAGCACTGGGAGACCAGATCGCACCAATGTAATCAACCGGGCTTAGACTGAGGTAGGACCGCCTATCTTACTGACATACTTAAACAGAAATTCACAAATAATAAATGCAGAAATATAGGAATGATTAAATAAATGTAGAAATAAATATCTACATGTATAAATAAATAAGTAAATAAATGTGGAAATTTATAAATGAATAAATGTAGAACTATAGAAATACATTAAAAAGTTATAAACAAAAATAGAAATGCATAAATAAGTAAATAAATAGGTAATTACAGGAAAAGCCTTTTTATTACCAAAAAGTCATATATTCATTTTAGTGCATGTGTTTATGTATATAATTATTTATGTATATAATTATTTATCCTTCTGTCATTTTTTTATTCTCCATACAGTGCTCTTGTTATAACATAAGATGTCAATTTGTATTTTTTTTAATTAGTTCAAAATAATATGCATGTTTTCATTGTGCCCCTTTCTTCTGCATGTCTGTTGAAAAGTTAGTCGTTTCATTTTTTTAGAGACCTTTCCACGTAGGTCTGGTCTGCTTCACTCATTATTTAATGAACATGTCTTTTTATTGGGCTTTCATTACCCTTTCCATGTACCTACAACAAGAAGGAAATGTTATCCGATTTTATATTATTATTCAAGTCAAAGTAGCTGGTGAATATATTGAATTTGAAACCAGAGAGAAAGAAATATATATGTGTACATATATAAGCACACATGCAACAAGACAAAACAATCAAAAGAACAATGGGTGTGTTACAAATCAGGACAGCAAATCTTATTGACTTAATGACAATGATGACCAAAATATTTTCCTAGATTATCCACCAAGCACATTTCCCACAGACCCAAGCAGTTTCTCTTTATTCAGTGACTCTCTCTTATAAATTTTTTTCTTCGCATCTAAGTTAAATAAAAATGTTTTTCTCCAGAGTTTGCTTACTGAATGAGTCATGTCAAGGTCTGTCCCGTCCCAGGCAAAATGCAGCCATGATTTTGCTTTCAATGAAATAGGGATTGGCTGATTTTTTCTTTGCAGCTCCATACAAACACATGATCAACACAGTGAGCAAATGGACTCACTAATGAACCCCGACCTGCTATTAACAGCATGAAGCTTGCTACATCCTTGTACTAAAGAAACCTTTTAGAAAACAAGCAGGAAACTTGAAGTAGAACATTTTTTTTTCTTTCACTTTAAAAATACATAGTAGTATATTTTTGTTCAGACTTTATTAAAGGATTCTGATGTTAAATTTCAAGTAAACGCATAGCTCAACTTCTAAACTTATTTTAAGGCAGTGAACTCAACCTGTGACTTATTGTAAACTTACAGCACTTATGCCTGAATACCCAACGTTTGACTGTTACCCAAGTGACTTTATCCACATTTCAATCAATCAATCAGTCAGTCAGTCAATAAATCTTTATTTGTATATCACTTATAATTGTCTATTTTGCTTATTCATACAGGGACCTTGAGAAGATTTCATCCTAAAGTAAGTGTAAACAGTGTCAGAAAACAAAAGAAATCAGGACACAGACTTCTGAAGAGTGTCATCAAGCTGGTGCACAGTCATTAGTCACTGGTAATGACAAATTTATGCAAGAAGTAGTAATTATTAAAGAAAAATAATAAAACATTTAACTTGTACATCCCCTTCAACAATTCAAAGACACTATTCATTAGGTAACAGATGAAAACAGCATCAACAAATCAGCAGTTTAAATATCATCAATAAAGCTCACAAATCATACAAAACAGTCATTGGTATGAAGTTTGACTTAGTTAGACATGAGCACATCCATTATTCAGTAAATCTGTATTTAAATTACTACCAGTCTTGGTACATCAAGCGTATCATTAAGAAACACAATTTTTGAAATCCTCTTATTTCCAATACTTTTATTTCTATTTAGGATTATTCGATGTTAATCAGAGCATCATCCTCCCTGATTAGTTAAGGAAGTATATTCTCCACAGACTCCAGCAGTTTCTCTTTATTCAGTGACTCTCTCTCATAATTTCTCTTCATCTTGTCCAAGTTCCACTGTTCCCTCAACAGGTCTTCCTTTTCTCTCAACAGCTCCTCTGGTTTTTCAAACTTCTTTTCTTTCTCTGTAATTTCTGTCTCCACTGACTGAAGCCTCCTCTTGTTCATCTCTCTGTCTTCTTCCAACTGTCGGAGTTGCTCTTTGAGTTGATCTCTCTGTGCCTGTAGATCAGTCTTTACTCCCTCCAGTCCAGTCTTCACTTTCTTCAGCTCAGTGCTCTCTCTCTTTAGCTCAGTGTTCTCTATCTTCAGCTCAGTGTTCTCTTTCTTCAGCTCAGTGTTGTCTTTCTTCGGCTCAGTCTTCTCTTTCTTCAGCTCAGTGTTCTCTTTCTTCAGCTTAGTGTTCTCTATCTTCAGATCAGTGTTCTCTTTCTTCAGCTCAGTGTTGTCTTTCTTCGGCTCAGGTTTCATTCCTTCCACAGGGGCATCCACGTCATTTTGTTTTTTGTCTGCAGCCTTACGTGATCCTGTTTTTTTCTTGGGACCTTAAGCAAAGTTCATCAATAATTAACAAAGAAGCATATCAAAAATTTACAGCATCATAAACATCTGAAGCCACATTCATACCAAACATGTCTTTGGTAGCCTGGGTGACAACTCTCAATGTCAAGTCAGTGTACAGCCATGATTGAACAGGGCCAGCTACGGATGCAACGGATGTGATCTGAGATGTTGTCATGTAACCAGGTCAGTCTGGTCGCATGGCCACGTTGAGTTGCTCAGTTGCCAAAGTTGAAAAATGTGAACTTTTCAGGAGACATTGTGTGCGGCTGTGCCACCACAGCCAATCTACATTGTGTGGGTGTGTGATGACACCCACAACAACAGCTTTAGTTCTGGATCACAGACTGGCACTCCATGAACGCATGGGAACATTAAGTTAGTGAGAACATTATTTCTGCCTCGATCAACAGATTCTTTCTCTTCATCTGCCCTTCTTCATCTGCCTCAGCTGCAGAGATTTACAGTTGGTAGATGAGATAATAGGATACAATTGGATTAATGTCACCTAATACATACAATGTATGATATTTGAGATACATGATCTCTGTGAAACTAGGGCAAGCCTGATGTCACTGAGTGATGCAATGGTGAAAAAATGAGCCTTTTACACACAACTTGAGTGGGCTACGCAGCATTAGATATCAGACTTTACCAATTTCATGATCTGATTAGATTCAGGATCAATTTTTAATTCAATCCCACTCACAGTCCTCAATTCAAGACTCTATAAGTTGTAGAGTATTCTTATATTGCAGTGCAAAATGATTTGTTGTCTGTTTACCATAACTGACAGTTTAGGGAAAAATGGTTAGAAGACAACAATAGAGTAAAGTGATTCACCAAGAGTATTACATAGTCAATTAATTGTTAAATATAATGATGCTTTTTATTTAATATGGCTTACAAAAGTGGTTGCCCAAATCTTTGGTCCTCTTTTATAACAATGCAGGGGTTTTAGTGTTAATAATTGAAAGAGCTAAGGGATTAAATCCTGATTTACGACTGGTACTTAATTAAATCTGTGCAGTGGACAATGTTCAACAGTCAGTATGGTCACTGGCTGCTGTCCTGCTTCTATTAAGTCCTGGTGATGACATGAAATAAAAATTAAACTTTCATTTTGCTGAGTCTGCAGACTGAATATGTCATGCCAAAGGTCTGTCATAAACAGGTCATTGGAGAATCCAAAATGCATACACATACTTGTTTTTTAATGAAGAGAGGGCAGGCTGGATTTTCCTCGTTGCTCCATACAGAGACATCAGCCATGCAACAAATTCATGGACTAACTTAAGACAACCGGCTGGTTCCAGCATATAACTCACAACATGGATTTGCAATGAAAGCTCATGCAGTAAAAAACAGTATGAGCAGCAATTTCAAGGGTACTTAAAATGCGACTATGATTTATCAAAACATTTATAAATTATTTAGAAAATGTTAACTGTTTAAAATCCTAATCATGGATTAATCATGATTCTGACATTAATCTGTCTTTTCCATACAACTTTGTTCATGAAACTCTAAAAATTTTAACTAGTCCACTGCTGTGAGCTGCATATGAGGACTAGTAAACAATTTGTGAAATTTATCTTTTTTTAAACAGAAATGACCAGGAAAAATTTTGAACACATCAGAGGATGAATGGTGTGAGGTTTCAATTATAAAAAACATATCCTGATCTGTGACTTCTGTAGACACAGTGGAGTTGCAGCCACACTAACAGCAAATCAAGCCAAGCCATGCAAACCAAGCCAAGCCAAATGTGTAGACTATTAAATAGAAATAGTCTTGTTTTTTGTTTTGTAAAGTCACTGAGCTTTTTAATTGAGCTTTCATTAGTAAACTCACCAAAGCACGACATTGTTCCGTGTAGTTTTCAGGCTGTATCGATGAGAATATGTTGATCAAGTAGTTTGTACTTTGACCCTTTCTTGTAGGAAGGGTGTGTTAACCCTCTAATTATTAATCTGCCCAATCTTTCTCTCACACTTGATTTCTTTTTCATGAATCTCTCTTCCCTATCTAAATCTTTAATGTTAGAAAAGTGAGAAATCATAAGGAAAATTGAATTTTGTTGTTTATCCTTGAATCTCTTCTTATCAGATGTTTTTTTATGGTACTTGGAGTCCTGCTTGAAGTGGTAGTTACTGATTTACAAAATTCAGTGAAGATACTGGAAGTGTTTGTGTAAGCTCTGGATCAGATCAGTTCCTCTTTAAAAAAAAATAGGTAAAATTTCAATGGATAACCAAACCAAAACAAATGTGAATTACTTAAAACAACTGAATAGTTCAAATGTCTGCACTAATTAGCTTGAAATCTGCAAACATGCTGTGTCTTAGGGATGGCTGTTAAAGACTAATTCTGTAATACAATGTTAGATTAAAATAAAATGTTTTTCTCCAGGGTTTGCTTATTGAATAAGTCAGTCAGGATGTCCTGCCACAGGCAAAATGAAGCCATGATTTTGCTTTTAATAAAATAGGGATTGGCTGATTTTTTCTTTGCAGCTCCATACAGACACATCATCAATACAGTGAGCTAATGCGTTCACTTAAGAAGCTCAACCTGCTATTTACAGCATGAAGCTTGCTACATTCATGTAGTACGGAAGCCTTTAGGAAAACTAACAGGGAGCCTGAAATCTGATTGTTTTTTTTTCTTTTTAATACCTAATAATATATTTTCGCAGATTGTATTAAAGAATCAATGATCCATCACATGTAATCACTCCTTAAAAATCTGGGTCAACTTTAATTTGTTCCATTTAAGTTTTTGAACAACTGTTTGAATATCATTTTGTCATGTTCCAATTTCATTCAAATTTGCCAAATCCATCTTTATTCAATTAATCTTTATTTGTATAGTGCCAATGCATAACAAGTGTTATCTCAAGACACTTAACAATAGAACATAACACTCTTCATTTTATGGATAAACATATCTGCATAGATGCATATAAACATACATAAAATACACATCTACATGTATATACAAATGTATACATCCAACGCCAACATGAATCCATATAGCCATATACTCATAAATCTCTCCATCATTGGGGCAAGAAAGCAGCAGGAAATCTTGATTGTGGACCCCAGTCTCATGAAGAACAGCAAATCCACACAATGCTGTGTTGGGTGTGTGGGTGAAGGAAGGGAAGGAAGAGGAGACAAGTGGACTAGAATAAGAACTAAAGTTAGTGACAGATCCATGAACCATAGACCTGTCGTCTGATTTATGAGAGTTTAGCCTCTTGAGATGTAACATCTCATTTTCAGGAGGGTCCTCATGTCTGAATGGTTGTGGTGATAATTTTCTAGAAATATAATCAATGCTATTCTTACTGAAAATAAGAATTTATGGTAGTGATAAACTCATAGGTGCTCAGACCACAAGTGCATCCCTACCATATTTGACTCTTTACAAGTTGTGTCTTTATTTTGTATTTCTGCTATCAATTTCATTTGGATTTTTAAATCATTTCCAACTATTCATTCAGTCTGTGGAATGCCTTTCAAAAGTCATTGATGTGCAAGGGCGCCCAGGACATTCATCATTTTTGCCTTCATAAAATCTCTGGTGCAATTCAAACACATGTGTATGCTACATGTAGTGTACCTCACAACCCACAACTTAAGCACAGCACCCAGCCCCCTCCTCCAACCTGTCTTTAACTTCCACCCAGTTGAGACATGAGCTCAGAAAGCTCAAGAACAAGAAGGCTGCAGGTCTGGACGGCATCAGCTCCAGGCTCGTCAAGTCCTTAGCAGACCAACTGTGTGAGATTGTGGATCCATCTTCAACATGAGCATGATTCTGGGGAGGGTACCACAGCTGTGGAAATCATCCTGCGTGGTACAAGTGCCAAGAACACCACACCCAAAAGACCTGAACAACTACAAGCTGGTGGCACTGGCAATCCTATTTGATGATGACTCTGGAGAGGCTGGTTCTTTCCCACCTCCACTCAATGGACATCATCAATGGACCCACTTCAGTTTGCCTACCAGCCTAGCAGTGGTATGGATGATGCTGTCATCTTCCACATGAACAGAGCTCTGTGTCACATGGAGAAGCCTGAGAGCACTGTGAGAATCATGTTCTTCATCCAGCCTCTTCTTCTAAGGGACAAGCTGGAGCACAGGGGGGTGGACCACTACCTATCTGGATCCAGGATAACCTCACAAACCCACCACAGTATGTGAGGGCAAAGGACTGTGTGTCTGACATAGTGGTCTGCAGTAGGCTACAGGGTACGGTCCTGGCTCCATTCCTCTTCACCCTGTACACTGCAGACTTAATGTACAGGGCAGACAACTGCCACCTACAGAAGTTCTCTGATGACTCTGCAATCGTCGGCCTAATCACTGAGGAGGATGAGCGGGAGTACAGAGGACTGACAAAGAACTTTGTGGACTGGTGCCAGCAAAACCACCTCCAGATCAACGTGGGGAAGACCAAGGACCTGATAAATGCTATTCTGTTCTATTCTATTGTAACACAAATCATGGCCATGGGAGGACAGGATGTAGAAAAAGTAAAATCATCAACTTCAGCTGGCATTGCCTCAAATAACGTAACACCTGTGAGAAAATTTAGATAATTCTTGTTTTGTTCTGGGTCCAAAAGACAGGGATAGAATGAGTTAAAAAATGCTGTTCTCAAGTTAAAGTACTTTTACTCCTTAGTTCAAATGTACTCAAAATTCCTGTTATGCAAAAAGAACAATTGTAATGGATGAGACAGTTATCTGTTTCATTGCCATAGTTTAGAAAAGAAGACTTTACCCATTTAGAATGACTTTACTATACACTATGCCATGATTAGTGCTTTCTCAAACACAGACTGAGGACAATTAATGGCCTGGCTCCATATCATGGAAGCAGTATCCACAATCAAATAAAGGCCAGTCCACATTAAAAGGCGAGACTGCTTTTATAGGTTAAAATACCTTTGCCAGTTTTTTTGTACTTAGCGCATTTTTGAAGACTATTCACCAATAATCATGTTTAGGTGGTGCAGTTTTGTCCTTTACAGTATTCACACATTAAATACATACAAGTGATACACTTAAATATGCAAAAAAGCAAACTGAGAAAAACACATCTGGAGAAACAGGAGTAGAAGTTGGGAAGAGCCAAAAATGTGCACTTATAAAGCAGAAAAGACAATGAAGGCAAGACATTTCAAGCCAAGAATGGAGAGGATCATATTTATTTTCACCTGTGCCAAATTTGGGTTAACACCAACATGTATTTTAGCACCATCACATTTATTAAATACTGCAGCGTGTGTGTGTGTATATATATATATATATATATATATATATATATATATATATATATATATATATATATATATATATATATATATATATATATACACATATTAAGCCTTCAAAAGTTGGTCTCCTCAGTTCCCAAACATTTACTGAGTGCTGTTAAAAGGAAAGGTGATGTAACACAGTGGTAAAAATGCCCCTGTGCCAACTTTTTTGCAATGTGTTGCTGCCATTAAATTCTAAGTTGATGATTATTTGCAAAGAAAATAAAGTTTCTCAGTTCGAACAATAAATATCTTGTCTTTGCTGTGTATTCAGTTGAATATAAGCTGAAAAGGATTTGCAAATCATTGTATTCTGTTTTTATTTACGATTTACACAACGTGCCAATTTCACTGGTTTTGGGTTTTGTATAATGGAACAGGAAGGATAATGACAAGTTAGGTGCATTTAAACAAGACCACAAATCTGTCCATTTAATGAAGAAATCAGATCGCAAATAAAGAAACTCAGTTAAGGTTCATTCTGGGATTTCCGCCTCACATCACCTCACCTCGCAGAGATCCTTTTTGGAACCTGGGCGATGACATCACATTATACAATAATTAATATCTCAAACTGGTCTTCTAAGTCCGAGCCAAGTTCTGACTCCCCAGTGACGACATACTCATACCAGAAGTTAACATTAAAGCAGACATTCAGGTCAGATCAAGCCAACCTTGAGAAAGCCAACAAGTAGCAAAACACATCTCCAAAAATGGGCATATCATTTGGAATGTAAGCTTACTTTAATTAACTAGAGCCTGTGTGTGTTTGTGTGTGTCTGTGCATATGTGTAGGGGTGTCTTTGTGTGTATGTGAGAGTGTGTGTGTCACCCTGGCCCACTCTAACACCTCAAACTACTGATATCACACACTCACACGACCCTTCCTGTATTAGCAGATGTTTTAACCTTTAGCTTTTGAAATGTTTGAAGATAAAGGATACAAGCTGTTGAAATGAGATTCCTCAAGGTGGCTGGGCTCAGACTCAGAGATAGGATGAGGAACTCAAACATCCTGAGGGAACTCAAAGTGGAGCTGCCACTTCTTCACATTGACCAAAGTCAGTTCAGGAGGTTCAGGGATCCAATTAAGATGCCTGACCCGAAATCCACTGGAGGGATTAAATATATTGCCTGGGAATGCCCTGGAATCCCCAAGAAGGAACTGGAAATTGTGGCAGGGGAGAGGAGAGTCTGGCCTGACCTGCATAGCCTGCTTCCCCCGAGACCCAGGCCTGGATAAGGAGTGGAAGCTGGATCGATAGATATTCATGACATTTTCAGAAAACTTTGGTACAAGGGAGAAATGATTGGATTAACTGGTGACCCCGATACGGATCTTTAGGGACAGTTGGTCATAGTTTAAGAAAGAACCGATTACATGACAGGATGTTGATCCTGGAAGTTTTCAAGGACTCTTTTATAGTATGAGATAGGGAAGTTTTTTACATTTTAGACAATGTCTAATTTAACATTGAAGGAACTGCTTTGTCTGAGCATTCTTTTACTTCACATTAATTGGGAACATTCTGTTGAGAGATCTGAATCATGTCTATCCAATGCTGGGTAATGTTTTGCTGCTCCAGTGTGTGTTATTTCTTCTAGTCTGCATCAAATTAAGATCCTGCTTCACTATCAGTGTAGACTTACTTTAGAAAGGTAGAGAACAACACTGAAACAACTGCATCCTCTTGAAGAGGCAACAATATTTTTACATTCATCACTAGGCTCAGCATAGTTATGACAGTCATACTTCTATGAAACAGTAATCCTTTTATCCTACAAGCTGTTTCACATTGATATTTAGAGCCATTCCATCAAACATGGTGTATTAACATCAGAAATAGATCACACAGGAAGAGGAAGTTGAGACTGATATTGTCTTGTATTGTAGTTCTGTTAGACTGCTTCAGTTAGCTGTGAAGCGTCATGGATTTCACATCTCTCTGCATCAATACTTGGAAGTACAGGCTCTTCTTGTCATGTTATGAATACATATATATATATTAGGGGTGCAACGATACACAAAATTCATGGTTCGGTTTGGTTCGATACGTTTCTGTCACGGTTTGATGCATTTTTGATACAAATTGTGAGAAACATCAATGCCTTTTTTACTTGTGGTTTATTAAAATAACCAACATTTGTTTTAACTCAGAGTATATTTTCCTTAAATGGAATTGAATGTAACTCTTGCAGCTAAAGCAGGCACATTCTTCAGTGCATACTTAGAATTATAAAAAACAAAAACATCACTTAGATTTTGACTTCCTTTATTGTCATTACGCAAATTACACAGCAGTGCACTTGGAATGAAATATCGTTGCATTGGCTTCCTGGATTGTAAAAACACACAGTGCATTGTTAATGAATAAGTATAAAAACATGAATATTATTAGGGCCAGAATAAATAGTATAAAAATAAATATGAATACAAGGGCTATGCAAGAAACATCGATAAACACTGTCAGTTAAAAGTGACCTATAACTACTGACAAATATGTACATGGAATGAAGTGTATTGCACTGTTAGAGATTAAAAAACAGTCATTATATACCATGTAAAAATAAGAATAAGTAAAAATTAAATGAATCTAATAGAGAAGTCACCCATCTTATGTGGTGTATTCTTAGCAGCAGAGTAAATATTACACAGAATGAGCTTTAAGTATATCAAGTGTCATTATCCATAGCAGAAAAGGGTCTCATGTCGACAGCAATAAAAGTAGCCATGGCCCGGTCCATTTCCTTTGCCCTCTTTGAATCATGTGCTAATGGCTGTCTAAATGACCCAGGTAAAGTCTGTAGCATGTGTGCTGCTTGTTGTTTCTGTCTGGTTCCACTTGTTTTCACACCGGGATGATATCGGCGTTTGTTGTTTTCCCCCGACGTAGTTTAGCATCGTGTTGCACTTCCGACATACTGTTGTGTTTTTGTCCACGACACACCGACAATCAGGGTCATACTTAACACGGAAGCCAAAGTAGTCCCAAACGCCAGATCTGAGTGAAAGTGGAGGGTCTTCAGTTTCAGCTGAAGGTAAAGCACTTTCCATGTTGTAGCGCCGTAGCTTATGTAGCTTCTTCTGTCTCAGCAGCTTACGCTGGTAGGTTTCATGCTCAATTTTTGCTTGGTTCTGTTACATGCTTATAAACTTCCTCCGTGCAGACAAGTATCTCGGAGTTCCTGTCAGTGACATATACACAGGGTTTCCAAAAGTCTTAATGGAATTAGATTTTATTAATTAAATTTAGGACCATAAATTTTGATTCCACTTTGCCAGACCACCTTTATTTTTAGTATAAATAGACTTGTATTTTATTGCCTTTAGTACATTTTCTAGCAATGCATAGTATATCTGTGTTGTGTGGGTACCTTCAGACAGACATACACTTACACATTGTGCATATTGCTTTGAAAACAGAATCAACGGACTAGCTGCAAAGGGCATTTCTTTTTTTATTCCTAATTTTGGATCTCTAAAGTTGGTTATAAGCATTGGAGTTTCCAGAAGGAATTTATGTATCAATCTTTCATCGTTCGTGATAGAAATTATTTTTTAATGAATGTAGAAGGTCTTTCACAAAGGGCTCCACTTTGAGTTCTACAAATATCACTGACAGTCAGTGCTGCTTATAGCTCTTCAGAAAAGGAAATCCACTTTTTCAAACTGAACACAAAACAGGAACATATACAGATGCAATCAAAATTATTAAATCCCATCGCAAATTAGGTTTATTACAGGTTACAAGAAACAAATAAAAACAAGAACAACTGAAATAGTTCAGCACAACTAATATTACCAAAGCCTTCTTCAAATTCAAAACAAAATGCCACTTTTAATGACTACTGCAGTCTCAAATGCTTAAACCCTTTCATGACAAGCATCTCCAGGAGATAGAAAATACTCTTTTGCTTTTGTGACCTGCTGCAGACATGATGAATAGCCTGACACGTTTTCTGGCAGCATTCCTGAGGAATCTTGGCCTATTCTTCATGTGGTCTCCAGTTCACTGATATTCTTGGGTTTGCGTGCTGCAACTGCCTTCTTCAAATCCCACTGATTTTTTTATGGGTTTCAAGTGTGGGTTCAGGTTACTGTGACAGCCACTCTATAATCTATCAGGACTTCTTCTCAAACCAGGCCTTAGTGGACTTTGAGGTATGCCTGCGATCATTGTCCTGTTGGAAGGTCCAATGACGTCCAAGCTTCAGCTTCCTCACAGATCCCATGACATTATCCCCTCAGGATTTCCTGATATTTGATGTAATCCATGTTGCTCTCCACACACTGCAGGTTTCCAGCGCCGGTGGAAGCAAAGCAGTCCCATAGCATCACCAAACCACCAACAAACTTCATTGGCAGGGTGTTCTTTTCAGCGTGTGCTTCATTCTTCCTCCTACAGACAAACCACTGATCTATAGGCTCGGAAAAGTTCTGGTTTTGTTTCAACACTCCTTGAAACAGAATCGCAAAACTTCTATGGCTTATTTATATGGTTTTGAGCATATCCTTACTTGTCTTGTGCTCCTCTGTCAGTAGTGGTGTACGTCTGGGAGTTCGGGAATGTAGCCCTGAAGTGTTTATTATTCGCCTTATTGTGCAAACTGAAACATCCATGCCTGCAGCCACCAAATCGAAGGTTATTGACCACCTCCCTCCTCAGGAATCTGGTGGCTGCCTTTGATAGCTGTCTCTTTCTGCCATGTCCAGGTATTGCAGCCACTGGTCCTTTAACTTTGAACTTGCAAACCATGTTTCCATCCTGACCTCATGGAAAATTCAATGCTTTTGCAAATGTTTTGTATCCTTTCCCTTCTTTGTGCAAGGCAAAAATCTCTTCTCTTAACTTTTTGGACAATTCTCTTGACTTAGTCATATTTCTAACATGTTATCAACCAAACTCTCGGCAGTACAGGCATTTTAATTGTGCTTCAGATAGGACACCTGATGCAGCAAAAGCACTTGATTAGTTGCATCAGGTGTTCTTAAGACCTGATTTGCAAATTTGTGCTCTTAAAAGGGATTCTATGCAGGGCGTTGAAGAACTTGAGACTGCAGTAGTCATCAAAAGTGGTTAAAAAATGTTTGTTTAAATTTAAAGAAACATATGTTAATATTAGTTTTGTTGAGCTATTTCAATTGTTTTTGTTTTAATTGGTTTATTTGTTTATTGAAAACTGCAAAAAGTTATAAATGTTGCCAAAAAACAAAATACAATGAGGATTGAATGATTTTGATTGCAACTGTATTGATAGACTTTTGATATTAGTTGAAATTCGTATAAGAATATCAGCATATTCCCAAAAATTACTTTTATACATTCTTAGTACTCTCTCATTCACATAGTGATGAAATGCATTTCTCACAGTCAATTCAAAAAGTCTTAATTTTCCCATTTTAGGAACACTGGTACAAATTATAGCTCAATGTGACCACAGTTTCACAGGCAAATGATGAGCAACATACCTATGTTCAACCCAGCTAAGATCATAAAATAATGTTGATATCCATTTGTTTTCATTTGTAACGGCCAGGTTGAATGAATACTTTTTTCATTAGTCATGAATAATCCAGTCCAGCTAAATCTAACTGCTCTTCCCCTGGCTTTTTCAGGCTGCAGTTCTTTTTCTATGAAAACATCAAGATAAGCTGTGAACAAATCATAGGACAGACTGAATGGAGGGTGATGCAAAAACTCTTCAAAAACACCCAGACCAGTGTTCACAGTTACAACCTATCTACACCAGTCTATAAAATTCCTGCTGCTTTAGACAGTCACAGTGGAAGGTACTGGTGTGAAAATGCAGATGGAGAAACAAGTAATGCTGTCAACATCATTGTCACAGGTGAGTAGCTCAAACTTTCCAATTAAAGTACAATAACTCAGAAATTCGACCAGTGGACAAAAGGGAATATCATTATTACTGAATTGTTCGCCTGAAAAGACTATAAACATTAACAATAAAAATGGACATTTCAGATCGGACTTTTGGCTCAATATATTTTGCCTTATCCATAATCAGCAAAGTTCACTCCATATATTCGATAAGAGAGATTGTGATGCATGATGTCAGCTATTAAAATGACAAAAAAAACTTGACCTTGAAGAGAACATGGCTCTGATAATTTGGTACACATTTCTGAAACAGTGGTTGGGCAGTTTTTTATTAATGCTGCTTTCACATAAACGGGCCAACTTTTGCTGACAAAGGGAATTGTCAAGTTGTGTCAAGTTAAGTAAGGCCAAATAAACTGAGGTAGCATTAGTTTTGCAATGTTGTTCATTGGATAGGTTCACAGATTTTACAAGCTTGTTGTGTCCTGTGTTCTTTACCTGTTGGCAGATGTTGCCTACCTGCTCGTAGCTCAACAAACATCAGTGGACCTACAACAGAGTAGTAACATGAAATTCATTTTCAGATTTTAGTCCTGGCACAGGGAACTGTCCTGGAATCGTCGATGTTTGACAACTCTACACATTGCGCCCATAACTGACATAAACTTTTATCAGTTTATCACAACAGAGATCAAGTTTGCACTATAGTGTATTTTCATTGGTGAAAGTGAATGTGGCTGGTATTTGTAAACATGCCACAAGTGCTCAGTAATACCCACATTATTTTATTTTTGAAAGGATGGATGGACCTAGGCTGAACAGGTCTGGGTCTGAACCTGAGAAGATGAAGGACTTTGAGAAGATTCAGTTAGAATATGGGTTGGAAGTCCCGTGATATGAACAAAAGCATTCCATCTTTTTTTAAAGGAAGTTGAAAATCTGTCAATAATAAGTCAGTCTGATGTTCGAGACGTCCTACTCCACCAGTACAATGTTTTTCGCTGCTTTAGATTACCCAACCCGTGTTAAACACTGCAAAATTGACCACAGAAATGTACCTTCACCAAAATTTTGATTATTGTTGCTTATGTGTAAAGCTTAAAGTAAAGTATATGAATGTGTCATAAATAACAAACCTCAGCCATAAATCAGGATTTCAGATCTAGCATTGTATGTCTGTGAGAGGGGATGGAAGGTAAATTCTGGACTCTGCTCAAGACATAAAATAAGTTAACATTTGTAATTACCAAGAATAACTTGGACAATTACATTTTTTATATTGAAAGTTACCATGGCACAATTAAGGTATTTAATCTCTAGTACAAATCAGAATGCTCATTTTAATAAACTTAAAACAGTATTCAAGTATTCTTCAATACAATGACACAGGGTTAATTTTTTCTAATATCTTGATATTTTACAGATGGAGATGTGATCCTAAATTTTCCTGCTTCTCCAGTGATGGAGGGACATGATGTCAGTCTGTTTTGTCAACATCGTAAATCACAAAAGCAACACATAGCTGAATTCTACAAAGATGATAGCTCTCTTGAGATAACATATGACAGCAAGCTGATCATCAGAAATATTTCCAAATCTGATGAAGGTTTCTACATATGCAGCATTAAAGCTGCAGAGTCACCAGAGAGTTGGCTATCTGTCATAAAAATAGGGAACAACTCCTATCCAGAGGTTCAATCTCCAGACCAACGTGTTTCTCCTCCTCCCCCCCAAAAAGTCTTTCATTGTCTCAGCTTTCTGTGGATTGTTAGCAGTGCTGTAGTAACAGTCTTGTTTTTGTCAGTGATGGGACTATTCCTCTGCCAGACACATAAAGGTACAGCAATGAACTTACACTCCTTTGTGTTGCAATACTTTTTTACAGATATATGATTATTTTTTGTTGAAAAACAGCTGTGGACAAAGAACACAAAATGAATTATCAAGTAAAGGGATGGATCTGCCCTGTCAAATAAAGCCTCAACAGAGCTACTGTGACACTATTAGTTGAGTAAGAGCACTGAAGTATTTACGAAGTACTTTTTAAGAAAAAAATGAAACTTTGTACTTTTAAAATGCATGAGTGCAGTCAAATCTCACCTGTGTACATTCTGCTTTATAATGTTTATTTAGAAAAAGTGATCTTCTTCTAGTTAAATTAACAAGGTAACTTTTCACATTTGTAGCCCTAAATAATAAGAACAATCAAGAGAAGCTGATGACCATAAAAGCAGCCAGGCTTTGCAGTGAAAAACAAATACATTTTTAAAAGCCATATAGAGAGGAATGTTATCCTTTGGTAATAAAACTTATTGTGAAATAAAAGGAAAATATTATGTAGAAGGTTTGTTCTCTCTTTTTGTTCATATTTATTTTATTGTTACCATTGATTTTTATCATTTTTCTTGATTTTTTAATACAATTAGTATTTTTCACTGTTGATGCAGTGAAATTGTCTGAATTAACACTGCCTACTTTCATTGCTACACTACTATTTTTCTGTTAGTTTTACTAATTGTTAACTTTTTTCTTTTTGAGTGATTAATAAGTTAATGGTTGGAGCTCTGCAGTATGTGAGCCATTTATCCAATTCTCCTTTTTAAAAACCTACAACATGCTAAGACATGAAAATGAGTGATCAGGTGGCAAATAATCCTTCTTACCACAGCTTAAGTCAAACTGAAGTGCTTGATAAAAGTTATATGAGTGTGTTATCATGTGTGCTATCATATTAACCTGCGACATAATACAAGTACAGGGCAAATAAAGACACTAACACAGTTTATTTCATTAAATAAAAATGAAATGAAAAAAATAAAAATAACAAAAATATTTATAAAAAATGAAATGAAAGTGAGTAGCAGTAAAGCCTCCCGGCCAAAGATTATACTCATGTAAAATACAAATATCCCAAATGTGTATTTAAGTACATAAATTATGCAAATGTACCTCTCTGTTCACCACAGGTCAAGACTTAACAACTGAAAGTTGACTTTAAAGTTGATTTTATTTTTAAAATTATGTATTTGTCGTCCTGTGTAAGTTACTCTTCCACTTTTTATTTTTTTGTTGATTTAAAGACTTACATCTAAGTTGTCTTATAGCAACATTTTATCTGTTGTTCCATCCAGTTTTTCATTTGTTCCATTTGTTGTTCCATTTGATTACAAAATTAATTCAAAGTTCGCGCTCAAGTGAAGGTCATACAGATCTTTGTCATAAAGACAATGGGGCAGAGTGAATAAGACACACTTCCAAAATGCATAGGACAGATAATACCAACCATCAAATATTTCCACAACCATAGTCTTTGTTCACATAACTTGTACTGGACACGTTAAAAGAACTCAGGGTTGATTTCCACAGAGTCACTCACATGCTAATCCTTAACTAATAAAAGTGATGTATTTAATATTCAGATGTTGAGCAGGGTCCAAAACTAACACCAACCAAGCTTCAGTAGTGGTTAGATTTAATGTTTGGTGAGTAAATTTCAGAGGGTTATAGGCTACAAGGAAAGTAAATATTTCTGTCCAAAAGTTCTGGATGAAATAGACTGATATTTTTGTTATTAATTAAAATGTTTGTCATTTTTTGAAGAATTGTTCAGATGCCAGTTTGCAAGTTTGTCTGCCTTTGCTGTTTCTGATCTTTTTCTCTTACTTAGCAGCCATTTTGTTCCATGCTTGTACTGGTTTTTTTTGCCCCCATATCTATCTTAATTGAGTTTAACAAGCTTCAACAAGGTGCTGGAAACACTCCTCAGTAGTTTTGCTCCATACTGATATCCCAGATTGCCCATGTGGAGAGGAAAGCCATAGATTGACAGGAACTCTAGTTGAGAGGCAGAAAGAGAGAATACAACTAAATCTTTTGTAACATTTTGCCTCAGTTTGAAACTTAGTTTGTCTGTTACACATCATCTTACATAAATGCATTGAGCTGCTGTCATGTGATTAGCCATTTGTTTTCACTAACAGATGAACAGGTGTACTTTATAAAGTGGCCAGTGAGTGTTTCTAGGTCATACTCTATGACTTCTCCAAAATATTTCTTTGCTCTGATGGATCATTTCTGTTTTTGTGGTTCTTCCAGCCTCAGCAGAGCACAGTGATGATGATCCACAGCAGGCTACATGTGATGTTGTGAAAAAAACAAGAAAGAAAAAAGGTACAATGATTCTGTTTAATAAATCAATGATGATTCTTTAAAAAACATTTTCTTCATTATGTTTTATGAAAACTGGATCTGAATTTATATATTTTCTGCCATTTTCTTTATTTCAGTACCAAGTGGTGATGGTGATTTGGAGTCTGATAATGTCACTTATGCCCCAGTTGAGAACTTCAGATTTGAAAAAGGTATTTCATGAAATATAGCAATAATTCTTCCTTTGCTTTTGATTAACTGTAACTTTATCAAATAGTAATGATTTTTTATTAAAATATACTGATTTAAGCCAAAGTTTCTTATGTGGATCATCAGTCTCACCAAGACTTAAGCAGAGTAATTTAAAAGAAAGATGAAGGAATATGACCTTTCCCTAAAGTTCACACCAGATGGACAGTTCTATATTGGAAATAGTTCACTAATCCATCTGAAAATGTTTTCAGGGGCATAACCTTCAAAAACAATCGCAGCTTGTGATTGGACAATCATTCGGCTCGTCACACTCATCACAGACCAATCCATATCAAGCAGCACTGCTATGCATGACGTAGCATACGTAGTGGCTATACATAGTGGCTAACAGTGACTAACAACAGCAAACAACAGCTAACAGCTGTAAGCTGTTATCTTAAACTACCTTAGGACTGTCATTTTGCATTCAATTTTACCGCACAGATGTATCAATTAACATTTTTTTGTGACATGAACCCCGTCAAAGACAATCCCTAGCAAGTTTTCCCGGTAAACTTCTGACAAGAGCAAATTTCACCAGTCGTCACAGTTATGTTCATTCCTCTTCTTTTAAAGACAAAAATTAGTCCATTTGGGTAAAAAAAATACAGGTATAGTGACTGCTTCTGAAGCCACCATTTAGATTCTCAGTCACTTCCTGTTGCCAACATGTTTGCTCCTCTTCCCTGATTGGGCTGTTCAGCATTTAGCCGATTGAAGTCGTTCAACAATGGAGACAAGACAGTTGTCCAGGATCTCAGAATCAGGCAGGTCTGTCTGCTCTGCAAGGCTCAACCCATGGTTCATAAAAACCTATTCAAATCATGATGAGATAGACAGGAATAGATAATAAGTACAACGTATGTGCCTTTATTATACAGCCACATTCTCAGACTAATGTTCTGCAGAAAACACTTTAGAAAAATGATATGGATTGGGATGTATACCAACCTTGTAGCTTAGCTTAGCTCAAACATCAGGAGTATATGGGCCAAGCTTCATCCTGTTTGTCTAAAGTCATCATATAAACTCTACATGGTCCTGTGTACTCGTACTTTTTGTTGACTGTGTGATGTTTTGTACCTGTTTATGGACTAAGAATATAATTTCATTCAATTTTTGAAAGAAATAATTCCAAAACTAAGCTGCAGTGTGCATGCACAAACCACCACGAAAGTGCCTCTCAGCATGTCAACAAACAAAAGCCTCTGTTTACAAGTAGAGGAAGATTCCTACTGAAGGTTATGGCTGACTTTCTGAGAGAGGACGAGGATGATTTCTTCGAAACTGATGCAGCTTACAAACCTTATCTATGTAAACCACAATATATGGAGGAGGATCTCTCTTCTTCCAGTCCTCCACAGTCCAATCTTTATCCTTTTTCCTGCTTAGCCTTACTGATTAGTAGTTTTCTTCAGGCTACACAGCTGTTCAGTCCCAATCCCTTGAGTTCCCTTCATATTGTGTGTGTGGAAATGCTCTTACTTTCACTATTAAACACACCTCTGAGTTCTACTGTTGTTTTTTGTGTCTTGTCACAATTTGATTTGGTCAAACGTTTAAGTGATTCACCGATCACCATCATTCAGGATTTTATTCTGACCACATTTCTTCCTTGAAGACGATGGTTCCCCACTGTCCTTCCAGTTTTTAATAATGTGTTGGACAGTTCTTAACCCAGTTTTAGTAGTTTCTTCAATCTCCTTAGATGTTTTCTCTGCTTGATGCCAATGATTTGACCCTTCTTAAACAGACTAACATCTTTTCCACGACCACAGGTTTGACATGGTTGTTTAAGAAATGAGAAGCTACTCATTACATCAGCTGGAGTTAAATAACTTGTTTCCAGCTGAAAAAAAATCCCCCATGCAGTAATTATCCAATAGGAGGCTCGTACCTGTTTGTTTAGTTAAATCCAGGTGGTGACTTTTTTTTGGGTAGATGGTGTTTATGTATATAAGCAGTCAGCTGTATAACAGGTACAAATATTGGGCAAAATATTTTTCTTCCCCCAACATAAAACTTTGTCCGTGTGAAATAAAAAAAATAATAATAATAAGGTTAAAATCTGTTTTTCAAAAGGGTGGCTTGATTTCAGATTTTTTTAATGTTTTGATGACCAAAGATCTACTGATTTAACTGTGGAGCCACTTGTGTATAAATGATATTTGACTCTCCATGAGCACATTCAGTTATTGGACTTTGATCGAGCAGCTTATCAGTCTGAGACATAGACGCATGAAACTTGATGAGGTATGTATTTTTCTTTTCACAGCAAATCTCCTTTGAATATTTCATTAAGTATGTCTCTCTTTTCTTGATAAATCCATATTACACTGCAAATTAGCTCCCTATATTTAATTGTTTACTGAGGCCACTTCCCAAATGGCAGTGACTTGCATTCCTGCAGTGATGAGTCAGATTGTGTTTCTGTTGCAGTGTTTCGACGGTTCTTCCTGTTATATTATCCTGTTACATACAATATGGATACAGTGTATGATTAATTTTATGAATTACAAAAGACATGGCTGCATCTTTACAGTTTAAAACTCAAACCTGTTGCACATGTTAAAGCATGATTCTGTAAAACATTATGTGCAACAAATTCAAATGTTTTTGAGCAAATAAATTTGAAACAAACATGAAAAACTCATTATGGGAATTATCATCTTGTTGCATGTTTGTTTTGACTGAATTTTCCTGTTTCAGATCTACAGACAGTATCCATCATGGACAATCATATAATATCTCGTGTTGCAGTTGCAGTTATAGTTCCTCTCCTTACGTTTACTTGGATATGTAAGTTTGTTCAAGGTTTGGGGATTTTCATACACTGTGTTTATGAGAAATCAAGTACACTGTGTTCAATACTAGATCAAAGAACATAATGATGCTTTGTGATTACAATGTAAGGTCCCCCTTTTTGGTTGTTGATAACTTACATGCTTATATTGACATATATTAATATAATTGTCCTACTTCGTACATTGTTATTTGCAGATTCATGCAAATATACATCCCTAATCAATGTAATGAATTGTTTGATTGATGAATTGATTGATGAAAGATCTGAAGTAACTTAAGTCAGATAAATAATTACTTAGAATGAAATGTTCATTTTCTTTTTAACAAGTCCTTTTGTTAAAAAAAAAAGTTAGAGAATTATGGTACATTTACCCAATATTACAGACAATTTATAATTTTTGACTAATACACATCAGTAAACATTGCCCAGAAGTGTCAAATCTTGATTATAACCAAAGTCTCATACAAATGTATGACAAGTTCAACATCATAAAGTTAGTATCATGCATTGATATTTATTTTTTTTATTTGGGTTTTAGAAATATTTGATTTTGTCATATATCATTTCCACTGTTGCTTTGTGTCCTGAGGGGTTTTTCACCAAAGTGGAATTAAGACATTCAGGACAAGCAACTAAAGCCAGGCTTGACCAAGTCCCTCCTGAGAACAATGGCTAAATATGTTTCATGAAAGTCAATCCAGGCTGAGAAGGAGCAGGTTGGTCAGACAAATGAAACTATTTTAGATAATTTCTCTCTCTGACACACACAAACAAGGAGATATATATTTCATTTTTAATTCAACTAGGGAGGTTTATTTCTCAAAAACTGAAAATTTAACATGTGCAAATGTATGTGAACTCTTGTATTAGTAGCTTATGGCTCCTCCTTTTACGGCCATCGCTTCATCCAAACATCTGTAACCACTTACCAGTTACTTGCATCTGCTCATGGGGATTTTTGCCCACTCATCTTCCTGGTAATACGTAGCCTTGAGAGAGTTTCTGAGGGATATCTGGCACTGCATGTCCAAACTTTTGCAGGTTTCACCACGTTTCAGTTGGATAAAGGTCCAGACTTTGCCTGGGCTAATCCAGGGTATGAATCCTATCTTGCTTGAGCCATTTCTTTGTAATTTTGGGGGAATACTTGGGGTCATTGTCTTGTCGCTTAAGTTATTTTTGCCCAGGTTAAACTCTCTGACTGATGTCAGGAGATTCTGTTCAAGAATTTGTTGATGTGTCTAAGAATTCATGATTCCTTGGATAACATGGAATCATCCAGGTCCAGGAGCAGAAAAGCAGCCCCAGACCATCACATTTCCACCACCATGCTTCACTATTGGGAGGAGGTTCTTTTCTTCAAATCTGACTTTCAGAAGGCCTCTGGTTTTTCAATGTGTTTTCTGGTGACATTGAGACAGATAGCTCTGTCTTTCTTTAAGAGCATAGGCTTCCCTCTCGCAACCCTCCCATAAATGTTGTGGCTATTCAATTTTTGTCTGATTGTAGACGTTTTCACATTTTTCCCTTCCATTTGTAAATTATTTGTCTTCCAGTGGAATGATGGAGCTGGAATCTTTTGGAGATGATCTTATAGCCCTTTCCAGACTGATCTATCACCACCCCCTTGTCATGTCCTCAGATAACTTGTTTGCTCCTTTCATAGTTGATTTGTACAGAACCACAGTTGTTTGGTTGGTTTCCTCTTTTATTTAATTAGTGCAGGCCAAAGCCTTTCCCAAGGCTGTTTTATTTCACTGGTCTAATTATATGATTAATTAAGCAATCAAATATGTTTTACCCGAGTCTGTTACCTGCTTGACTTAACCAATAAAGCTGGAGGTACATTTATTTTTGCACATACTCTTATTCCATGTTTCATGTAGTTTTTGAGCTACTTAAACAAGTCCTATTAATTATAAAAACAATTACTTAACATAAAGCTGGCATCTCGTAAATAAAAATTGGTGATGATAAAATGACGAAATCATGGAATATTCAAACTGCTCAAGGGGTTCACATACCTACACATATAGTGATAAACAAATTCAAACTTTGGGGCCAGATGAAAGATATCAGATTTAGTCCTATTCACTGCCAAGTTTCACAGCACAAGCATCTTTGGAGCAAATTGTTAAATAGGTATTCACTTTAAATAAAAAAATACACCACTTCTATTGTTTACAGTCCATTAATGTTGTTTGAAAATATAAATAAGTTCCAAGGAGAGAGGTAAACACTCCTCAGATGGAATAAGATAATAAATGGTGTATTAAATTGTATACTTCAAATACAATTCTGGCTTTTGAACCTTTTAAAACATTTAAAAAATTTGTGTATCATATCGATAGTCTTTAAAAGATATGAAACTTTTGAAAATCATATATTTGTCTCACTGCATAATCTGTTTTCTTCTAAATTGCAGAATATGGAGTGTTATTATGAGTGTTGTGAATGTTAATAGAGGCAAAAGATGCCTGAATTTCACATTTTTGATATTAGAAACAGTGAGGCCTGCTTTCTATTATTATTATTATTATCATTACTGTATGTGAGAAAAGAGACCCAAAGCTTTGGCAAAATTTTAAAGTTAAGTATGTCCGGTAAAAAATGATGACATCATAATGTAAACTAAATCCCCCATGTTAGTTAGGTAAGGTGAAATATGAACACAAGGTTTTGTTTTGTCTTCTATAGTGGTTCAGGTTTATATTTATTATGTAATGTTCTTTGTATACTGAAGTGTAAATTAAATCTCATTTTCTAATGGAGGGAAGTTAGGATGTTTTATAATGTACATGTGAGTTATGTAAAATATTCCTAATGATACAATATTCAAAGTCTTGAGAATATTTATTCTTTTTAAAGGACATCACAACTAATTTGTAATAATTAGGAAAAAGACCTCAAAAATACACAGAAATATGGAATGTTTGAATCATTTTTTAAAATTATTCATGGGATTTATTTTCGCTTTTGGTTAAATTAATTTTTTTTCTTTTATATCGTCATTTTGAGTTGTCACCGAGTTCTCCAAAAGATTTTTTGTAATTAAATGCATTATTTGCATTCCCTTCACCTCTTAACCCTTTAAGGCCCAAGACCTTAGATGATAGCCAGAGAATTCTAATTTTTTTGGAGCTGAAATGTTTGTTTCACTTTCTGCTAAAATCCTTAAAAATCAAAATGTCCATAAAATTCAACATATAGATTTTTCGTATCTCATTTGATACATTTGGTGTTTTTGGCAACTGACAATCCATTTGAGGACATTTTTATCATTTATCTGATTGTATTCAGATGTTTTTTTTTTGTAATTTGTTGATCATATTGAGTAGATAGAGGTATTATAAAAGTATGTATCAAATATGATAGAATTGGCTTTATAGGGTTAATGTCATTATAACTGTAAGAAACACTAAATTCAGATGAAAGATCTGCTGACTGAACAGCAGGATTAGTTAAGTCTGACTGTTAGCCTGGTCAGGAGCAGGCTCGCTGCACAAAATAAATCCTCATGATAACTTTTGTACCTCCACTTTCATGAAACTAAATCACAGCTAAATTGTCCAGGTTAACTGGAAAATCCCAGCTTCATCCCCAATCTAGGTTTTGTGAAATACCCCTCTGCTCTGTTTCAGACTACCCTCAGCAACATCATCATACAGATTATGACACAAACTCACTGCCTGAAGAACATTTACAGAAGATAAGGATGGAGGCAGGAAAAATGCGGAATCTGACGATTAAGAAGATGAAGCATGAAAATATGACAGACGAGGATAAACTTCAACTTCAAAGGGTATGAGATGGTCAGACAGGTCTCACTTTCTGCTTTTTACTGTATCATCACAGTTTTTATTCTGCCCTGGAGTGATTTCAAAATAATCCGTTCAGTATGTTTGACTGACAGTGTGTTTCACTGATCAGGAATCCAGTGTGCTCCACCAAAAAGATGTTCTGTTCCTTAAACTGGAAGAAGAAAAAATGCAGAATCTGACGATTAAGAAGATGAAGCATGAAAATATGACAGACGAGGATAAACTTCAACTTCAAAGGGTATGAGATGACCAGACAGGTCTCACTTTCTGCTTTTTACTGTATCATCACAGAGTTTTTATTCTGCCCTGGAGTGATTTCAAAATAATCCGTTCAGTATGTTTGACTGACAGTGTGTTTCACTGATCAGGAATCCAGTGTGCTCCTCCAAAAAGATGCTCTGTTCCTTAAATTTGCCTTCAGAGAACTCAACTATGGCCAGATCATCATTATTCCCCTCATTCACATCTTTGGAGGTGGGTTAAGTTTAAATGGATGAAATCTGCATTTATTATGCTTGTTTTGTTATCTTTTCAGCTGGTTTCCTCTTATACATCTCTGCAGTGTTTAACAACATCATCTCTGCTGGACTGTTGGTTGAATTAGCTTTTGGTTATATGATAGCTAATCATATTGTGAAAAAACTGAAGAGTAAGTCAACGTCCTCCCAAAGGACACCCACACCCACACACACCAGAAGGGACTGATTTAAAAGTTCAAGTGACCAGGATAATGAGATTTCACTCAGGATTGTATTTTGACATGGGAAATTTGACTGCAATTTAGTAATTATAAAAAAAAAATTCAGGCATAAGGACGGCATGAGTTGTAAGCAGCATGTGTTTATCATTCATGGTGTCAAAATGTCAACATTCTTCCATGATTGTTTTTGTACAGGTATTTGGTATACAAACTAGAAATAGTTTTTCTAGCCTATTGTGCATAATGTTTGATACCCAAGGGGGCTTTGGTCAACCTTACAGCCTGTTTTTCTCTTTTTTTTTGTAGGTGAGATCGAAGAGATGATCAGTAAAAATGTCAGGAATTATCATGACCCTCAGACCCAAAGGCCAGATCGGGATCAGCTGGCTGTAACACAAATGAAGGCGATGACTGAACCTGAGAATCGGACTGATCATCTCAAAGATCTTCCAGCAGAAGCTTTTACCAAGCTGATGGAGACAAAGACTGAAGTGCAGAATCAGACTGATGGTTTTAAAGCTGTGCTGGCAGAGGCTGTTTCCATGCAGAAGGAGATAAAGACTGAAGTGGAGCACCAGAGGGATCGAGTCAGAGAGCGACTGGAGGAGGTCGAGAGAGAGAGGGAGTTTAACAAGCAGAGACTTCAGGCTGTGGAAAATGAAATAACAGAAAAAGAGAAATCATATGAAAAACCAGAGAAGCTATTAAGTGACAAAGAAAACCTCCTCAAAGATCAGTGGAAACTGGATGAGACAAAGAAAGACTGTGAGAGACAGTTACTGAACCTGGAGAAACTTCTGGAGCCCTTAGAGGATCAGATTGCTTGGTTATATAGAAAACAGGAAGCAGAACAGGTCTAATAAATCTGCTCATATTATATCTAATATGACAGCTTTAATCATTAGCCATTCTATCTTCATGGGCCATCCATGTTGGAACATCTGTTATTTGTGTCAGACAGTCCTTTTGGAAAAGTCCAGGCTGTTATTTTCCGACCAGGTGACCGACTTTTCAAGCTTCAGTTTGTCTACAGAGTGAGTTATCGTTTGGTTGAAGTCAGATTACATTTATTATGGGGTAAAAGTTTTCTGCATCTGGGATTTTGTTCTTTGATTGTTTGTTTTTTTATATTTATTTATTTGAGGTTGCCCGTCTTTGATTGTCCAGATTTTTTTTTTTACCTAAAAGGAAGACATTTGTAGTGATGAAGTGTGGTTATTTTTTATTGTTTAGTTTGTTTAAGTGGCTCTTATCTGTAATTTTGCTTTATCTGATGCCATCATGCACCCTAATCCACTCATTACATCAGAGGCAGCTGGTTCACGAGGACGGAAAATGACTCACCTAATCAAATCTGCTGGGACTGAATACAAAATTCCCTCTGCAATATATTTTGTGATTTTTTTAAAACTTTTCTTTTAAATGCTGTAGTATGTTTTCTATGCTCAGTACTTAGGTGGATCTTTTCCATAGTGTTCTTAAACCATAGTGCATTCTTGAGCTAAACCTGCATGTATCCTAGACAGACATTTTTGGGGGTAATTACAAGAAATCACAAAATTTGCATCTTTCTTCTATTCAAACAGCACAGAAATTGTATATTGACATTATTTCAGTCATGTGATTGGCACTGCTGATTCTGCTATGTGACTTGCTATGTTTACTATTACCATTGAGATGCTTGAAAATATAAAGAAAAGAGAAAAGAGAACATGCACAGCAATTAAACAAATGAAAGAATCAACGTATAACAATATAAAAACTGTATTTTAAAGACTTAAAGAAAATCATATTTGATCAAGTGTGTAAAAAATGAATCATCATGAGAAATTTAAATAAATACTTAAACTATAATAAAACTTCAATTACATTCGAATCTTAAATTTAACGCTAATGTAAAGTTAAAAGTGATATGAATAAATTATTATTATGAAGTAATCAATATTACAAACTTCTACATAAAGGCAGGCTTCATAAATGAGATTTTCAGTTGTGTTTACAGATTTCTACATTTGCAGCCTGTCTAAGTGATTCTAGATGTTTGTTCCACAGAATTGTTTATTAATTTTCAAATAACATCTGAACATTTTTGTTTACTCAATATGTTTCTTTAAAATTATTATTGTCATCTTTACATGTTTATATTTTTTACTAAAAAAACAAATGCAGTAAATTGTTGGTGCAGTGGATTGAAAATGTGACTGCAAATCTTCATTTTGAGGATGTTCATTATGTTTTTTTTAATCTAAACAGGCAAATTTTTGGTGTTGCTGATCTGTCTGAGGTGTGTGCCTGAAGGAACGTTGCCAAATTATTATTTTTTTCAATAAATATTACTTGAAATTCTAACCTTGTTTATCTATCTCCTGCTCTGTGGTCTGTTAAGTGGATGTCATAATGGTGTTATGATCTAGCTCGTTCTATTTTATGTCATACTGTGTTCCTTCTCAGACCTTTTGTGTTTCCTATTTTCCTGCCATGATTCTACTCAGGCTGTAGTTGAATAGTCATTTTGCTTAGGAAGGTTCCTAACTGAGTGAAATGATCTGGAAATAGTTTGTGATAAAAGCTGCTTGAATAGTCTAAATGCTTAGGAAAGGAGCCTCAATGCTTCCTTTATTATGTCCTTTAGCATAGGATACACCGGGCCATCCTTTAGGAAAGAGAAGATTATTCTGTCCCACAATTCTCTACAGCAACATCTTTTATAAACAGCATATTAGCTGCTTCAGAATTCAACTGAATAATCACAACAAATCACACAGACCACGTGAGTTCCCTCTGCTGTTCATCCTTTCTAAAGTTTACCAAAACCTGCCTTAACTTCCCAGCAGTCTGATTCTCTGAAGAGAGCAGGATATGAGACATTTGATCTTGATTATGTTTTAAACATGGTTCAATATGAATCATTTGTACTCTATTAGATCGTGGTCTTAACAGTTTCTGCCTTTCTTTCCTTCAGTTCATTTATTTTCATGCACTGATTGGTGTTCATGTTCATAATGAGAGGACAGATTTATTTCAATCCTCACTTCAACTTCGGTTATGCAGATGTAATTTTTACTGGGTTGTTAATGTTCAAATTGTCTAAAGGAACAACATTGTTATGATACATGTTGCGTCTTTTGTAGTCCATCTTCAGAAAATTGTAGTTTCACTGCAGCAGTAACATCCGCCGTCACATGATGAAGTAGTGTAGTGAAAGTGTAGTCGGATTCTCTCTGCACGCCAGTTTTCCTTTCCTAAGTTCTTATCAAGTCTCCTTTCCTAAATGTCATGACGTTCTCCATAAAGGTTAAGAAATGTAGATAGGAAAGGGCTTAGGAGGTGACTATTCACCTGCAGCCTTAGTATCAGCTAAGTCACCAGTTTCCTGTTCTATTTTGAAATCCCTGTGTTCCTTGTGGTGTTTTTCAGCTCTCCCTTCTGTGTCTCTCTGATGATGATACCCCCCACCTGTGTGATTGTTTCACCTGTGCTTGATGTTTCTCCAGTCTATTTAGGCCCTCCTCACACGAGGACGGCATCGTATTGTCTTGGCGTCGGCATCAAAACATGAATCGCTGTTTTCACATCGTATTGTACATAGGCTTGTGTATTTACTTGAGAACGCAAAATCCACGCCGGGACGTACCTGTGGGTTTCCACGCATGCTCCCAACCCATATTGCATGCTGGGTAATGTAGTTCTTGGGTTACTACACTCGTAACATCACAATTCTGCTCCGAGGTGGATTCCACGTCAACAAGTGCTCATGGGTGCGTAACATGCTTCATCTCTGCGTGAGACCTTGTTGCTGTTGTTGCCGAAGGTGGTGTTGTTGGTGTTCTGTATGCAAATGTTGGTATAAAAGTTGTAGCAATATTTATAGCTGCTGGAACATCAGAATCAGCCCGGCTGCCGCCATTGTTGTTGTTGTTTTTGGAATGTGTGACAGCGTGGGGCGAAGGAGGAGGGGTGCTATGAGGTCACCGTCTTTTCCGGACTTATCTGTTTATACCAACTACGGCATGAAGACGAATACCCAGATATCCATTTGCAAACCTGTTTTCAAAAAAGATGCGGAGTCATGGACAAATACGCGTCTCCGTGTGTTAATATCACCAGATCGATAGTTTATTTTACCGGAGTCTTACAAATTTGTACTCGTATAAAGCCCACCTTAGTCTGTCTCTGTGTTCCCTTTGTCTGAGTTGGGTCATTAGTCTTCCCAGAGTCACTTCAGCTGAGTGGTTTTCTGTTGTTATTTTTTAATTAAACTCTTAAGTGATATTTTGACGTACTTTGAATTTCAGATTTGTGGGTTTTTCTTTCAATGTTTAACCAGTTTTAAATTGTTACTTTGAGTTTTGTTCAATGTTTGGACATTATTGTACTATTTTTTTATTTTTGATCCCTTTTTTGTCAGTTTAAGTTAAAGTATTTGTCAATCTTCATTTGGGTCCCTGCCTTCCTTGTGTTTTGTAAGTTTATTTTTGGTTTTCCTAACCTTGACAGCTGAGGCCTATAGCATGAAGCAGGATTAATGTCTTAGCGAGGTAACTTCAAGGTTTACTCTTGTTTATCTATAGCACGGAGCTGGTTCATTTCGTATCAGAGTAGATCACCATGGTGACTTACTCTGAACGGCTAACCTGCCCTGGAGCAGGATAAGTTGGGGGTTGAATCTGATCCTGTAAAATGACCCTCGCACTAGCCAATCAGCTTCTCCAAATCAATGGCCTGTCCTTTTCTCCTGAACCTGGTAGAAGGAAGCACAACTCTTGAGACGAGCATGAAGATGAGAAAGAGTGTCACAATACCGATTTGACCCACTAGATCAACCTGATGACACGCTATGAGACGTACCGGAATCATCTACCTGTGTGACAGATGGAGCCGTTTATTCCCCATGTGACCTGCAGGAGCGGAGCACTGACTGTCACACTGTTATTGTGCATCGCCCCGCAATATGAACTTCACTTGTATAGCTCCTTTCATACATTCAAATGCATCATAAAGTGCTTGGCAAATAAAAGGGATGTAGCTCTTATGTGAAACATTATTCCATCATGTCCATCATGTCATTCCTGCTCTTTCTTCATGTATTTGAGGTTTTTGTTTCTTGCTGATTTCTAAATTGTTAATTTGGGTCAGACTTCAGATCGTTGTGTTTTTATGATTTCATTGTGATGACGACTTAAAACTTAAATGCAGCTGATATGACATGAAACAGACCAACCTACCAGACACAGTTATGGTTTTGTATTTGTTTTTTATCTGCTCCCACAACCTCCTCACACAGAGGGATTACATCTGAGGGATGATAATTGTCAGAAATACAACACACTTTCACAGTATATTTCTTCATGAGATTCATGAGTGTCAGATTTAGCCAATAATGAGTAATTTGCGCATTTTTACAGTCTGCCACGCATTTTGTCTATGATTGACAGCTGCTCAGTGTTTCTTTTCTTTATAATACTGACTTTTTCATCCTAACATTTTAACATAATCAGACGCTGCTCTTCACATGTGAATTATGGAGCTCTGTCAGTGTGTTCGCTTCTTAGCGTGTTTCCGCTCATGATTGTGATTAGTTAGCTGCCTCTGAGCCCTCCCCTTATACGTGCGTGTTCACAGCTCTTGATAAGAAAATCCTGGGTTGAGTTACCGTGTTGATAACTTGCCTCATGCTATCGGTTATCCTGATTGCCATTGTTGCGTTTGCTCAATCTGGGATAGATGTGAGTTACCAGGGATAAGTTGACCGCATTTCGTGATATATGTCTCAGATGTTGATCCTGAGAAAAAGAGACATCCAACAAAGTAGAATCTGGGAATGCTGATGATCCTGAACACATTTTTATTTCCGCCTTGGCCTGAATCAGTTTCAAATGAACTCGAAATGTTTATGGGTACTAATAAAATGTCATGGGTCTGGATTTCAATGGGCAGATTTAAAATTAACCATTGTTTTTGACTTACTAGGCAATAAATCTACCAACTGCAGACTAAACATTAACATCTACAATGATAACAATCATTGTCAGGATCAGGGAAGTATCAGAGTTTGTCCACACAAACACAACATTTCTCTGAGCATCTTAAACAATATAAACCGCCATATTGATTCAGAAAGCATGCAAACAAAATCAGATTCAACAGAAAAACCTCAATCAAGGTTTTTTAAAATATTAGATGAACAGGAAACAGGAGTTCTTTAGATAATTTAATGCCTCATTAAATTATTTGCTGATATGATCAGATCAGGTCAAACAGCTCAAGGACTGAACATGCAGCAACCTGACAGATGAAGAAAAACAAAACACATAGTTGAGTCTTTTTTTCGTGATTTAACAAAAGCTCTTAAAAACCCAATAACAGTCAGAGCAAGTCACAAATCTACAACTCATGTGGAAACCTGATCAGCTGTAATAAAAGTATGAGGAGTGTTCAGAGTCTCAGGTCATAAAAACACACATAGAAACAAAGTCCAAAAGACTTGAAGGTTTTTCTGAGGTGAACCAAATGGAAACTTTACGATCATCGTTTTAAATAGTATGTATGAGATTTAGTAATTCTACTAATGAATCTTTGTTCAAACATTCCTACAGCAGCACGCAGCTGTAGGAATGACGCGCCTCTATTAAAAACAGAGGGAAAAGTGTGCCGTGTATAATGAGATACGAACTCGGTATCTCATGGCCGGGAGTCGAATTCACTACCGCTGTACTGCACTTCCCACAATGCACTAGGGAGTAGCATAAGTATTTCAGTCACTGTTGTAGGTGTAGAGCAAGCTAATAAGGCTGGGTACTTCTGGGTAAACGAACGCTCACTGTGCGAAAACCGTGACAGATATCAGAAAAGGGATTGCACTGTAAGCATCCCAAGAACCTGCTGAAACTATGGATGTAATTTTGTGTCCATACTGCAGAAAATGTTGACATAGTGGCGAGTTAAAAACGGGCTTCAAAGTGAATTGCTCAGCTTTCCAGAGGTAAGGATTTGTAAGAGGAGAGGGTATTCGACATTTTGATGTAGAAATCATGTCTGTGGAGGACGTTTTGACGAAGCTATGACAGAAATTATTTTTTACTGTAAAAAGTATACCTGTTAAACCTGTGAATAATACAAGCGCACTTCTCCTGAACATGCTGCGTATGTCAATTTTTTTCTGTGAAAATCTATGCAAATTTGAAGCCTGTGAAAGGTGGCAAACATTCTGGGAGGAATCAGAAGAAGAAGAAAAAGGAGAAAAAGAAGAATACATTTTAGGAAGAACAATATGTTTTTTTGTGATCAATTTTTTATTGATTTTTCCATTTAGTTTAAAACAGACAGATGTGGCAAGCACCAATTGGACAATAATATCAACAGCAACAGAGAGAAAATAATGGTAGTGTAGCATAACGAACGAAAAATAAATAGATACATAAATAGCAATGGCAGTACACATCAATAATATTGAGTTTTGACAAATAAGAAAAAGAGAAAAAAAAAAAGAATAATACATAGAAAAAATAAATAGACAACCCCCCTCTCGCCCCCCACATCTCAAGGGGTCCACAGGCTTTGTCTTTATGAAAAACACTGATGTACATACAGACACACATATGAACACACATATACATATAGCAAGTCAGAAATATTTAAACAAGTTTCAACCAATACTGCTCTCAAAACCAAACGCCTATAGGGCCCTTGAATGGAGGCTGGACCACTTGAATGGGGTCAATGTCATGACAGAGTCAATACCCTGGAGAGAGAAAAGGAAAAAAGAAAAACAAACAAACAAACAAACAAAAAAAGAGAAATAAATGAGAAAATATATACAAGGGGTGCCACATCCCCCCCTCCCCCCTCCCACCCACAGGACCCAAAGTAAGAAGAGGAGATGGCTACAGTAAAGATTTTAGAGTGGAGATAGCATCATCCCAACATGAAATGTTTTCAGGTTTGGCTCGGTGCAAGTTAGCTACCCAGCGTTCCATAATGGCTATATCTATGAAATCTAATAACCATTTATTTTGGGATAACAAATGAGGGGGTTTCCATCTACATGCTATCAGCCTTTTAGCGGCAGTGAGACCAGCAAAAAAAAGGCGTTTAAGTTTAGCAGGTAGGTTCAAACCAGAGGAGTCATTAAGTAATAAGATGGTAGGTGAATAAGGAATCTGCTTTGACAATATTATGGACAGCACACTACAAACATTCTTCCAGAAGACCACAACACCTGGGCACTCCCAAACCATATGGAAAAAGGTGCCTAAGCTCTTTTTTGAACACAAAGTGCAATTAGCAGAGGGCAATGCTTTAAATTTGAACAAAGTGCGTGGAGTGAGATATGACCTATGTATGAGATTGTAATGAATAATACGGTGGTTGGGGTTTCTGGAAGAAAAAGACAAATTTTGCCAGATCAAGTGCCAGTCCAGATTATTGTCATCAGATGGGAGGTCCTGCTTCCAAACTCTGTCAAGACAGAGTGTTTTTTTTTTGGTGCCTGCATCAAAATGGCATAGACCTTAGAGACCAAACCCTTAGTCTCAGTCAGAGCCTTATGAAAAGGGTGTAAACCTAGTGTGCCATCCCAAGGCACTCCATAAGTGCGCATTGCCGTACGCAACTGAAGATAGAAGAAAAAGGAGGAACCAGGCAAGTTAAAGACTTTCTGAATGTCTGAGAATGAACGGAGACCTTCAACCCCAAAAATATCAGATAGTATAAATACACCACTATTTGCCCAACTGGAAAAATATATAGGACGCCCTCCCAACTGCAAAAGAGAATTAAAAAATATGGGTGACTGGAGATACCAATTGGGAGACACTTTACAATATTTTTCCACAGCACTCCAAGTGGAAATTAGCTCGGTGATGACAGACCCAAATTTCAGCTTAGATTGTTTAATAGAGATATTGGAGTAAATAAGATCTTGTAATCGGTGAGGCTGAACAATACTTTCCTCAATGGGATGCCAAGATACACAAGATGCTGTGTCAAACCAGGTGGAGAGAGGGCGCAGCACAAAGGACCAATGATACAATTGAAAGTTTGGAATTCCTAAACCGCCAGATTCCTTTGGTCTCTGAAGGACAGATAATTTAATTCTGGGTCTTTTACCAGCCCAAATAAATTTAGAAAGTAGCGAGTGAATTTTCTTCCAATAACCGTTGGGAGGTGCCAGAGGAAGCATAGAACTAACAAAATTTATTCGAGGGAGAGTATTCATTTTAATCACTGAGATGCGGGAATGAAAAGAGAGAAATGAGGAGTTCCATTTTTGAAGACTAGTTTCCACCTCTGCAAAAACTTTCTTATAATTGTTAGTCACTGTGGCTGAAACTGAAGGAAAAATTGAGACTCCTAGATATTTAAACGACTGGACAACTGGTATGTTTAATGTGGCTGCGGTAATAGGAACCTGTCCAGTGGAAGAGTTCAGAGGTAATAATACAGATTTCTCCCAATTGATTTTGTATCCTGAAACCTGGCCAAAGTCCTTGAAGATATTTAAAAGGTGAGGAAGACTATGAGGAATATTATGGAGGAAAAGAAGTATGTCATCTGCATACAATGATATAAAGTGTTTGGTATTATGTATAATAATAGGGTTATGACTGATTGACTGCCGGACTGCCTGGGCAAGAGGCTCAAGAGATAAAACAAACAACAAAGGCGAGAGGGGGCAACCCTGTCGAGATCCTCTAGATATGGGAAATTGCCTAGAACAGGTGCTCCCTGTCAACACCATTGCAGTTGGGTCATTATATAAAGTTTGAATCATAGATAAAAAGTTATGTCCAAAGCCCATATGATGCAGAACCTGCCACAGAAAGTGCCACTCCAGACGATCAAATGCCTTCTCTGCATCAAGCGACAAAATGGCATTTAAAGAATCTGCGGAGTTGGAAGCTTCTATGATGTGGAGGAGGCGGCGGACATTATCTGAGGCAAGGCGCTTCTTAATGAAGCCAGTCTGATCCGCATGAATTAAAGTAGATAAATGTGTTTCCAATCGGGAAGCTAAGACTTTGGCTAATAACTTAGTATCAGCATTTAAAATAGAAATAGGACGGTAACTTGAGCACTCAGAAGGATCCTTACCCTTTTTTAAGAGTAAAGAAATAATAGCGATATTAGTATTCTTGAGGAAAGAACCATTATTGATTGCAGAATGAATCATCTCCAGTAAAAGAGGACCAGTTTGGGGCCAGAAGGCCAGATAAAACTCTGGGGGTATTCCATCAAGACCTGGGGATTTATTCTTACTCATGCTGACTAGGGCTTTGTGCAGTTCGCTCAGGGTTATTGGAGCATCAAGTTCAAGGGCAGATTCATTAGAAAGCCTTGGAAGTTGAAGGGGGTTCAAAAAGCGTTTGCATGCATGCTCATTATAAATACACTCAGAGGAGTATAAATTGGAGTAAAATGAGCAAAAAATATCATTAACCTCAATTGGAGCAAAGCACAATTTACCTGTGGAAGATTTAGCAGATGATATGTTAGCCAATTGTTCATTGGTTTTAAGTTTCAAAGCCAGTAAATGACTTGGTTGGGCACTGTACAAGTAGTCAAGTTGCCTTGTCCTATGAATCAGAAAATCAGATTTGTTCCTGAGTAGTTGGTTAAGGTCTTTAATTAACAGGTCTCGCTTAAGAATAAGGTCAGAGGTGGCGTTCAGAGACAATGAGCTCTCTAAAGTTGCAATTCTATTTTCTAAATCTACAATATGCTGCCATCTTGTTTTGTTTAGATTAGAAGCAAATCCAATTGTTTTGTCCCTTATGAACCCTTTTACAGCTGACCAGAGTACCCTGGGATCGTCAACAGAGGGTCTGTTTATCGCTAAAAATTGGTCCAGTTGTTCTTTCATTTCCCTTAGAAAAGATTCATTCTGCAATAGAGAGGAATTAAACCGCCAGCGGGCCGCTCTTTTAAGACCAGAGGGTATTGCCAGTTTGCCAAATACCGCCCTATGGTCAGAAAGAGACATAGGAAGAAGAGCAAAATCAGAGGTTTTTTCAAATAAATATTTAGAAATGAAAATGTAATCTATACGAGAAAAAGATCTGTGACGAGATGAGAAACAGGAGAACTCCCTTAGAGAGGGATTAGCTGTCCGCCAGACATCTACTACGGCACAGTCTGAAGCCCATTTCCTTAATATAGAGGAAGCCAGACGCTGGTTTGCCCCCTCAGTTACACCAGTTCTATCTAATGAGTGTGACCAAACTGCATTAAAATCACCTCCTATTATTAGACCAAAATCAGATAAATCCAGCATAAGTTTAGTCAGATAATCAAAAAAGCTCCTATCAAAGGAGTTAGGGGCATAAACAGAAATAAAAGCTATTTTTTTATCATTTACTAAAGTTTTAATAAAGACTACTCTACCCTCAGAGTCCTTCCCAGAGCCTAAAATTGTAAACTGAAAGCTACGTTTAGCAATAATTGCTACTCCTCTGTTTTTTTTTCAAATTTGAGGAAGAAGCAATAACATGATAGAATTTATCGTGGAGTCTGGAGACATCCCTTTCCAGCAGGTGAGTTTCCTGAAAAAGAGCCACATCTATATTCATCCTTCGCAGAAAGACCAGAGTGCTTATACGTTTTTGAGGAATATTAAATCCCCTCCCATTCCAAGACAAAAGGGAGACACTAGTCATGGGTGTCTGAGCAGAAAAATAATATCAGAAAAATAAACCAATTACAGCCACCACAAATGAAAAATAACAAGTGTGAAGTTACAGCCCTTGGGTCCTGTCCCACCCTGCCATTAACCCACAACCCTGAAACATCTTTACCCACCCACCCAGCCTGCCTTCTTTCCCTTCTGGGGCCCAAGAAGACGAGTCCCAAACCAAACAGGCTCCTAAAGCCCACCCTTAAAGAAAGGAAACAGATGGAAAAAAAAGTCCATCCAGAGCCCACCCTCACCCACCCCCCAAAATTTAAGTGACAGTGAGGGATAGTCAGATAACCCCTTCCTCTCCATAAAAAAAAAAGATAACCTTTATTTGAGTATACATTCCATAATAAAGAAACAGAATAATTGATGCAAAAGAAAACGACTAGGCTACAAGCCCCAATTATTAATGAGTCTCAAATATGGTTATGCCAAAATCAAGCAAACATAGCTAAAAAAAAAAAAAAAAAAATGCGAACGATGGAAATAATAATATCCTGCCAGATATAGATTGCTGCATTAACAAAGCGGATAAGTGTTCATGTTTGCACAAAAGAAAATATATAAGAAAGATAAACTGGCAGGCCTTTCAGGGCAAAAGATGCCGATAAAGCAGCTGTAGAAAGTCAGACTGTCAGGAACGCCTCCTGAGTGACGTCCCCTCTGACGTGTCCTCCAGGAAGTAAACAAACCGGCATGTAAGGACTTTGACAGTACGGTACAGTAGAGTAGACAAGAGCTCAGAACATGAGCCTTACCCCAGTCAATCCGCGGAATTTTCCTCCTCTGGACCAAGAAACTTCACCGCCTCAGATGGATCACGGAATAGATGCTGTTCTGATCCGCGGATGAGTTTGATGACCGCCGGGTAGAGCAAGAACGCTTGGTATCCCAGCTGTCGGGCCCGGTGCATGACAGGGAAACAGGGGCGCCTCAGCTTCGATGTGTAGTCGCTGTAGTCCGCGGTGAATCGGATGGAGTGTCCGTCAACTTCAATTGGATTATCCCTGGCTTCTTTGAGGATGCGGTCTCTGTCTGTATACCGGAGACATTTCATGATCAAAACTCTAGGAGCCGAAGGAGATTGGCGCGGGGGACCAACACGGTGAGCCCGCATTAGCTCCGGAGGGTTAGCCGCAAGTCTCGGGAACCATTTCGGGATATTAGCATTCAGGTAGGCTAACGCATTCCCCTGTTCTGCTCCCTCTTTTAAAAACATCAACCGTAAGTTGTCCCTTCTGCTTCTGTCCTCCAAATCTGCCAGTTTGGACTGGATCTGATTCAGAGAGTCGCCATGTATTGAAGCTGTAGTCTCCGCTTTCTTTATGCGCTCCTGAAGTTTGGCGGAGATGATACGTTGTTTGTCAATCTCCTCGGTGTGTTTGTTCAGAGTCGCTTGCATGTTACCAAGCTGAGTCTCTATGCGGTCAAATCTTTCGTTGGCATTCTTCTCAGCTTTGTTGAAGTGTTTCGTAAGAACAGCTTCGAGAGAGGCCATTGTGAGGAGGCTCTCAGATTCCTCCTCTTCATCCTCACACACCAGTTTTTTAAAAACGTCTTTAGATCTACTATTGTTCCGACTTTGTCTCGACATGACAGAAAGCACAGGTTTTAAGCTTTCGATTGATGAAAGTTAAGAAAAGATTCCAAAACCTGAAAATGAGCGAGTTTGCTTCAAACAAATTGGAGGGAGAGGAGCTGAAGTACTAGTCTGCCATCTTGCTCACGGCCTCCTCTTCTCCAGAAGAACAATATGTTGAAATGCTGACTCAGCATGTATGTGCTGGAGTTGATTAGCTATTAAATTGTTAAAGAAATGTGGAGCATCTAATCCGCCAAATTGTTTGGGTTTTTGTAATGTAGTTAATTTGATTCTTGCAGTCTTATTGTTCCAGTAGTATTTTGATATAGTGGAGTCCAGTGACTTGAACCAGAAGAGGGGAGGTTGAATTGGGATCATCATGAAGATATAGTTGATTTTTGGAAGTACTGACATTTTTATGGTTGATATTCTGCCTGTGAGTGATAGTGGTAAATGTGTCAAGCACTGAAGATCATCAGATATTGTTTTTTGCAGTGGTATAAAATTTAGATTGAACAGCTCTGACAGCCTGGGGGAGACACAAATTCCTAAGTATGTAATGTGGGTGGTGCATAAGGGGATTGGTGATGAATGGACTGCCACATCCCAGTGGTTGGTTTTGAGAGGAAGGATGGTGGATTTGGACCAGTTTATTGAATAGTCAGATATTTTTGAGAAGGTTGTTATTGAGCTGATGGTTTTTTTGAGGGATGTGTGAGGTTTTTTTTAAGTACAATAGTATGTCGTCTGCATATGGACTGATTTTGTGATCCATTGTGGGTGTTTTGATTCCTGTTATGTTCTTGTTTGTCGTATGGCTGCTGCTAGTGGCTCGATAAAGATAGTGAATAAGAAAGGGGATGGTGGGCATCCTTGCCTAGTCTCCCTGTGCAGTGTGAAACTCTGTGATGTTTGTCCATTGGTTGTGACGGTGGCTAAAGGTGATGTGTATAGAATTCTAATCAATTGAATGAATGATTCTTCAAAGCCAAACCTCTCCAATGTGGGAAACAGGAAATCCCAGCTCGCCCTGTCAAATGCTTTCTCTGCATCAAGGGATACAATTATTGTGTCTGTTGGTTGTTGTGATGAATATTGTATTACATTGAATATCCTCTGTGTATTACTGGCTGATTGTCTGCCTTTTACGAAACCAGTTTGATACGAGTGAATAACAGAGCAGATGACCTTTTCTAGTCTGTAAGCTAGAGCCTTGCTTATGATTTTTAAATCTGTATCGATTAATGAAATGGGGCGGTAGCTGGATGTTAAAGTTGGATCTTTATTGGGTTTCAAGAGAAGAGATATTGTGGCTGTAGTCATGTGGAATGGTATTTTTGAATTCTTTCAAGAATCAAGAATCAATTTATTGAAAACGGGTGATAAGATAGACCAGAAGTGTTTATAAAATTCAGTCGGGAATCCATCAGGGCTGGGTGCTTTATTGTTTTGCATGTGATTTAGTAAGTAAAATAACTCTTTCATAGTTATTGGAGAGTCAAGTAGTTCATTTTGTTCTGTAGTAAGTTGTGGAAGGTTGATATTGTTTAGGAAGGAATTGATCTCCTCTTGTTTTTTTTCATTTTCTGTTGAATAAAGATTTGCATAAAATTGTCGAAAAATTTCATTTATCTCAGTAAGATTATGTGATGGTTTTCCTGATGAGTCTTTAATAACTGATATTGTTGTTTTTTCCTGATTCTGTTTAATTTCATATGCAAGGAATTTACTTGACGTATTTGAGTATTCAAATTTTTCATATCTTAGTCTTCAAAAACATGTTTTTCTTGTTTGTCATTTCATTAAGATGTGATTTGTATTTTCTAAGTTCAACTTGTAGTGTTTCTGATGGATTGCTGCAGTTTTTATCATCCAGTTCCTTAATTTTCTGTACCAGTTTTGTTTCTTGATCTTGTTCTTTTTTCTTTTTGTTGACACAGAAGGAGATGTTTAGACCCCGCAGAACTGCCTTCCCTGTTTCCCACAGAAGAGAGGCAGAGGTCTCCAGAGAAATGTTCATCTCCAGGAAGGATGCCCACTCTCTTTTGATAAAATTGTCAAATTCAGGGTCTTCTAGAAGGGATGTGTTAAAACGCCATCTTGAACTGTGTTTGTGAGTGTGGTCTGTTTTCCATGTTATTGATACAGGGGCATGGTCGCTGATAGAGATGGGGTGTATCTGTGAGTTTGAGAAATTTGTAATTATCAAGTGACTGGTGAGGATGAAATCTATTCTTGAATATGAGTTATGGACTGGCGAATAGAAAAGTATTGCTTTTCATATGGGTGTTGTAAGTGCCAGCTATCACCAAGACCACAATCCCTCATGAACCGGATTATTGTTACTATAGACTGCCAGGTACGAGTGTTTGTTGCATGGTTTGTTTTGTCTATGGCTGGATCAATAACTGTGTTAAAATCACCTCCAATTATTATTGGGCAGTGAGACATGTGTGATAGTGAGGAGAAAAAGTTATTAAAAAAAGTGAGATTATCTATATTTGGTCCATAAATGTTTGCAACGGTGATGGGTTTGTCTTTAATAGAAATATTTATGATGATGAATCTTCCCTCTGGGTCTACAGTTGTGGAGTTATGAACACAAGTAATATTTATATGAATAAGCATAGCCACACCTCTTTGTTTTGTATTATAGTGTGCTGAAAAAATACGGGTGTAGTGCTGAGATTTTAAGTTATTGTACGTTGATGAAGATAGATGAGTTTCCTGAAGCAGACAAATGTCTGCTTTAAGATGCATTAGGTGATTAAATATTTTTGTCCTCTTTGCTTGAGAGCCTGCTCCACGAATATTCCAGGATACAAATTTCAATAAAGCCATACTAATAAAGCCGATGCATTGTACCTGATTTTGTATTTGTATATGAGTGTGTGAGTTAGGGGTGGGGGGTATGTTTGAGTGGGTCCCAGTGTGGGGGTTGGTGTCTGTGTATTCGTGCCTATTTTATTGTATGTGTGTAAATAGACTCCTGAATGTGATGCACATTCTGCCTCACAAAGTGTTACACTGACATGCATTAGTGAGAACATATAAAACAAACTGAGGTGGCACAAGACCAAACAGGGTGCAAAACCAACAAAAATGTGAAAATAAAAAAAAAGAGGTAGAAAGAAAAAAAGGGAAGGAATACGGATTTGAAAGGTAAAAGAAAATCAAAACAGAGCAGGGAAAATGTGGGTTACCAGCCATTCCCCGATCGCATCTTATTTACTCAAAAAAAAATAATAATGTAAAATTCATTGTCAAGGGGGAAAAAAAGAGAGGAAGAGAAGTTGATGATTTTTTTGTCGAAACTACAGTTCAAAAATCAAAATTCGGGTGTTGTGAATGCTTATTTGTTTCCATGACGACTGTCGCTCTGATGACATCATTAGCTTGCGCCTTTGTTTGGGTCGGCGAAACACATGCGAATGACTTCACTGTCTTAAGTTTTCGTCTCCTCCATTCAACCAATAAGTGATTTCTGGATTTCTGTAAAGTTTTTCCATCGATGAAGAGTTTGTCAATAGAGAGCCTGGCCCTTCTATTGCTTTTCCTGGTGTCCGTCATGATGGGATGAAGCAGCTTCCGTCTCCTCAGGATCTCCGGTGGGAACTGGTCATTCATGGAGAAGTTGGATCCCTTCAGATCTCTACCTTTCCCCATGATGGCCAGCTTCAACTTTGTGTCCAGGACTTTAGCCACCACCGGACGGCTTCTCTTGTTGTTGGAAGGTTCGATCTTGCCGATCCGGTGGACTCAAGAGAAACGGATGGTTTCCACCTCACGATCATCCATCTTCAGGTTCTCCTTCATGAAGGTCATCACCAGCAGCTCTGTTGTCTGGTAAGTTTCTCTGTCTTTTTCAGGGAGCCCATGGATGATAATGTTGTCTCTCATGCTCCTACATTGCATGTCGAGGATGTCATTTTCCAAATTGATGTTCTTTTCTTGGAGCTCAGCTGTGTTTTTTTTTAGATGATTCACCTCGATCCTGAGTGAGGCGTTGTCTTCCTTGAGAACCTCAATCAGGGAATTGTTAAACTCCATTGCTTCTTTTAATTCTTTTATGTCATCTGTCACTTTTTTGAGTAAGTCCAAGTTCTTTAGTTGTGCTTCCATGATAGAAATTGATTCTCTTATTTGGCGGAGGTCCATTGCGATGTCTGAGTCATCCTGTTCACCCTAGCTCAGTTGCTGTCTGCCATGCTTGCTGTCGCGTTTGATGGACATCTTGTTGTAAATGGTGTCGATGTACTTCTCCAATTCTTCAATTGATTCAGTCTCAGACGATTCCAGCTTGATATGATCTTGATAAAGTATAGTTTAGGTGAGATTTAGCGGTTTGTTAGGGAGGGTTGGTGTAGAGTGATGCTCACGGACTTAGACCAGCAGCCATGTTCCCCTAGGTTAATCTGAAGAACAGACAGACAGACAGACAAACAAACTCTCCCAGAAACATTACCTCCTTGGCGGAGGTAAATATATGACAACTATAACATGATAACATTTATTTAAACTATTTTAAATTTGTGGAATGTGGAACCATTGTAAATTGTTTCTTGTCAGTTGGAAAGTGATCGGTGGGCTGGACCAGGTGGAGGAGGAAAAGAAAACGAGGAAATGCAAATTCCAGCAAAAAAAATGGAATTCAGAGACTGGTCAGATTTGTGATTAAGTTGTAAAGGGATTTAGCAGTGCTTGTAAAAATAATTTAAGCTTGTTACAACTGATGTCAACACGGTCAAATCACACATGCAGTCTGATGGTCATAAGTGACTGTAAGAGGGACAACACTAATTTAATAAGGTACATGGCTTAAAGAGGAACTAGTGTTACCCTCCAGTATTATATTATCTCTCTCTCAGCTCCATAAGCTCTGATTTATTTAGGATGAGATATTTGAGGGGATGGTTCCATATAAACACCATCTTTTTACAAAGAGACCTGGATGACTTTCTTCAGTTCACAGTCATGGCAATAAAAAAATTACATTGTAGCATTAAAATGGCCCTTAAAAGCATTATATTTGACTGGCTGACTTCTGCAGAAACCTTGCATACAGTATATATTGAAAGGTCTGTCTGGTGTGTCTGGTTATTGCTGTGAATCTTATTGATTTGATCAGGTGTTGATCAAATGAGTCTCAGGGCACACTAGAGCGATGGCATCAAACATTAAAATCCATGCTCAGAAAGTATTGTTTAGAGTCAGGTAAGCATTGGGACGAGGGTGTTCCATTTGTGTTGTTTGCGGCTCGTGAAGCTGTACAAGAATCCCTCGGATTTAGTCCAGTGGATCTCGTTTTTGGCCACCCACTCCGTGGCCCTTTGAAGTCTCTAAAAGAGCAATTTCTGTCGTCCGAGACTTCTCGTAAAGAAAATGTGCTGGATTTTGTTAGCAAATTTTGTGAGCGTTTGCATTGTGCAAATTCTCTTGCCAGGGAGTGTCTTACATCCTCTCAGTCAGCAATGAAATGCCGTTTTGACAGTCCCGCTGTTCTCTGCCATTTCCATGTCGGTGACAGGGTTTTGGTTTTACCGCTGATTCCCAGTTCAGACCTCTCTGCAAAATTTTCTGGTCCATATGAGATCCATTATGTCATAGCCACACCAGAGAGGCGGCGAAAAACACGAGTGTGTCACATTAATATGCTGAAGCCATAATTTGTCAGTGAGACTCAGTCCGCTTCTGCTCCACCTGCTGTTTTGCTGAAGCCCGATGCTGTTGTTGCAGTCAGTGCACTGGTTAACACCGCTGAGCCATCTGACGCGTGTGAGGATGTAGATGATTTAAAGGTGCGTCACTCCTCACATCAAACTGCCAGACTGCCAAACTCACAGATGATAAAAACGCGACCTTTCCAGTTAGGTCATCTTAAATACGCGCAACAAGGTGACATAATTGCGCTGGTAAATAGTTTTCTTTGTCTTTTTGGTGATGTCCCCACCCGCACTACTGTCTTACAACATGATATTGACGTAAAAGGGGCAAAGCCTACTAAACAGCATCCATACAGAGTAAATCCAGTAAAAAGAGCTCTAATGAAAAAAGAGACTGAGTATCTTCTCAAGAATGGCTTAGCTGTGCCAAGCTCTAGTTTGTGGAGTTCCCCCTGTTTGTTGGAGGCCAAATCGGATGGTTCTCCTCGCTTTATAACAGACTTTCAAAAAGTAAATTCAGCAACAGTGCCTGATTCGTACCCGCTTCCTAGAATAGAAGATTGCATCGACACTCTGGGCACTGCTAAATATGTCAGCAAATTGGACCTCCTAAAAGGTTACTGGCAAGTCCCACTCACAGAGCGTGCGTCTGAGATTCCGCTTTTGTTACGCCAGATTGCTTTCTCCAGTATACTGTTATGGCTTTTGGGATGTGCAATGCAGCTTCCACCTTACAGAGGCAAATTAACACCGTCCTGTCCGGTTTGTCCAACTGCTGTGCTTATTTGGATGATCTAGTAGTGTACACAGACACCTGGGAGCAGCACATTCAAAAGTTAGAGCAGGTGTTCATCCATCTGGCACACACGTCTCTGACGTTAAATCTCAGTTACCTATTTGGGGCGACAGGTGGGCCAGGGTATGGTCAGGCCCCTAGATGCGAAGGTCTCTGCTATTATAGGGTTTCCTGTTCCAGCCACCAGGCAGGCGCTTCACAGATTTTAAGGCATGGCCGGTTACTACTGGAGTTTCTGCCAAAACTTCTCCACCGTGGTTCAGCCTCTTACCACTTTAACCAGTCCAAAAGTGGAGTTCAGCTGGACTCCTGCATGTCAGCATACTTTCGAGAGCGCGAAGGCCCTTCTCAGACACGAGCCTGTCCTTGCTGCGCCGGACTTCTCCCGCGCCTTTAAACTGGAGGTGGATGCCTCCGCTGTGGGGGCCAGGGCTGTCCTGTTGCAGGACGATGGAGCTAGAGTTGATCACCCAGTGTCCGATTTTGTTGTAAATTTAACAGGCACCAGGTGAAGTACTCCACCATTGAGAAGGAAACCCTTGCTTTGTTGTTGACTCTGCAGCACTTCAAGGTCTATGTGGGTTCTAGTCCTCGGCCGGTGGACGTGTTCACTGATCACAATCCACTTGTGTTCCTCTCCACCATGTATAATCATGTTCAGAGGCTCATGCGCCGATGGTCCAGGACTACAATCTGATCATTAGACATAAAAGGGGCTCTGAAAATGTTGTTGCAGATGCTCTGTCCAGTGTTTGACTTATTCATAATTGTTGTTTGTAAATGATGTCAGTTTTTGTTACAAACCGTTAATATTATTGGTTTGTAATTTAAGGGGAGGGGTGTTACGGCTGCCGCCATGCTCCCCTCCTCTCTTGCTAACCTGTCTGTCAGTGTGTGTCTGTGTGCGTAGGTGAGACAGCAGATCAAAGACTGTCGGGCGATTAGGAGCAGCTGTGGAGGGTGCAGCAGCCAATCGCTCTACCAGAGGAAGGCCATCCATCACTATAACAAGCTCCAGAAGCCTGATCATGGGAGCTTCTCAACAGAGCCTGCACCTTAGAAAAATCTTTGTTAGAACGAAAGTTTTGTGATTACCTTGTGTATAATTCAGAGGTCCCGTATTTTCAAGGGCATTAGTTTAATTGTTTCTGTTTTGTGTATTTCTGTTTAAGTTAGCCTTTTGGACCGTTTATCTTTGCTCTTGAATTTTCTATTGTGGTCCTCAGTTTTGTGTATTTTATTTAAACTAGTAATTATTAGTTTGCCCTTTTCATCTTCATTTTGTTATTCTTACTTCCTTTGCTGTATAAATAAATAACTTCTCACTCAGTCTCACTGTCATTGCCGATGTGAGCGTTGAAGTCCCCCAGTAGAACTAGGCAGTCCCCAGAAGGGGCACTCTCCAGCACCTCCTCCAGGGAATCCAAGACGGGTGGATACTCTGAAATGAAGCTTAGCGAAAATTCAGTCAGGAAGACCTGTATGCTCATTCAGTCTCCTCTTTCATGCTTCACTCTGCCTACCTGCACAGGTGATTCAAATCTCAGCTGATTAGGGGTGTGCTCTCACTCAAGCACTGAGCCACACAGATCCTGCCACACACAACGGCCTGGCCAATCATCATGGTACAGCTTTCTTTTAAACCATGTCTTTGCTCCTCCACAGTCAGTACGTTGGTGGCATACTGGTGATCTCGGCAATCTCACTGCAGACTTGAACACGCTTCACGTCATTAAGTGTGCCTGATTAATTCTCAAAGATAACTTTCTGCAGTTCTTCATTTCTGCTTCAAACTCTCCAACATCTCAGCTCTCCGTTGTCAGTTCCATCCGATGTCACTGAAGTGTCTGGTTAATCATCAAAGAGCGTTTTGAGTTGGGTAAAGTGCATTTCTGCTCCTGATCAGAGCTCCAAATGTGAGCGCATGGCAGCTGCTGTCCTCCACCTCACAGTGGTCATTCACGCTAAACAAGGAAACCTCCAGCTGCCTCTCCGCGGCCAAGGTGTAATCAGTCCCTGCTTGTTAACTGCTCGCTCAGGTAAAAACTAGTCCTTTTGATTTTCACAGATTAACAGTAGTATAGTCTCGCAAAGTCGAGGAAAGCCACATACAGCTCATTATTTATTCCAGCAGCTGCTGGATAGTTCATATGTTGTTTGATTAATCTCTGTGATCTATGGGTTCTGTTTGTCTCCACCCTGCATGAGCTTCTTTGAGCTGCAGGTTCACTGTAAGGACTCATTCAGGGATCACCGCTGGGTTTTTGGCACTCTCACAGGTGTTGATCAGCTCAGAGAACACTCCTGTCGCCTCACTCAGGCCGACCTGCCTCCACACCGTCTAAAGTCAGTATCCACTCAGGGCTCGAGAAACGTCTCCGAGCTGCTCAAACTTCTCATGTTTCTTTCAATCAGCCTGTCATAGGGCTGGACAGCATGTCCCAATTTTTAGTTGGGCCAGAGGCATATTTTACAATCTAAAATGAAACATTGTGCACTTACGCAGCATTCACTAGCCTGACGAGACTTCATATTAACTGGAGTCTTTTCTGGTGGTATAAATTAAAGGGAGTCACTCATGCATGCATTTGCTCATGTGTCCTAATTCCCCCCTGGTTTATTAATAGCAGTTCCCCTCTATTTTCATGTGTCCTTATGCAGATCATCAAACTATTTATTTGCTCTTCAAGTTTTAATCAGCTTTACCTGCTTCATCTTTATTCTTCGATTGCAGCAGCATTCTAGCATTGTTTTGCTTCTTGAGTTTAGTTTTATCATTAAGCATTCTCATGCTTTAACACTCATGCAATTTACCTGCTTCATCTTTGTTCTTCAATTGCAGCAGCATGCAAGCTATTATTTTGCTCTTCTGAACTTAAGTTGTTTTACCTGTTCCATCATTAAGCATCCCATGCTTTGATATTCATGCAATTTATCTGCTTCATCTTAATTTCTTCCTTTGCATCAGCAAGCTATTTTTATTTGATTTTCTCTTGCATCAGTGTTGAAAGTTTATGTTTAGTTTGGAAGAAGGCACAAGTCCAGATTAGATTGGTTAGCCAACCATTTATTGACATTATGTGAGACTATACAAAAATAATAAACATACTCAGCTGAGGACTCTGTTCTGTACCTCACCATGGATGTACAGGCAAAGAGCATTACAATAACATACACAAGATCTTATACACATCAGGAATTGGGCAGTACCAATTTATCACACATTAAGATCCTGTCTGGTTTCATAAACTATGTCCGTCAAGAAAGATAAACATAACGGCTAGATAAAGGTCAGACTTCAGGCAGAAATTCAACGAAAGTTCTTGCAGTTCCGCAAAACCACAAGACCAACTACAGGATGTAAAATTTGGGAAACTGGCCCCCCAGTCCCTAACTGAAACCACAGTCCTGTCTAACTGGGATTGCACCATTATGATTTATGACACATTTGACCTGTTGAACATGTTTGAACTGATCTGCCCTAACATAATAATGTTTGAATAATTGTTAGCATAAAAGGACATCTTTGGATAAATGTTAGCATCAACTCGTATATAATTATAACTTCAGGATGCAAGCTTTTATTTTATTTGGTTTTCCCTTGCATCAGCATACAAGCTTTTATTTTATTTTTTATTTGGTTTTCCCTTGCATCAGCATGCAAGATATTTCTAAAGTTTCAAGCAATGTACCTGTTTCATCACCTGCTTTATCTCTATTCTCCCTAGCTCAGCATGTAGTAAGTAATGCATCTCTCTGGTGGTGGTTTGTTAGCTTCTCCAGCTTACGCTTATGTGGTTATGCTTTCACTCTTTTCAGCTGTTCCCCTCTACTTCTATGCATCTCCATGCACGTTTATCCGTCCCCTTGTTTGTAATCTTATCCATTTTCATTTAAACGTTTCCCTGTTTTCTTTGGCATCCCCCGTTTGTCTTCCCCTGCATATCTAACCATGTGCCTTCCACTGAACTGGCATCTTCAGATTCTTTGCAGCTCACTAGGCTGATTTTCCTTTCCCTGCATATTTCTTTTCTTGCTATTGCCTATACTCTCTGCAGCATGCTATACCCCTGTTCATCAATCTATCATCCTAGCAGTATCCCAGACTGATTCTTATTCCCTGCTCTCCTGTACATAGCTTTATCCTGTTTTATCCCCTGCATCATGTTGCAACTTTGCATCATCAGCCATCACCCTTGCAGCATTCCTGGCTGATACTACTTTCCTGCAATTTTCTTTCATGGTGCATTTCTTACCCCTTTCTTCAAATTCTGCACTTAGTGTTTTCCCTGCATCATCAGCCTATCACCTCGCAGCATCTGCTGATTCCCACTCTCTGAATCTGTCTTACCCTGTGCATTTGTTTTCGGTTTGTCTCTGCATCATGTCTGCATCCTTGCATCATCTGCCATAACCTTTGCAGCTTTGGCTGATATCCCTCTAATCCCTGCTCCATCAGCCTACTACCCTGCAGCAAAACAGGCTGATTTTCCTATTCTTGTCTTTACCCCGTGTACCGCTGTTCTCTGCAGTTCTAACCCCTGCATCACGTTGTACCCCGTGTCTCAGATATCCACCTTGCAGCATACCTGGCTGATTTCTTTTTCTGCACCTTCTTTGCCCTGCATATTTGCTTTATCCCCTACATTCATATCAAGTTTGCAGCTTCCTTGCTACCTAGTATTTCACTTCTGCAGCTCTACCGTTTATTGTAACTCTCAGAAATATGTTTTCTCTGTGTATGCTTTTTATTCACAGCTCATCATCTTTTATAAAATCACTTCATACTTTGCCTCTAATATTGCATTCTTCTCTTCGCAAAGGCTGTATTCATATTGCATCTTATCTGTTTTATTTACTATGCATTGTATTATGTCTTCATAAGTCCTGTCTCTGCTCTCCTCATTTTAGTGCTGATCAACTGGTATGGTATACCTTTAATTTTGGAGGGAATTCTTTATACTTTGGCATCAAATTTCTATCCCGCTTTCTAAGATAATCCACTTCCTGTGGGGTCTAAGCGCAAAGACTTCATTAGTTCAAAGATTATCTGTTTCATTAAATTTGAAACATTGCACATTTGTCTTTCTCTTTAGTAGTCTTTCTTGATTAAAATGAAGCTAAGCGAAAGTTCAGTCAAGAAACTATCTCCCTGCGCATGCCCCTTTTGTCAGTGTCTCTTTCCGCTATCCTCTCGCTCTGCCTCTTATTTTCTTCTCTCAATCACAGTCAGCCCTTATTCCCTCTCAGCAATCTGTCTTAGCTGTCAAGTTTAAAATGTTCTCCCCCCTGCAGTCTTTCAGCTGTAATTCAGCATATTGGCATTACCCATCATCATACAGTTTGCATGATGTCTACCTAATTGCTGTCTTTGCTTCTCCCCTGATTATTTAGCTAGCTCCACCGAACAGGTATTGGTATACCCTTTATTTGGGGGAAGTCTTCTATTACGGGAGCATTTAATTTATCCTCCTGCTTCCTAACCCCCAAATTCCACTGCAAGCGAAAGCGCCGCGCCGCGTCTTGCTCCGAATCTCAAAACCCACAGGAAGCGGCGCGCCGCGGAGCTCTATCCGGAGGGAGGGGGCTGATCCCCCGGGAGTCACAGGCTCTAATGAGAGTAGCGATGTCACACACTCATAAAACGTGTTATAGACTGAGGAAAGAAATAAACAACACCTTACTTCACGTCTCTAAGGTCCCTCTGCTGGTCCCAACCACACAGCTTCGTGAATTATTCAACATCTGTCCGCCTATATCCGTGTAAACAGATTTATGGTGTCATGCATGCAGTGTTATATATTTCTGTACCTCTAAGATTCATTTTTCTTCGTCCATGGTGTCGTGTTGCCTCTGGGACCCTCTGACCGACTGGTGACCTGAAGCTCCTGCTTCCGGTTTTGAAGTAATGACAATCAATTGAGGAATATTACGTGCAAAAGTCCATGCATTGTTTTATTTTGAAACTTCCGGCTACTACACACGGTGACTTCCTGCTGGTGCTTTCTTAAAGACAGTGAATTTACGAGGTTTGGAAGCGGCCGCGGAGAAAATAGACCTGAAGCGTATCGCTCGCGCCGGCGCTTCAGCATCGCGGCGCGGCGCTTTCGCGTGCAGTGGAATTTGCCCGATAGACTACAATGGGAGCGAAGTGCTCCGCAGGTCGCTGTACTGTGCTGTGCTGTGCTGTGCTGCGCGGCGCTTTCGCGTCCGGTGGAATTTGGGGGTTAGTTCTACTCCTGTGGGGCCGCTGGCTGGCGGGGCATGCTGTTCAGCTGCTCCACTGATGCCCATTCAGAGCAAGTTTAAGACTACCGGGCAGAAAATAGCCAGGTCCTTTATTAGGTCAGTCAGCTTGGATTTCACGATGGGTCATCGGACCAAGTGATGGTAAGCCACATGATTAAGGGTCAGGAGAGAGCTACTCTATCAGAGATTGTGATTACCAAATTATTGAAGCATTTTCCTGCACTCATCTAATCGCTACTATGCTCTGGCAAACTGTTTATCATTACTATCATAATGCTATGCTAACACCTGCACTGGCCAAAAAATTGATTACTTCAAGCATTCTGTGCAATTTCTCAATGCATGCATTCATTCAACGTGTGATCTTTCATAAGCTTTCAGCTAAACTCAAGCTGGTTAAATGCTGCACGTGCCGCATTCAGCTCTAAGGCTGGTCTAATAACCTATCTGGGAACTGAGCTAATTGTCAGCTTCAGGGCTAAGTAGTTTGAATATCAATGGTCAAATTCTTAGCTCAGGACCTTGTTCCAGTTTGGGTCCTTTCCGAATTCTTTACAAGACATTCTTGTTATCAGGTCTTAAAAATTGACCTCCATCTCCTGCCCTATAAAATATGTGGTTCTGTGCAATTTGTTTTGTTTGCGAATGTCAGGACAGATAACTGGTAATCATGTTATGCATCAATTAACATTTGGAAAAATAAGTAAATTTAAATTAAGACAATCAAAATATAAAATAAATGGGGTATAGCAAGCTAGCAATTTTACCATTAGATAAATCTTAGCCTATATCGTATCATTTGTCTAAGGTCCGGATTCTGCATGCCATTTGTCACGTCAAGCAGACTAACAAGTTATCATGTCAGACTCCACGTCAGGGTATCAAGACCAGATCTGGGGTTCATGGCTGGGGGTCAGTCATACAGGTTCATGTGTCAGGTCAGTTCTAGAACTCAGTCTCTTACCTGCAGTCATCGGACTGAACAAGGTTCACATAAGGGATGTCCCTTTATGCCATTGCCTAGTTCTTCAGACAAGATGCATTGGGTTAAAAGAAATAATCTCTGCATCATTATAGAATAAATATTTAACATTGTTTGTGTCTAATCCAGTTATATTCATAGAATCCTCTTGTGCCAAGGTAAGGCTATCATTTCTTAGAAGTCTACATCATCTGCAAAGGTAAGGCTCCACCTTGTCTGTTCATCTACGTCTCATTATTTTTGGGGGGTATCCTATCTATCATTCACCATCAGTACCCCTGAAGTACACCAAGACAGCATGATGGAGTCTAAGCGCCAAGAGATTCTGACAGAGACTCTGCACATTTTCATTCATATCAACTTGTATAATAAATACCAGTTCATGCAAACTTGGTCTCTCCTGATTGAAATGAAGCTTAGCGAAAGTTCAGACAGAAAGACCAGTATGCTCATTCAGTCTCCTCTTTCATGCCTCACTCTGCCTACCTGCACAGGTGATTCAAATCTCAGCTGATGAAGGGTGTGCTCTCACTCAAGCACTGAGCCACACAGATCCTGCCACACACAACGGCCTGGCCAATCATCATGGTGCTGCTTTCTTTTAAACCATGTATTTGCTCCACTGTAGTCGGTCTGTTGGTGACATACCAGTGATCTTGGCAACCCTCCTCCACCCCAGGCACCTCAAGTCATCTCACCAGTGTCCTGGTCCAACTTCTCAGAATCCTGGCTCCTTCATCTCACATGCCCCTATGTCAATTACAAACCCAAAACAAGTGAAGTTGGCACGTTGTGTAAATTGTAAATAAAAACAGAATACAATGATTTCCAAATCCCTTTCAACTTATATTCAATTGAATACACAGCAAAGACAAGATACTTAACATTCGAACTGGTAAACTTTGTTATTTTTTGCAAATATTAGCTCATTTGGAATTTGATGCCTGCAACATGTTTCAAAAAAGCTGGCACAAGTGTCAAAAAAGACTGAGAAAGTTGAGGAATGCTCATCAAACACTTATTTGGAACATCCCACAGGTGAACAGGCTAATTGGGAACAGGTGGGTGCCATGATTGGGTATAAAAGCAGCTTCCCTGAAATGCTCAGTCATTCACAAACAAGGATGGGGCGAGGGTCACCGCTTTGTGAACAAATGTGTGAGCAAATTGTCCAACAGTTTAAGAACAACATTTCTCAACCAGCTATTGCAAGGAATTTAGGGATTTCATCATCTACGGTCCGTAATATCATCAAAAGGTTCAGAGAATCTGGAGAAATTACTGCACGTAAGCAGCAAGGCCGAAATCCAACACTGATTGCCCGTGACCTTCGATCCCTCAGGCGGTACTGCATCAAAAACCGGCATCACTGTGTAAAGGATTTCACCACATGGGCTCAGGAACACTTCAGAAAAGCACTGTCAGTAACTACAGTTCATCGCTACATCTGTAAGTGCAAGTTAAAACTTTACTATGCAAAGCCAAAGCCATTTATCAACAACACCCAGAAACACCGTCGGCTTCGCTGGGCCCGAGCTCATCTAAGATGGACTGATGCAAAGTGGAAAAGTGTTCTGTGGTCTGACCAGTCCACATTTCAAATTGTTTTTGGAAACTGTGGTCGTCGTGTCCTCCGGACCAAAGAGGAAAAGAACCATCCGGACTGCTATAGGCGCAAAGTTCAAAAGCCAGCATCTGTGATGGTATGGGGGTGTATTAGTGCCCAAGGCATGGGTAACTTACACATCTGTGAAGGCACCAATAATGCTGAAAGGTACATACAGGTTTTTGAGCAACATATGTTGCCATCCAAGCAACGTCTGTTTCATTGACGCCCCTGCTTATTTCAGCAAGACAATGCCAAGCCACATTCTGCACGTGTTACAACAGCGTGGCTTCATAGTAAAAGAGTGCGGGTACTAGACTGGCCTGCCTGTAGTCCAGACCTGTCCCCCATTGAAAATGTGTGGTGCATGATGAAGCGTAAAATCAACCATGGAGACCCCGGACGGTTGAACAACTTGAGCTGTACATTGTAGCGATATCAAACTGATCAACTTTAAGGAAACTCTAAAAAGGATAAAGAACATTCCTCTCTGACTCTGTGCCTCCATGGCCGTAAATCTTCAAGAGGCCTGTAGCGCCATGAAGCCTGTGTTTTTCTCCTAAGGACCACAACAAGAAGACATGGCATCTGATGTGTTTACTTCTGATTGGCTGAGAGAGTCCGTTCCAAAGTCATAAACTTCTTAGGTGACATCTAAGTTGACCTTTGATCTCCCTGGCCATCTTGGACCCCTCATCCGCTCCAGATGTGGTCTCTGCCCACACAGAAAACCCACAAACCTTTTAAAACTGAAACTTTTTAAATGAAACACTTCTAACAATGTGATATCATATTCTGTCATGACAAATGCTTTGTAATGATGTGACTTGTGTGTTTTTAGCCCTAAAAATCCCCAAGTTAGGAGAAAGTTGGGTTATTATTACTCTGTGTTATTTTATCACTCTGTTTCATTGAAGAATGCTTATGATAGGATTTCTACACCTTAAGTTTAGTTGCAAACCATCTTAAAGGCATGTTAACTTGTATGTCTAAAGTTAACTACCTCTATTTTGTTTAACTGACTGTTTAATAGGATTTGAATTGTTTAATTCTTTCTTACACTTTAGATATACAGTATTTGGTATCAAAGTGATCGCCGTGAGATTTCCTATCCAGTTGGAGTGCTTATATTGGATGTTTAATCAAAACACAACTTAATATTGGCCAAATATTAGTTGATAAAAGTTTTGATCACCACAGAAGGCCCTCCTCCTCTGAGATCCTCATCAGGAGACAAAACAGAGAAACATGCGGTCTTCTTGCTCTCTTGTCCTCTTGCTCTTCTCTGCTCCTTTCTTCTCTTGTCCGTCTTTTTCTTCCTCCTCGTCTTCGTCACCACTTTTGATTTTGGCTCACATATTTTTCCTTAGTTTTTGTCTAAGTTTTGTGACATGCCCGCCGATTCTTTCTTTAAAAGCCAGTAAGACTTCAAAGATTTGCTTCATAGTAAATGGACTTTCGTTATTAATTTCAGAATAGAATTTGTTTGGCCAATGAATTCTTGATTTTTGGAATTAGTTACAAATCCACTTTTTATACAATCGAGACACCAACGCCCAAGCTCCAGCTTCACCTTGACAGAATCTGCCAGTCCAATCTAAGACTTCTCTCCCGGGAAACCTGGGACTACATCGGACAACCTCTTTGGATCCATCGCACTGGATAGAGTGTGGACTTCAGCCCTCTGGACGACAACCAGAACCAGAACACTTCTTCTCTCCAGTAGCTCCAGGACCAGATGAGGCCCGATTCGTAAGAGGCAGTTCTATCTTCTTTCAGATGGGCTTGAGCGTGTCTTGGTTCAATTCTCTAATAATTTCCCTTTGATTTGACCTTTTACAAGTAGGTTAATTCGGAAATTAATCCTCTATAACCACTCCATATGCTTAAATGTTCCTTGAGGGTTCATACCTTCTTTCCTGATTGATAGCATCATTGATTTAGTATATCTCTGACATTTGTTCCTTCTTAAGTGTTTATTTTATTTTATTTTGTCTTATATATTCATTTTAATAAATCACCCTTTTATATTTAAAGTTCTGTCTGTTGGTATTCTATTTGGAAGATTGACATCACTACATGAGAGTTCTGTCTTTAGATTTGAGATTGATTAAACTGATAAGTTTGACTTAATTGATTTATCTAATTTAAATGAAATAAATTAGAAAATCAGCTAATTAAGTTAATTTTGCCTTTTTTGTATAAAAAGGATGGTGCCCCTTTTAATTAACGAGAGCAAACCTAGTTATTAAATGAATATTAATTAATTTAATGAATATTCAATAATATCCAGAAAATAATCGCTACAACATCAAGCAAGAATGGGAAAGAATTCCACCTGAAAAGCTTCAAAAATTGGTCTCCTCAGTTCCCAAACGTTTACTGAGTGTTGTTAAAAGGAAAGGCGATGTAACACAGTGGTAAAAATGACCCTGTGCCAACTTTTTTGCAATGTGTTGCTGCCATTAAATTCTAAGTTGATGATTGTTTGCAAAAGAAGATAAACTTTCTTAGTTCGAACATTAAATATCTTGTCTTTGCAGTATTCAATTGAATATAAGTTGAAAAGGATTTGCAAATCATTGTATTCTGTTTTTATTTAAGATTTACACAACGTGCCAACTTCACTGGTTTTGGGTTTGTACATCAGGGTCCCAGCAGCAGAAGTCTTCAACTCATCCTTCCTGTATTCCTCACCACCACCAGTGTCAGACTCCGGGGGGTGTCCTATTTGTCATTCACCCTCAGTACCCCTGAAGTACACCAAGACAGGATGATGGAGTCTAAGCGCCAAAAGAGATTCTAACCAGAGACTATGCACATTTTCATTCATATCAACTTGTATAATAAATACCAGTTCATGCAAACTTGGTCTCTCCTGATTGAAATTGGAATTTCCCACTGGGAACTCGATGAAACCTCGCCACCCCCAAGTTGACAATGGACGATGGATGCCCCCAGTGTAAACAGTTATTTAGCTCCTGTAATAATCAATTTATTTGCACTTCTGACTGGGGTGTGTCGCTCTAGATCAGCTGTATACATCGTATAATTAGACTTATATTTACAAAAATGCTGCCATTGTGATAATCACATTCTTCATACAACAACACAGGGCGTGCAAACAACAGCTAACAATAGCTAAGTAGATCGACATGTTTTTTTTCCGACTTCAACTCAAACGCATAAGTCGGAGATGATGTCACTCCCATTTCCGAGGGTACTGGAACGCAGCATTATAACAGGCGCCGCGCGAGCTCATGGGTAGCAGCTCTTTATGACGCCGGTAACAGATTCTCCTCACAGTCCCTTTAAACAAATATCAAATCAAATTAAATCAAACTTTATTTCTAAAGCACTTTTCATACATTAAAAATGCAGCACAAAGTGCTATACATGTTAAAAACAGTCTGCCCCCCCCACCCCCCCTCCATTCAAACTCCACCCCAACACATACACACATACACACACACATGCACACTCAGACACACACACACACATAACAAGATTTAAAATGTGTGATTTTAAAATCATGTGGCTGAGTACAGAGGAGCCAGGTCAGGAAACGCCAGGAGGCCGACTGCACTGTGCGCTGCCCACAGCCCAGAGCCAGGATGCCCCCGCCTGGGCATGCCCCGCTACAGGACCAGCGAGGGGCCCACCACTGCAATGCAGTACTGCAGACCCCCCACCTGTCCATGACGACAGAGACATCCCAGCCAGAGCCAACAGCAGCCCCCAGTGCAGGCAGCCCCCTGCTGAGGAAACACTGGAGATATGGAATAAAACATAAAACTGCATTTGCTAAGAATCATAAAGTAAATAAAACACTAATACAAAAATAAACAGTAATAGAATAAGAATAACAAGTAAAAAGAGGGCTAGATTATATAAATAAAATAAAATAAAATACAAATATATAGATAAAAATAACAGATAAAAATTGGGATTAGTTCAAAGCTAAATTAAAAAGGTGGGTCTTGAGCCTCCTTTTAAAAATAAGAACAATCTCTGCAGCCCTGAGGTCCTCTGGCAGGTTGTTTCACAGATAAACAAAACAAATTAGGGGTCATTGCAGGGTGGAGCACTTAAGTTGCCCAATAACAGTCTGTATCATGAATAATAACCACACAACCTTCTTTTTTTTCATTTTTTCTGTCATTTATTAATAATAAAAAAGAAGAAAAAAGTTTGTAAAAAGTTTGTAAACTTTATTTACAAAAGTCAGAATTTAAAAATTTCCTTCCCCAGCATTCAGTCATAGTGTCCAGTGTTCAGCCATGTTCATTTTCAGTGATAGAAAAAGTTTTTTTCCTCAGAAAAGCAAAGACGTAGGTTACACTTGCTGCATAGGGTGTTGTCCACATCGTCATGAGCTGCACAGTCAGTGGACAGTAGATTTTCTTTTAAAGCAACAAGATCATCTACATCTGTCTCCTCATCACTCACAGTATCTGAGTTGATTTTTAAGTTACTGTCTACATTCAAGATGCCATCTTTCACATTCAGCACAGTGTATAGAACACCTAGCTTTCCTGGTATCATTATGAAGTGGAAATAGTAAATCAAATAAATAAATATGCAAGTAAGATGGATGAGCATTTATTCTCCAGGCTAAATAGTTTAAATTCAAATATATCCTAATCTTACTAAAACCTTCAACCAAATTCAGATTAAAGTGTCTGGATAGCTGTTACATGCCAGGCATGAAGCCAATAGCTGTAGAGGGTTCTTTTTCTGTTTCCTTCTGTTCCTGCCTTCCTCCCCCTCCTTCCTTGTTGCTGCAGGTAGAGCCTGATTGAGCTACACCTGGAAAGCTGTGACCTGATTGCTCTGTGAGGCTAAAATGGAGGAGCTGACCCCTGATAGGCTGAGAAGGCTTTAAAAAGAGAGGGTTTCCTGCAGCTCTTCTCTCTTTTTGCTCTGAGACTGAGGCTGAGACAGGTCATGTTGCTTTGCTCCATGCTGCATGCAGGCTGTGGTGGTGGGAGGTAGTTGGGGCCTTTAGGTAAGTTGGGGTACCCTCTACATACTGCACATAGGAAAAACAATTGTTTAAACTCACTAGATTAGTTTGGTTGGTGCCACCCCCTGTATTTATATTGATTTAAGCTTGTTTTATTAGTTTAATCCTAGGCTTTTCGTTTGTTGTTTTGAGATGAAGATTAAATTAAAATAGGTTGAGTTTTATTGTATGTTTGGGTTTTATTTGGCACAACCTTCTTGCCCTATCCCCCCCCCACACACACACACACACACACATTTTGAAAACCTATGTTGTTAATTTGTGTTCAAATAAAAAGGAATCTTTGAGTTTTTGCACTTTCAGTCTGACTCCTGTCAATTTATTTTTGGTTGTCGTGTTAACCTTCTTTTGGTTTTACAAAAGGGTCGTAACAATAGCCTATCTAACCTCTCTACTTATCATTCTAAAAGGAATAAATACTTCACATCCCCACATTCCTGACCACTCTCACCTGTAAGTATCCCCCAAAAATAGAAAATAGTTTTACTCATAGTAATGCATAAACCTGCTATTTATACAGCCTATTATGCTCCCTGCCTATCATCTTTAAAGGGAATACTTCACACCCACACATCCCTGCCCATTCCTGACCACTCTCATCTGTTCCTGAACAATGCTACAAACTTCCACCAAAAAACATTTAGAACCGGTTTTTACCTATAGCAACACAACAAGCTGGGATTTGGGCAAAGCCCGAGAAACTAGGCTCAGCTCAATATTTAATTCACTGTTAATTAGTTTAACTGATGAGACATGGATACTGGATCAAATATTAACACAATATCACACAGTGTCTTGGGGCAACATGAGGTTTGAAAACAGAGGTACTGTACGTGAGGTTCATCTTCACATCTGCTAGGGCTGCTCATCTATTTCAAAATCACTGTCACATTTATTCTGTATGACAGTGAAATCAATATGAACAGACATATCTATTTTTGTTTTAGCAAGGCCTGCATACATTTTTCTGACTTAAAAATCTCAATTTTATTAATATAAACATATATTTTTAACGTATGCACCTGTTGAAAAAACTGAAAAAAGTCACACAATATAATTAGCATATCAGAATTGCCAAAATCTTAAAATTCTTATTTGTGTTGACAGGCAATTTTGACAATATCAATATATATCTGATACAACTTGGCTGCACATCAACCAGCCAATTTATTAGGTACACTTTGCTGGTAGCCTACAACAAGGCTAATGATAGCATCACATAGCTACTGTAGATTTGTTTGCTGCACATCAATGGTGAAAGTCTTCTGTTCCACCACATCCCAAAGGCGCTCAAGATCTGGTGACTGTGTAGGCCACTGGTGTACAGTGAACTCATTGGCATGTTGAAAAAACAAGTTTGAGAAGATCTGAGTTTTGAGACATGAAAAATCCACCATTGTGCATTACCACAATTAATGTAAAAATACAAAAAAACACAGGGCCATTTTTTTATTCTAATCATCTTCATATCAGAATAGTATAAAACCAAATTTAGATGAAACTTGATTAACTTAGCATTGCTGACATTTTCTCAAGTTATTTTAGGTAGGAAACACTTGTTTCCTGTGAAAATGCTCAGACCTCAATACCTCAATTCTGATGAGTGTGAGTTGATGAGTTGAAAGTATTTCCTGGAAAAAATAAAACTTTAAAACAAAAGATTTTGCAGGTAAGCACAACTTTAATGGTATTGTCCAACAGTCTTTACAAACAGAACTTAAAGGAGGGAGATATCAAAAGTTGCTTTAATATTTAACCAAATAACAGACTCTGAAATGCTGTAAAAACAGGAAAGGTAAGTACACACTAAGCAAGAGGCCCAGATCCACATGCTGTGGCGTTACTTCCTGTTTCTGTGGATCAACTGAGCATTACATGGTGGAACTGAACACGTCTTAGCTCCAGCATTCCCTCATTTTTAATTAATGGTGGAGTTTCCTCAGGTTTTTAAATACGTGTGTAAGTGAGGGCGTGGATTGCAAGGGTAGGGGTTGAGGGTGGAGAATTATAATTTTCATTTTATTCAATTCTCTACTTTTTATTTATTTTCATTTTTTCTTCATTTCTATGTAAAGTACTTTTTGCTCCAAAATTTTGTGTGACAAGTGCCACGCAAGTAAAGTTCAATTGGTTGATGTGACCTTGGTTATTGCTTTAAAGTCACATCGAGCCTGTTCATAAAGGAGTGCATGAAAATCATCCAGTTACTTCTTAACTTTGTACTGATTTATTTAAAAACATATGTTTATCAAACAATCCTTGTCATCAATACCCCTGTTCGTTACCAATGTTATTTCAGTCACTTCAGATCTTGATTCTAGATTGGTTCTAGACCAAACTCTTTGTTAGATCACTAACAAACAACCATTCTGGTTTAGTCTCTTAAAGCTCCAACATCTAAACAGTTTCATCACAAGATATAAAGGGGGGGGGGGGGGGGGGGGGGGTAAATTGACTTTTTTTTGTCCATATCACTGATACTACAGGAGTTTACAATCTTTCAGATTCTCAGTGACTGTTTTTTTTCAGGCTTAGAAGGAAAGCTTTTTATTGTATGCGGTTATTCAAACCCTACCAGTGGCAAAATTTTCATTAACTTGCATTTTTCTCTTGTGTGCTTTAGCTTAAAGGCTTCATATTACAGGAAGGTCCATGATGAAGCTAGCAGTGCTGTAAGCAAGCTATTTTAGTATGAATTCTTGCTCCCCTGTTATCACGCTTTATCTCATCTGCATTAACAGATCACCGTGGACCTGTTTTCGTCAAATTTTAACTCCAGAGTGCTTAATTATAAGACAATTCTTCACAGAACTAAAAAAATCAGCTTCTTGACATTTGGCATGTCCAACTCCAGATTTTTCTGAATTTTGAAGATGTCTAGAGAAAAGTTTTGTTCTCCTGTTATTTTTTCTTTTTTCATTCTAAGGTTAATTTTTCCATTACCTCTCTTTCATTCTTAGTTTCTATAGTATGTCTCTTCATCTGTTGTACTTGGTTCTATACTTTCTCCTTTTGCTTTTGTATTTCATTTCTATCATTAAGCGTCTTTCCTATCAGGTTTTCAAAGCCCAAGTTCAGCTCTTAAAATTCTTTCTTTCTCTCTTCTTGGTTCTTGCTGTCCACCTGTAAGATTTGTTTGTTGTTTTATGTCCAACCTCCTGTGAAACCTCTTTGTACACCAGTTCTATCCCTTTGTCCCTCAGCTCAGCCTTTTTCTCTGTATTCTTCCTAATCAAGTTGAGCTGGTTTTTCTGTGTCTCCAGTTCCATTGACAGTCCTGTGAATGTCTCAAAAAATATGTGATTTCCTTTGGTTCTAGCATCTTCTGTAACTCCTCCTCAGTTTTTGCCTCCATCATGAGCTGGTCAGGTTTTTGGTATGTTCTTTCTGTTACTAAACATAAATGAGGTAAAATACACTTTGGAGTGATAAATTGATGACATTATAATCTATATATCTATATATATGTGTGTGTGTGTGTGTGTGTGTGTGTGTGTGTGTGTGTACATATATATACATATATATATATGATGCTCTGGGACTACATGCTCAAATAACAATATTTAACAAAAAAAAACAACTGGCCATTTTTTCATGGTGTGTTTTCTCCACAGATTATAATTGCATTTCATTTTAATGGAATATGCTATTGCGTAATTAAATTTTGTTTTTTTTCTGGTTATTATTATCAAGAGAATTTTATGTTCAATACTGTAAGGGAAGAGATGTTTTTTATCCAAAATAGAGTATCAGTTTTGGAGCAAATAATTGAACCCAAATCAATTTCATTTTATTTCAGTATTTCCCTACCAGGAATCTATCATGTTGTTCTTTTCACACATATAGGGATGTTGGTCAAATATATATTAAAATTCAGTTTCATGCAAACAGTGCCAAAATTTTCCACCAGCCTTAATGCTGGATATAGGGGGGCCAGCAAGATTTATTTTCGTGGGGCCCAAAATCCCTGGCAGCACCCCTGATTACAGGTGATTATGACAGACAGAAGTATTCCGACCAACTTATTGTAGGTGGTAATACATCTATATAAATGGTTACAGTCAGTGGCGTAGTTTACATGAGGTTGGTGGGTTATGAAAACCCACGGGCCCTCTTCACCACACTTCCGATGATTTTTTGTTTGTTTGTTTAAATCCGAGGCGGAATGAGCGCTGCAGCTGCCTTCTCTGCAGCAGCGGGTTAGCACAGAGTGTAACGTGACGTCAGACTGGGTCACTGTATTATGTTGCATATTAAGGGGGGGAGACCCCTGCTGACTTGAACTGATCCATTGGTCCATTGAAATGTGATTGGCTCAGCCGCGTATTGAGACGGACCGAAAACGAGAGATGAAAAAAGACGAAGAAAAGACAGATGCCACCAGAAAAAGCCGCTAGTGGAGCGGAAAAACGTATTGCTCGAAAAAAAAAACATTTAAGAGAAGATGCAGCCAAATGCGCCAGACTTCCGGATCTTTTCCGCCACAGTGGGGTCCGAGTCGCTGCAGCGACATGGTGCTACATCATCTCAACCACACAAACGCAGCGATTTCACCCATATAAATGGAGATTAACCGCTATTTTTAAACTGATAAAAAGTGGTTGTAAACAATAATGGTCCACATGTAACGGGCTTGCACTTAAGAGTGTTTCCCATACATTTGTTAACTTGTGATTATTATTATTTATTATTATTATTATTATTTAGTTTCAAATCTGCATTTGCTTCTTCTGGACCATTTGACTGTGCTTGCTTATGATGCTCTTCTGTGCTACTTTAAATTTTTCTGAACTCCACCACCGCCTGGGCATGACATTTCAGGCCTCAGAGCCATTCTGTATGCACAGAGATAATTCTGTGGTGTGGACAGAATTGTCTCTGATGAAAATATCCACTAAATACATCCATAAAATAATCCATATATGCATAGTCCCGATAATTGTTCAGGGCACAGACAGAAAAGCCATACATTACAAATCATTAATTTTCTATGTCAATAAAAATGAAATCCTTAGGCTTTATTATAACATTTATTACATGGATTAAAGTTCTCCGTCGCTGCGACAGATATCCGTCAACCGGGCGGAGAAAGTTTGTTTGTGTGTGTGCGCGCATGTGGGTGTGTGTGTGTCTGTGTAGGGGGGCAAGGAGCTGTCACTGTTTGTGATATTAATGGACTTTGATGGAGGACGAAGAGCGGCCTCATTTACTGTCTAAACTCCGGAGCCGCATGCGGCTCTTAAACCTACTTGTTGCTGCTCCCTGCAGCCCGCGGTTCCGGAGGCGGATGCCGCTCTTTAGCTCGGTGTCCCTCCATGCCAGTGATGTAGCAGAGGGAGCGCCACGTTGTCTTCGTTTTTTTATTATCCGTGCTTACGGTACGAGCCTGCGGTTGCCAGTTCTTTGCAGTGTAACGGCGCGTAAGGCCCGCTGTGACGATCGGCGGGTGCGTAAATACCTCTTCTCTGATGTTGGCTCACTCCCCCCGCCCCCGCCCCCCTGAAGTTTACTCGCATCACCCCTGCACCTGCGGCTCCACACGACTTCTCCACGGTGGAATGGAGGGCAAAATATCTCTTTCCATACAAAAGTTTGCCGACCCCTGGTCTAGCAGATTGGAGCAGTTAAGCAATAATCAGCAGCAGTATTGAAGAGAGGCTGAGATTAACCCTGTGATGCACGAATTAATACTTAAAATGGTAAAAAAAAATGTTTTGAATGCTTTTATTACAAAAATAGCCTAAATAATAGATAAATGACAAAAAAAATCCTTAAAAAAGTTTAAAGGGGGGTCTTTGATCAATTGTTGCCATATGGCAAGAATATGCAATCATGGAAAGTACCATAAAATCAACATTTTTGAGCAAAAAGGCATTTTATTTCAAACAAGACTCAACATATCTGTGTTATACTCTTCCAAAATGAACAAATAAACATTTATATAGTGAAAACATTGTATAATTTCAAGTTATCTAAAATATCTGCTCATAAAAACCCAAAACCTTGAACCTGACTCAATAAAGTAGGAGTTATCATTCTTTATTTTCATTTCATTCAGTTTTTTTCTGTTTCATTTCATTTGATTTCAAATCATGTCAGTTGAATTGATTTGATTTCATCCATTTGATCTGATTTCATTTCATGCCTTATGAAAGACAACAAAGCAGTTCCTCTCAACGTCTGCGAATAGAAACCAAAAACTTGAACCTGGGTCCATTAAGTCCAATCTATCATCCTTTTAATCAATTCATTCAGTTGTTTTTTTCTTTTTTTATTTCATTTGATTCATTTAATTTCAACTCATTTCAGTTGATTTTGATCTGATTCCTCCTCTAGTTTGACAGTTATTTCTACCCTGCTCTCTTTCCCTCTCCTGTAGAAGTAGCTGGGATGCATCTTTTATGGAGGAAAGTAGATACTATTTCAAAGATAGCCAGAAAACTACCTTAAATTACAAATATATATCTATATCTATATATCTATATCTATATATCTATATCTATCTATCTATCTATCTATCTATCTATCTATCTATATATATATATATATATATATATATATATATATATATATATATATATATATATATACAGTGTTATTAGTTTTGAAACATAAACAAAAGGTGTAAACAGTCTCAGGATAGTTTCATGCTATGTAAATGAATGGAACTCCATTAGGTTGTTTACACTAAGAATTTTCCATATTTGCATATTGTTGCCATATGGCAACAAATCTGTTTTGGCATATTACAAAAAATGTATAACAACAAAATTTAATAATGTGAAAAAAAATAAAGTTTACTTACCCCAGATAGTGATTTAATTTTTTTTTGTGTGAAAAATCTCCAAAAATTAAGACAAGCTTGGAGAGCCCCAGACAATATTGTTTGGATGTCAAATGTCCATTAGCAAAAAGGACTGGCAAACAAGATATCCTGGTCATGCGGCCTCATAAATTCTATTTCTTTCAAACTAAAAGTCCCCTCTTCACACCTAAATGTAAAAACATACATTTTATTTCACAGTTTTTTAGAAAAATGAAGATAAAGTATTTGCTGCCATATGGCAACACTATGCAATAGAGGGTTATATAGTCTGTAGGGCCTATTTTACAGGGCGATCTGCAATCACACTTTTTTCTGCTGTACTATTATTAAACTATTGTTACTGAAATACTAAAAAATGGAAGTTTTGTGATTTATATCCAATTAATGACAATAGTAAGGTCTATTGTTACATTTTGAAAACTGATTACAGTTTTGGAGGTAATAGGAGGTAATGCAGCCCCCGACCCCCTTATACCACCACCAACACAAAAAATAATTTTCAGTCAAATGATTTTTTTTCACTTTAATCCATGTTTATTATTAAGGATATATTGAGGGAGAGCATGAAAGTGAGGCAGCATTAGGTGCACAGGCAGAGCGCACTTTCAGTCACCTTAAACTGATCAAGACTTATCTGCACTCAAAAATGAGAGAATCTCGCCTCTCAAGCCTGACATTACTTTTCATTGAGAGAGAGATGTCTGGGAAGACTAACTTAGACAAGGTTGTTGATACATTTGCAAGAATGTAAAAAAGAAAAACACATCTCAAATAGTTGCAGTAATGAGAGGTTGTATCCAGTATTTTACATTTTTTTTTAATTTTACTTTTTTTCTGTCCTCTATTCTTGTGTGCAATGCGGCATGCCAAACATGCAGGCCCCTTTGACACATATGAAAACCCATGTGGAATACATCCCAGCTACGCCACTGGTTACAGTTAATCTTCTTTAAGTGAATTTTGGCCGTGCTCTACTTCCTTTGTGTCTGAGCCTTTATCATGTATTACTTTAATGGGAATGGCAACCCCTGGCAAACGTTGATTCTTGGTGTCGTTGGTTTGTTTCTTAATCTTCTCCACCTGTTCCTCTACTTTCCCCTTTTTGTTTTTGATTTCATTTATATCATCAAATGTCTTTTTCATCAGTTTGTCCACACCCATGTTCAACTCTTGAAGTTCTCTCTTTCTCTCTTCTTGGTTCCACTTGTCCTCTTCTAAGATTCCTCTGAGTTTGTTATATCCTTGTACTTTGTTTGTTGTTTTATCTTCGTCCTTCTGTGAAACCTCTTTGTCCACCTGTTCTATACTTTTGTCCCTCAGCTCAGCCTTTTTCTCTGTATTCTCCCTCATCAAGTCGAGCTGGTCTTTCTGTTTCTTCAGTTCCTTTGACAGTCCGGTTAGTGTCTCAAAGATGTGTGTGATTTCCTTCAGTTCTTCCTCCTTCTTCTGTAACTCCTCTTCAATTTTTGCCTCCGTCATGAGCTTTCTGTTGGTCAGCTTAAATAAAAAAAAAATTACAATACAAGGACAACATGCAAATAGCTTTGAAATGTTAAATGGACAAAATTAGTTTACTTTTGACAAATAATTGTTTTATGGTAATGAATATCAAATAATGACTCATTAAGTCTCAAAAATGTGTTTTATGTTGGACTGTGAAAAAATTAAAACTCTTTACAACAGGAAGCCTTGTATATACTGTAGTTGTGTAAATGCAAACACAAAACAGTGACTTTTTTCTTATCCGCTAGTTCGACATCTATGAATGACAATGCTGTTCGTTGTAACTATATTAATATTTGCCATTTATTGCTGGGATTTGAATCTACTAAGGTCTCAGCTATTGTAAAAGAACCACATTTATTTTCACCTTACCTGTTTTCAGTTTTTTCCATTGCCAGACCAACAGACCAGATGCAGCAACAGAGATTAAGGCAAACAACACAGCAAAAACTATGGACGTGGTGGGACTCGAAGGTACTACAAAGAAATCATCTGAAATGGAAAGAAAAACAAATAAACAATCCAGACTTGCAGTTTTGCATAGAGATATAAATGATGTTTGTGTGTTTCATGTATTCAAAGCTGGATTTGTTGTTCCTTTCATCAGGTCTACCTGGAACATGGATGTGTGCCTCACTGGTCCAGTTGATGCTCTTCTGTTGGAGTTTACAGGTGAAGATGTTGTTGTGTCTCCTTGTCACTGTCACCCTGCTGCTGACATCGAAGAGACCGTCTGGACCTTTGACTGATTTTTTCTGATCAGCAGGAAGGACGTCTCCTTTACTGTCCAGCCACAACAGGTCAGGTTCAGGATACAAGCCTTTGGACTCACAGTCTATCATCACTCCACTGCTGACCTGATCATGGCCCACTAAGCTGATGGCAGGTGAAGAGGAAGCTCCTGAGGATGGAAACATGCAAATAATTTTAATTTTCTTGGTATTTGTTCAGGTTTGCATCAGTCTCTGTTATAGTATCAGCCTTTATCTCTTGTTGATAATGCTGTAGTCATTTTATTTTCTCTTTAGCAATGTGAGGGGCTGGCAGTATGACACAATGATGTAAAAAAGCTGAATTTTATGTGCCATGAAGTTTTTCCTCCAGTTTTATTTGCCACCAGGGCCTGACTGATAAGGATTTTATTGAGGACAATGCTGATATTTTGCCCAAAATACAGCTTCTCGATTAATTGGCCAATTAATTTAATAAATATTAGTATATAAATTATTATATATATATATATATATATATATATATATATATATATATATATATATGTACATATATATACAGTCCTGCTCGTCATCATTGGCGCCCATGAAGTTTAAGTACACAATGTGACAGTACAAACAGTTTCTTTACAAACCTCTCTCACTTTGCTCTACATCACTTTAACAGACTCAAACTTGGCAAAAGTAATGTTCACATATTAAGCTTTGTAAATTATACTTCATTAGCTACTATGATCATGCAGTCATATTTAGAATAGGCAGTTTTTATTGCAACCACTTGAAGCCTTCAAGGAAAAGAACACCCTACCAACAATTAAAGTGATATTCCGGGATGAAACAACTTGGGTCCTATCACAAGGTTAAGAGCAGAAATTACCCCTACAGCAGTGTTTCTGTGTCAAAGAAGCCCATGTCGCTGCGAGCACACACCCCCTCCGTTCTCCCGTTCTGCTCCTCTGCTGTTTTGGCTGGACTCACACGGGGCCATATTTTCCTTGATCAAAAACACAAATAAACGGACTCCCACCGAAAAAGTCTGATATCGGTCTGCATTCACGCTTTATTTAGAGAATTTTCAGCGGGTTACTTTCACTCAAAAACACCGCTAAATAAGGGTCTAGTTCTCGTAGCGCCGTGGTTCGGTCTCCGCGGAAGAGACTCAGAGCAGCCACAGCTGTGGTTCGGAGACCGAACCAGCTCTGAAACTAGACCCTTATTTAGCGGTGTTTTTGAGTGAAAGTAACCGCTGAAAATTCTCTAAATAGCGCTACATGGTGGAGTTTCCATAATGGGTTTGGGGCTGCTTTGCTGCATCGGGTACTGGAGGCCTTGACCGTATCACAGGAATCATGAAATAATTGAATTATAAAGAAATTTTAGAGCCAAATGTCCTACCCAGTGTAAGAACACTTGGCTTGAGTTGAAGATTGTTGGCCCTCCAGCAAGACAAAGACCCAAAGCACACATCCAAAAGCACACAGGAATGGTTGAAAAGGAAGAAATGGCCTGTTTTAAAATGGCCAGCAAAGAGTCCTGATCTCAATCCGATTAAAAATCTTTGGTATGAGCTGCAATCTGTCATTGGGGGGAAAAGGAAACCTGCAAATGTTCAAGAGCTTGTACTATTTGCATAGGAAGAGTTGGGAAAAATACCAGGTGAGAAGACAGTGCAAGAAGCTTATAGATGGCAACAAGAAACATTTGGAGGCTGTCATCAGTGCCGAAGGGTGTGCAACAAAATACTGAAAAGCGGTGCCATTATTGCAGCATGTTTTTTTTTCAGTTCCCTCTTTGAAATTACAATATGTAACTTGTAAAAATTATTAATTTTTGTTAAAGTATTTTGGACCTCCAATTCAAATATCCTTATGACATAAATTTGGTACATTTCAATTTATTTCTAAAGATATTGTTAGAGTAATAAAATATAATGAAGAGGTGCCAATAATACTGAGCAGAAGTATATATATATATATATATATATATATATATATATATATATATATATACATATATATATATATCAGCTGCGGCTGTTGTCAGTCAAGGAGGGGAAGCTCATTTTTCTCCGGCCTACATCATAAATTTGTTTATTTAAATGTAAATTCTAACCGTTCCTTTTCAAGAAAATGATCTGTGACCCTGTCGTACCAACTAGGTGTCTTTTCCGAGGATTTTACCAGTGTTCACTCAATGGCCAGCAGAGCTAGACTGCTTAAACGACCTAGGCCCATTGTGTTGTGGGTGTAAGACTTGAGCCGCTTTAAACAAAACTTAGAAGATGCTCCGATGGAGGGTTTTACTTCAAGATCGCTGATTGGCTCATTTCACTGTCAATCAAAAAGGGATTTGGCCTCAGACAGATCATCCAATCATCATGCAGAAGCCGAGCGTCCAGGCCGGCCCACTGCCTCATAGACCCCCAGAGACGCTGAGTGTCCGATGAATGGGACAAAGCCCTGTGTTTATCCAATGACCATCCAGTTTCTACAGTGGAACAATCCACTCTATGCTTCCCCATCAAAGTCAGAAGACGCTCAGCGTCCAACTGTGTTAAAGCGCTGAGATGCTGCAGGGATGAATGAGAAGGAAGATCAGCCAGTTACCTGTGATAAGTAGCAGATTCTGAACAAAAGATGAAGGTATTCTAGAGCATATTTAGTCAATGAAATGTACACACAGCAGTACATATCACCACTTTTTTTGGGGACATTTTCGGGGAAGCTGAGCTTCCCTTGCAGTCTTAGAGCTATATATATATAACAATCATACTCTTTATATTAATTTGAATTCTGGTGTCCCTTTTTATCATAGATTTCTCTCAGTAGATGTAGATGTTTTACTGCTGCAGATCAGCCTCATTCAAAATGAAAAGCAGAATTTCATGAAAATGACCCACAAAGTGTCACTCACTCACCTAACGGGATAATCCATCTTGTTTTGTAAGTCTCACTGTGAGTCCTTTACAGTACTATTTTAAAACCACATTTAGTTTTTCAAGGACAATTCATGTCTTGTGTGGCTGCTAGTTATCCCTGGCAAGCCAACACCTCTATGTAATCAACCAAAAGGGAATGTTGCACTTTCTGGTAGACAATGGGTTGGAAGGGTGAGTTATTTCATTTTATTTTTACCTCCATCAGAACATTGTTTTTGAAGCATTTCTTTACTTGTTTGATTAGAAATAGAATAACTCAAAATTATCCACAAATTGTTTTTACATTTTCAGGGATAGTTGGCCACGGCATAAGGGAGAAATTATTGGTAGTGCCAGTGATCTGAATCTGGATGGGGACCCACGAACATTTTTAATGGTTTCTCAATTCCATGTGAGCCAGTTTTCCACATTCTCACAAATAACTCAGTAAAGGCTACACTGGATTTTGATGACAAAAGATGAGTAAATGGATTGGTGCAGCATCTGCAGTGTTACAGACTGCACCAAACTGTTGTGCTAAAGAGGGAGTTAAGCTTCAAGGCTGGTATAGACCAATCCTGAGAAACACCGGACGTTGTCAAGCCGCCATTACTGCGGTGGTAAATCGGGCAGCTGGCATACATATGACTGACAGTCATCAGTAGAGTGGACTGAACAAATTTTTTTTTTATCACCGTAAAAAACATGCCAGGGCGATCTGGGAGAAGGTGTGCTGTTTTAGGCTGCCACAACAGTAGTGTCTAACATCATCAATCCAACTCTTCATCCTGCTCTCACAGCCTGCCAGGACTGTACTTTACTGTACCACAGCACTGCTGTACTTTCGATAGTAGTGACGCCATCCACCACAAGATGGTCGCGCCCCCAAACCCAATGCAGATGTAAATTGATTGTAGTTCTCAATTACATACTATATTGTTCTTACATTATTTTATATATCCATTATTTGTATTTTATACGACCAGCTCTCTTTGTGTAACTATCATGTAGCGATACTCCCTCCTGTTCAGTGCCAAACACGTAAGCAGCACATGGCTAATTGAATATGCATGAGCTGGAGCTGGTTAGCTTAAGGCTATCCAGGCTAATTGCAGTGAGGACGTAAAGCCGATGGAGTAATAAACAGCAAAATGACAGCACTAAACTAACAAACGGAGGACAGCACTTAACTGTAGCTGAACCAGAGAACCCATTTCTCACGGCTGGATGATAAAGTTTAAGGGGAACGAAGATCGAAATTGTAAGTGGGTAAGTAACGTAGTTCATGTAAAATGCAGACGTTATTTTTTCAATAGATATTTGACATGAGTAAAATTTTTAGCTGTGAAATATAACAAAAGTTCTAGCCCTTAGTTTACAGTACTCTTGTGGTTCTGTAACGTTTTGATTACGAATGTTCATGCAGCTGTCTCAGACAGCAGGTGGTAGTGGACGCCCTGTTCCAACACCACAGTAATGGCAGCCGATGATAATGGCGGCGCCCACAGATCAGCCGTAGGATTGGTCTATACCTTTGCTCTAACTGTCACTTATGGTCACTAATGGACTCTGGGTAATATCCAAAAGAATGAGGAAAAGAACCAGCCGGACTGTTATAGGCGCAAAGTTCAAAAGCCAGCATCTGTGATGGTATGGGGGTGTATTAGTGCCCAAGGCATGGGTAACTTACACATCTGTGAAGGCACCATTAATGCTGAAAGGTACATACAGGTTTTGGAGCAACATATGTTGTCATCCAAGCAACGTCTTTTCCATGGACGCCCCTGTTTATTTCAGCAAGACAATGCCAAGTCACTTTCTGCATGTGTTACAACAGCGTGGCTTCGTAGTAAAAGAGTGCGGGTACTCGACCGGCCTGCCTGTAGTCCAGACCTGTCCCCCATTGAAAATGTGTGGAGCATTGTGAAGCGTTAAATACAACAATGGAGACCCCGAACTGTTAAACAACTAAAGCTATACATCAAGCAAGAATGGGAAAGAATTCCACCTGAAAAGCTTCAAAAATTGGTCTCCTCAGTTCCCAAACGTTTACTGAGTGTTGTAAAAAGGAAAGGCGATGTAACACAGTGGTAAAAATGACCCTGTGACAACTTTTTTGCAATGTGTTGCTGCCATTAAATTCTAAGTTGATGATTATTTGCAAAAGAAGATGAAGTTTCTCAGTTCAAACATTAAGTATCTTGTCATTGCTGTGTATTCAATTGAATATAAGTTGAAAAGGATTTGCAAATCATTGTGTTCTGTTTTTATTTATGATTTACACAACGTGCCAACTTCACTGGTTTGGGGTTTTGTATAATGGAACAAGAAGGATAATGACAAGTTAGGTGCATTTAAACAAGACCACAATTCCGTCCATTTAATGAATAAATAAGATCACAAATAAAGATACTGGGCTCTAATTTCGTGGCGCAGCACAGGGGGCGCAAGCCTGGCGCACCCCGCGCAGTGTTTATTTCGTGCGGCGCACCGCCGTGTGCTGCCAATTTGACAATTTGGTAGACCGTCTGCGCAGAGGTGGGTGTGACGGCGCACCAAGGGGTGGTGATGGCGCACCTGGGGGAGGTGTCGACAGATTCGGGTGGCGAAGTGACAATTTCGTGCCAAAAACAGTGCAGAAAGTGCGCTGAAAGCACGCCAGCTCCAACCTGGTCTATCTTCGGCGTAGGGCAGAGCGCACCCTCCGCAACTGTAATTTGGTGATAAGCGCACATGTGTGCACGCCTCAGAGGCAGGTTTCCAGAGTGTCAGGCACATTTTAATGCAATAAACAATCACAGCAATCACTTTTTAATGTAACCGTCTGAACCAGCAGATACATCTATATCTATATTAACTGTACCGTCACATCTGATGTCGGATTAAAGCTGTTTGTCATCATGGAAACTTAACCTGACGGCAGCTGGAAGTTTCATGCACATCTTACAAATCAACAATAAACACCCTTAACATCTGATACTGAGTAAATATCTGGCTTCTCTCATTTCATTAAATTCAAAGAAAAGAGGGAGAAAAAAAGACAAAGAAAAAGGAGAGAAAATAAATGGCTGTCACTTTGGATTTACCTGTGATTTCCCCTATCCCTCTTTTTTAGTCTTTATTTTTAACGTGATCTAAAAAGATGGAGAACATTATTGCAAGGAGGATGAGGGGGAGACACCGGGAGAGTATACAGTTTATCACTAAAGGCTCTGCTATTTGGCAATGACAAACCAGGAATGCAGGCGGATCACAAGTATTATGAATGGATAAGCCAGCGGGTGTGAAACTGTCTCTTGTTTTTTTTTTTACTCCTATTAATGACAAAGGTACAGATTACATCTGTCCCGGGAGCTGGCCCACACAGTGACGCGCTGTCCATTCTCCTGCTGAATGACAGCAGCTCTGACCGTCTCCAGCAGCGGGGATCATTCAGACCAATCAGACGCTGCGCCTTGGCCCCAGCACATTTAAAGGCGAGGAGAGGCGCTCATTTGATTGGTGAAGGCAGCGATCGGCTGTGTAAATCCCACTCACGTCTATTCTCCTCCTATTCTGACATTTGCACGGAGAGGCAGAGACGTGGGCGTGGACGGGCAACCTCTGCGCCCCTGTGCGCCATGAGTTCGCCTCTCTTGGCACTGCAGGAAACTTGCAAAGTGTGCAGGTCACACCCAGTCCGCGCGGCGAAGGCCGGCGCAGGTAGGTGCGCCTGCGCTTGCTCCTGGTCTACGAAATTAGAGCCCACTCAGTTGAGGTTTCTTTCTGGGACATCCGCCTCACATCACCTCACCTCGTGGAGATCCTTTTTGGAACCTGGGCGATGACATCACATTATACAATAATTAATATCTCAAGCTGGTCTTCTAAGTGCGAGCCAAGTTCTGACTCCCCAGTGACGACATACTCATACCAGAAGTTTACATTAAAGCAGACATTCAGATCAGATCAAGCCAACCTTGAGAAAGAAAACAAGTAGCAAAACACATCTCCAAAAATGGGCATATCATTTGGAATGTAAGCTTATTTTAATGAACTAGCCTGTGTGTGTTTGTGTGTGTCTGTGTGTATGTGTTTGGGTGTCTTTGTGTGTGTGTGTGAGTGTGTGTGTCACCCTGGCCCACTCTGACACCTCAAACTACTGATATCAAACACACACACGACCCTTCCTGTATTAGCAGATGTTTTGACCTTTAGCTTTTGAAATGTTTGAAGATAAAGGATACAAGCTGTTGAAATGAGATTCCTCAAGGTGGCTGGGCTCAGACTCAGAGATAGGATGAGGAACTCAAACATCCTGAGGGAACTCAAAATAGAGCTGCCACTCCTTCACATTGACCAAAGTCAGTTCAGGAGGTTCAAAGATTCAATTAGGATGCCTCCTGGTCGGCTTCCTGTGGAGGTTTTCAAGGCACATCTAACTGACCCAAAATCCACTGGAGGGATTAAATATCTGGCCTGGGAATGCCCTGGAATCCCCAAGAAGGAACCGGAAATTGTGGCAGGGGAAAGTCTGGGCTGACCTGCTTTGCCTGCTCCCTCCTTGGCCCTAGGCCTGGATAAGGAGTGGAAGGTGGATCGATAGATATTCATGACATTTTCAGAAAACATTGGTACAAAGGAGAAGTGATTAGATTAAATGGTGACCCCAATCTGGATTTTGAGGGAGAGTTGGTCATAGTTCAAGAAAGAACTGATTGCATGACAGGATGTTGATCCTGGAAGTTTTCAAGGACTCTTTTACACTGTGAGATAGGGCAGTTTTTTAAATTTTTGACAATATATCATTTAACATTGAAGGAATTGCTTTGTCTGAGCATTCTCTTTTACTTCACATTAATTGGGAACATTCTGTAGAGAGATCTGAAACATGTCTGTACAATGCTGGGTAATGTTTTGCTGCCCCCAGTGTGTGTTATTTCTTCAAGCCTGCATCAGAATTAAGATCCTGCTTCACTATCAGTGTAGACTTTACTTGGTACAGACCAACACTGAAACAACTGCATCCTCTAAAGAGGCAACAATATTTTTACATTCATCACTAGGCTCAGCATATTTATGACAGTCGTACTTCTGTGAAACAGTAATCCTTTTATCCTACAAGCTGTTTCACATTGATTTTTACAGCCAGTCCGACAAACATGGTGTATTAACATCAGAAATAGATCACACAGGAAGAGGAAGTAGAGACTGATATTGTCTTGTATTGTAGTTCTGTTAGACTGCTTCAGTTAGCCGTGAGGCATCATGGATTTCACATCTCTCTGCATCAATACTTGTAAGTACAGGCTCTTCTTGTAATGTTATGAATACATTTCATATATATATATACTTTTTTATCATTCTGTTCTCAGTATTGAGTGCAGGCTAACCACAGTTCTTCATATTTTTCTCTCAGTAATGGTCCTGATGTTTCTGCTGGTTGCACAGGTTACACCGACTGGCTTTGTTCAAAATGCTGGTAGGTTTCATGCTCAATTTTTGCTTGGTTCTGTTACATGCTTATGAACTTCCTCCATGCAGACAAGTATCTTGGAGTTCCTGTCAGTGACATATACACAGGGTTTCCAAAAGTCTTAGTGGACTTAGATTTTTAAAATTTAGGGCCAAAAATTTTGATTCCACTTTGCCAGACCACCTTTATTTTTAGTATAAGTAGACTTGTATTTTATTGCTTTTAGGACATTTTCTAGCAATGCATAGTATATCTGTGCTGTGTGGGTATCTTCAGACAGACATTCAGACATACACTTACACATTGTGCCAATTGCTTTGAAAACAGAATCAACAGACTAGCTGCAAAGGGCATTTCTTTTTTTTATTCCTAATTTTGGATCTCTAAAGTTGGTTATAAGCATTGGAGTTTCCAGAAGGAATTTATGAATCAATCTTTCATCGTTATTTAGAGAAAATAGTTCTGCCTTTGATAGCTGTCTCTTTCCGCCACATCCAGGTGTTGCAGGTGTTGCAGCCACTGTTCCTTTAACTTTGAACTTGCAAACTATGCTTCCATCCTTACCTCAAGGAAGATTCAGTGCTTTTGTAAACCTTTTGTATCCTTTCCCGTCTTTGTGCAAGGCAAAAATCTCTCCTCTTAGCTTTTTGGACAATTCTCTTGACTTAGTCAGATTTCTAACATGTCATCAACCAAACTCTCGCCAGTACAGGCCTTTTAATTGTGCTTCAGCTAGCACAGCTGATGCAGCTAAAGCACTTGATTAGTTGCACCAGGTGTGCTTACCACCTGATTTGCAAATTTGTGCCTTTACAAGGAATTCTATGCAGGGCGAGAAGAATTTGAGACTGTAGTAGTCATCAAAAGTGGTTCAAAAAAGTTTTGTTTGATTTTGAAGAAACATCTGTTAAAATTAGTTTTGTTGAGCTATTTCAATTGTTTTTGTTTTATTTGTCTTATTTGTTTATTTCAAACTGCGGAAAATTGTAAATTTTGCCAAAAAAAAATGCAATGAGGATTGAATGATTTTGATTCCAACTATATTGATAGAGGCTTTTGATATTAGTTGAAATTTGTATAGGAATATCAGCATGTTCCCAAAAATCCCTTTTATGCATTCTTAATACTCTCTCATTCACATTGTGGTGATATGCATTTCTCACAGTCAATTCAAAAAGTCTTAATTTCCCCATTTTAGGAACACTGGAACAAATTATAGCTTACTGTGACCACAGTTTTACAGGCAAATGATGAGCAACATACCTATGTTCAACCAGCTAAGATCATAAAATAATGTTAATATCATTTGTTTTCATTTGTTACGGCCAGATTGATTGAATACTTCTTGCATTAGTCATGAATACTCCAGTCCAGCTAAATCTAACAGCTCTCTTCCTCTGGCTTTTTCTTAGGTGAAGCTTTCCAACCACGTTTTACTCCAGACAGGCAGCAGTTCTTTTTGTATGAAAACATCAGCATAAGCTGTGAACAAATCATGGGACTGACTGAATGGAGGGTGATGCAAAAGCCCTTCACAACAGTCCAGACCAGTGTTCACAGTTACAATCAATCAACACCAGACTATGAAATTGATTCTGCTTTATACAGTCACAGTGGAAAGTACTGGTGTGAAAATGCAGATGGAGAAACAAGTAATGCTGTCAACATCATTGTCACAGGTGAGTAGCTCAAACTTGCCAACTAAAGTACATGAGTCAGAAATTCAACCAGTGAACAAAAGGGGATATCATTATTACTGAATTGCTACACTGAAAAGATTATAAACATAAACAATAACAATGGACATTTCAAATATGACTTTTTTCTCATATATTTTGCCTTATTTTCCTTACTTTTCCTTTGCATTACTTCCCTCTGATTTTCATTATCCGTAAACAGCAAAGTTCACTACATATATTTGATAAGAGAGATTGTTTTGCATGGTTTCAGATATTAACATGACAAAAAATAACTTGACCTTGAAGAGAGCATGGCTCTGATTGACACTGATCATTTGATACACATTTCTGAAACAGTGGTTGGGGCAGTTCTTTATTAATGCTGCATTCACATGAAAGCCATTTTGGCAAACTTTTGCCGACATATAGAGAATTGTCAAGCTGTGTCAAGTTAAGTAAGGCTAACATTAGTCTGGCAATGTCGTTCATTGGATAAGTTCACAGATTTTACAAGCTAGTAAACATCGGCAAGAGCTGACCTTTGCCTACCTTTGCTACCCTCAGTTACAGTTGTGTCCCTGTGTTCTGTACCTGTTGGCAGATGTTGTTGCCTGCCTGCTCTTAGCTCAACAAACATCAGTGGACCTACAACAGAGTAGTAACATGAAATTAATATTTTTAAGATTTTAGTCCTGGCACAGGGAACTGTTGTGGAACGGTTGATGTTTGACAACTCTACACATTGCGCCCATAACTGACATAAACTTGTATCAGTTTAGCACAACAAATATCAAGTTTGCTCTATAGTGTATTTTCAGTGGTGAAAGTGAATGCGGCTGGTATTTGTAAACACGCCACAAGTGCTCAGTAATACCTACATTATTTGATTTTTGAAAGGAGGGGTGAACCTAGGCTTAACAGGTCTGGGTCTGATCCTGAGAAGATGAAGGACTTTGAGAAGATTCAGTTGGAATATGAGCTGGAAGTCCTGTGATATGAACATTAGCATTACATCTTTGTTACAGCAAGTTGAAAATCTGTCAATAATAAGTCAGTCTGATCAAGAACGTCCTACTCCACCAGTACAATGTTTTTTTTCCACTTTAGATTACCCAACCTGTGTTAAACACTGCAAAATTGACCACAGAAATGTACCTTCACCAAATTTGGATTATTGTTGCTTATGTGTAAAGCTTAAAGTCAGCTATCTGAATGTGGCATAAATAACAAACCTCAGCCATAAATCAGGATTTCAGATCTAGCATTGTATGTCTGTGAGAGGGGATGGAAGGTAAATTCTGGACTCACTGCTCAAGACATAAAATAAGTTAACATTTGTAATTACTTAGAATAACTTGGACAATTAAAGTTTTTATATTGAAAGTTACCATGGCACAATTAATGTATTTAATCTAAAGTATAAATCGGAATGCTCATTTTAATAAACTTAAAACAGTATTCAAGCCAATCAAATCTAGTCTTCAATACAATGACACAGGGTTATTTTTTCCTAATATCTTGATATTTTACAGATGGAGATGTGATCCTAAACTTTCCTGCTTCGCCAGTGATAGAGGGACATGATGTCAGTCTGTTTTGTCAACATATTTCATCAAAATATCGACGCATAGCTGAATTCTACAAATATGATATCCGTCTCAAGACTGCATATGACAGCAAGATGACCATCAGAAATGTTTCCAAATCTAACGAAGGTCTCTACAAATGCGGAATTGAAGCTGCAGAGTCACCAGAGAGTTGGCTATCTGTCATAAAAATAGGGAACAACTCCTATCCAGAGGTTCAATCTCCAGACCAACGTGTTTCTCCTCCTCCCCCCCAAAAAGTCTTTCATCGTCTCAGCTTTCTGTGGATTGTTAGCGGTGCTGTGGTAACAGTCTTGTTTTTGTCAGTGATGGGACTATTCCTCTGCCAGACACATAAAGGTACAGCAATGAACTTACACTCCTTTGTGTTGCAATACTTTTGTACAGGCGTATGATTAATTGTTGTTGAAAAACAGCTGTGGACAAAGAACACAAAATGAATTATTGAATAAAGGGATGGATTTGCCCTGTCAAATAAAGCCCCAACAGAGCTACTGTTACACTTTTAGTATAGTAAGAGTACTGAAGTATTTACAAAGTACTTTTTAATAAAAAATGAAACGTTGTACTTTTAAAATGCATGAGTGCAGTTAAATCACACTTGTGCACATTCTGCTTTATAATGTTTATTTAGAAAAAAGTGATATTCTTCTAGTTAAATTAACAAGGTAACTTTTCACATTTATAGCCCTAAATAATAAGAACAATCAAAAGAAGCTGATGACCATAAAAGCAGCCAGGCTTTGCAGTGAAAAACAAATACATTTTTAAAAGCCATATAGGGAGGAATGTTCTCTTTTGTTCATCTTTATTTTATTATATTCAGCTATTTTATCATTTTTCTTGATTTTTTAATACTATAAGTATTTTTTCACTGTTGATGCAGTAAAATTGTCTTAACACTGCCTACTTTCACTGCTACACTACTATTTTTCTGTTAGTTTTACTAATTGTTAACATTTTTCTTTATGAGTAATTAATAAGTTAATGGTTGGAGCTCTGCAGTAAGTCAAACAGAGGTGCTTGATAAAAGTTATATGAGTGTGTTATCATGTGTGCTATCATATTAACCTGCGACATACTACAAGTACAGGGCAAATAAAGACACTAATACAGTTTATTTCATTAAAAAATGAAATGAAATAAAATAAAAATTAAAAAAATATTTATAAAAAACTTATAAGTGAAATGAAAGTGAGTAGCAGTAAAGCCTCCCGGCCAAAGATTATACTCATGTAAAATACAAATATCCCAAATGTGTATTTAAGTACATAAATTATGCAAATGTACCTCTCTGTTCATCACAGGTCAAGACTTAACAACTGAAAGTTGACTTTAAAGTTGATTTTATTTTTAAAATTATGTATTTGTCTTCCTGTGTAAGTTACTCTTCCACTTTTTATTTTTTTGTTGATTTAAAGACTTACATCTAAGTTGTCTTATAGCAACATTTTATCTGTTGTTCCATCCAGTTTTTCATTTGTTCCATTTGTTGTTCCATTTGATTACAAAATTAATTCTAAGTTCCCGCTCAAGTGAAGGTCATACAGATCTTTGTCATAAAGACAATGGGGCAGAGTGAATAAGACACACTTCCAAAATGCATGGGACAGATATTGTACTGGACACGTTAAAAGAACTCAGAGTTGATTTCCACAGTCACTCACATGCTTATCCTTTACTAATAAAAGTGATGTGTTTCATGTTCAGATGTTGAGCAGGGTCCAAAACTAACACCAACCAAGCTTCAGTAGTGGTTAGATTTAATGTTTGGTGAGTAAATTTCAGAGGGTTATAGGCTACAAGGAAAGTAAATATTTCTGTCCAAAAGTTCTGGATGAAATAGACTGATATTTTTGTTATTAATTAAAATGTTTGTCATTTTTTGAAGAATTGTTCAGATGCCAGTTTGCAAGTTTGTCTGCCTTTGCTGTTTCTGATCTTTTTCTCTTACTTAGCAGCCATTTTGTTCCTTGCTTGTACTGGGTTTTTTTGCCCCCATATCTATCTTAATTGAGTTTAACAAGCTTCAACAAGGTGCTGGAAACACTCCTCAGTAGTTTTGCTCCATACTGATATCCCAGATTGCCCATGTGGAGAGGAAAGCCATAGATTGACAGGAACTCTAGTTGAGAGGCAGAAAGAGAGAATACAACTAAATCTTTTGTAACATTTTGCCTCATTTTGAAACTTAGTTTGTCTGTTACACATCATCTTACATAAATGCATTGAGCTGCTGTCATGTGATTAGCCGTTTGTTTTCACTAACAGATGAACAGGTGTACTTTATAAAGTGACCAGTGAGTGTTTCTAGGTCATACTCTATGACTTCTCCAAAATATTTCTTTGCTCTGATGGATCATTTCTGTTTTTGTGGTTCTTCCAGCCTCAGCAGAGCACAGTGATGATGATCCACAGCAGGCTACATGTGATGTTGTGAAAAAAACAAGAAAGAAAAAAGGTAAAATGATTCTGTTTAATAAATCAATGATGATTCTTTAAAAAAACATTTTTTCATCATGTTTTATGAAAACTGGATCTGAATTCATATATTGTCTACCATTTTCTTTATTTCAGTACCAAGTGGTGATGGTGATTTGGAGTCTGATAATGTCACTTATGCCCCAGTTGAGAACTTCAGATTTGAAAAAGGTATTTCATGAAATATAGCAATAATTCTTCCTTTGCTTTTGATTAACTGTAACTTTATCAAATAATAATGATTTTTTTTATTAAAATATACTGATTTAAGCCAAAGTTTCTTATGTGGATCATCAGTCTCAACAAGACTTAAGCAGAATAATTTAAAAGATAGATGAAGGAATATGACCTTTCCCTAAAATTCAAATTCAAACCTTTTTTTGATATTAGCTGTTGTCCAGTTAATTTTGGAAAACTTGATGGACCCATGGTAACCTGACACACAAGATGGACAGTTCTATATTGGAAATAGTTCACTAATCCATCTGAAAATGTTTTCAGAGGCAGAACCTTCAAAAACAACAGCAGCTTGTGATTGGACAACGTTAGGCTCATCACACTCATCACAGACCAATCCGTATCAATCAATTCTATGTATGACATAGCATACGTAGTGGCTATACATAGCGGCTAACAATGACTAACAACAGCCAACAGCTGTAAGCTGTTATCTTAAACTACCTTAGGACTGTCGTTTTGCATTCAATTTTACAGCACAGATGAATCAATTAAGACTTTTTTGTGACATGAACCTACCAAGGAGAGCAAATTTTGCCAATCGTCACTGAGTAACCATGATGACCACAGGCTAACCGTCATGTCCGTGGAGGATTTCCTCATCTCTTCCAGTTTCCCAGCAGCAATCCCTGGTCAGGGGAAGAGCAAAAACATCTTCAAGTTATGTTCATTCCTCTTCTTTTAAAGGCACAAATTAGTTCATTTGGGTAAAAAGAAAAAAAAAACACAGGTCCTGAGACTGCTTCTGAAGCCACCATTCAGATTCTCAGTCACTTCCTGTTGCCATCACGTCCGCTACTCCCAGAGATGGTTACAGTACACGAGTGAAAGACTCGCACTCGAGTCGCACTCAAGTCACATTTTTGGAGACTCTAGACTTGACTTGACTCGACCCTGAAAGACTCGGGAATTGACTCGATTCGAGATCAAAGACTCGTGGGCAATCTTGATTTTATGGCTGTTTTTTTGAGTGTGCCGGAAGCGTTTCTTCCCCTCCCTTACTTCGCCTCGCTTCCCTCCCTCTTCACGGCCGTTTCCAGACCTTGTAAATTCACTGTTGTTAAGAAAGCATTAGACAGGAAGTCACCATGTGGAGTATCTGAAAGCTTAAAAAAAAAAACACACAATGCATAGACTCTTATGCGTAAATTTATTGTTTGTCATTACGTCAAAACTGGAGGCACGGGCATCAGGTCAGCAGTCAGTCAGAGGGTCCCAGAGACAACACGACACCATGGACGAAGAAAAGTGAATCGTAGAGGTACAGAAATATATAAGATTGTATACATGACACCATACATCTTTCCTACACGGATATAGACGGATAGAAGTTGAATAAATCACAAGGCTGCGTGGTTGGGACCAGCAAAGGGACCTCAGAAGTGAAGTGAGGTGTTGTTTATTTCTTTCTCAGTCTATAACATGCTTTATGAGCATGTGACATCGTTATTCTCATGAGAGCCTGTTTCTCTCCAGGGATCAGCCCTCCCCCTACGGGGCTGTGCACCGCGGCACTGCTCGTCGCTTTCAGTGGGGTTTGTCTGTTGGAGCAAGACCGGGCTGCTTTCATGGAATTTGAGGTTGCGTTCCTCCCACATATCAGTCATCAGTCAGTCATCATCAGCCATCATGGCAAGTACAAATGGAGCAGCTGCCAGAGAAACTCCACCGCCAGCTTCGCTACCTTTTATATTGACCTAGTGCTACAAAAACTTTCAACAGCATGGTCATCACCACGTACTACTTTATTTACCTCATTGTTTTGTTAAATGCCTTATAGTTTCTTTTTGGCTGCTCATGGCAAGTTTGTTTTGCACCTGACCATGGCATGCATGTGCACTGCAGATACTTTTTCAGAAAGACAAAAAAATCTGAATAAAAATTTGGGTACACTATATATTTATAGTATATAAATATATAAGTATAGTGGATATACTGTATATTTACATATACATATTTATAAAAAAAAAAAAAAACTCTTCTCTCACCCACCCCCCCTCTCCCCTTGTGAGGGTGGGTGGCTGTTCATCCTCTTCAGCTCCCAGGTCCTCTACCAGAGGCCTGGGAGCTTGAGGGTCCTGCGCAGTATCTTAGCTGTTCCTAGGACTGCACTCTTCTGGAGTGAGATGTCTGATGTTTCTCCAGGGATCTGTTGGAGCCACTTCTCCAGTGTGGGGGTCACTGCCCCAAGTGCCCCGATGACCACAGGCACCACTGTTGCCTTCACCTTCCGGGATTTCTCCAGCTCCTCTTTGAGCCCTTGGTATTTCTCTAGTTTCTCGTGTTCCTTTTTCTTGATGTTGCTATCACTTGGGATGGCTACATCTATAACAACGGCTTTCCTCTGCTGCATATCTATGATCACAATGTCCGGTTGGTTGGCCATTACCATTTTGTCGGTCTGTATCTGGAAGTCCCACAGGATCTTGGCTTGGTCATTCTCTATCACCTTGGGAGGTGCTTCCCATTTTGACCTCGGGGTCTCCAGTTTGTACTCTGCACAGATGTTCCTGTACACTATACCGGCTACTTGGTTATGTCGTTCCATGTATGCTTTTCCTGCCAGCATCTTACACCCTGCTATTAGGTGCTGAACTGTTTCAGGGCCCTCTTTACATATCCTGCACCTGGGATCTTGCCTTGTGTGGTAGATCTGGGCCTCTATTGCTCTGGTGCTCAAGGCCTGTTCCTGTGCCGCCATGATTAGTGCCTCTGTGCTGTCCTTCAGTCCAGCCCTCTCCAGCCATTGGTATATATATATATATATATATATATATATATATATATATATGTGTGTGTGTGTATATATATATATATATATATATATATATATATATATATATATATATATATGATATATATATATATATATATATATATTGTCCATTGCCTCCTTCCATTCACTGCCTCCAGAAGAGTGCAGTCCTAGGAACAGCTAAGATACTGCGCAGGACCCTCAAGCTCCCAGGCCAGAAGGATGGACTTTACATCCCCCCCTAGCCCCCACCACCTCCTCCCCATCATCATCATCACTCCTCTACTCCTCTTCCCTGACTGGACTATTCAGCAATTAGCCGATTGAAGTCGTTCGACAATGGAGGGAAGACAGATATCCAGGATTTCAGAATCAGGCAGGTCTGTCTGCTCTGCAAGGCTCAACCCATGGTTCATAAAAATCTATTCAAATCATGATGAGATAGACAGGAATAGATAATAAGTACGATGTATGTGTCTTTCTTATACAGCCACATTCTCAGACTAATGTTCTGCAGAAAACACTGTAAAACAAAATGATATGGATTGGGATGTATGTAGTCAATGACTTAGGGCCATAGAAAAAACAAGCAAATGAGGATAAAATGATAATTTAATTTGCTTCCTTTTATAAATTATACTTCCGTAAATTTCAACTGGACTAAGTTATTGCTTAGTATTGCCTTAAAAATATACTATAAGGAGTCGTCTCAAATTTTCTTGAAAGTATTGTGATATCATTTTAAGGCTATATTGCTGACCTCTAACATTTCATGACAGTTTCTTTCTCCTTAAAATAATAAAACAACATGAAAACCAGGGAAATTAGGTGAAACTTTGATCAACAATTCCAACATTTGCATTCATATTTGTTTTAAGTGTACAAATGACACAATAGAGACAAACAAAAAAAACATCCTGCATCACTATCTGAAAGTAAATCACAAATTCTGTGCATTAAACTTCTTACAAACTAAATAAATGCATGACACTGTTTTTTTTTTCTTTTTTCTCATCCAGGATCAAACAGGTCCAGTAGAAGACAGAAGCACAGTTTATTGGAAGATGGTGACATCTATTCTGCCATTAGGCACAATTAATAAAACGGTGACATGATCTCCATCTCTTATATTGTATCACATTATTTATGTACACAAGTCAAGGCTGTCCTATGGAAACTAATTCAAGTGTAACTGCACAAGTTCTTAATCATGTGGGTTTTCATACACACAGATATGACCTTTTGGTTGCCTGAAAATGCACATTTTTTGAACCATGTCCCAGAGTGGGCAATCTGAAAACATGACCTTGCATTTGCATGTGGTCAACAAATGTTTTTAGAAAGCATGATCCCATCTACCTTAAACTGCATGCGCAAACCTGAGAACAACAGAAACAATGGTGGAAGAATGTCAAGCTATAATATATTTATGAGACCACCACCCAATGTCAGGTTTATTTCACAGCTAGCCTAAATTAACAGTAATGACAAAATCCTTTTTTTTTTCCTGTACTTTTTCATACAACATAGAAACTCTGTCTTTATTGATAATTTACAAGTGAATATAAAATTATGTGTTATTCTTTCATTTCCATACTGACAGGTTTACAACAAACAAACAAAAACATGTAAATTACATTTTTAAATTAGGATGTTGAGTTTTAATTATTTAGTTGCATTCCTAAACCAACAATGATGTTTTTGTGGTTGATGCTTTGCTGGACATTTTCTGTCTTATCAGAGAAGCCCAGTGGGATGATTCAAACTGGGTGTGAGAGGGTGAATTCAGCTGTAAATTCCTCAATCCTGTTCAGAACATATGTTCAATTACAAAACCATTTTCAGTTTCTAGCAAGATTTTGAAAAGTTAATAGAATCTTCATACAATGTATATGTATATATATATGTATATGTATATGTATATATATATATATATATATATATATATATGGTAGGTAATCTCATACATTTTGATATACAGTATTTTGATATTTATAGTAAACACACAAACACATGAATGAACATTTAGTTCAAAAACACGACTGTATCAAACACCAATACAAAAATATGCTTCTGCATCAGCAAATAGACTCCTGCACTTGTAGCCCTTAATTTTGCATTATTTCTGTATACAAAAGTTTTATTTTGTAAACAGCTGCAAATAATAAAATGGATAAAACAAAAACAAAACTTCAATGAACCATGAATAGAGCACAATCTTTTAGTTCTACCAGAATTACTGAATGATTAGTATTATGTTTGTGGCCTTTTTCATTGATAAGTTCATCTTATTGAAATAAAAAAAAACATTTTTGTTGTAATAAAATGTGTTACTTTTTAAATTTCAATGAATGATTTCTTGAATGATAATAAAATAACTTTACATTAAATGATGGGTTTAAAGTTATGATCAGTTATTAAAATATAACTTTACAATAGCTTTAAAAGACTTACAAGATAGTTTGATATGTTTAAAGGCTAGTTTGCATGGAGTCCCTTAAATTTTCTGGTTTACCTCTAATATGGCCCTGGGTAAAAAATGTGCTGGATAGATCATTACAGGTAAAACTTTAAAATTATGCAAAATACATCAGATTTTCAACATTGTAAAATCATTTTCAATTTCTTTTTTACTGATTTGTCATGGTGTACCAATGCATGTGCATTAAAATAGGTGGATGGAAAAACACAGCTGTCATAGTGTGACCACTGTACATTTCAAATAATAGTTTTAAAAGGTTTGTGTGGTTGATGCTGATCTTAATCTATAATCTTCATCATAACCACATTGTGTTTATGTTTTTCTAAAGCTGTGACTGTAGTTTAACAGTTTAACCACATTTTCATATCTGCTCTCTGTCATGTCTGATTCTGTTACACCACAGAACTGAAGCAGCCACTCTCTGTTTTCAGATGTGTTTATTGTACGTTTCCATTAACACTCAAAACCACGATCTTTCCACATGTCAGCTTTCCTCCCACTTGGTTAAAAAAACAACTAAGGAAACATGTACAGCCTTGTGCATGACACTTAAAAAAATAATGTTGGGTATTTGAGCACAGACTACAAGCATATGATTTGAATTTTATAAAGAACGTGTATCACCATGTTTCAAACTTGTAACAAACCCTACCAGACCATTTATTCCTTTTTATTTATGTCGACTGTTTCTGCCTAAAGGAAACACTCCAATATTTTTTGTTGTCATGTCTTGCCTCACTCCAGAGTCCATGGAAAGCAGACAGACAACATTGAATTGAATTGAATTGAATTGATTTATTTATTTCGGTCACGTCAGCACACTTATACAGCATCACACATTGTCAACAGTTGATCAAATGTACATGTCCGAAAGGGAAGACGGGAGAAGCAGAGCTTATCTAGTCCCGTCCCCATTTTCTCAATATTTAGTCTCCTCTTTTCCGCATATCATCAAATTATTATAAATTTTTATTCCATTTACAGAAGCATGACATAATTTTTGACTGTCCTTTAGTGTCCGTATTTGACATATTATGACCAATCCTATGTTCCGCGTAAGGCAGAGTCCATTGACTATGTATGCAGTATCAAGAAAGAGATGGATTTAGACCGCCAACCTTGTAGCTTACCTTAGCTCAAACATCAGGAGTATATGGGCAAAGCTTCATCCTTCATCCTGCAGTGTGCATGTGCAAACCACCACGAAAGTGCCTCTCAGCATGTCAACAAACAAAAGCCTCTGTTTACAAGTAGAGGGAGATTCCTACTGAAGATTATGGCTGACTTTCTGAAATAGGACGAGGATGATTTCTTCGAAACTGATGCAGATTACAAACCTCATCTATGTGAACCACAATATACAGAGGAGGATCTCTAGGAGGATCTCTCTTCTTCCAGTCCTCCACAGTCCAATCCTTATGCTCCCTAGCAAACCCTTTTTTCTGCTTAGCCTTACTGATTAGTGGTTTTCTTAAGGCTACACAGCTGTTCAGTCCCAATCCCTTGAGTTCCCTTCATATTGTGTGTGTGGAAATGCTCTTACTTTAACTATTAAACACACCCCTGAGTTCAACTGTTGTCTTTTGTTTCTTCACAATTTGATTTGGCCAAACGTTTAAGTGATTCACCGATCACCATCATTCAGGATTTTATTCTGACCACATTTCTTCCTCGAAGTCGATGGTTCCCCACTATCCTTCCAGTTTTTAATAATGTGTTGGACTGTTCTTAACCCAGTTTTAGTAGTTTCTTCAATCTCTTTAGATGTTTTCTCTGCTTGATGTCAATGATTTGACCCTTCTTAAACAGACTAACATCTTTTCCACGACCACAGGATGTGTCTTTGACCTGGTTGTTTAAGAAATAAGAAGCTATTCGTTGCATCAGCAGAGGTTAAATAACTTGTTTCCAGCTGAAAAATCCTCCCATGCAGTAATTATCCAATTAAGAGGCTTGTACCTCGTACTTGTGGTTGTTTTTTAATCTTGTTCAGTGTCCTTGAGTGTCTTGAAAGGCGCTTTAAAATAAAATTCATTATTATTATTATCATTATTATTACTATTATTATCTGTTTGTTTAGTTAAATCCAGGTGGTGATTTTTTTTTTTGGCTAGGCAGTGTTTATGTATATACGCAGTCAGCTGTATAACATACAAACATTGGGCAAAATCTTTTTCTTCCCCTAATATATTATTGTGTCCTTTGAAATAAAAAATAATAATAATAAGGTTAAGATCTGCTTTTCAAAAGGGTGGCTTGATTAAACATTTTTTTAATGTTTTGATGAACAAAGATCTACTGATTTGACTGTGAAGCCACTTGTGTATAAATGATATTCGACTCTCTTTGACTTTGTAACAAGAACACATTCAGTTATTGGACTTAGATGGAGCAGTTTATCAGTCTGAGACATGGATGTATGAAACTTGATGAGGTATGTATTTTTCTTTTCACAGCAAGTCTATTTCATTCTATTTATTTTATTTATTTATTGGTTTTAAATCGGGAACAGCGCATATTAATGAACATTTTTACAAATGTAAATATGCCAGATTATTGATCCTCTTTGAATATTTCATTAAGAATCTCTCTCCATTCTTGATAAATCCATATTACACTGCAAATTAGCTTCCTATCTTTAATTGTTTACTGAGGCCACTTCCCTAATGGCAGTGACTTGCATTTCTGTGGTGATGGGTCAGATTGTGTTTCTGTTGCAGTGCTTCGACGGTTCTTCCTGTCATGTTCATCTGTGTTTTAAAAGACTGTTCACTTCTAATGAAACATAACTGAAATCTAATTTAAGAGTGTTCAGCAAAGGCATACAAAATAGATACAGTGTATGATTTTTTTTATGAATTACAAAAGACATGGCTGCATCTTTATGCTATGGCCACACCGGACGCGAATTGGCAATTTAAAGCTCGGGTCTACGATTTGAAACCGCAGCCTGCCCCTCCTTCCCTCACCTCTCCCCTCCGTGTTCTAAGATCCTGCCCCCAGCTCGTGTCGCCTCATACAGCCTCCTTCGGCAGAGCTATGAGCGACTAGCACAATATATCAGCAGCAAACTCAATCAAAAACAGCTCAGCTCAACTGAAAGTATCAAACACGACAGACATCTCCCTTATAACACACAGCAGTAGCCATTTCAACTGGACCGGCGGCAATGCGGGTTTGGCGCCGCCAGAGCGGAGCCGAGTGTGGGGGAGGATTAATCTTTCTCAGCCTGTCCTCCCCAGCTCAGCTTACAGTGCTAACGATTAGCAGCTAACAGGCTAACCCGCTCCCCTACAAGTTATTAGCCCGTACAGGCACAAACTAACCAGAGTTATTCAGCAGACATCTCACACTGTAGTAAACAAAGCCATTACCTGATCAACCAGGGGCGAAACGGCCGATGCTGAAGGTCTGACGGCCGGCTGAGGCTATTCGTTAGCCGTTAGCCGTTAGCCGTTAGCCCGCTAAAAGGCCTCAACCCGCGGGCAGAGCTCCGTTGGGCCCGCGGGAGAGGGAGGCGGATTCCCGGGTTCGGCGCTAGGCTTTTCCGGCTCCATGATAGTTCAGTAGCTAACGCTGCTAGCTGCTCACCGGAGGTAGAGGGGAGGAGGCGGGACCATGGGCAAGATGCTGCGTACTGCGTAGTGAGGGAGACGAGGATTGGATGGACTCATGGACTAACTCACGGACCAATTAATAGTTGCAGGTTCTTAGGCTTGATTGGTCAGCTAGTATGCAGCTTTTCAGCGGATATACTGAATGGATTTTTTTCATTCTTTTTGGTCTTTATACTGTGTAGATAGGACCATAGGACCATAACAGCCTTATAAACGGTGTTATTAATATGTACAAAGCTTCCAAATCGTAGACCATAGCTTTAAACGCCGTAAAGCCTGTAACGCGCCACGCTTAACGCCTGAAGCTGGACGCTGGACATTTTGACAAGCTGTGGGACGACGCACTTCCGGGCGCAGGTGCAGTAGAGAGCCGGAGCCGGTCGGACTCAGTGATAATCCATGCAGGCAAATCCAGCTGGAAACGAATATTTACAGAACTTACCTTCAAAACCTGTCTCCTCAGCGACTTTCACCCAAGCCTGCTCCTTTTGTTCCAGTCTCTGTAGAGGACACACACCAAGTAGTTTAGCTCCGGATGATAGCAAACAGCGCAGATAAACCTCTCCACCATCTTTGAGAGGGGGTTTGAGCAGGAGCAGGAGGCCGGGGCGTCACACATCATTAAATCAAACTGTCTCCTCAGTGACCTTCACCCAAGCCTGCTTCCTTTTGTTCCGGTCTCTGTAGAGTATACACACCGAATAGTATAGCTCAGAATGATAGCAAACAGCGCCGATAAACCTCTCCTCCATCTTTGAAAGGGGCTTGAGCGGGAGCAGGGGGCCGCGGAGCGTCACACGTCAACAAATCAATGACATCGGCCAAACGCGTCCAACGCGCCGCCCGGGGCGAATTTGCGTCAAGACACGTGTTGCATTGACTTTGTATGTAATCTCGACGCGCATCCAGGCGAATTCGCGTCCGGTGTGGCCGTACCATTACAGTTTAAAACTCAAACCTGTTGCACATGTTAAAGCATGATTCTGTAAAACATTATGTGTAACAAATTCAAATGTTTTTTAGCAAATAAGTTTGAAACAAGCATGAAAAACTCATTATGGGAATGATTATCATCTTGTTGCATGTTTGTTTCGACTGAATTTTCTCTTTCAGATCTGCAGACAGTATCCATCATGGACAATCATATAATATCTGGTGTTGCAGTTGCAGTTGTAGTTCCTCTCCTTACAACGTTTACTTGGATATGTAAGTTAGTTCAAGGTTTGGGGATTTTCATGCACTGTATATATGAGAAATCAAGTACATTGTGTTTAATACTTTAAATAGTTCGAAGAACATATGATGGTTTGTGATGATCAATGTAAGGGTTCACTTTTAGGGAGTTGATATCTTACATGCTGATATTGACATGCATAAATATAATTGTCCTACTTCGTACATTGTTATTTGCAGATTCATGCCAATACACATCCCCAATCAATGTAATTACTGGTTTGATTGATGAATTGATTGATGAAAGATCTGAAGTAATTTAAGTCAGAGAAGTAATTCCTTAGAATGAAATGTTCATTTTTTTTTCACCAAGTCCTTTTGTTTTAAAAAAATACAACTTAGAGAATTATGGTACATTTACCCAATATTACAGAAAATTTACAATTTTTGACTAATACACATCAATGAACATAGCCCAGAAATGTAGGCATACATTTCTATAATTCTTGATTATAACCAAAGTCCCATACTATTGTATGACAAGTTCAATATCATAAAGTTAGTATCATGCACTGACACTTTTTTTTATTTTTGTTTTAGAAATATTTGATTTTCTCATATATTTTTAAACCTGTAAATCCCACACAAAGAAAATTTTGGTTCTTTTGGCTTGTTTGCTGGTTTTTCTGTATCATGAAACATTAACAGAAACAAAAATTGTAGTGTTACTGTTTATTTAACACATTATATATTCCTGAATTTACTGACATCTGCAAAACAGCTAAATTGGGAGCTAATGGGTTAAGACCTTAAGTGGCATCAAAACCCATTAAATTTGATTCTCAGTGACATTAAAAAAATCATTCTGTAGTTTCAAGAAAAAAACACTTCAAAATATATAATATAACTAAAACATAACATTTATTTAAACTATTTAATTCACCAGATATATACATGTGCAAAAATGTGGAACCATTGTAAATTGTTTCTTGTCAGTGGGAAAGTGGTCGGTTGGCTGGACCACGTGGAGGAAGAAAAGAAAATGAGGAAATGCAAATTCCAGCTAAAATAAAACTTGAATTCAGAGACTGGTCACAGTGCATTGGTGATAAAGTTGGAAAGGTATTTAGCAGTACTTGTGATATTAATTTAAGCTTGTTCCAACTGGTGTCAGCACGGTCAAATCACATATGCAGTCTGATGGTCATATATCGGCTGTAAGAGGGACAAAACTAATTTACTGAGGCACATGGCTTGAAGGAGAACAAGTGTTACCCTCCAGTGTGATTTAAGTTCTCTCTCAGCTCCATAAACTCTGATTTGTTTAGATGAGATATTTGAAGGGATGGTTCCATATTAACACCATCTTTTTTCAAAGAGACTTGTATGATTTTCTTCAGTTCACAGTCAGAACAATAAAGATTTTACATTATAGCATTAAAATGGCCTTTAAAAGCATTAATTGACTGGCTGACTTCTGCAGAAACCGTGTGTACAGTATATATTGAAGGGTCTATCTGGTGTGTCTGGTTATGGCCGTGCATCTTATTGATTTGATCAGATTTTGGTCAGATGGGAGCTCATCAACCTGAAGGTTCCTCTTCAGGTGTAACAGCCCTCTCACCTACATGGTTGTAGGATAGTTAAGGTAAAGCCTGAGCAGCTCTAAGACTGTTTGTTAAGACTTTCATTCCTGAATCCTTTTGTCTCCACAGCACAGTCACAGCTGATCTGTCCACATCAACCAGTCACAGCTTGTGTTGGTGATGATGTCGTCCTGCCCTGCCGCCTTGACCCTCCCACGACCGCCAGTTCGAGGGCTATAGAGTGGACCAGACCTGAACTGGACCCCAAGTACATCCACATCCACCAGAATGGTGGACTGGTGTTTCAGGGTCAGAATCCTCTGTTCAGTTATCGTACAGTTCTGTTTGTGGACCAGCTGGCCAAAGGAAACGTTTCCCTCAAACTCTTCAGAGTGAAAACCTCTGATTCAGGAAAATATAAAATCTTCATCCCCTCGTTATCGAAGGAGGCGTTTGTCCAGCTCACTGTGGGGGAGGATGGAGAGGTTTGTCAAGGTCAGTAAGGACATTTCTGTCTATACTGAGTGTGAGAGTTTGATTTTGTCTTCAATACTTTGATGTTAATCTGTTTTTCTTTACTTTGCACAGTTTTTAAAGACTTCCACCCCATGTACATCTATGGGGGTCTTACAGGCACAAACTTACATCATTAGCCAATGAGCTTACTTTATGTGAGAGGAGGGGGTTCAACATAAATGCTGATTTGTGAATTAACTTTTTTTTTTTAAAGAAATCTGATCAGTAAGACCTTTGTGTTTGTTATATCCTACCACCCCCTTTAATAAAATTATAAGGTGAAATATGATTTTTTTTTTATAAATTTGATGTGTAAAACACTTAAGAGAAAACACCTGTCCAGTATTTGTTGTTATCACACAGCCTGGGCCAAATTAGATCAATGTTGTTCAAAATTTAAAAAAAAAAAAAAAACAAATAAACAAAAATGTTACATAATCTCTCACATGCCTCACCTGAGAGTGGCATGTCCACTCAGATATAAATGCATGTACAGTTTTTCACTGTGTCACACACTACAGTCCCAATCCTCCACAACTTACAGAGCAAAATAATTATTCAAAAATAAAGCATAAATGAAAAATCTCTCCATTTTTATCTGTTCTCTACAAATGATGCTTAAAACATGCTCAGTGTTGGAAATTGTTCACTGCTGTCATCTTAGTAGATCTATACGACATTTAAATACAAAAATTCTGACACAACTTTTAAAAGAAGGAGGCTGCTGCACAATCTGTCATTGTTTCTGCAATTACAAAAATCCTGTGTTCAGGAAGGTCTAATTTTTATGTTTCGTACATGTTAATGCTTAAGGTGAACATATCACACTTAAATATGCAGATTCACCATGTTTATGCTGTGAAAAGAGCCCTGTAACACGTTATGTCTAAAATACGTATGTATAATTTTTTAATGGAAACATTTTAAAAAGTCAGTAATGTAAATTTCACATGTCACAAGTTCAGAAGTAAATGACCTGATAGATGGGGTTATATAAAAGTAATAATCCTCCACTTGCTTTAATTTCCTTTCTGCAGGACTTTAAAGGTTTTGTTTAACCACAAAATTTAGAGGTGTAATAATAAATCAATGTGCAGAAATAACCAATTTAGCAAATTTTACTAATTAAACATTATTTGCTATATTCCCTTCATATTTTTGATATAGTTTTACAACTTTATGTTCAAGTGATAAAAGTTTAAGTCATATTTTCCACCCTCATAAAATTTTAACATCAAGAAACAGGAGTCTTTTATTTTGGAACATTAAACTGAGACTTTTAAGATAAAAACACAAGAATTAACACCTCTACTGGACTTTAAAAGGTTTGGAAATTATGCTGTCATCAGAAAGTTAAAAAGCTTTGATTTTATTTTTTGTTTTTAAGGGTGATACCATGTTTGCAGTTCTGTATTGTTTTTACTTCTAAATGTTTTGTGTATACTGTTTTGTTTTGTTTTTTTACTGAAAATCTTTATCTTTCCCATAATCGTGTGTTTTCCCTCTTTTATAATTTCAGGAGATTTGTTGCAGGACAGCTGTTTGCCATATATTCCCATCAGTGTGGTGTTTGGTGTCTCGTTCTTTCTCACATTGGTTCTCCTGTTTTTTCTGGTCTGGAAATGGAGAAAAAGTGCAGGTGAGCAGAAATGGAAACCCTTTATTTCTAATACATTATAGAGTTAAATAAGAATTAAACAAAAACATCACACATTAATTTAAAATGACCTGAAAATTCAGCAAACAGATAAAAAAGTTCCTTTCAATAATTATTTCTCACCATCAAATAAAGATCCTGAGATGTAGTTTATGTATAAATCATTTCTCAGTAAGCTGATTTTGTCCTTTAACAACTCAAACCAGTTAGAATGAAAATATTAACCTGACATGTTAATGCTGAATGACAGAAAAGGCACGGCTGCGCATTCAAACCGGAGGGCAGCTCCTGATGGACGTCATTACGGAGTCAGAGGAGAGACAGGCACGACATGTGAGGAATTTCACTTCTGGACAAAGAAGTTTCACAGAAGGACGGAGATAAATCAACAAACAAAGCACAAGGATATAATAAACTCAGAGAAATCTTAAAGGAGGACTGCTGGAACCAACAAGAGAGAAAGAAAGAACTTCAAGAACTGAATATGGGCATTGACAAACTGATGAGAAAAACATTTGATGATATAAATGAAATAGAAAAGAAAAAGGAGAAAGTAGAGGAGCAGGTGGAGTGGATTAAGAAACAAGTTGAAGAGACTATAAGAACCAAACTGAAGGAAAGCAGAAATAAATTTTAGTGTAAAGAGTTTACTGTGATCAAAAATAATTATTAATAATTTTGGCCTAAATTGATGCTGATGACATGAACTTTAACATCTTCACCACAATAATCTGGATTTGACCTTAGAATTTTTAGTTTAGTTAATTTAGTTAATTTACATGTCAATAAAACAGAGGGATAATTGATTCAACAAAATTTAATGAAAAATGTTTTTTGTTATTGTGTAGGTTTTTTTCTCTTAATGTTGTAAAGAATAAACACATTTCCACACTAATTTATATAATATTATCATAATATTCATCCTCAGCTTACACATCCTTCATTCAATGTCGTCAAGTTGGATCGTACCTCACTGTCTGAAACAGAAAACATTCAACATGGCTGCTCACATCAAGGTGTGTTGAAAGATTTTAAGTTGTACTAACTGATTTTTACATTTGCAGCTCATCACAGATGCTCCGTGATTTTGTTCCACAGAGCCATTTTATGATTTTCAAACAAAGTCTGTACGATGTTGTTTACCAAAGAAATAGGATTTTCTGTAAATTGTTTAAAAAACATTTGAACAGTGGTTTGAAATAGTGGCAGCAAACCTTTTATAGTTTTGTATATTGAAGTTGTATTTTTTTACCTGAACAGAAATTTTGAAAATTATCAATATTGCTGATCTGGCCTGAGATGTGTTCCAGAGGTAAATCCTTTTTGTAATCAAATCAATTTTCAATTCCAGTCTTGTTTTTCTGTCTCCTGCTCCATGGTCTGTTGAGTGGATCTAACCCTGATGTTTATCCTCTTAAAAAACATGAAAACCCAACCAATTAGAAACTGGGAGTACCAATGTTCTGGACACATTCTTATTTCTGCTTTAGCCTGAAGCTCTGCAATGAATCCATTTCAAATGAACTTGAAATGTTCATGTGTACTTATGAAATGTCATTGGACTGGATTTCAATGGATATATTTAATATTAATCTGTGTTTTTTATTATTTTAATTTGAGGCAATAACTCCATTAACTGTCTTTAAAAAACCAACATCTAAGACAATTAAAAGTCATTTTCAGAACCAGAGACATATCAGAGTTTGTCCATACAACCACAACATTACTCTGAGCATCTTAAACCAAATTATTATTCATGACAAAAGCATGCAAACAAAATCAGATTCAAAAGAAAACGTCAATCAAGGTTTGTGTAAAATGAACAGAAAACAGGAGTTCTTCAGATTTTCTCACACAGCTGAATGTCAGCAGACCTCATTGAATTTTTAGCCAGTCATTGGCTGATCCTTTTCCTAATGTGCTTTGATTGACAGATCAACTCATTCTGCTGAAAAATGGCATTATGGAATAAAAAGTCCATGGTGGAAAAGGACATTATGGAATAAAAATTGACTTTGAAAAACTTTTTTTCTTGTAAAAGCTTGGAATATAAGTGAAAAGACATTATTTTAAAAATAATTAAGCTGTTAAAATAACTAGTATGAAATACATAATTAAAATAGTTATATATTAAAGAATAATAAACATTTCAAAATAATATTGCCTTATTTCACAGTTTCATGGCAATATTATATATTTGTCTGTTATTTATTAGAATGTTGTTTTTGTTTATTTCTTTATGAATCCATATACTACTGCTGATGGGCACTGATATATCTTATTGACACTAATTCCATAAATGTTTCTGCTTATCAATTTGATTCTGTACTGATCACATTATCAGGTCCTGCTGATTTTCTTTATGGAAATAATAACATCAGGTTTCAGTAGTGACAATGTCAAACACGTGGCACTTCTTATATGCTTGTATAAATGTTTCTACTTGTTGCTGCGGTCTCCACTCACTGAAAGTTGTGCAGTAAGGGTCAGTTTGCTGAAATGTAATCCACATTTTTAACCCTTTGTTTGCCATGATGTTTCATTTTTTCTGTCATGACTAATCGGACGAGAGTGTGTCACACCCAATGTGCAAAGCATGCAAAACTAAAAGGAATGAAAATATAAGGGAACTGATCAGCAAAAAAATTAATTATATGGATTCTCTCACTTTGCTACACTTTCCTTTATTATTTGTCCCTTGAAGGGCAATTTGATTGCAGCAGTTCATCACAATGGCCACAGTTACATGATGTTTTTTAACTTCAGAATTCATTTTCAGAATTAAATAATTCGGATATAAAGTCTTCTCTTTTGTGTTTACATAGAAATAATAATTCCAAATAAAGGTGTACATGGAAATCACGTTTATTTTAGTCATAGTGACAGCTTTAAAAATGTGCACATTTTAATGCTTGAATACATCCACACTTTTATTACTTCCAATTCTTCTAAGGCTCTGATTAAATAAACTGTCTTGACTTGTGTGGATTCCCATGCCTGCTTTGGACAGCCTTCCTGTTCCCGTCAGCGTCCTGTGCCTCATTACTGCAGGAAAAGAGAACGAGCATGTGCAGAACAACCAGAATTAACTTAAAGCCTAACAAATGTTTACATGATCGAAGAATTATTAATTTGGATTTAAAATCGGAATAAACCAGCAACTTACTTCAGAATTAAGTTTCATTTTGAATGATCATTTTCATTTGGTATTAGATTTTTTTTATTGTCATTTTGTATCTATTTTAAGATGATTTAAGTTTTGTTTCGAATCCCAAGTAGTTTCTGGTCATTTTTCTGCTTTTCTCACAATTGTACTCACTGTGTTCTCATTTTTTCTCGATATCAAGTCCAGCACCTCTATTGACTGATGTAATGTATACATGCAGTGAAACAAAATTTACAAGCTACAAATCATTACAAAAAAAAAAACGAACATTTAATTTTTCTGATTTTAGAATTTAAAAAAAAACTAAAAAGGAATTACTGCCCACAGCACATTTTCAGGTTCCCTCAAGCCTGAGGAACATAGGAAAAACAGTGGTCTTGATCATACATTCAAATAATCTTCTAATTCTGAAGCCTTGTTTAATATTTGGAATCCCAGGCCGTTTTTACTTCTGTCACTTTTTTCTCTACAATAAGAAGTCCTGTCCTTGGCGGAGGTAATAATTACAATACCAGAACTGACAACAAACAGTGAACCTGCTCAACATGAATATATCAATTCATAAAGAAAGCAGCTCTGATTGGATCGCTCCATAACTTATCATAACACCACCAAGCGAAGGCAGCTGTGATTGGATGTTTCTCTGAGCTCATGATCGCTCTGATAACTTAAAGCCTGTCTCTTTTATTTCATCAACATTGTCATTTTGATAGCCCAGGCTGTGTTGACTGGAGTGTGTTTTACAAGATTTACAAGGGTTTGATATTGGATATTGGATCTTTGGGGGTAAAAAAAAAACAGGTCAGTATCCTGGTAGGTAAACACATGTGGATGTTGGCACATGTCTTGTTTTTCTGCTCACAGATAAAAAATGCTGGGATTGCCTTCAGTGTGAGCACCGTCTTCCGCCCATCTGCGTCAGAACCTAAACGTCTTACCTCCTCGTCTGACAAACATGTGTGGAAGATCCAAAGAGCACAAACATCAGTTGCTGCTTGTTTGTGTGAACATTACAAAAAAATATCTCATTACACCATCATGTTAAAACTGAAAGTTCTGAATATCTTGATTTTCTTTATTTCTTCTCCATCGCTGTAATGCTGCGTAAGGAATGATGGGACGAGTAAAAGATTGGAGCTGGACAATCTGAGGATTTGTGCTTGGATAAGATCACACTGAATTTGTTGTAGAAAAGAAGCTCTGAGCAGAAACACTTTCCTTTATCTGAAATGTTCTTTCTTATGTATGCAAATAAAAAAATCCTTGAACAAAGCTGTTATGTTTGTCATTTCTTGTGGAAGATTACCTCAAATTATCATGTGCTGACTTTAAGAATATCTGTTTGTTAATAAAGCTAGGGCTGTAACACAACATCGATACACAAATATATCACAGTATTTTATCTCTGCATTCTGCTCTGGTATTTTGTCAGCAATCTCATGTTTTTGGTCATTTACAGAAAATTGGGATATTTGTTTGCAGTGTTGGGCAAATTACTTTAAGAAAGTAATTAGTTATACTTGCTAGTTACTTTTCTCAAAAAGTAACTGAATTACTGATAGAATTACTCATTCACTCATGTAATTAGTTACCAGGAAGAGTAACTGATGCATTACTTTTTTGATGAAGCTTTTACTGATTAAATTGCTTGTCTCCGTCTCTCTCTTTCTCCTTGTTACCTGCCTGCTGCACAGACTGTTCCACACTCATCATTGCTGCAACTAGCCGTATTGCCAGATTTTGCAATTGAAATAAGCATTTTTAAAAGAGAGTAACCTAAATGAAGTGTGTTTTAATTTTTATCCCAGTTAACGTTTTCAATTTCAGTTTCAATTTCAAAAGTCATATTTATTCTTTTTTGTCTCTTAATTTACTTATTAAACTTCCTTTTGTTTGGATGTTGAACATCCTTTTCTTTATACAGAAGTGAGGATAGGGGGTGTTGTTATCTGTTATTCTATTATTTCTTAACAGTCTGTCTAACCTTAATTTTTGTAACCAAACAGACATGTCAGGTTTTTATCTAAGTTTCATGCACTGAAAAAAGAAAATAGTTGGACCAACTTAATTGAATTATTTCAATTGGTAACACCTAAATGAATTAAGTTCATTGAAATTAAGTTAATAAGTTCAAATAACACATATGACTAATTCATATAGACTTAATAGTTTAATTTTTTCCAACTTAATATTTGCATAATTCAAAAGTAAAATACTGCTACTTTCTAACCTAATAATATGGGTTCATGTAAATTATTTTTTTTGTTGTAACCTTAAAGTGATATTCCGGGATGGAACAACATGGGTCCTATCACAAGGGTTAGGGCAGAAATTACCCCTACAGCAGTGTTTCTGTGTCAAGGAAACCCAGGGCACTAGGACCAAGCGTGCCGTTTCTCCTCCAGCCCAGCTCGAATGCTGCTTTGGCTGTACTCACACGGGGCCATATTTTACTTGACCAAAAACACAAATAAACGGACTCCCACCGAAAAAGTCTGATATCGGTCTGCATTCACGCGCTATTTAGAGAATTTTCAGCGCGTTACTTTCACACAAAAACACCGCTAAATAAGGCTCTATTTCTCATAGCGTCGTAAAACGGCCTCCGCGGAAGAGCCGGAGGCTCCGCTGCACAGCCAGAGCTGTGGCTGTAGAGCCTCCGCTGTCTTATATATATATATATATATATATATATATAAGCAAGTAAGGCAAGTCCTAAAGAGTCAGCTCAATGGCAGAAACAAGGTTCGGGCAATTAACAGCTATGCCCTGCCAGTTATCAGATATCCTGCTGGGGTAATAAGCTGGCCAAAGGAGGACATTCAGGCCACAGATGTTAAAACTCAGAAGTTGCTCACCATGCACGGGGGATTCCACCCCAAGTCCAGTATCCAGAGGCTATACACCAAGCGCAGAGATGGAGGCAGAGGGTTAGTGAGCATCAGAGCCACTATCCAAGATGAAACATCCAAGATCCATGACTATGTCAGAAAGATAGCCCCAAGAGATGAAGCGCTTAGTGAGTGTCTCAGACAGTGGAAACTGACAGGGAAGGAGGAACCAGAGGAACCATCATGGGAGGACAAACCCCTGCATGGGATGTACCACTGACAGATAACTGAAGTGGCTGATATGAGCAAATCCCACCAATGGCTGAAGAGGGCTGGACTGAAGGACAGCACAGAGGCACTAATCATGGCGGCACAGGAACAGGCCTTGAGCACCAGAGCAATAGAGGCCCAGATCTACCACATCAGGCAAGATCCCAGGTGCAGGTTATGTAAACAGGGCCCTGAAACAGTTCAGCACCTAATAGCAGGGTGTAAGATGCTGGCAGGAAAAGCATACATGGAACGTCATAACCAAGTAGCCGGTATAGTGTACAGGAACATCTGTGCAGAGTACAAACTGGAGACCCCGAGGTCAAAATGGGAAGCACCTCCCAAGGTGATGGAGAATGACCAAGCCAAGATCCTGTGGAACTTCCAGATACAGACCGACAAAATGGTAATGGCCAACCAACCGGACATTGTGATCATAGATAAGCAGCAGAGGAAAGTCATAGATAGATGTAGCCATCCCAAGTGATAGCAACATCAAGAAAAAGGAACACGAGAAACTAGAGAAATACCAAGGGCTCAAAGAGGAGCTGGAGAAATCCTGGAAGGTGAAGGCAACAGTGGTGCCTGTGGTCATCGGGGCACTTGGGGCAGTGACCCCCACACTGGAGAAGTGGCTCCAACAGATCCCTGGAGAAACATCAGACATCTCACTCCAGAAGAGTGCAGTCCTAGGAACAGCTAAGATACTGTGCAGGAACCTCATGCTCCCAGGCCTCTGGTAGAGGACCCGAGCTGAAGAGGATGAACAGCCACCCACCCCCACCAGGGGAGGGGGGGGTAAGAGAAGAGAGTTATATATATATATATAGATAGATAGATATTACTCAGTGCTAGTCTTTTTTATATTGATTGTACTATCAATCAATCAATCAATCAATCTTTATTTGTATAGCGCCAATTCATAACAAGTGTTATCTCAAGACACTTTACAATAGAGCATAAAGCTCTTCATTTTATGGATACACATATATGCATAGATACATATATACATATAAAATACACATATACATATATATACAAATATATACATCCAACACTCAACATGAATCCAAATGGCCAATCATGAATCCCTCCATCATGGCGGCAAGAAAAAACCTTCTGTTAAGCAGCAGGAAATCTTGAATGTGGATCCCAGTCTCATGATGAACAGCAAATCCACACGATGCTGTGTCGGGTGTGAGGGCACCTGCCCTATCAGTATTTAAATCCAGAGAACTATACATCCCTGTCCAAACTGTATTTCAAAGTTCAGTTCCCCAGCCAACCCAATGGTGGGTCTTGGTAAATACTGTAAGTACTTTCTAATTGAAAATGGATTTATAGCGCTTTGGAAAAGAACTCTTCATCTGCTTACAGAAGAAACTGAATAGCATTGTTTTTGCCATTGTCTTTAATTTATAAGAAAATGAGTCACCAAATTTGCTCAACAAATAAATAGCCTTAATACAAAAAATTCTGAAATAAGAAATACCATCACCACAAAATAAAAACCCTTTAAATTGGTGAACAAATAATAAAGATTGTAATACATTGTAACTACAGAAATCAACATCAAATACTTTAAATGACCATGTAGTTAGCATAAAAAATAAATCACTTTTTTCACTGTTTTATGATTTGGTTTTGTTTATTTTTTGATTCTGTGTTTTGTTTGTTGAACTCTGTGTAAGAAGGAGCTGATGGTTCACCTGCTCTGATTTATCTTTTACACTAAACACCATGTGACTCTTTGACTTTTACAGTAACTAATATGGGATGTGCATTTTATATATGTATTCTATGGATAAGTCTTATCTAACGATTGCAAAATCATGTAAAGTCCTAATTTCATCGAAAATAACTGCAATAAATGATGACAAATGTCCAAATAATGACAGTGGGTCATGTTTAATGTGATAAAGATGTGTGGTAGGCAGTGGAATAAAAATTGGTTTCAGTTTGTGGGGCTCCTGACTGAGAAAAGGGATGAGATTAAATAAATCCTGAACTTAGCCTGGTCTGGAGCAGACTAGGGCTACAGAATAAATCTGCATGGTAACATATGTCAAAACATATCCCACTTCCCCCTATCCAACTTTTGTGCAACCAGATCATGGATTAACTGATCCAGGATAACCAAGATATCCTGGCTTAATCCCTTATCCTATTTTTGTGCAACAGGCTCCTTGTGTGTTTCCTGTTGTACTGTCATGATTCTGTTCTTGATCCCAGTTAAGTCACCTGTTTCATGTCTTGTCATGTATTTCCTGTTTTATTTTGAAATCCTGGTGTTCCTCTTGGTGTTTCCTGCCCTCCCTTCTGTGTCTCTCTGATGATGATTCCCTCCAGCTGTGTGATTGTCTCACCTGTGCTTGATGTCTCTCCGCTGTGTTCAGTCTCTGTGCTTCCTCTTTGTCTGTGTGGGGACATTTGTCTCCTCAGTGTCACTTCCCCTGCATGTCTTTAATGTCCTCAGAGTTCCTCCTGTGTAGGAGGTGTTTGCCTTTTTTAATTATATTTTTTATTAAACCCTTTTATAGTTATTTTGTACTTTCTATTTTAGATTATACGATTTTCTTCCTTTGTTTCACCAGTTTTAAACAGTTACTTTGAGATTTGTTAAATGTTTGGACATTTTTGTAAAGGACTGTTTATTGATTTTTGATCCTTTTTTGTTCGTTTAAAGTAAAGTGCTGTGTCAGTCTGCATTTGGGTCCTTCATCTGCCTTGTATTTGTTAGTTTATTTTTTGGGTTTCACAACCTTGACGACTGATGTTGATCCTCTTGAAAAACAGGGAAACCCGACCAATTAGAAACTGGGAGTGATGGTTCTGAACACATTTTTATTTCCGCCTTGGCCTGAATCTCTTCAACTGAATCAGATTAAAATGAACTTTACACGTTTATGACTAGTAATAAAATTTCATCTAACTGGATTTCAATGGGCAGATTTAATATTAACCTTTTTTTTTTTCTTGGAGGCAATAAATCTACCAACTGTCTACTAAACATTAACATCTATGATGATAAGAATCATTTTCAGGATCAGTGAAGTATCAGAGTTTGTCTACACAAACACAACATTTCTCTGAGCATCTTAAACGATACCAACCACCATTTTAACTGACAAAAACATGAACACAAAATCAGACTAAACAAAAACATCACTTAGGCTTTGTATACCAGATGAACAGAAAACAGGAGTTCACTAGATTTTGTCACAGCTGAATATCTGCAGATCTCAATAAACAATTTTTTGCTATTAAGTTCAGATCATTTCAAACAGCTGAAGGACTTTGAACATGCAGAAAAGTGACAGATGAAGTAAAACTAAAAACTTTGTTGAGTCTTTTTTTCTTAAAAAGTTATTTGAAAATCACATAACAGTCTGAGTGAGTCAGAAATCTCCAACTCATTTAGAAACGTGATCAGCTATGATAAAAGCATAAAGAGTGAACAGAGTCTAAAGTCATAAAATCAAACAAAGTCCAAAAGACTTGAAGCATTTTCTGAGATGAACTGAACAAGAACACAACAACTTTACTGTCAAAGATTTAAATGGTATGTATGAGGTTTCATTATTCTACTTCATAAATCTTTTTCAACTTTCTTAAACAAGTTACACATCTGAGGTTTAAATAACTTCCATGGTTATTCAGCATGTCTTTTTTATCATTTTTTGGCACAGCTATTAAAGTTTTTGATGGTTTCTTGAATATTTTAAAGTGGCATCAGTTAAGAATATAAACCATCCATCTTCTGTTATGAATCACTCCTGTTCTCTGTCTGCATCTTTTTTTCTCTGTGATTTGTAGGAAAACATGTCGATTCAGCTGGTTTGAACTCTTGATACTTTTCTGCAGCAACCTTGCAGTGAGTAGATTTTTTTTATCAGTTCTCACTAAACTAATACATACAAGTCTTTACGTCCTGTTTGATACTAACGCTTTCCTTGATATGCTGCCTGAGATGTGAACTTTTGAAACTTAATCAGGTATTTAAGCTTTCTTTTTACAGCAAGACTCCTTTGAATATTTCATTAAGTGTCTATCTCTATTCTCAATAAACCAGGATTACTCTACAACCAGGCTTCATATCAGGGTCTGAAATGAACTTTATGACTCACTGGCCAAGTGGGCTTGTAGATGAAAAAATCCACTGGCCAACCATATTTTTTACGGGCCAAAATAACAAATCGCTTTTCTGTGTTTCATATACATTAATTTCCATATATTTCATTGAGACAGTTTTTTATGAATACTAACTTAAAGAAGAGGCCAGAGCAATGTTATTTTATAGAATTATTTTTAATGTTTAGAAAAAAAAATCTCACAAAACGTTGGATGTTTATTTAATCTGTATCATCCTATTCTGACTCCTCACTCTGGACCTTAATTTGAGCGAGTTGTTTCTGTCCTTTTCCTTAGCATACTGGCTACATAACGAACCACGTATGAACTCCTGGGCAAGGTCATAGCTCAACCAGTCCCCGGGCACACCTCTGTCTCCAAACTTCCACTTGGCACAGAAATTCCTCCTTGTTTTTTTTTTCTCCCTCCTCTTTTTCCTCACATTGTTTTTGTTTTTTGGTTTGTTCACGCCGTCCAAATACCGACACATATTTTATCTTTTAAAAAGAAATGGCCACAACAGACCAAGTGAAGTGCTGGCTGACTGGCTCCTGCTCTGCCTCTGATTGGCTGGTGTTTGTTGCTAGAAAACAGTCAGACATAGCTATGAACACATGCCAATCAGAGGCAGAGTCTGGGTGGGTCAGCCAACGGTCTTCACTATGTGTATATGTGACAGGAGTGTCTCGCGAACTATTATTATGGTAGAAAACATTCACCCGCCAGTGTGGTGGGAAACCTCTGCTATTTACCAGCCAAAGAGGAAAGTCACCGGCCATTGGCGGGTTGGAGGGTGTTAAGTTTGGACTCTGCTTCCGATCTTTGGTTGTTTTAAAACCACTTCCCTAACTGTGGTGATGAGTCTGATGAAGTGTTCCTTAAAACATGACCTGTAACAAATGCAAATGTTTCTGTTGTTACTAAATATGAAATATTAAAATTATCTTACTTTGTGTTTGTTTTCAGATTTTTCTTTCAGGACTACATTCTCTATCCATCATGGACACTTGTTCCACATCCGGTTTTGCAGGTTCTATCCTTTATGTGTTTACATGTAAGTCAGCTCAAGCTCTGGTGATTTTCCTAAACTGCAACAGCAATGAGACTTCTAGTACACTTTTTTCAGTTCTTTAAATATATCGAAAGACATTGTTACAGCAGTTGATTTGTTCCTTAAGGTCTCACTTTCCTGGGCTTAATATATTGAATTTTTGCAGATATCTGATATGTTGATATTGATGTGCATAAATGCTTTTTCTAAAGAACAGTGTGTAGTTACCACACTTGAGTTCATCTGTTCCCCTCATGGTGACAGCCTCTGAGTTTCAGAGAAAGATGTTCTACAGGAAACATAATTTTGCTGTATGTAATTAGAGTGTACATACATGTGTACATCACAGTGTATAGCATGATTTCGCAGTGTGGTGCTGTAGAACCTGATTTCGATAGTTTGTTATTTAATAGTTGATAAATATTCAGGACATTACATTTGTAGTTAAGCCTCTGTCCACACGTTGATGGCAGGCATTCAGTCTTTGTTTCAGTTATTTAACGTTATTGTTTCTGTCACTGGGAAAGACAGTGATGTTTGTCCATGGTTTGTACAAATTCTACTACTACTTCACCAGATTATGGCCAATACACATCCCTAACAAATATTAATGTATTGATTATTGATGTAAGACCACATGTAATTTAAGTCATAGAAATAATTTGTTAGGGGGAAATGTTCGTTGTATTTTTACCAACTCCATTGGTCTAACAATACAAGTTGGATTGTTACACACCCTTTTCCCTCTATTACAGACAATATTTGATTTTATGACAAATACACATTAATAAACACTGACCAATGTCCCATGCAATTACCTGCCAAGTTCAGCATCATGCAGATAATATCATGGATTACTATACTTTTTATTCAGTTGTTGTTATAAATTTCTTTCTCATATATTATTGTTAATGTTGCTCTGTGTCCTGGCCTGTTTCAGATTATCAGCAGAAACATCATCAAACAGTCTCTGACACAAACCCCCGGCCTGAGGAACATTCACAGAAGACAAGGATGGAAACGATAATGACTCTGATGAGTAAGAAGTTGAAGCATGAAAACATGAGAGAATAGGATGGACTTCAGCTTCAGTGAGTATGAGATGACCAAAAGGTCTCACTTTGAATATACTGTGTGCTTTTTACTTAGTTACTACAGAGTTTCTATTTTATCCTGTAATATGTTCTAAATAATCTGTTCAGCATATCTGACTGAAATTGTTTCTCTGCTCAGGAGTCCAGAGTGCTCCACCAAAAGGATGCTCTGTTCCTTAAATTTGCCTTCAGAGAACTCAGCTCTGACCAGATCATCATTATTCCCCTCAATCACACATTTTGAGGTAGGTTTAGTTTACCTGGATCAAATCTGCATCCATTAAACATCATCTTTACTTTCAAGTCCCTTTAACAGCGAGTTTACATCCCCCTTAATGATATATTTTTTAATATTTTCAGCTGCTTTGCTCTCAATCATCTCTGCAGTGTTCCAGACCATTATGGCGACTGGGTTGCTTGTTAAATTGGCTTTGGGCTATAAGATAGCCCATCGTAATTTGAAAAAAATGAAAAGTAAGTTGAATTTCACCTCCACTGAAAGAGACCCACTTCCATGTTTGAGTAATCAAGAGCATCAGGGTTTTCCTCTATTCCAACGACACTCAAGATTATATTTAGACTTAGATATCTGACTGCAGTTCACTAATGCTGCCTGTACATCAGAAGACTTTGAGAAGATTTGGAAAAGACGACTGGAAAACTATCAGCTCACAACTGCACACATCTAAAAACAAGTGTTAGGAGTTTTTAGTCACAGCCTTGTCTCAGACTGAGATTTTACAAAGACTGTGAATCTTGCAGGGTTTCTACTGCCTCCACCGTTCTGTCATTCTTGTTCATCATGATGGCCTGGTTTCCTGTTCATGCTTTTGTCAGAGCTTATTTATTGGTTGTTGACTGTGATATTGTCTGTGTTACAACAATATCAAACATGTTTGAAATAATAACGTATAATAGTAAACCAAAGACCAGGGAAAAACTGAAATGAAACAGCGCAGATTACTAACTCAAAATAAACGAGAGAGAGGACGGGAGCGCACTGTGACTACAGTAAAACTCCTAGATTCACTAAAAAGATTTTCAGTTGTAAGTCTGAGACTGTGAAAATCGTTTGGTGTAAGCCCAGCATAAGTGTTTGAAAAGTCTTCAGACATATGGCCAGCAAAAGCTGAAAGTAGCATTTATGATTCATAGGATGAAAAATATTATTATATTCTCTGGAGTCTGTAAGTATTCAGTCCTACCTTTGTCTATTATTTTTTTTGTTACTAGTCATTAGTACCTGAGAGTCTACTGTCAACCTTACCCCTGTTTTTATCTCATATTTTTCTGTAGGTGAAATCGAAGAGTTGATCAGAAAAAAATTCAGGTTTGAACATGACCCTTGGAACACAGGAACAGAGCAGGATCAGGTGGCTGTAACAGAAATGGAGGTGACGACTGAACCTGAGAATCAGGCCGATCTTTTCAAAGATCTGCCGACAGAGGTTGTTACCATGCAAAAAGAGAGACGCTCCAGTCTTGTCCATCTGATAGATTTTGCAGAGGTTGTTTCCATGCAGATGGTGATAAAAACTGAACAGGACAACCAAAGGGATCAAGTCAGAGAGCAACTGGAGAAGGTCGAGAGGGAGAGAGAAATTAACAAGCAGAGACTTCCCCACTGAACATGGACAATCTTCTGGAGCCCATCGAGGATCAGATTACTTGATTAAAGCAGAAAAGGTCTAATAAATCTGCTCATATCACATCTGATAAGGCAGCTTTGATCTAAAGTCAGTCACTCTTCATGTTTCGTAATCTTATTTGTCCCAGACTCTACATTTTTGTAAAAGTCAGAGCTTTTATTTTTCCACCCAGGAAACCATCTTTCCAAGCTTTAGTTTCTTTTAAAGTTAGTCTTTTGATTCCACCTTGGCTTTGGAATTGCTTTAAATTTGCGTCTAAGTTTGTAACTTGGCTCTTATCTTATGTTGCTCATGTATAAACTGAAACGTGTTTGATGTCACAGTGCAGACTTGTTATAATGTGCAGTCAGTTGAGTTTAAAATGAAAATAACTGTTTTGTCACACCAAGAAAGGTAATCTGATGGAAATACTTTTATGATAAAGTAAAAAAATAAATAACAGATAATCTTTGGCACACAGTACAGTAAGTAGTGTTCTACTGTAATTGTAATAATTGTTGGTTGTTTATTAAGAGGATTTTTTCAGATTAATGCATACCAGAAAAGCTTAAGCAGAAGAAAAGATCAAATCAAGATGACATAACAAATAAAAGACCTTAGAGAAATGTACAGCAATAAAACCAAGAATCAGCAGACAAAAAAAGCATTAAACATGTTACAAGATTAAAAGAAACTCTAACACAATTACTTATAAAAAAGATGAAAATTCATGAGATTAGAATGTAAATACTAAAAATAAAATAAAACATCAGACAGTAAGATTTAAACCTAAATGTAACACTAAAGTTATACAAATTTAAATATTAGGAACAGTCATTCAAATGGATAAAGTTTTATATTAAAGACAGGATGAATAAAATTCGTTTTTAGGTTGCTGATTTCTGCATTTGCAGATCAATTCAGATGTTTAGGAAGTTTGTTCCACTAAATCATTGTATTATCTTCAAATAAAGTCTTTACAACATATGACCCTTTTTCACTGGCCCGCTTTAGCCCTACTCTACTCTACTCGGCTCTACCCGGTTTCTGCTGCGTTTCCATCGGCCCTGCATTCCTAAAACCAGCCACTTTTTAGTACCTACTCCTCTCTGGTTCCAAGGGAGCTGAGTCAATACTAAATGGTGACGTCGACCATCTGCCAGTTACTGATTGGTCAGTGTCTTCACGGCTGAGCCATGAGCGTGATGAGCTAACATACTGGTGGTTGCTTCCATTAGCTTACCCCCATACGTCTTTTCTTTGCAGCTGGATTGCTCTCGTCCTCAGCTTCATTCTGTTGTATAGCTTCCAAAACTCTCTTGTGCTTCTCAAGGGTATTTCTTCTCGCCACCTGCAGCCTTCTTCTACTTTCCTCTTTCACTCAGTTTGTGAAAAAGCTTGCGATTGTTGTCTCTCTCAAAATGATGGGCAGAGAACTAGGCTGGTAGAAAAGCAGCACAAGGCGAGTAGAATAGAGCCGAGTAGAGTAGGGTTAATGAAAAAAGACAAAAAGAGGCAGTTACATGGACAAAATTCTGGAGCCCATAGAGGGTCATATTGCTTGGTTATATAGAAAGCAGTTCTTATAAATCTACTCATATCACATTGAATGATAAGGCAGCTTTGATCTAAAGTCAGTCAGTCTTCATGGGCCTCATGTGTTGGAAAATCTGCCATATGTGTCTCAGACTCTACTTTTGGAAAAGTCAGGCCTCTTCTTTTTCCAACCAGGTGACCGACTTTCCAAGCTTCAGTTTCTCTTGAAGTCAGCCGTTTGACTCCAGCTTTGGGTTAGAATTGTTTTAAATTTGTGTCTAACTTAGTTTGTAACTTTGCTCTCTTCCTATGTGGGTTATGTCTCAAAAAAGGGAAAATGTCGTTTTGAATGACAGCATATAAATATTGGTTAATGTTACAGTGACTGCAGACACATTATAATGTGCAGCCTTTCAGGCCAGAATGCAAATGACTGTGTTTTACCCCCAAGGAAAAGTAATATGATGGAAGTATTTTTGATAAAATAAACATGCCAGAACAGGTTAAGCCAAAGAAATGATAACATCAAGATGACTTAAAATATAAAAAAGAGACAAGAGAAAATGTACGGCAATTGAAGCAATAATCAGCAGACAAAATAAGCATTCAAAGCATGTTACAAGATTAAAAGAAACTACATGATTAAGTCTGAAAAGATGAAACCTCATCAGATAAGAAAAAAAATATGAAAATTAAAACAGACGATAAGACTTCAGCTTAAATGTAACACTTAACGTAAGATAGAATAATCCTCATGAATAAATATTCGGAACAGTCAATTAAACGATAAAGTTTTAAATAAGGCCAGGAAGAATAAATAAGTTTTTAGGATGTGTTTTACTGATTTATACATTTGCAGCTCCTCTCAGATGCTCTGGAAGTTTGTTCCGCAGAATCATTTATTGTCTTTAAAAGGAGTCTTTACAGCATAATTTACCAAAAATCTCTGAATTGCTATAAAATTATTGCTGTCATTTTTATGTGTGTCTTTTTGTTTAAGAAAAAGTGTAGTAAAATGTTAAAACTTGTTCTAACTGATCACGTGTTAAAATTTTTTGGTGTTGATGATCTGGTCTGAGGTGTGTTCTGGAGGCATATTTGCTCAAATCCTTTTTGTAATAAAATATATTTTATATTGTGCTCTTGTTTTTTCTGTCTCCTGCTCTGTGGTCTGTTGAGTTGATGTAATTCTGATGCTGATCCTCTTGAAAAACATGGAAATCTGAGTAATTAGAATCTGTCAAGTGATGGTTCTGATCACATTTTTATTTCGCCCTGGTCTGAATCTTTACAACTGAATCAGTTTCAAATGAACTTGAAATGTTTATGGGTACTAATAAAATGTCTTCCAATTGGATTTGAAAATTTAGAATTGATATTAACCAGTATTTTTATTTTACTTGGAGGCAATAAATTCACCAACAACCATTTTCAGTATCTGAGAAGTATCAGAGTTTGTCTTCACAGCAATATTTTTCTGAATGTCAGAGCCACAGCAGGAACCATAATAAACAACAAAAGCATGTAAACAAAATTGGATTCAAGAAAAAAACATCAATTAAGATTTGCAGTTTACTATATTTTCTTGCACAGCTAAATGTTGGCATGCTTCATTAAATTATCTCCTAATATGTTCAGATCACGTCAAACAGATTGATTTTTTTTAACAAGTTACACATCTGAGGTTAAATCATGCAGCATGTCTTTGCTTCAGGTTTCTGACACAGCTGTAAGAACATTTGGGTGTTTTCAATATCTTAAAGTGATGTAAGTTAAGAATTTTTGTCATCTTCCTCCTCCTGTGAATCACTCCTGTTCTCAGTCTACATCACTCTCAGGACTGTTTATGTATCTGAAGATTTTTTCCTCTGTGATTCGAAGGAAAACATGCCGATTCAGTTGTTTAGAACTCTTGACAGTAGTCTGTGACAGCCTTGCAGAAAAAAACTTTTATTAATCAGTTGTTTTTAAACTAATATATACCTGTTGAATACTATCACTCTCAGACTGATATGATCCCTGAGACGTGGACTTTTGAAGCTTGAGCAGGTATGTAAGCTTTTTGTTACTGCAAGAATATTTTGAAAATTCTCTATTTGTCTCTTTTCTCAATAAATCAGTATCACACTGCAAACATACTTCCTATCTTTCAATGTTTGAAGGCCACTTCCCTAACTGCTGTGACTTCATTCCTGTGGTTACCGTTCAGATTGTGTTTCCACTGCAGTGTTTCGACACTTATGAAGTTAATGTATTAACTTAGGTTCGGGAGCTGGACCACGCCACAAAACCACACCTCCAATCAGCTGACAAGCCTACTTATACTCAGCCATGCCTCATCACTCAGTTTGTCTGTAACTCTTCAACCCACCCTCCCACTCTTCAATCTTAATCATGCCCTTTTCTTTCTCCACTCAGCTCCTTGCTCACCTTATCCTAGGTGGGGGTCAAGATCAGCTCGGGCAGGACACGATGAGATGGGACCCCCACACTGAGTCTCCCTCTGCCTGGCTTATGACGTCCTTCCTAACGGCTCATCTCTCAACAAATCTCATGTCACATGTTCATCATTGTCATTCCTCATATTCCTAAACCTTCAGTAAACCTTCAAACGTATACATTTGTGGTGTGGTCCTTGCTAGTGGACTTCCTGTTAACGCATGGTACCTTAAAACATGACCTGTGACAAATTTAAAAGTTTTTGTTGTTAATAAATTGGAAACATGTGAAAAAGTCATGATGGGAATGTATAGCATCTTACTTTGTGTTTGTTTTCACTGTTTTTCTCTTTCAGTTCTGCAGTCTGTTTCCACCATGGCCAGTGGTATCATACCTGCTATTGTAGTTCTTATCCTTTTTCTGTTAAAGTGGAAATGTAAGTCAGCTCATGGTCAGGGGATTTTAATAATCTGTATCAGTAATGAGAACTCAAGTACGCAGTTTTCAATACTTAAAACAGTTTGAAAGACGTGACAGTTGTTTGTTATTTATAATGTAAGGTCTCACTTTTGGAGTGTTGATATCTGACATGCTGATACTGAAAAGCATAAATGTTTTTTTTCTGAAGAACAGCGTGTATTGACTACACTAGAGTTCAACTTTTCCTGTCATGGTTACGACCTCTTTGTATCTGAGAAAGATCTATGACAGGAAACATTCTACTGGATGTAATAGGGGTGTTAAAAGATGTGTTTATCATAGTGTATACCAGTATTTAGTAGTGTGGTGCTGTATAGATATTTTGTAATGTAGTGTTGATAGTTTGGTTAAAAGTAATTGATAGATATTCAAGGAATTTAATTTGTTGGTGGCAGGAATTCAGTCTCTGTTTTAGTTATTTTTATGTTATTGTTTCTGTCTCTGTGAAGGTCAGTGAATTTTCTCCATGTGATTAAATGATGCTTTGAAAAAATAAAATACAAATAAGAAATCGGTGTGATCCACATATAATACTGTGGTTTCATTACAAAAAGTCAACAATATGACTCTTGTGTGAATAAAATGGCATTTTGTCATTTCCCAATACACGTCCCTGACAAATAACAATGCATTGATTACTGATGAAAATTGAAAGTAATGTAAGTCAGAGAAATAAATTGTCAGGATGAAATGTTCATTTCGTTTTTACCAACTCCATTTGTCTAATAATACAAGTTGGATTATTACAGTATCTTATCCCACTTTTACAGACAGCATTTAATTTTATGATGAATACACAGCAATAAACATTGACCAAACTCTCATGCTATTATCTAAGTTACAGTATTATGCATCACTACTTATTTCTAGTTGCTGTTTTAGAAATAACTTACTTTTCTCGTATAGTATTGTTGCTGTTGCTCTGTGTCCTACTCTGTTCCAGGTTATCCTCAGAAACATGATCAAGCAGAAACTGTCACAAATCCACTGCCTGAAGAACATTTACAGAAGATGAGGATGAAATTAGAAAAAATGATGAATCTGAGCAAGATGATGGAGCATGGAAACATGACAGAGGAAGATGAACTTCAGCTTCAAAGGGTATGAGATGATCAAAAAGTTTTCACTAAATATTTTAAATGTTACATATTTTATATTATAAGTATTTAGAGTTCCTTCAAAATAATCTGTTCAGCATAGTTGACTGACAGTGTGTTTCTCTGATCAGGAATCCAGTGTGCTCCCCCAGAAGGATGCTCTGTTCCTTAAATTTGCCTTCAGAGAATTCAGCCCTGACCAGATCATCATTTTTCCCCTCAATCACATGTTTGGAGGTGGGTTAGGTTTACTTGGATCAAATCTGCATTTATTAAACAACAATTTTACTTTCATGTTCTTGTAACAACAAGCTTTCATCCCTCTTAATGATATTTTTTTTCTTTTCAGCTGATTTGCTCTCAACCATCTCTGCAGTGTTCAACAACTTTATCTCTACTGGGCTGCTGGTTAAATTGGCTTTTGGTTATATGATAACTTATCATATTGTGAAAAAAATAAAAAGTAAGTTAAATGTCACCCTTAAACACGAGAGGAGACCAATTTTTAATGTTTGAATGATCAAGATCATTGAGATCCTTCTTGATGCCAGCAAGACTCAAGACTTTATTTTGACATGGGGAATTTGACTGCAATTCAACAAGAGTTTAGAAAGACTTCAAGCATAAGGACAGCATGAATCAACAGCAGCTTGTGTTTATTACTCATGGTATGACAATGTCAACATTCTTCCATGATTTTATTTGTACATTTATTTGAAGTATCCCAATACTGTTTTCAAAATATTGAATATTCTGGAGTTTATCAATAGTTTGTCCGGCCTTATGTCCATTATGTTTATATTATACCATGGTCTGGGTGAATACTCGATTCTGATTGGCTGCAGGGTGTCCATTAAAATGTGATAATGGCCACCTAGAAAAGAAGTTCCGGTCAAATAGCCTGATGGTTCTAAATTGCTGCGCTGGATCAAACAGTAGTTGGTAACCGTGGCAACTGAAACTTAACATTGCCTAGCTCATAGACAGTAGACAAAATGAACGATTTCATGGTTTCCTTCAACCTGTTTGGTGAATTTGATAATTTTGAAGACTGGGATGCAGCATAAGAAGAGAAGAGAAAAGAATATGAAAAGAAGGAGATGCGACGCAAGGGTGTGACACCGGAGGAATTGAACAATTTAGAGGAGGACAAAGACGAGGTGAATATCCTATTTATAAAAACGATGTAGGATAGACTTACTTGCTTGATAGCACATTTAATGATCAGAATGAATGGTGGATATTATAAAAACGATGTAGGATAAACTTACTTGATTGATAGCACATTTAACGATCAGAGTGAATGGTGGACAATATTGCAATAAAAACGATTTAGTAAACTATCTGTTGACTTTGATTCTTTGAAAAACAAAATCGCATCATCCTCTGGATACACAAACGATAAGAGGTGCACTTGCCTCTGAAATCACATTTTTTTTCACGTAACATCCCGTTAAGCAATCATCTCACTTCACTGATTAGGCCTAATACAACAACTGCGGCTGACCGAGCTGCAGGTTCTGTGGCCAGAGGAGGCTACCTTAACAACGTGTCACAACGAGTGATATTAGATAGTCCGCTCAGCCGCTTCTTGTTTAAAATGAATGATTTTAATGGTATAAACACAACATTGACGTGTTAATAATTCATTAAATATGTATTTTTTTTATAAGTGACCATGGTATAAGCGGGATAATGCCCTCCGAGGTGTCCATTATCAGAAATTAATGGACTTTGCGGAAGCGTCGGACGGTTCACGCCTCCGCGTCATCCATTAATTTCTGATAATGGACACCTCAGAGGGCATTATCCCTTACATGTAAATGGTCAATAACACAGTAGAGGCCACAGCTCTCAAAGAACCATGTTGTTTGTGATTTTGTGAAAATAATTTAAGTTTGTGCAGTAAGGTAATGTAGGGGAGAGTAAAGCTTTCGTTTTTATTTTCTTCTGTTTTTTTGCTGTTAGGAAGACACTTTAGGTTTGTATCTTTTTTTTTCGTTAGTGGTCAGGTAAGATTTTTAATTTATAAGAGTTTTTTTTTGTTTTATTTTATCCTACTTTTAATAATTTTGTTTGTAAAAAATAAGAAAAGAATCATTAAAAAATATATAGATGTATGGACTGCAAAATTCGTGTTTGTTTGTGGTTTCTTTCTGGTGTGCCTTAGAAGTGACAAAAAAAAGTGGTCAGTTTTATGTTTCCTCCAGTATCCCCTTGGCTGGTCATTACACCAAAGTTCAGTTGGCTACTAAGTAAGTTATTATTTGGTTTAAGTCAGAATACACCAAGTACGGGGAAGTAAGTATCTGCAGCTTCTCAACCCAGTTTGGGAGGGTTTTAAAAAAGGAAAAAGTTTTTTTACTTGTGCTTGCCTGTCTTTGAAAGCAAGTTTTTTTGTGTTTTTATTTTTTGTGTTTTTTGTTTTTTTGTTTTTTTACCACAAAAGCTGACATTTGTCGTGATGGATTGTGGTTGACGATTGTTTGACGATCAGCTCATATTTCCTCCCACTGTGTACTGAATGAAGTTTTACAACCAGATAATCAGAAAATTACCCAACTGGTTATGAGCCATAATCTGTAGCTGTCATATGTGAACACACTGAAAATGTGATAAATGTGATCACATTAAGATTGATTAAAATGTTTAAAAAATGGTAAAGAGAACATGCACAGCAATGAAACCAAGAATCAACAGACAAAAAGGGTATTTAAAAAATGTAAAGAATAAAAGAAAATCTAAATAGATTTGGTGATAAACATTTTTTTATTAAAAAACTATATTATCATGAGTAGAAATTTGAACAAATACTAAAAATATTATAAAACATAAAGCAATGATACTAAAATCATCAATTCAATGGTAAAATAAGCTAAAAAAGCAAAACAAATAAATAAATATTAAAACGTAATCCAACTGATAAACTTCTACATAAATCCAGTGTGCATAAATGAGTTTTTGGGTTGTGTTTTACTGATTTCTACATTTGCAACTCATCTCAGATGATCTGGAACTCTGTACCACAGAATTGTTACATAATTTTCAGATAAACTCTTTACATCTTTTTTTTTTTTACCTAAGATGAAGGATTTATTAGAAAATTACTATTGTCATTTTTACATGTTTATCTGTTATATTACAAAAACGGTGCAGTAAAAAATGTTGGAGCAGTGGTTTAAAGACATGAATACAAATCATCATTTTGGGGATGATAGGAATGTTTTTTTTTTTTGTTTGTTTTTTACCTTAACATGTATATGCAAGTTTTTGGTGTTGCTAATCTGTTTTTAGATCAATCCCACAGGGATCTTTGTCAAATCATAATTTTAACCCTTTTAACTACCAGCTCCCCTGTTTGGCAGAGGTCAGCATTACATTCATGGATTTTTAATGTTTTACGAAACTGAACGAAACTGTAACTCCATTAACACTTAAGGAAACAAAGAAAACCTTAAACAAACTTAAAAAAACTAAAAAACAGACTTGGCATGGGAATGAAAGGTTTTGAAAGCCAACAGTTGAATGTGTGATGACATCATAATGCACAAAAATTTGATACAAAATCAATTAGAAAAGGCAGAAATGTCTGTAAAAGAATGCAACAAAAACTTAGATAATATTTACAATGACAAACTAAAATTGTTTTTGATGAATAACACATGAATATGCACTATATATCATATCATTAAATAGTTACGTATTTAAAAAAGATGGCAACATTATATTACCTTTTAGCTTTTATGACATTAAATCATTAATGTCATAAAAGCTAAAAACATTAAAAACATCAGTTCCTTTGGTCATGGATTAATGACAGAAACATACAATGACGTGCTATTTAAAACATTAAATATTCCTGAAAGTATTGACCTCTGCCAAACAGTTGAGCTGGGAGTTAAAGGGTTAATAAAAATTACTTTCAATTCTACTCTTGTTTATATCTCCTGTTCTGTGGCCTGTTGAGTGAAAGTAATACTGATGTTATGATCTGGGTAGTTCTGTTTGATTTTGTATTGTGCTCCTTGTTAGACCTCTTGTGTTTCCTGTTGTACTGTCATGATTCTGTTCTTTATCTTAGTTAAGTTCCCCTTTTTGTGTCTTGTTGTGTTTCCTGTTTTATTTTGAAATCCCTGTGTTATTGTCGGTGTTTCTCTGCTCTCCCTTCTGTGTGTCTCTCTGATGATGATACTCTCCATCTGTGTGATTGTCTCACCTGTGCTTGATGTTTCTCCAGTCTAATAGTCTCTGTCTCTCTCTTGTCTAAGTTGGGTTATCCATCTTCCCAGTGTCACTTCAGTGTGTCTACAGCTTCTCTGTGTTCCTCCTGTTTTATAGCTAGTCATCTGTTGTCTTGTCTTTTTATTAAAATCTTTTGGGATTTTGGTTGTACTTTGTTTTTTAGAATCTATGTTTTTTTATTTCTTTCACCAGATTTACGTTGTGTGGACATTTTTGTATGTACTTGTTTTTTGATTATGGATTGTTTTTTGTTAGCTTACAATAAATCTTTTTGTCAATTTGGGTTCGGGTTCTTCATCCTCTTTTTTGTTGTTAGTTTATTTTTTGGTTTTCCTAACTGTGTAAACTGATGTTGATCCTCATGAGAAAAAGAGACACCCAATTGGAAACTGGCAGTGCTGATGAATCTGATCACATTTTTATTTCTGCATTGGCCTGAATCTCTTCAACTGAATCAGTTTCAAATGAACTTTAAATGTTTATGGGTACTTATAAAATGTCATCTGACTGGATTTCAATGGGAAAATTTAATATTAACCATTGTTTTTTACTCTGAGGCAATAAATCTACCAACTGTCTACTAAACATTAACATCTACGATGATAAGAATCATTTTCAGGATCAGGGAAGTATCAGAGTGTCTACACAAACACAATATTTCTCTGAGCATCTGAAACCATAGTAACCACCATATTGAATAAGAAAGCATGCAAACAAAATTAGATTCAACAGAAAATCCTCAATGAAGGTTTGTTTAAAATATCAGATGATCAGGAAACAGGAGGTCACTAGATTTTCTCACACAGCTGAATGTCTCATTGAATTATTTGCTAATATGATCAGATCAGGTCAAACAGCTGAAGGACTTTGAACATGCAGCAAACTGACAGATGAAGTAAAACTAAACACTTTGTTCAGTCTTTTTTTCTTGGTTTAACAAAAGCTCTTAAATACTCAATCACAGTCAGAACGAGTCTGAAATCTTAAACTCATGTAGAAACTTGATGAGCTGTAATAAAAGCATTAAGAGTGTTCAGAGTCTCAGGTCATAAAATCACACAAAGATCAAAGTCCAAAAGAGTTGAAGGTTTTTCTGAGGTGAACTGAATGGGAACTTTGCGATCATAGATTTAAATGGTATGTATGAGGTTTAGTAATTCTACTAATGAATCTTTGTTCATACAGCTTGTTTTTAACTGTGCTTTAAACAAGTAGCCTAACGCAGCTGAGATTAAATAACTATAATAATGCTGTGTGTCGTTTTTGGGTTTTTTTGACACAGCTGTTAAAGCTTTAGACTCTTTCTAATCTTAAATACTTTAAAGTGGCATCACTTAAGGAATATAGATAATTGGGAATAACCCCTTTTCTTGCTCTAAATCACTCTTTAAACTGATTGTGTCTCTGTAGATTTTTTCTTCAGTGATTTGAAGGAAAACATGGGTCGATTCAGCTGGTTAGAACTCTGCATTGCTTTCTGCAGCAACGTTGCAGTGACTGAAGGTAAGCTAACTTTATTAATTAACCTGTACATACAAGTCTCTATGCCATGTTGCATGCCAACATTCAACATTATTCGTGTTCAGCAATAAATAATGATCATTTTCATGTTCAGCAACAAAGTAATGTGTTGCTACAGAACAATGAAATCATGTGGGGCTCCTCCAGCTATACTGTAGCAAGTTGTATATTCATTATTAATGCACTGGCTTGTCAATAAAGTGTTTCCTAGCATTTAGTCTTTTGCTTTACTGATCATGCTTAAAGATATATACCACCAAGGGCAGACTTTAGCTGTTTTGGCAGCAGCATAGAGGCTACAAGCATGACAACAGCAGGAAGTGATGGCATAGATGCAGAGATTATACATAGATACTATATTTGGCATGTGGAGCCATTGTAAATTGTTTCTTGTCAGTTGGAAAGTGGTCGGTGGGCTGGACCAGGTGGAGGGAGAAAAGAAAAGGAGGAAATGCAAATTCCAGCAAAAAATGGAATTCAGAGACTTGTCACAGCACTTGTAATAATAATTTAAACTTGTTCCAACTGGTGTCAACATGGTCAAATCACACATGCAGTCTGATGGTCGTAAGTGACTGTAAGAGGGACAAAACTAATTACTGAGGCAAATGGCTTAAAGAGGAACTAGTGTTACCCTCCAGTATTATATTAGCTCTCTCTCAGCTCCATAAGCTCTGATTTGTTTAGCATGAGATATTTGAAGGGATGGCTCTATACAGAGGCGTAGAATTGGGTAGGGACGCTAGGGACACGTCCCTATCAATATTATGCCACTACCTTATGGTCCCTAGCATAAAACACAAGCATAGTATATATTGTTATAACTATAAAAAAAATGCTTATATATAATGCCAAAGACATACAGGTTTTGGTAATTTAATTCATCATCCATGTGTCATTTGTGTGTTGAAAAGCAACAAACATTTAAGAACAACAATAAAATTTTGTAGAAAAAATATAATAAAGCCTCAGACAACAAACAGGATTTTATACAATCATATTGTTGAGGAATGTATTACATTTATGGGTAATAATTGGGAAACTGTATTTTTTCTTTAGACTATAACCATGCTATCAAAATTAATGATTGTTGCATCCTAAATTGGCCCACTGTTCATGTGTCATGCATTAATATGTTTTTGTCAGGGGTTAGATAGCAGAGATGGAGGAGTAGAGGCTAGAGGTATAGTATATAGAAAAGTTTTTTTCTGAACATGATAGTTTGCTTGTTAGTTTGATCAGCTCTACATGATGTGAAATAACAGTCATAAATGCTAAACAAACTTTCAGGGGTGCCATGTTGGAGCACTTTTATGTCCCCACCAATGTCAAAATCAAACCTACGCCCTTGGTTCCATACTAACACCATATTTTTAGAAAGACACATGTATGATTTTCTTCAGGTCACAGTCATGGCAATAAAAATGTTCACTGTAACATTAAAATGGCCTTTAAAAGCATTATATTTGACTGGCTGACTTCTGCAGAAACCTTGTGTACAGTATACAGTAGGTACAGAAATTATTCAGACCCCCTTAAATTTTTCACATTTTTGTTATGTTACAGCCATTTCCTAAAATCATGTAAATTCATTTTTTTCCTCATTAATGTACACAAAGCACCCCACATTGACAACGAAACAACATAATTGCAGACATTTTTGAAAATGTATTAAAAAAGAAAAACTGAAATATCACATGGTCATAAGTATTCATTCCCTTTGCTCAGTACTGAGTCGGAGCCTTTTGAGCTAATACAGCCATGAGTCTTCTTGGGAGTGATAATACAAGTTTTTCACACCTGGATTTAGGGATTTTATGCCGTTCCTCCTTGCAGATCCTCTTCAGTTCTGTCAGGTTGGATGGTGAACGTTGATGGACAGCCATTTTCAGGTCTCTCCAGAGATGCTCAGTTGGGTTTAAGTCCGGGCTCTAGCTGGGCCATTGGAGAACAGTCACAGAGTTGTTCTGTAGCCACTCCTTCGTTGTTTTAGCTGTGTGCTTAGGGTCATTGTCTTGTTGGAAGGTGAAACCCCGGCCTAGTCTGAGATCCTGAACACTCTGGAAAAGGTTTTTGTCCAGGATATCTCTGTATTTGGCCCATTGATCTTTCCTTTAAAGTGATATTCCGGGATTGAAAAAGTTGGGTCCTATCACAAGGTTTAGGGCAGAAATTACCTCTACAGCAGTGTTTATGTTCTTCAGAAACCCAGGGCACTAGGACCAAACCCGCTCCTGCTCGTCTGTCGGTTTCCTCTGCACTCAGACGGGGCCATATTTTCCTTGACCAAAAACACACATAAACGGACTCCCACCGAAAAAGTCTGATATCGGTCTGCATTCACGCTTCATTTAGAGAATTTTCAGCGCGTTACTTTCACACAAAAACACCGCTAAATAAGGGTCTAGTTCTCGTAGCGCCGTGAAACGGCCAACGCGGAAGAGACTCAGCTGTGGCTGCAGAGCCTCCGCTGCTCTGCAGCCACAGCTCTGGCTGTGCAGCGGAGACCGTTTCACGGCGCTACGAGAACTAGACCCTTATTTAGCGGTGTTTTTGTGTGAAAGTAACGCGCTGAAAATTCTCTAAATGAAGCGTGAATGCAGACCGATATCAGACTTTTTCGGTGGGAGTCCGTTTATGTGTGTTTTTGGTCAAGGAAAATATGGCCCCGTCTGAGTGCAGAGGAAACCGGCAGACGAGCAGGGAGCGGGGTTTGGTCCTAGTGCCCTGGGTTTCTGAAGAACAGAAACACTGCTGTAGAGGTAATTTCTGCCCTAAACCTTGTGATAGGACCCAACTTTTTCAATCCCGGAATATCACTTTAATGTCATCCAGTGGTCCTGTCCCTGCAGCTGAAAACACCCCCACAGCATGATGCTGCTCCACCATGCTTCACTGTGGGGTTATACTGGGCAGGTGATGAGCAGGGCCTGGTTTCCTCCACACATACCTCTGAGAATTAAGGCCAAACAGTTCCATCTTCGTCTCATCAGACCAGAGAATCTTATTTCTCATAGTCTGGGAATCCTTATTGTGTTCTTTGGTGAACTCTATGCAGGCTTTCATGTCTCTTGCACTGAGGAGAGGCCTCTGTCAGCCCACTCTGCCATAAAGTCCTGACTGGTAGAGGCTGCAGTGATGGTTGAGTTACATGAACTTTCTCCCATCTCCCCACTAGATCTCTGGAGTTCAGCTACAGTGATCTTTGAGTTCTTCTGTACCTCTCTCACCAAGGATCTTCTCCCCCGATTGCTCAGTTTGGCAGGACGGTCAGCACTAGGAAGAGTTCCTGTTGTCTTTCATTTAAGGATTACGGAGGCCACTGTGCTCTGAGGAACCTTAAGTGCAGCAAAAATTCTTTTGTAGCCTTGGCCAGGTCTGTACCTTTCCACAATTCTGTTTCTGAGTTTTTCAGGCAGTTCCTTCGACCTCATGCTTCTCATTTCTTCTGACATGCACTGTGAGCTGAAAGGTCTTATAGAGACAGGTGTGAGCTTTTCCTAATCAAGTCCAATCAATACAGTTAAACACAGCTGGACTCCAATGAAGGTGTCGACCCATCTCAAGGATGATTAGAAGAAATGGACAATGCTTCACTTTAAAAAAACAAGTGTCACAGTAAAAGGGTCTGAATATTTACGACCATGTGATATTTCAGTTTTTCTTTTTTGACAAATTTTCAAAAATTTCTACAATCATGGGTTTTTGTCAATATGGCGTTTTTTGTGTACATTAATGAGGAAAAATGAATTTAAATGATATGGCTGCAATATAATAGAAAGTGAAAATGTAAGAGGGTCTGAATACTTTCTATCCCCACTGTATATTGAAGGGTCTGTCTGGCATGTCAGGTTATGGCCGTGCATCTTAGAGATTTGATCAGACTTTGATCAAATGAGAGCTCATCAACCTGAAGATTTCTCTTCAGGTGGAACAGCCATCTCACCTACATGATCTTAGGAAACCTGAGCAGCTCTGACTGTTAAGATTCAAATAAATCATTCCTGAATCCTTTTGTCTCCGCAGGACAGCCACAGCTGATCTGTCCACATCAACCAGTCACAGCTTGTGTTGGTGACGATATCGTCCTGCCCTGCCGCCTTGACCCTCCCACGACCGCCAGTTCGAGGGCGATAGAGTGGACCAAACCTGGACTGGACCCCGAGTACATCCACGTCCACCAGGATGGTCGACTGGTGTTTCAGAGTCAGAATCCTCTGTTCAGTTATCGTACAGCTCTGTTTGTTGACCGGCTGATCGATGGAAACGTTTCCCTCAAACTTCTCAGGGTGAAAACTTCTGATTCAGGAAAATACAAAATCTTCATCCCCTCATTATGGAAGGAGGCGTTTGTCCAGGTCAATGTGGAGGAGGATGGAGAAGTTTGCAAAGGTTAGTGAGGACGTTTCTGTCCATACTGAGAGTGAGAGTCTGCATTTTCCTTTAAAGCTTTGATGTTAACCTGTGTTTCTTTTTCTTTGCATGGTTTTTAAAGACTGTCATCTCATGTGGAGCTACGAGGTCTCACAGGCACAAACTTACATCATTAGCCAATGAGCTTACCCGCTTTACCTGAGAGACAGGGGTTAAACATACATGCTGATTTGCAAATTAACTTTTTTTAAAGTAATCTAACAAGTCAGACATTTGTGATTGTTATATCCTACCACCCACTTAAATAAAATAATTATTATCAGGTGAAATATATTTTTTGATATTTGATCTCTAAACATATGTAAAGGAAAAAAAGTGTTCTCCTGCATTTGTTGCTGTTAAACAGCCTGGGCCGCACAATTGATGACCTTTTGTTAAAAATATGAAAAAAAAAAAAAGAATTTCTCACCTGCCTGATCTGCCTCATACTCACTCAGATATAAATGCAAATATATTTTTTACTCTCATACTCACAACATAGTTTGAAGCCACAACAACTAATAAAGAAAAAAATATATTTCAAGACTAAAGCATGAACAATTAGGATATCTCTCCATTTTTTAATTGGTGTGTTCCACATAATTTATTGCTGTCATCTCATCGCATTTTTTAAGTTCTTAAAATACACACATTCTGACAAAACTTTTAAAAGAAAAATTCTGTTGCGAAATCAGCCATATTTTCTGCAGCATTGACAAAAATCCTGTTCTCTTTCATACATATTAGTGCTTTAAGTAAACATAATGTCACAGTAAAATACCAAAGCACACCATGATCATACTGTGAGTATATTCACAACACATAGTATTTATAAAATATTTATACATAACTTTTATGAAAATACATAAACATAATAAAATCAGTGACACAGATTTAACCTTCACAGGTAATGCATTTAAAATAAGATGAAATGATCAATGTGATTAGACAAAATCAATGATTTTCTCCTCTTGCATTAGTTTTTTGTACTTCAGGACCTTAACACAGAATTTGCAGCTGTAATAATAAATTAAAATTTATTTCATGTAGAAATAACCTATTTGGCAAATTGTGAACTGATTTTAATATTATTATTATTTTTTTTTTTTTTTTTTTGGGGGGGGGGGGGGGGGGTGGAGTTGTTAATTATGATTTCAAAAAAATACCTTTAAGGTGCCATTGAGTCTCATCACGGTGTCTGAGAAGCACTGATCAAATGTGTGTGATAAGAAAGCTTATTTTATGCCGGAAGCTCTTCAAACTGGCTTTATTACTGAAGAAATATTTAGCTAAAGAGATACTTGAGCGCTGTTATGACAGTAAATTTACAAGTTTATATTAAAGGTCTTCTTTGATGGTTGCTTGTAACAAAATAAGAAATTTTACAAGAAAAAAAAATACATGTTATGTTTGTATTCATGAATGTTGCTGCCTGCAGACTGCAGATACTAATAAAACATTGTTTACTATATTTTCTTAATATCCTTGATATTGTATCATTACAACTTTACTTACAAGTATACAATTTTAGGTCATATCTTCCACTCCTAGAACAATTACACCTCAAGAAACAAGAGTCCTTTAACTTGAACATAAAACTGAGACTTTTCAGAAGCATTTAAGCGCCAAAAATTTAGAAATAAACCCTCCACTGTACTTGGTTCAAAAGTAATGCTGTCATCAGAAAGTTAAAGAGCTTTGATTTTTACTGTTTTTTAAGGGTAGTTGTATTTTTGTAGTTCTGTATATTTTTTTTATTCTTAAATGTCATGTGCATTCAGTTTTTTACACAAAAGCAACATTTTCCACAATTTTGTGTTTTCTCTTTTTTATTGTCTCAGGAGATTCTTCACAGGTCAGCTGTGTGCCATTTATTTCCATTATTGTGGTGTTTGGTATCTTGTTCTTTCTCACATTGGTTCTTCTGGTTCTTCTGGTCTGGAAATGGAGAAAAAGTGCAGGTGAGAAGAAATGGAAACTCTTTCTTTTTAATACATTGTCTTCCTCTAATGAATTGATTTAAGAATTAAGAAAAAAAACATCACACAATTAAAATCATCTGAACATTCAGCACACAGATAGAAGTTTCTCTCAATGATTCTTTCTTCACATTAAATAAATGTTCAGAGATACAGCATATTTACAAATCTCTCATCAATAAATTGATTTTGTCCTTTAACAACTCAAACCAGATTGTATGAAAATATCACCCTGTCCTATTTGTGCTTTCCAGCAGAAAAAAAACAGCTCAAAAATAAAACTGAAGAGCAGCTCTTGATGGAGAGCATTAAGGATTCAGAAGAGAAAAAGGAACAACTTGAAGAGGAGCTATGGAAGAAGGAGGAAGAACAGAAGGAAATCACACACATTTTAGAGTCACTAATGGGACTGTCAAAGCAACTGGAGACACAGAGAAACCAGCTCAACTTGATGAGGGAGAATACAAAGAAAAAGGCAGAGCTGAGGGACAAACAGATAGAACTGGTGGACAAAGAGGTTTCACAGAAGGACGGAGATAAAACAATAAACAGAGCACAAGGATATAACAAATTCAGAGAAATCTTATGGGAGGACAGCAAGAACCAACAAGAGAGAAAGAGAGAACTTCAAGAGCTGATCATGGGCTTTGAAAAACTGACGAGAACGACATTTGATGATATAATAGAAATCGCAAAGAGAAAAGAGAAAGTAGAGACTCAGGTGGAGCAGATTAAGAAACAAATTTATGAGACTAAGAATCAAAGACAGAGAATGTCAAAGTAGCCCCTTAGTGTAAGGTTTACTGTGATCAACAATAAGGATAAGGATCAACAGAATAATTTCTGCCTAAATAAATGATGATGATTTGAACTTTAGCCTCTTCACCATAATAAATCTGGATTTGACCTCAGAATACTTACTTTAGTTAATTAAGTCATAAAATGATTTTAAATTTAAATTTTCTCTTAATGTGGCAAAATATTAACATATTTCAATGATATTTTTTAAAATATTAGTACAATATTCAGCCTCAGCTTACACATCAGTGATACAATGTCATCAAGTTAGAATGTAACTCTGAGTCTGAAACAGAAAATATTCAACATGGTGGCTCACATCATGGTGTGTTGAAAGATTTTAGTTTGTATTTACTGATTTCTATATTTGCAGCTCATCACAGATGCTCTGTGATTATGTTCCACAGAGTCATTTTGTGATCTTCAAACAAAGTCCTTACACCTTTGTTTGCCAACGATATCTGATTTTCTGTAAAACTTTTGAAAAATGTGAAGTGTTTTGAAATTGTGGTGGCAAACCTTTACTAGGTTTGCATTTTGAAATTGTATTTATTTTTTTTTACCTTAACAGACATTATGAAAATCATTGGCATTGCTCTTCCATTCTGAGATGTGTTCCAGAGGGAAATCTTTTTTGTATTAAAATATCTGGTAACACTTTACAATGACCATCACTTATAAATGGTAAATAGATAGTTTATAAATAGTAAACAGACCATTTATAAATGGTAAACAGATAGTTTGTAAATGGTAAATAGACCATTTATAAATGGTAAATAGATAGTTTATAAATGGTTTAGAGTTTATAAATGTTTAGTCATCATTTACAAATGGCATACAGACCATTAATAAACAGTTAATAGTCCATCTATTAATGTTTAAACATCATTTTTAAATGGCAAATACATCGTTAAGTAATGTAAGTTAATAGTTACTTTGCATATAACAAACAATTACAATTAATAATGTTTATTAATTATTAAAGCTGGGGTCTACGATCTGATTTAGATACACTTTTTGTAATGCTGGTTAAAATGGTCTTTATGGCCCGATGGTAATCAACTCATTATGTGTTCTTAAAACAGAGCGAAAAATATCCGCTATCTACAGCAGGAGTAAAACAGGGAAAACCCCAACCAATAATCTTGCAGGGATACCTTCTTTTACACCAATCAAATCCCGTCGCCATTCTGCGTGCCTGCTGCGCGTGCATTTTCCCGGCGTGCACCGACAGTGCGTGTAGCATGTAGCATGTAGCGTGTAGGGAACAGACTCTGCTGGAGAATGCTTACCTTTCAAGTTTTGTCTTTGAAAATAAGGGAAGTCCGCTGTGAGCAGTCCCACAACACCAACCAAGCTCCAGTATCCCTCACATTTAAGACAGATGCACAAGAAATCTAAAATAAACTCTATTTTTCTAAGTTTGTTCCGCTGTTGGCTCTAATCTCGCGAGAACTGCCGTCCATGTACTGCAGGTGGCAGTTCTCGCGAGACTTCTTCTTCTTTGGTGATTGGCATCCATCATTTTGGAGCATTACCGCCCCCTTCAGGCTAGAGACAGACAGCCAGTTCTCCAAAAATCGCCAACCCCAGCTTTAATGGACTATTTTGTAAAGGTCTATAGGTGGTTTATATATGTTTAAGAAACTTGTTGTAAATCATCCATAAAGATTAAAATATGTATAAGTAGCACTTTCTAAATGGCTATGTGATTTTTCAACCATCAATAAAAATGACTTAGATGGTTATTGTAAAGTTGTGACTGATTTTCATAATAATAATGAAAAAATATAATTTAATGATTAATGCGCTGTTTGTACTGTAAACCTTCATTTACCATTTATTTGACTTGTTTTAATGATGATCTCTGAACACATTTATAAACAGAGACAATATCATGCAGTAGTGTACCACAGATCAACATGGTGTTAGATAATAATGGTCAAACTACAACACAACAAAGGCAACTTAAACTTGATGATTAAATTTGAGTTGATGATACAATGTTCAGGCACACTACACTTCAAAATGGAATATTTCATTGTCTTCTCATCCCACATTTCCACAAATTAACATTGAACAGCAAAGCAATGAACTATGAACATCACATGTGTTGCCTTCTTGGTACAATTTTTTTTTCTATTTGTATTGCTTTGCAATATCATGAAGCAGGCATCCCAGTGAACCATTACAGTGTTTTTTTTACCCAGCCATTCATTCCACTCAATCATAATCAGGTGATTTCTTAGCAGATCCTCGGTTCGATTCCCCCGCAGTCTCCCAATGGTCTCCTTGTAGCTCCTCCAGGCCCTCTCAATGTGTTGGGTGTGGCAGCCTGTATCAGCACTGACATACTCCACGCTGTGGTTGACTGTATAATGCTTGTATCCCAATTCAGGCAGAGCCTGGCGGTATGCCCGCCACTCATCAGTCAGTATTGTGGATCCTGTCCGAACATGGTGCAGAACCAGGGGAATCAGCTCTCTTCTGGTCCGTCTTTCCACCAAGTGGAGAACAGGCTTTGTCTTCTGCCCTCTGTGCTTCACTCCAAGCATTCCAAACACCCACTTTTTCCGTGTCCACCCACCAACCATTCTTCCACGTCCATACTGTTGAAATATTTGAATATAACACATATTACAAATGGCAGTTATTCACATAATCATTTGTGACTAATATATGGTAATAATTACCATTAAAAATAGCATTAAACTTATTTAATTTACTTCAACGTGTTATAAAAAATATTGTATTTCTATAAGTATGGATTAACCCACACTATTGTATCAGCAAATCCTCTCTCTTGGTGCAAATAGTTTTTTCAAGACAATGTTTTCAATTTTGCTGTCAGTATTAGTGAGCGTTAGGCTCCTCATATGTTATTCATTATGACAAAACCCAAGGATACAACTCTTTATGGAAAATAAATTTGTCACAATGACCTTTCGATTTTTTGGATCAATATAATTTTATATTACCAAGATGCGCCTATCAGCACATCTTCCCCTACTCATACTGCTGTTGACTGTGCAGGTCTCGCAAAATTGAATTCTCACCGAAATTTTATGGCATAGGACCATTTCCACTTACCTTCCTTTTGTGTCTAAAATGGCTTTCGTCGATAACTACGAACTCTTTCCGCCCTCCCAGTCTCTGTCCTTTTCTTCTCTTCATTCTCTCCATTGCCTTGATACAGACATTTCTTAGCTTTTTGGCCATCTTTGATAGTGTCCTTGAACTCCCAGCAATATCATCTGTCATCATGTTGATTTGTCTCAATCGTAGGCCTTGAGCAAACCAGCAGCAGAGCAGTAGCAGAGCAGCAGCAGAGCAGCAGTGAATCCTTCAGATATCTCTGTAATCCTAAATAACCTCTCTGAATAACTTTCACAACTTATAGAGCAGAATTTATTTGTGACAGAAACAGAAAATCTTGTCATGTAGAACAAAAAAAACAGTCTTGATTGTAGTTTGCCACCACCAGGCTGGGCCTCTGCCCCAGCAAACAGTCAGCTACCACCAGGCCAGGCTCAAGCCTCAGCAGCAAACCATCAGGCCAGATCCAGCCCAGCAGCAGCTAGCCAACACCAGGCCAGGCTCAAGCCTCAGGAGCAAACCATCAGGCCAGATCCAGCCCTAGCAGTGCTAACCACCACCAGGCCGGATCCACCCCCAGTAGCAGCTAGCCATCACCAGGCCGGATCCAGCCCCAGCAGCAAACCATCGGGCCAGATCCAGTCCCAGCAGCAGCTATCTACCACCAGGCCGGATCAAGTCCCAGCAGCAGCTATCTACCACCAGGCCGGACCCAGTCCCAGCAGCAGCCATCTACCACCAGGCTGGACCCAGTCCCAGCAGCAGCTATCTACCACCAGGCCGGATCCAGTCCCAGCAGCAGCTATCTACCACCAGGCCGGACCCAGTCCCAGCAGCAGCCATTTACCACCAGGCCAGTCCCAGAGCCAGCAGCAGCCATCTACCACCAGGCAGGTTTACCACATTTTAAAGCAGTATGGGACCAAAGAAGGTCAGCCAGGAAGAAGAAATGTTTTCTATGAGCATGTTTAATGAACTACTTGACCAACAGAAGTCATTTTTTAAAGACTTAATTGAGCAACAAGAAAGAAACTTTAAGACCTTTGTTCAATTGCTGATGGACTCAACCAATCAAAGGATGGATAATATCATGAAAGATGTACAAGATATCAAAAACAGCCTACAGTTCTCGCAACATGACATTGATGATCTCAAAAAGAAACTTTCTGACCATGTTTTAAGTCTCAAGAGCATTTCAAGCGAGTTTGCATCTGTCCAAGAGTCTTTTGATAAACTCTCTGGAAAACAAGAGTTCCTAGAAAGTCAAGCAAAGAAAAACAACATAATCATCGACAGAATCCCGGAAGAAAGAAGCGAGTCCTGGCAATGCACAGAAGGAAAAGTTAGACAACTGCTGGTAGAAAAACTGGAACTTGACTCCAAATCAATTGAGTTTGAATTTGTGTATCGTAAGGGCAAATATGAGGAGCAAAACAGCAGGCCAAGGCCCATTGTTTTGAAGTTGCTCAGATTAAAGGAAAAAGAAGAGATCTTGAAGAGAAGAAATAAGCTAAGAGGTACAAGAATCTTCCTAAATGAAGATTTTACAGAAAATGTTAAACGGAAAAGAATGGAGCTCAGGTCTAAACTTAAGGAAGCACGAGAAAGAGGTCAGATTGCTTTTCTACGATATGACCAGCTCACTGTTCATCAACCATGCTCTATTTGAATGACTCAGTCTACTTTTTCATTTTCTCTTTTTTGATGACGCATTTTATCCTAATATCTCTTGCTGTTTTTTTGTGTTTTTTTATTTGAAAATGAGTTTAAAAATCCAGAATTATGTTTGTTCTTTATCAGATACTTGCAGATTTTGTAACAGGTGTAAGAGTCAAGTGTGTGACCATGATCAAGGTGAAAATAGTTACCAAGCAATATATTCAATCCCAAATTCCCCAGATCAAGTAAAGAGGATAAATGATAGGAGTGGCCAAAAGTGTGCATTAGATTTTCCATTTCGAGATACTGACAATGACAATTTATCTTCTCGAACAGATTCTACACCAGTACATAAAGATGACACAACTTCTATTTTCTCTCTACTAGAAGATCACACAAGCAATAGATATAATGAACATGATCCTGATTTAAATTTTTAACTCAATTTCAGAGGCCTGAGGTATGTAAATATTATCGAGAAGACGATTTCAATTTGCTTTGTCATAGTTTCCCATATTCTGTCTCACTACATAGTTTTTCTATCTTTCATCTAAATGTTAGGAGCGTATCCAAAAATTTTGACACCTTAAACCATTATCTTTCATGTTTAAATCATAAGTTTTCTGTGATAGCGCTAACTGAAACATGGCTAAATGAGTCCACAGTTTCTTTTTATGAACTGCCTGATTACAAAGCCATTCACTGGACTAGAGAATCAAGAACTGGGGGAGGTGTATCCCTCTTTATCCACAATGACAATCAGATTGTTCACAGAAATGATCTTGGGCTCTTTGAACCGAATGTTGCAGAGAGCATCTTGATTGAAATAATTTCATGTCCATCTTTAGGAGGACGTAATATAATTGTAGGAGCTATTTATCGCCCACCTAACACAGATTTTGATCTTTTTAATCAGCACCTAGCAGACGTGCTTGAAAAAATATCCAAAGAGGGCAAAGTCTGCTATGTAGCTGGTGATTTCAACATCAGTCTCTTTAAGTCAGGAAACCACCCTCAAACTGCAGAATTTTTAAATATGATGCATTCAAATTTCTTTTATCCACTAATACATATGGCAACCAGAATCTCAGATTCATCTGCAACCTTAATTGACAACATTTTCACTAATTTCTTTGATTGGAACTTGAATAGTGGTGTATTAAATACTGACATTTCTGATCATTTGCCCGTCTTTAGTATAACACATAATATAAAAGAAACAATAAAGTCCCCTGTTTTTAGCTACAAAAGATTATACACCCCAAAAAATATAGACAAATTCAAATCTAAAATGGCAGAAATCTCATGGGACAATATTCTTCATGAAACTGATCCTGAATCAGCCTATTCTAATTTCATAAATAAAATAAGTACTCTGTTAAATCAATGCTTTCCGCTAAAAAAAATAATGAGAAAAGAAGAAAACTTTAACAAACCTTGGTTTACATCAGGTCTTAAAAAATCCTCTATTGTAAAGAATAAGTTGTATAAAAAATTTATCCTAAGTCCAACTCCTTTAAATTTAAAAGAATATAAAATATATAAAAATAAATATGTGCATGTTATACGTAAAGCTAAGAAAACTTATTTTTCAAAAAAATTTGAAGAATCAAAAAACAATATAAAATCTACGTGGATCACTATAAATCAATTGTTAAACAAAAAAAAGAAACCACTGTTAGGTCCCAGTTTAATGTTGCTCAATGGTGATAAACTGAGCAATGATCCAGATGAAATCTCCTGTGGCTTCAACAACTTTTTTGCTGATATGGGTGCCTACATCTCACAGAAAATCGAAAACATTTCTGGTAGCCACTTAGAATATTTAAAGAATCATTATCGCTGCATCTATCATTTTGAGCCCCCAACACTAAATGAAGTAAGAGATGTAATCAGAAACCTAAAAACTAACTCAGCTGGTCATGATGAAATTAGTGGGTTTTTGATGAAGGAGGTATTAAACAACATATTGGAGCCCCTTACTCATATTTTGAGCCTATCAATGGCAACAGGTGTTGTTTCAAAAGACCTTAAAAAAGCAAAAATTCTACCATTATTTAAGGCTGGCGACCAATGTAATTTCACAAAATATTGTCCTATATCCATTTTACCATGGTTTTCAAAAATTCTTGAAAAGCTGATATATAGTAGAATTTTAAGTCATCTACAGGACAATGAAATTTTATTTGAACATCAATATGGATTTAGAAAGCACCATTCTACCTACATGGCACTACTACAGCTTGTTGACAAAATACAAACCGCTCTAAATGATAAAAAAATTTTCCTTAAGTATTTGTCTTGATTTATCCAAAGCGTTTGATACAGTCAATCATGAAATTTTGTTTAAAAAATTACAATACTATGGTTTTCAAGGTGACACATTAAAATGGTTAATTAGTTATATGAAGGAGAGAGTACAGTATGTTGTTATCAATGGTTGTGCATCTAGCACTCTTGGTGTATCATGTGGAGTGCCACAAGGATCAGTATTAGGGCCTTTATTATTTCTTATTTATATGAATGATTTCCCATTAGCTTGTAACACTTCTTCTCCTATTTTGTTTGCTGATGATACCAACATGACTTTATCTCATATTGACTTACATACTCTAATAAATAATACAAATGAAGAGATGGCAAGGGTTGCAAAATGGTTTAAACTTAATAAACTCTCATTAAATATTAAAAAGTCAAGTTTTATGGTATTTGCGGGAAATGGCAGAAGTTACAAAAAGGACTATGCTAGAGTTTCAATTGAGGGAAATGAAATTTCTCAAGTATGCCATGTCACATTTTTAGGTATTATCATTGATAAGAAGTTAAATTGGAAACAACACATTGACTTTATTCATAAAAAAACTGCAAAGTCATTAGGAATCATCAGCAAACCTGGACATTTTGTTGATAAGTCTTGTTTATTGACATTGTATTATTCCTTGATTTATCCATATTTGATTTATGGTAATATAGTCTGGGCAAACACGTACCACTCCAGTCTTCTTAATATTTACTCTTTGCAAAAACGTTTTACAAGACTGGCAACTTTTTCTAATTTAACAGAATCGTCTGCCCCACTCTTTAAAAAACTGAATATACTCTCAGTTTATGAAATAAATATTCATCAGATATGTGTGTTTATTTACAAATACATGTTCTTACCTTCTTCTTTACCATCATCATTTAGAAATTTCTTAAAATGAAATTCACAGATTCACTCATTCAATACCAGACAGGTTAGTCACCTGCACCTTCCCTTTTATAAAACTAAACATGGTCAGTTCTCCATCAGATATCATGGTGTAAAAACATGGAATGACAAAAGACATGTAGCTGAAAGCTCATCATCATTACAGGTTTTTAAAAGGAAACTGTCTTTACATCTAATTCACGAAGCTTAGTTTTACTTTGTTTTTGTTTTTTTTTTTTCTTCTTTTGTTTTTAAAATGTTATTGTAATTTTGTCAACTCATTTATGGTCTTTGTGTGTCTTTTTGTTTCTTTGTTAAATCTGTTTATGTTTGTTTTATTGTTGAGTATGACTATTTCTTTTGTTTCTTCACACATGGTTGAACACATGTATGCATGTATTGCTTTGTGTTTTTACTGAAATCTTGACTGTTCTCTGCTATCTCTTTTTCTTACAGAAAGGTGAGGTCCTTTGCATAAGCCTAATGGCTTCCTGACCTCTCCTGACACATTTCTTTGTTTTTTCTTAATATTTCCAGTTTGATCTTATGTATCTTTTATAGTGCAAAATCTAATAAACAAATAATAATAAAAAAAAAACATAAAATGAAAATGTAGAATACAATTATAAAACCAAATCTTAGGAATGTGAAATTAGAGATGAAATCTTAAAACATAAACTTAACTAAAATGGCTGCAATGTGGTAGCCTGATCTCATGAGTATCAAGTAGGGTGCAACGGTTCAGTTAGCCCATGGTTCGGTTTGTATCTCGGTTTTGGGATCACGGTTTCGGTTCGGTTTTGGTTCTTGTTTTGCATTAAAAAAAATAAGAAGTTTGACTTTCCTTTATTAAGACCCTTATATTTAAGACTCCTTCATTTTTCTTTAAGCAAACTATATTATGACAATTCCTCTAAGTCTTCACTATTACTTGGCTTAAATAAAGTATTATGACATTTATATAAAACACTTCAAATGTAAACATTTTAAATGGTTAGAGTGCCTCTTAGCTAGTGTAGTGGCTCGTGTAGTGACTGACTACTGAAATACAATTTACTATGTATTGTACATGATATACACTATACATGAACAGAACATAATCAGAGGTTAATATAGACATGATTATTACAAAGTTTATGCATTTTTTGTCCTACAATAGAGTTTTAGTTGTTTTTCCAGCTACAAGCATGATTAAACAATGCTTAAAAGGAGGAGTGGAGAAAAAGTGAGAGAGCGCTGGGGCAATCGACTGGCGTCTCCATTACACACACAATAAACAATAAACGTGAATGAATCATATGTTTGTATTATGATATCTGATAAACTTACTTTATTACCACTGCGCCGACTTTTTGAATGGATTAATCAGAGTAAAATAACAAGTTTACAGGACGTGGAGACTCTGATGATACCACTGTCTATCTCATCTGTGCGTATTTGCACGCTGCTGTATGTTCCTATGAGACAGCGTCAGTCAGAGAACAGTCTGCTCCTGTCTGATCTGCTCTCAGACAAACTAAGAAACATCAGAACAGATGACAAAACTAAGCTTTTGCCTTTTTTGTCACCTGTTCAGCGCACTATGGCTCTGAGATGTTTTTCTCTCCAGCAGCGATCTGTCATCAGCAGGGTTGGCAGGAGAGAGCCTGGTGCGGGAGAGAGCGTCCGCCTTAAGGTTTATAAGAAATAAAATATAGCCATCATTACTTTAATAAGAGCTTACTCAAGGTAAGCTGCTTTAACATCAGGTTCTACGTTATGGGAACAAACTTCTCCAGCATTTTAAAGATCAGTTTTGCTCCGTGTTTATCTTAATCATATATATTTTGTCAATGCCCAGTTAAAACTAACTTTTGTGAGGACTTAATCCAATGGTCCTCAAGGGACCTGGAAAGCAGCATCCAGCTGGATTGTAGCATTGGGACATGTTGGTTGTGTTGTCCTGTATTGTAAATTGTTTTTTTTTTTGTCTGTACGTGCATCAGTTGCACGTCTGCCCATCCTGGGTGAGGGAACCCTCCTTTGTTGCTCATCCTGAGGTTTCTCTAATTTTCCCTGCTGAAAGCATTGACTGTATAAATAAGGGACAGAGCCTCTGTGACGTCACCCATTCATTTCTACTACCTGTTTTTGAAGCCTAAAATATCTTTGGCTGTCTGCTACCATCTTCACAGCGGCAGGCTCCGCCCAAGCTCTCCTTAACTCCTGGCCAATCACAAACAGGCATGACGTAGTGGAGATGACACCCTGCCATAAAATGGACTGTCACGGAGCTCAGTGTGAGCTGTCAATCAAAGTGATGTATGCAGAACTGTAAGCCTTAAAGGAATATTTCACCCAAAGAATGATATGCCTTAATTTTCTATTCACCCTCATGCTGAGCAACACTCTGGAGCACTTTTTTGGTGTCTCAAATGCAGCTGGAGGGAGATTTGGGAGATTCGCTGTCAACAAGCGTCCAAACGCTAACATCTAACAGGGGACGACGGAAAAAAGTCCATAAAGTCCTGGCGATGCCTATTTTCCTTCATACTGCTCGTCTGCTGTAATCCAAGTGTCCTTGAAATTCAACGAAAAACCATATCACAATCAAACCATTAGTTTGAATGTGATAGCAATCTAAAATGAACATTTTTATTGACAAAATTAACTAATAGACATACAGACAGATAGACAGATTGATAGATACACATACCTACATACATTCACACATACATACATACATAGAACAACAAATAGTAGTAGTAATAATAATACTGATTAATAATTAGTAATATTATTACAGATAAAGTTGTAAATACGTAATAAATTAATTAATTGATTTAATACTCTGACATAACCTGGTCCATTCAACAGAGATTGCTTAAATTTACTTACCATTTATAGAAATCTTCACGACTGCAGTCCTTCATCTTCATTTTGTGTTGGCAAATGCTATATTTCATTTTCTTTTTGAGAAGCTTTCTTTTTTGTAGCCATTTTATAAGTTTCAAGTGGCATTTACTTTTAGATCTAGAACCTTCAATTAACTCCTTCAATTCAGTGGCTAAGCCGGGCATTTTTCAATTCCAGCATGAGAATCTATTCAGATTTCCTGTTTGCGCCAAAAAAAAAAAAAGTCACAGATATGCTGCGTTCGTGTGAAATAGGTCATCTAAGACCTAAGTGCATACGAATAACAAAGTCAGAGGTTGGAGTTATTCAAATTCATAAAAATACATAAATTGTACATTTCCTTGCCGTTTACATGATAAAATGGCAGGGTCTGAGAAAACATATAACTATTAAAAAGGGCGGTTATTCATAGCAATACTTTTTAGTTAGCGTTGGATGACAGAATTTACGACCCCCGATTTGCATTTGAATGCAGCATCACTCGACGCAGACTCAGATCGCTTTAGCCCTGCTTCTTTAGCCTTCTGACATTGTGCGTGTGTTCTGTAACGCTTTGTTTCAACATGCCAAAAAGACCGTTCACACTATCTAGAAAAAAAGTCAAAGAGAACAACTTGGCGACGTACCACCCTGCAAAGGTAAAATACATCCTGACGATGACAGCTGCACAACTGCACCTGACGTTAGCGTCATGGTGGACGACGGAAGCAATGGCGGTGAACGCGGGAATTTGACAGACCCCAACGCTATCCAAGATGAGGAAGAGGGTTTTATTTCCAGCGACACCCTTGATGCTGCCAAGAGAGACGAATCTCAAACTTTAGGTAAGTAGGCTAATGTCGACCTGTTAGCACTTGTTGTTGCACTTGTTTTGATCAAGCTAGCTTTGCTTTAGCAGTGACTTTATTATTTGGTTTTCACATCTGAAAGCCCAGAGGAAAAAGGGAGTAAACATGAGAATATTTAATACATAACAGTATGAATTGGAAATTGAATAGTGTGCTCAAAATTAAGATACACACACACATACACACACACTCATATATATATATATATATATATATATATATATATATATATATATATATATATAAATATACATACATATGCATATATATAAATATATATATGCATATATATATATATATATATATATATATATATATATATATATATATGTATGTATATGTATATATATATATATGTATATATATATATATATATATATATATATATATATATATATATGATCTACATTCTGTACCACAGCATTACCTAGATGCTGTACAAAATGTAGATTATTCATAAATAGGAGAAAATTATAAATACATTAGTGTATTCATATGGTGTTCCTAGTATTTATTTTGTTGAACTCATTTAATAACTTATCTCTATTTCTTTAAAAAAATCACTACTCCAGCTGCTTTTGGTCGCTGCTCTCTGTTCACTGGTGGGAGTGTGTTCACCTGTGTGTGGATGCAGATGTGTGCGTGTGTGTCAGCATCAGGTCAATCTCCCAATCTCAACCCAGATAGTCTACTGGAATTTCCTATAAGGCCTGTATAAACCCAGCAATGTTGTTTCCTAAGAACTTTTATGATTAAAATGTCATCATTAGGTTAAGCAGAGGATATTAAGCTTGGTTGCTAAAAATTGCATGTTGGGCAATATGAGTAAATAACATAATAAGCTTATCAATGGCAGATAAACAACAGTAAATGGCAATAATTTAGCTTTTAGTTAACCTAGAAAGTTGATCTAAAAGTCTTAAGTACATGTTTGTGGTGTCCAGAACTTCATTTATTATCATGCTGCTGTCATGTAACCTTTTCTCATTAGCATAATTTGCATATATAATGTAAAAGCAGGTCAATATCAGGTAATGGCTAGATATTGTAGCTTTCCTTGAGCGTAGAAAAGGTGATCCTAGAGTCCCATTCTTTGTTTTGATTTCCAGAAATTCATCTTTCACCTTAAGTAAATCATGCAATCTTTCCTTATTAGCATAAACTGGATCCACATCCATTTTAAAGCAACATAATTATTTGATATATTTTTTTAAATGCAAGTTTTCCCTCTATGTATCATAATATATTGTGAAAAACGATTTTATGAACAATGATGTGTAGTCCCACCCTTCCCCCTTCACAAGAGATTCTTCACTTCAAATAGTCACATTTATTTTTTAAACCTAACTTAACCTAACAACCTAGAAAATAAATCAGTTATTTAAACATTTTAATGCTACAAATGGATGCATTTTGGGAAAATTAGATACTTAGGTGAAGTTAAATTAGAGCCAGCAATGCTTTGAACAACAAATAGACAAAATCAGTACTTTGCAGAAGTAAAACTATTATTGCTTCTGGAAATGTTACATTTACTCATATGTAGGGATGTAAGGATATGAAAATTTCTTATCATGGTTATTCCGATCAAAATTCTCACGGTTATCATTATTATCCTAGTATCCTTCCATTCTCCTCAAAATGTTCGAAAAAGTATTTTAACACTCAGTTAAAATCATTTAACCAAGGACTGGGCAACAAATCAAGAAAATCAATTAATTTAAATTATTTTCTGCAGAAGATTTAAAAATTAAAAATCAAGATTTTTTCATTTACTTACTTAAATTGAAAGTTGTTCCAAAGTTTGAAAAATTTAATAACTGAAATTTTACAGTTATCATGATGGTGGCCCTGTCAGGTTTAGCATATGCACTCTAACAGGCTTGTATTTATTTTTTTCAAAAATCAGATTAAATATTAATCAGAGAATAACATGTAAACAAGCTGTAAAAATACCTCAGGTTTCAGTGTTTATTTATTTAGACAAACCTGCCTGCATTAGAGCTGCAAAATCAACATTTTATTACACACACTTTAATTTTAAGACAGAAATTCTGATTGTTTGGGAATATATTTTGACACTATAGAGGTAAAACTTGATTTAAGTCATTTTTGAAAGGGAACAAAAAAAAATAATTAAAATCATAAATCCAGTTTTGTGGAAAATAAATCTTGGATTTTATTTATAGGCCACATCTGCCAGCCCTAATTTAACCCCTTTAATATTACAATTATATCAGGTCCTTTTGTCTTTTTTGTCAATAAATGTGTCGGTAAATGTTCTTTTAGTACATTTTTACACCTATTTTTTCATGAGAAATAAAAGTAAACAATTCTGGCAAGTATTGGTCATCATTATATTATAAATACTTGGACAGTGTGTAATTACAAGAAAAAAACAAACAGATTTGAACTTTAAACAGGATTCCCTTCATTGACAATGGTAAATGAGCCTGTTTTAAGTTTCTGAGATGACAAAAAAAAAACTTAATCTGTCTTACATACACTCACAATATTGTTTGTCTACAGCAGGGGTCGGCAACCTGCGGCTCCGGAGCCTCATGTGGCTCTTTTGCCCCTCGCCAGTGGCTCTGGTCTCAGAGGACAGAAGAGCAAAAAACGTCTTCTTTGACTTGCATTAAACTCTAATTAATTGATGTTACTTCTGCATGTTTTAGCACCATCTGCCTTTTTTCTTTTAATGACAATTTCTTGGTTTTTACATCGTTAACTTTGCGTCATGTGTGCACCTCCCATGACTCTGCGTGACCTGCAGTAGGTCAGAGTGAGAAACAGGGCTGCTGCATCTTTAGCTGTGAGCTCACTTGATGTTGATTTTAAAGACCCAATTTCAGCCATTTTCTTCTAAACACATTAAATAGGTTGTAAATGTATTTCTTTAAAACATGTAAAAGCCATTCAGCTATTCAGAACTTAGTTTTGGAGCTAGGCTTCATAAACTGTTTTTGCCTTTCTGTCATCCAGATTAAATGGGCGTGTCAGAAATCAGGGGGCACGTGTTACGTAGCGGTCCCCATTACCATAATCCGCCCTGCTGCTTCAGCGTATAAATACATTAAGCGTACCACTTGGCTACTAGCTAGCTAGCAGTCAAATCGTCAGCTAACCAGTCATGTCTCCTCCTAAAATTCGCAGTGCCCACTTTACCCCTGACAGTTAGAAAAAACTATCACAAGGTAAAGACTGAATTTCTGAACTCTGAAGAGTCCATTAACTGGGCTGAACCGAACCTCTCCGTCCAGCCGTGAGGAGCCATCACGGCAGCGGCGTCATGTAGCTTACACACGCCGGCGCTCTCCATCCCACCAACCGTGTGCACACGGCGGCGTCATGCCTACGCCGCCCGAGCCTCTCCTTCCCACGCCCGACCGTGTGCCCCATCACGGCAGCGGCATCATGTACACCGCCCGAGCCTCTCCATCCCGCAGACAGCAGGTGCTGTCATCTCCAGCGCCATAGAGCAAAATTGTGTGCTTGTATTTCACATTGTGCATCAGCCTTGCTCATGTAATGCTAATAAATGTTTTGCATGTAATTATGACATTGTTTGGCTTCATTCACTGAGTGGAGTCCATATGAGAACATAATGAATAACCACAGGTATTTTTTATATCCCCAACATAGCTGTGACAAGGAAATACATGGGTTTTACATTTGTATGTAAAATTAGCGCCATGTGTTTTATCCTCACGGACATTAGTTGCTTATACAGAAAGAGGCTGTTATCATTTTCTGTTAGCATGCAGCAGGCGTTTAATGCAGCTATTTAAAAACTAAGCTACAGCTGGTAATAGAGTAAAGAAAAGTAACTGGGTGAAGAAAGTATAAGTAAGAGTAACCACTGCTGTAAAATGTCAGCCTGTCAAAATTATGTTTTTTTTTTATTTCTGTCAGTGCTGCATGAATCTGCTCATGCTTTTGTATATGTAAATCATTAATAATGCCTTTCCAGCTGATAAAATGAGGGTTTGCCAGCTTCCATTGTTACTGCAGGTTATGTCCCTGTACAGTGAATAGGCCCCCCCATGTGGGCGTGGTTCAGCGCATCTAACTGACACGCCCCAGCGTTCTACAGCAGAAAGTGCTTGTTTTGCATGATTTTGAGACCTAATTTTATGTACTTAGCAATATTTTGAATCTTTCAAATTTGGCTCAGTGGTCAATGACACATGCTTCTCTTGTATGAAAAACTTAAAACACAAATTTATTTTTGCTTTACTGGGACTTTAAGTTCTGATGGAGATTTTTGATGAACTCTCAGACTTTCAACTGCTGCTGTGAAGGATTCAAACTTTTTAGCGGAGGCATGTCGGCGATAAAGCTTTGGAAATGAGGAGAGACAGGGAGCGATAATTCAAGCCGACTGTGGCGTTGTTGAAGTGAGGATTTTTACACAAAGATATCAGGTGGATGTTTTATAATTGCAATTTCTGTGTTATGATTGCAGTCAGTCTTTCCCCCTCACATTATCTCTCTTTAACTACAAACTCAGGTGTGTGAGTAACTGTGTTATATATATTTGCCTTTTTTTTTATGACACGTCAAAATTGGCATGAAACTAAATATTGAGTAATTCTGTGGGATAAGCTTCTAAAACATGGATGAGATGTCGAAAAGCACCTCAAAAATCACAAGACTGCTTCATTATTATGATAAAATTGTGCATAATAAAGATCAGAATGCAGGAAAGAAATGATTTTAGTTTTAATTGCGAGGGGAAGAGCTACTGAACCCCATCTCACCTGATGATGTCAAATAAATATTTGTGATTTCTCAACTGCAAATAAAACCTGATCCTGTGGGGAAAAAATAGAGTAAAAACAATAGCAAAATTAAAAAAAAAATGAAAATAACGGTGTTAACATAGGGCTAATATTAACTGGTGTTTATTTTTTGTTGACAAACCTGAAAATTAAAGTAAACACACCGTTGTCGTCATTTAGGTTCTAAATCAATTACTGAAAAATAACATCATCAATCATTTGAGATGGTAAAGCAGTTTTCTTATAGATCTAATGTCATTAAAATGTGGAGTGCTGCTGCTGTCATTTTAAAGGAATACTTCACCCAAAGAATGATATGCCTTCATTTTCTACTCACCCTCATGCTGAGCAACACTCCGGAGCACTTTTTTGATGTCTCAAAAGCAGCCGGAGATCCGGGGTGATTTTCGCTGTCAACAAAGCGTCCATCTAACAGGGGACAATGGCGCCCGAAAGAAAAAGGTCCATAAAAGTCCACAAAAACTTGCCTATTTTCCTTCATGCTGCTCGTCGCTGTAATCCAAGTGTCCTGGCGGAATGCGTCCATAATTAATTGAAGCTTGAGGTCATTTAGTACATTTTTCGAGGCCTAAACAGTGCTATATGTCGTACTTCCGCAGTGCATGTCTCACGGAACTACGGAAGCCGCAGCAGACCAAGCCTCATTGACCGAGCTGTGGACAATCACAAAAGTGGTTGGTTACTGTTTTAAAACAGTAACCAACCACTTTGGTCCTCACAACAGATTGTAAACAAGCGGAACTTCTTCTTCTCGCTTGCAATTTAGCATAGTAGTCCCTGAAAGCGCCATAAGCGTCTGGCTTGGTCTGCTGCGGCTTCCGTAGTTCGTAGACATGCACTGCGGAATGCGATATAGCACTGTTTAGGCTCGAAAAATGTACTAAATGACCTCGTTTGAATTAATTATGGGCGTTACCGCTCAGGACACTTGGATTACAGCGGACGAGCAGTATGACTGAAAAATAACATCATCAATCATTTGAGGTGGTAAAGCAGTTTTCTTATAGATCTATTGTCATTATAATGTGGAGTGCTGCTGCTGTCATTTTAAGGTTACAAATGTTTTTTGTGGCTCAAGACAGATTTTTTTGGTGGGCGTGGCAGGCAAAAGGGCTCTTTTCATTAGAAAGGTTGCAGACCCCTTGTCTACAGCATTGGTGTTACAGCTCGTTGTATTAGACCATGATCAGGCGTTTTTTTTACCGACAATAGTCCCTGAGACAGTAAGCCTCCTTTATGACTCTCCTCTGGTCTCCCTCTCCCTGGCAGATCTCCATGTTTCCTCCTCCAATAATGTCCTAATTACAATTAATGAAATCCAAAAAACATTAACTATGACGGAAAAATATGATCAAATATTACAAAATACAGCAAAACATGGCATCCTTGGCATCCATGAAAAACTTTACCTCTGAGGCCAAACAATGCACACTGTGCATGCGCTCATCTGTCTGATGGACCCCGGCTGCTTCACCGAGGTGCAGACACATAGGTCCATTTTTATTTATTACTGCTTTTGTCAGTTTTGTGTTATCTTACAGACAATGTGTGTTTTTCTTTCTTTATCAGAAGGGTACCAACAACTTATGTCACATCTGTATTGTTTCCCAGAAACAGGAAGTGGGTCAACTTACTCACTGGCTGAGTTAACCCCACTCTCCCCTACCCATGATAAATGATACTACAGTGCCATGAAAAAGTAGTTGCCCCTTTCCTGATTTCTGTGTTTTTTGCGTATTTTTCACTCGCAGAGGTTTCAGATCATCAAACCAATTTTAATATCACACAGAGACCACCCAAGGAAATACAAAATGTAGTTTCTAAATGAGAATTCAGTTTATTAAGGCACAAAATAAATCCAAACCTTTCTGGTCCTATGGGAAAAACTAATTGCCCCCTGAACCTAATAGCATATTGTGCCATCTTTGGCAGCAATAACTGAAATCAAGCATTTGTGATAATTGGTGATGAGTCTTTCACACCACTGTGGGGGAATTTTAACCCACTCGTCTTTGCAGAATTGTTTCAACTCTGCCATATTAGAGGGTTTTCTAGCATGAACTGCCCGTTTAAGGTCACACCACATCATCTCAATAGGATTAAAATCCAGACTTTGACTTGGTCAATCCAAAACCTTGATTTTATTTTTTAAGCCATTCAGAGGTGGATTTGTTGAATTTATTTCAGATCGTTGTCCTGCTGCATGATCCAAGAGCACTTGAGTTTGAGGGCACAAACTGATGGCCGGACATTCTCCTTCAGGATCTTCTGGTAAACAGCAGAACTCATTTTTACGTCAATCACAGCAAGTTGTCCTGGTCCTGAGGCAGCAAAGCAGCCCCAGATCATCACACAGCCACCACCATGCTTTACTGTTGGCATCATGTTCTTTTTATCAAATGCTGTGCCATTTTTATGCCAGATTTAACAGTTTAGACATCTTCCAAAAAATTCAATTTTTGACTCATCAGTCCACAGGATGTTTCTCCAAAAGTCTTGAGGATCATTAAGATGCTTTTTGACAAATGTGAGACAAGCCTTTCTGTTCTTTTGTGACAGCAGTGGTTATCGCCTGGGAACTCTGCCATGAATGCCATTTTCGGCCAGTGGCTCTCTCATGGTGGAGTCGTGAATACTGACCTTAACTGAGGCCAGCGGGGCCTGCAGTTCTTTGGATGTTTTTCTAGGCTCTCTAGTGACCTTCTGGATGAGTTGTTGTCACACTGATGGAGTAATCTTAGTTGGTCAACCACTCCTGGGAAGGTTTGCCACTGTTTCCAGCTTTCTCCATTTGTGGATAATGGCTCTGACAGTGGTTCACTGGAGCCCCACAGCCTTGGAGATGGCTTTGTAACTTTTTCCAGACAAACAGGTTTGAATCAAGTTTTTTTTTTCATTTCTTCTTGAATTTCTTTGGATCGTGGCATGATGCATTTGTTCTTGAGATTTTGTGGCCTACTTCACTTTGTCTAATGGATTCTGTTTAAGTGATTTCTTGATTCAACAGAGGGGGTGGCAATCAGGTTTGGGTGTGGCCTGTGAAATTGAAGTCAGTTGTCCAAAAACTGTGGTTAGTCACAGTTACTTTGGGAGGGCAATTACTTTTTCACATAGGGTCAGATAGGTTTTTAATCCCCCCCCCCCTCATGGTAAATAAAATTGAAAAATACGCAAAAAACACAGAAATCAGGAAAGGGGCAAATACTTTTTCATGGCACTGTGTATATATATATATATATATATATATATATATATATATATATATATATATATATGTGTGTGTGTGTGTCTGTGTGTCTGTGTGTGTGTGTGTCTGTGTGTGTGTATTTCCTTATTTTATCTTATAATTAGCTTATAATGCTAATTATGGAAATTGTCCATCATGCAACTCTTAGCAACCAAGTTAATTTCATCCAATATGCCAATAAATAACATTATATTCATAAAAATTCAAATGAATTTTTATGATTTTATGATTGGGTTTGAGACATTTCCAGCAGACTAAGAGGGGGGGAGAACTCTTACTTGAGACCATGTAATAACATAAGCTCTAGCATGTTTATTTAAAGCACCTGTTTCATAGAAAATATCCTGACTGTTTTGTTATGGTGCAGTGGATCATAAAATACAACTTTCTTGACCCTATGCTGTCAGAGTGGAGTGTTCTGACGATGTCCCATTGTATCTTACTTAGGTTCCAGTTCCCTTAACCAGCATGTCACATGATTCACATTTTTTACAATATGATTTTAGATACTCAGCTTATTTTTCTTATTTTCAGTCATGAGTCCAACAGCAACTGTGATAATCAAAAAGGCTAAGAAAAAAGAAAACCTGAGACTGAAAACCCAGAAACTGAACAAGGAGCTTGCTTCCCTTCGTCAAAAAGTTGCAGGTAAGAGTTTTTCTGTCATTTCAAAACTACTTTCTCTCCATAATTCTTTTAGGATTCTCCTAATCCTAATCTGAGTATTTGAATCAGTTTTGTTCTTTGAAACTTTTGAACACTGCGTCACCTGCAGTGAGGTAAGATACTAGGTTTGTATCTGTGGTATTGGTATAAAAAAGTGTCACTGTATCCCTAGGCTTCTAGGGATAGTTTAACATTTTGGCAAATTGGTCATTTGCTACAGGATTTAATGGAAATTCTTGGTTTGCCTCATCAAACTCATCAAATTTGTCCACACACACGCACCTGCACACCAGTTATGTGCACACCCAGTTGCTGTTATTGTTCTTGTTCTTCTTATTATTGTTATTATTATTTGCACTATGGAATTTTCTGTTATTTTTAGCCCAGGCCAATGCGTGACGGAGTCCTCATCATCTGCTCAGCTCTCATCAGCTACCAGTTCTTCAGTCAATACCTCCAGCATCTGCCGACTCCAGCTACTCCTCTTCCTCGTCCTCCTCCATCTCTTCAGAGGAAGAGAAAAGAAAGAAAAGAAGAAAACAGTACAAAAAGAAAAGGGACCAAAAAAAGAGCCACACCAAAAAAGGAAAAAAGAGGAAGAAGGTGGCAAAAGGAAGGAAATGACTTGGTAGAAGAGGTAAATCACGGTGACAGTTCCTATTTGAAAAGGTTTATTTGATGTTAGATTAGAAGTCTGAAACTGCTATCTTACGTCAGTAGTGATTTCAAATTTTAACCATTTCAAAAACCAAATTCGTACTCATCTACCCTAACCTGAAATCATCATCAGGAGAACTTCACAAAAATACAAAAGAAATAAAAACACTTACAGTTTTTTCCACTTCCCCAGATCAGGATAGTGAGAAATGGCATGTTTAGACATCAGTTGTAGTGATGTATCCCATCACCCCTATGTAATGGAGTTGAATGGCATTTGGTTAGTGATGCTCAAAGTGTGAAAAATTCATTAGGCACAGTCAAAAGCAGTGTTTACCTACAGAAATCAAGACCAAGTCATTGAAGATAATCCACCGTCATTATTTTCTGTCCAAAGTGACTGGCATGATAGCTTTCAATGAAACTGTTCACAAGGTTTGTGGATTATCTTGTATTGATTTCTGGAAAGATATGGGCTTTTCAAATTTAATTAGCCTTGAGCTTTGTGCAGTAGTAAGCATAGCAGCTAGATATACATACAAATATATACACTGAGATTTCCCAGTAGTTGTGCACTACTTCATGATTTGTTGATTGACCATTTCACTCTTGTTAACTAACTCTTCACTTACTTTTGTAGCTTGTCGTCCTACGGAGATCATTACCAGATACAAAAGGGTGTTGAGAGCATACAACAGTGGAAAGAAATTGGGCGAAGCATGTGCATTTGCTGGAGTAACAGAGCTGACGGTGAAGATGTAAAGCGGCAATCCCAGAGCTTGCCATAGCTTGCCCAGATAAGTTTGAAAAACTACTGGCAGTATTCAGTAAAAGAGATAAGGTAGCTGACTTTGTTAGCAAATGTGAAGACATGATTAAAAATGATGCAGAAGTCAGGGCCAAAATAGCCAAAAACAAAGCAGTGGGTAAGCTCATACCATACAACAAGAAGGAGCAGAAGTAAATGGCTGGTAAGCTGGCGGCAGTGATGTTAAAAGTTACTTGTTATACAAAAGTCTTAAACATGACCATTAGGCACTGTACATTTTTTCATTTATACAGAATAGTAGACTACTGTTGTGTCATTTTCAGTTTTATATTTCCCTTGAATTTGAAATAGGGGAAAAGCATGTGCATTTGCTGGTGCATTTGTTAAATTAGAGGTGCGCCAACCATAGACTGTAAAAAAACATGGACGTCATGTCGCTGGGCTAAAATTGAAGCCTCCACGAAAACTGCCCCGGTGACTGGCTGCAGTATAGGTCAAAAATCCGTCTCCCCCATTCATCTGGACGGGCCGAAGTGAAACTTCAAAAAATTATTACACCCCGTACAAATATTTCTCCCATCCGTATGCTGTGGTGACAAAGTATTATTGGGCTGTGTGTTTTCCAAGTCCTCTTTTTTCTGAAAAGTTTCTTTTTCATCAGTTATTAGAGTTTAAAAATAACCGCGGTTTACGGCAGCTTCACAATGATTGTGAAGCGTGGAGTATGTCAGTACTGATACAAGCTGCCACACTCAACACATTGAGAGGGCCTGGAGGAGCTACAAGGAGACCATCGGGAGACTGCGGGGGAACTGAACCGAGGAACTACTAAGAAATCACCTGATTATGATTGAGTGGAATGAATGGCTGGGTAAAAAAACACTGTAATGGTTCACTGGGACGCCTGCTTCATGATATTGCAAAGCAATACAAATAGAAAAAAAAAAAATTGTACCAAGAAGGCAACACATGTGATGTTCATTGTTCATTGCTTTGCTGTTCAATGTTAATTTGTGGAAATGTGGGATGAGAAGACAATGAAATATTCCATTTTGAAGTGTAGTGTGCCTGAACATTGTATCATCAACTCAAATTTAATCATCAAGTTTAAGTTGCCTTTGTTGTGTTGTAGTTCAACCATTGTTGTCTAACACCATGTTGATCTGTGGTACACTACTGCATGATATTGTCTCTGTTTATAAATGTGTTCAGAGATCATCATTAAAACAAGTCAAATAAATGGTAAATGATGGTTTACAGTACAAACAGGGCATTAATCATTAAATTATATTTTTTCATTATTATTATGAAAGTCAGTCACAACTTTACAATAACCATCTACACTCAAAAAAATCATTTGTTGAATGAACATAAAAAAATCATGGAAAGGATTTCCACGTGATTAAATGGCTTTTGCTCAGCATTAAATAATTCTGTTCATCAAAACTAATGTAGTTGTGTTGGGCTGACTTAACTGATTAAGGTTAATTTAAATTGTTCAAAATGGTTAGGTGCAGCATTATTAAATAGTGTTAGTTTAACTTGCAAGGTTTTGCTCTAACTTATTTATAACACTTAATCCCAACTTAACTGAATTACGTTGATCCAACAATAAACACTTGTTGGCTCAACACACGCAAATTGTGTTAACCAAACACCTTTAATTAAAGCTTCACCTAACCATTTTAAACAAGTTAAAAAACCTTAATCAATTAAGTTGGCCCAATACAAGTACATTTAGTTTAAAGAACAGAGCTGCATAGTGCAATCTGAAAGCCATTTAAACACGTGGAAATCCTTTCCATGATGTAATTAAGTAGATTCAAAGACAAGCTTTTGAGTACCACGAAAGTATTGGTGTTAGTTTGATACTTGGCAGTAAACAAGATCAGAAACCTTCCATAAAGTCTCAGGATTAAGGGGAAAGAGAAAAACTCAAAGCAAAAGGAGAAGGTGCAGTTTTGTATTTCAAAAAAGTGAAGATAGATATCTACATTTACATATACTTGTGAAAACAAAAGTATACAGAGTGTCACTCAAAACTACACTCATCATACAACATTTCACATTCCTAACTTTCATAATTGCACCTGGTTAAATGAGATCAACCCGCATCAATAAAACTTTTTTGACTGAACATTAATTATGGAGTAGTGAGAGTGCCAAATTACAAAAATAAATCTATAAAATAAAATTAAAAAACAAATTAATAAATTATGTAAGAATCTATAAAAGAATAAATAAATGAATAAATAACAAATTATATAAGAATCTATAAAAGAATAAATAAATGAATTAATAATAAATTATATACAAATCTATAAAATAATAAATGGATTAATAAAAAAATATAACAATCTATAAAAGAATAAAAAAATGATAAATAAATTATATAAGAATCTATAAAAGAATAAAAAAACGAATTAATAAATTACATAAGAATCCATAAAAGAAAAGTCTAATAAAAGCAGAAATATAATGATTATTAATTTTTCTTTTTATGTATTCTTTTTTTAGATTTATTTTTGAAATTTGGCACTCTCACTACTCCATAACTAATAGTGCATCTGAATAAAAGCATCATTAAAGAACAGATGAGTAAAACAAATCAAACTATTTCTTAGTGGGGAACACACATAAGGATTCCTTAACCCAAGTAAACTTATCAGCTTGAGACTAACACATGAAGATATCTGAAATTAAACATTTTTTATCATTTTGTGTGTGGTGGGCTTAGAAAATCTTAACACAGCTCACTACATGCATAGCAATTCTGTCTGAGCATGGATCTAGACTCTAGCCCTCCAAGACAAAACTCTTGCACGATCAATCAAAAGTGAATTAGAAACATAGTAACAACCATAAGTGTTATCTATGGCAGCAACTAGAAAAAACTAGACGATAGACATGAGAGAGGACATACTTGTAGAGGGAAAAATGGTGGTCTTGGGGCTAATTTTCAAAGAAAAATCTACAGCTGACTCAAAGACAATGGAAAAAGCCTGATGACAGCAGGAGCAAGTGAGCTGGTCCTCCGTTTCTGAGGTCCACTAGACTTCATATTTTTGTTTCAGGTCAGTCATGCTTGTTTACACTTAGACTGGCTTCTTTCTTCCTTAGTTAAATTGATTCTTCATTGGCAAAATTCAGGAATTGTGAGTTTTCCCCACCACACACAAACAAAGATTTCAGTCGTAAATGTTGAAAAAGTTCAATGTTTACAATTGTCATCCCCAAACCTGAGCTGATAATCAGGAGGATTCTCTCTGAACACACCTCAGACCACAGAATGTTCTGATAGGATAACCTTAAAAAGAAACAAGATGATCCTTGGTTGGAAAGGGGAAAAGTTGGACAAAAACAGCCCGAGAATCTTTGTGTGTACCCCACTTTACAGACACTTGTCAACAGTAGCAGTCTAAAGTGCTAATGATCCTTACCATCCAAGAAGTTGGAATCTTTGACAGGAGAGAGAAAAACAGTATCCTAAATGAATACAGGTTACTTCATGAACTGTGAACATCAATTTTTAACAATGCACAGATGCCTTTATAACTGATTTTATTTCAAGTTGGCTCTGTGAAGCCACTAGGAGAACAGTGCAGCTGTTTGCAAAGATTGTTTTTCAACGGGACAGCAGTGTTTTGAGAACTTGCACTTTGTTGGATAACTTGTTTCCATCCAACTCCATCATGATCTTCTGGAGGACCTCAAATGTATACCTGAGCTCCTGGGGGTAGCTCAGGTTTAGTGCGTAAACAAGACCAAGCAACATTGCCACAGCAAAAGGTACGTTACCCAAGTCCTCCATCACCTGCACCCCCTCAAGAACAATACCAACTTCTTCAGGTGGGTCGATGTCCTCTGCACCTTCATGGCGGATCACAAAGATTCCAAACACAGTCTCTGTCAGGGCCGCTTCAGTGCTCTCTGCAGTGTCCTGTGACAAATAAACAGGGACAATGACCTCTGGTTGATATGAATTTGATTCCATTTGTAGAGCTTACAATAAAACATGTTTAAATGAATTTACTTATTCAAAACATAAAAAACAAGTTAGAAATATTATTAGAAAGTGATTTTAAACCATTTTGCAAAATCACTTTGCACTTCTTTACAAACAGACCCAATCCATGACCTTTCTGTAGTAATCATGTGTTCATTGCTTTTTTTTTTAAAATTAGAATAAGGTCTATATTCTCAGCATGGCATAAAGAGAAAGGGTATATTTTTAAGGATGTGTGTTATTGTCTCAGGAGGAAAGACAAGATAGTTTTTTGTATTCTGGCGGCTCCACAGCTGTTTGTACATTCTGTCAACACGGTGTTTTTAGCAACAATGATGCTTACTATGACAGCAGCTACTATGACAGCAGTCTTTTAACAAGCAAGTAGGGTAAAGCTACTATCATGTTGTGAAAAAAACTATTAGATGAGTGACGGCCAAAGTAACCTACCAAGTATTCCTTCACCAAATTCTTTGGATCTTCGTTCAGGTACAGGCAGAGACCTTTGAGGATGCATTCTCTTCGGACATCAATTGAGTCGGTCTCAACACACAGATCAGAGGGAAAAAAATTAGGATCATCATCTCAACAAATTAGAACACGCCATCACTGTGAATCCTGACTGAGTTTATAGTTATGTGCTTTTTATAAACATGTCAGAAACATTTGTTAACACACTATTACATACTACCTCACATTTTGTTACCATGTCAGCCTTCATTTTAATCTAAGTTGAAGATGTAATCTGCCATCTATTCTATTTTCCTGAAAATAGAAAATAAACATGGAAAAAAAGACCATTCCTAAGAACTTGGCATGCTTAAAAGATACCTACAAATGTTGCGGCCAATTTACACCTGTCACCTCCATGACAGTTAGGGATAGCTTTGTTCAGAAGTTGCCAATGACTCTGATCAAATCATTCCTGGATGTGGTGCTCAGTTATTTCTACAATGGTCATGCTTTCATTGATGACACTATGGTATTATACCTGACTTAGGGGTGCCATGGTGGACTTGATTTTTCTCCCTTGAACTCCCCCTTTTTTTGAAAACGCCTTCATCAGGTTAGTAGAATGAGCATCAAGCTCTGAGAAGAACTTCGACTGCAGATGGACTGTTGTAATTCTCCTGAATTCTGCACTCATCTTAAAGAAAATAAACAAACAAGACAAACATTGCAATTCATTCTCTTTAAGATGTTAATAAGTTATAAGCTCAACAATGAACACAGTCCAGGTGTCTATGGTCAGCAAATGCAGGTGAGAGGCAGTCTGACCAAAAAAAATCAGGGGTGCTCTGGTGTACATGAAATTCTTTATTTAGCTGGGAAAGTTTTTCTTTCCGATTTCCTAAGGTCTTCATCTTGACGAAAAGGCATACAATTCACAGGTTCCCTTTAAATTTAGAGTTAATGTCATATGAAGTAGTCGGTTGATACTGTCCCTTGACATAAAACCAATAACGTAAAATCCACCAGTGCTCAGCAAAACAAACATAAAAATAAGATACCTAAGTAAAAAGCAGACAAAGATAAAAAGAGAGAATAAACTGATGTAGGGAAAAATATTGAATGGAGTTGAAAAAGTACACAAAGAACTATGAGTGCTATAAGGTAGCTTTCTCTGTCAGAATAATATTTTCATTTTAATTTGAGTGAGTATTCTTGCATTTGAGGTTGATACTTTTTTATATCAATTTTAAGACAACATTGTTACTATTAAGTTCAATACTTGAACCTGAATTATTACAATGTTAAAAAATGACTTTACAGATTGTGCTCAAAAAAGCACTGTCCATGTCCCTAAGCATAACATTTACCAACCTAGGAATACTGCCATAGAAAAAATATGCATTAATGTAGAATTCTTAATTTTTACATGGCCACTTTGAGTCCAAGTAAAGAGTTAGTCTAGGTCTAACTCCAGCCCTCACCATACATATTTTTTGTCATTATAATGTAAAACTTATATATTTTTTGTGAAAAAAGTTGCACTTTAAATATTACACAACAAACAAACAAGTTAATGATTTTCCATCCTGGAGGTGGCATAGTATGCAATGTCAGGACTTGAGAGATTGATATTAACTTCAGCGAGATCAACACTAAACTACATGGTAGTTCCTGCAAACAGCACACAGTTAGCTGGGTTAGCTTTTGAACAGCCACTAGATGCAAGATGTTCTAGAAAGTAAGCATTTGTGTATACTATAAAGAAAATATGCTGCCATTGGTCTGTCAGTTGTAGATATACAGTAAAAGAGGGTAACATACTCTCTCTTGTGTAATAAAATGAAATATTCTGAGGAGATTTCAACACCAAGGAATGAAAAAAAATAAAATACCAAACTGCAATTGCAGTATATTAAAAACTGTGGTTTGCAAAGGAGTCAATCTAAAAAAAACCTGTGGACTTCCATGATGCTTTTTAATTGAAAAAATGCATAAATTACTTATTCATCCCTCTCATCCAATCCTCCCAAAATACACACCCTGACCAAATCTGATGTCAATTGTATCAAAGCATTCAAAATTTTCCATAAAAAAAGTTCAAAAAGGCAAAATTTACCCCCAGGGATGCTCAAGGGTAAAAGTCAGCAATAGCATGGACCCTTGCTGTAAAATAATAGTAATAATAATTAATCTTACAGGGCTCTCAAGTGCGACCATTTTGGTCGCATATGCGACCAAAATTTGTAAGAGTGCGCCTAACATTATTTTTTGGTCGCACCGGTGCGACTGACGCTCCTGGTATGAAAACAAGTCCCTCATCTCTCTCTCTCAAATCTAAAGTTTAGAAGTTGAGAGAGCACATCTCGATATACCTACAAACATAATATAGCCTATTAATGTTGACAAAAGTGACGGCGGTGGCGGAAAATCTGCCTAAAACTGACAAAACACATCGTCTGCTTCTCCGCCTCTGTCTCCGTTTTACAGCACGGCCGAGAAGCACACACACGCATGCATGCACGTCATACGCACACACAGCCCTCAGTAATCGTCCAATCAGCTGTCAGTATGCAAAAGAGCCCAGACTCTGTGGTGTCAGGGTACAGCAGAGATCGATAAAGCCGAAGACCGAGCGGAGCGCTGCCGAATACGTCTAAGAGACTGTCAGATAATTCATAATTAAATCCAATTACAAGTAAAACAAAGTAAAGTTTCATATAACATCTATATTTGGGCTGTCCTTTCTCCTGTTAAGGGGAAAGTTACTTAGTCACACAGGCACAGAGGTGAGTGCTCACACTCACTGAGGATGAATGAGCCGACTGACAGCCCCCGACTGAACATTAAGCTGGGCTGTAAAAAAAAAAAAAAAAAAGCTGAAACGAGAAAAAAATAAAGATAAAAGTAATAAATGCTCTGCCTTTAAAGTTGTTTTCATAAATTAGTTTGAGAATTGTTTTTTATTATTTACCCTAGTTTCAGTTTTGTAAATATTGACTATAGTGTGTGAAGTCTTATGGGTTCAAATTTATTGGAGAGTAAGTCCATCCAGTAAAATATTATGTTGTTGGTTGGTAAAATATGGATATTTCTTTCATTTTCAGCTCAGTATAGCACATTAGCTCTTATTATTTTGAAATATTTTATTTAACTTGAGATGTTTGAAATATTAAATTTCAGTTCAGTAAAGCACTTCAAGCACTTTTATTTGGAGATGTTTTATTCTGCTTAATGTTTTAGCTTGAATTTGTAAATTTCATTCAGTGAAGCTCTTTAAACACTCTGTTTTTCCCCAAATGTATATTTTTGCTTCAAATAATGACAAGCATCTTATTCTTGTTTAAAAAGCATTTACATGATATTAAAGTTATGGACGGTGATAAAATGGTGACCCTATGATGTTAAAGGCGACACTGAAAAATTCGGGTGCACCTAATTTTTGTTGTGGTGCACCCTAAAAAATTTTTTAGGTGCACCATTGCAACCAACTCAAAAAGTTAGTCGAGAGCCCTGTCTTGGATATAAGTTTAATACTTTTTTGTCCTAACTTTTGAGGTTAAAAGTGTATTGACCTTAAATGAAAGACAGTATACTTAGACTTAAGGTCAATACTTACTTCCCCAGAATTTTTATAATTAAGAGGAAAAATTATTGACCTTACAGTCAGAAAGCATTCTTATAAAGTAAGGTCAGTACTTTCTGACCTTTACTGCACTTGAGGGTCAAAACTTTTTTTTAAATCTCAATTGTATTTAATCATTCTAATAATTAAGGTCTTACAATTGAAGTATTAACCTCAAATTGTAAGAATTTTCTATTAAGACTGAGATAAAAATGTATTGATCTCAAAGGAAAGCATTTACAACTGCTAATACTTTTTTCAGCATACAACTAAAAGGGAGCCCTCTACCTGTATCCCATTATGTCCTGATGAAGACTATTAGAACTCTAAATGTAATAGCTATTTCAGCTGAATAAATAACTTGGATGTACATCAGACTGCCTGATTTTTTGGTGAGACTGCCTCTCATCTCCATTTTATTCACCATAGACACCTGGACAGTCTCCTGTTTTTTTTTAATATTATGCATTCCATCCTTTTCCTTGAAGTTGTATGATTTTGAATTCACAGTGACCCAGTATGTTTTTTGTAAATACATAATACTTTTATGTTTTCCATATGTTGGATTCCCATATTTAACTGCCTTTTTGTCAGAATACCATTGAGAGGGGCTGTTTATGACAATCATTTGAGTTATTTCTTTGACTCTGCCACCATATACATCAGTATGACACATCAAGGGATGTTACTTGATTCTTTCACTTATTCTCTCACCTCACGCACATTGAAGAGAGCTGGCCACCTTGTTTTAAAAACAGCAACCATGGGTGCTTCTTGAACTACTTCCTGCCTTCTGTATGCGAAGGTCCTGTCCATCATTGTTGCCACCTTGTGCTCATTGTTTCGTTTCTTGACTTCTGAAAGGAGGACCATTCTTGTGTCTTCCAGAGTCTCTGCTGTTTCACCAGCTGGATAGGTGGGGCAATAATTAACTTCAGCCTTTTTGGGCTTCTTCACACCAAAAGCGGGACTGCATCTGTCATCAGGCTTGTGTTTAAGGGCATTGACAGAAACCTCAGGGCATCCCAGTCGTCTCAGCTTCGTTCGGTAATTGGCAAGTTTGTACTTGAGGCTCGTCTTCCATCCCCCATACCCAGTGACTGAACCTGGCTCTTTCAAACAGGGGTGTGTTGTTACCAGAGCTTCTGCTACTTCATCAAACTCCTTATCAGAGGGATACACCTTGTACTGCACGATTGATTCAGCCAAGCCATCAAGAATGGCAGATTTAAGTTTTGTGTCCGGATTCAACAAAGCTCCAGTGTCTTTGAAGACAGCATTGGCCCTGTCCAGCTGCAGCTGGGCATCATAAGAGAATCGGGGCACATGGAAGACAATGGGCCATCCAGAAGATCTCGAAGAAGTGGACTCCGGTGAAGAAAGGATTTCTGTGTCAAATGAGCTGCCAACAGATGAAGGGGATGAGATCTCATTTAGAGGGCGGGAGGTGCCAGTAGCTGAGTAGGGAGGGGGTGGGGAGCCATCAGGCAAGGCAGGATTAACCGAAGTAAAGATGATCTTGACAGTGCTTTTGTCTTGAATTTCTGTTATAGACACCAAATTTGTAAACTCATTCCCAAACTCTGTGTCCATGAACTGAAGCCTGAAGTCCCCATTCACTCCACAACGTCCCCTTATCTCTTCTATGAGTTCAGTGACAGACTCTGGCATCCCTTCAGGAATAATCAAACGCTGAGAATCATTTTCTCCCAGAATGATTCTCAGTGTCACTGGGGCATCCATTTCATAAGAGCCTAAATTGAGAAAAGGAAAATAAGGTCATTACAGATCTGGTTTTCACACTTGGGACAAACCAACTACAATATATCAGTACAACCACCACTAGTAGGTGGAGAAAGAGGTAAAAGAGAAGTGCTGCTGTTGGTGGCTCAAAACCAAGCCACTTTGACCTGAACTGTTCATAGAAACACATAATTCATTTAAAAAGTTTTGAAAATAAAAAGCAGGCAAATGAATGTGGCACTGTAAAATCACAACATGAAACAAACCAATCCTCTGACGAAAATTACAACAAAATGATCTATAGCAGTGGTTCTCAGTTGGTCTGGCTTCAAGACACACCATCACCTCTAACTGGCAGCAGAAATGTCAATTCTCAACTTCTGAAATTTATTTGATGAAAATATGGTGCAGTTTGAACCTATGATCATTCAGGAAAGTAAAATATAGAAATATAATCATTAACATATAAAACAATTTAATGAAAACAAAAAGTAATGACATGTGGTGCAGAATAGGTAAACATTTTCCCTGTACTGATTTAGCTGCAGATTTAAACAAACAAATAAACAATAAATAATCTACTGAGACGTGATTTGCAAGTAGGACTGGACAATTAATCAAACTTTGATCGTGATTTCAATTTTGGCTTCTGACAATCATAAAAACATAATTGAAGAAAAATGATTATGCAAGACCATGTGGAGTGCTGTGTATGCACATTCTTGCAGTTCCAAGCACAAGTTTACTGGAGAGCCTTTAGATTGGTTATTTAACCTTATTTACTGTTTTAAGAAGGCTTTAGATAATACAGAGTGCATTTTTGGTTGTTTTTTTTTGGACTGTTTAATTAGTGTTTTTCACATTTTGCAAATTTTTCAAGTTTTGTAGAGTGCCTATAGATTGGGTATCTATTTTTATGTATCATTTCGCATTGCTATAATTATTTCAAATTTTATGATTTTATTTATTACTGATTTATTTATGACTTAATTTATTTTCAATAAATACTGACGTTTTAAAATCAATGAATAATCGTGTTTATTAATTGTGATTTCAATATCACTCAAAATAATCCTGATTCTTATTTTTGCCATGATCATCCAGCCCCACTTGCAAGAAGACCAAAAATTATTTAGGCTTAGAAGACCACAGGATTTTTTCTGACCTTCTTTTTTGTCTGTCCAGGCAAAGGCCCACGGGCCACTTTTGGGTCCTGACACATCAATTGAGAACCACTGATCTATAGGATAACAAACCTTGTGTTTATGTGTCGTTTTAATGTCACCAGTCGAAGGCCTCCAACATAGTAATCTGCCAAAGGATAGTTATCAGCCAGATCATCAAGTTCAACCAGAACTGTTTCCCTGACTGGACATACACTAAGTTCAAAGGCTCGGAAATGTTCCCTATACCACCCAGAAAGCTTTAACAACATGAAACACAGAGTACCCTTAACAACACAAATCTGGACAATTTCTCCAAAGTTGGGGAGTCCACTTGTAGACCCATGAGCAAGGATCATCCCATTTCTGAAATTTACACCTTTGCTTGAGACACACTTGGTAAGGTGGATCTCAACTGTACCAGGGAACTTTTGTTCAACAGCCTGTGCCATTTCTTGTCTCAAAACATCCAAAGGAACTGTTGAGACATTTGTGACCTCTATGGGTGTTTTTTCAAGACCGAATGATCTCAAGTGAAATGAAATCATGAGCTGGTGTTTTGTAGCTAGCGAGAGAGGCACATTTTTAAAGCAATTAGTGTGTCGCACAACCTGCTTAAAAAAACTGTGTTTGGCCTCAAAACGCATTGTCCACAGTCCTATAAGAGGCCCAAACATCCTTATGAGTTGGGGATAGTGCTCTAAATAATGATGTTTGGGGAGTATCTGCACATCAGGAAAGAGCCCTTGATACTTTTGTCTGTGATCTGATATCTTGCCCTCAAGATAGGCAATAGATTCATCTGTGTGCGTCAAAGCAACCACAAGCTCTACAATGTCTTTCAGATCCATCAGTATTAGCCATGCCATTTCATCCTCTGGCACCAGATGCCCAATTATAAATGGGAGCAGTCTTAACAAAGACCAATTTTCATGGGCATTCCCACCTATTGTTGACCTTTTTGAAAATGTTTTAGGGATCACATGGGGCCTGTTGGTCTTGTCTGACCACTTGTAGGGGAAATTCACGATGGATTTGTTTAGGGTTTCAAGACTGAAATACTTTTTGGATATTAGTAATCCAAAACATCGTGCAAGCTCCACTGGCACTATGCCCTCAAAGAGGTCATGCATAATGTCTGGAGGATAACCCATGTGGACACTGAAGTGAGCAAGAGCTCCAGTAAAAACACATTGTCTTTTAACTCCAAAACAACTTGCACCATTCTCCTGAGCTGACTTCACATGCAAGCTGTGGAGTTCTCTTGTCCTGAGAGTGAAGGCCCTTGATCTTACATCTTTAGTTTGAATGTCACTCCTTGTTGCTGTGCAAAATCGACAGACATAACCACTTGTGAAGCTCTCATTAAAACCAGCAACACTATGAGCCCCGAGGTTATCTGCCACAACAAACTGAACCGTCCCCTTAAGACATCTACCAAGTAATGGAATGAAAACTCCTTCTTGTTCTAGAGTTTTCAGGTCTTGCAAAAGAGGGTTTAAGACACAGTCATAACCATATTTAGTCAGATCTTCTGTTTTACACAAGACTGCCAAGAAAATTGATGAAAGCGATGAATGTGAACCTAGAGGCAAATTACCTAAAGTCCAGTATATTCCACAAAGCTTATGCTTTCTGCGAGACGTGCCCAGGGGGTTGCAAACCTCAAAATCATCAATGTACAGGTGTAACAAAATGCAGATATCCCCCCCAGACAGAAAAGCATTCTGCTGGAAGTGTGAGCCATCCTGAGAAGATCTGAAAATGTGGTGCTCCCCAGTGTCCATATTTCTGGTCTGCTGTGACGCGTCTTGTTCAACAATCTTGTCCACAACTTCTTTTTTAAGAAAGAGCTGCTGCAAAGACTTCAGCACAGGCACATACTGAAAACTTCGGTTTTCCTTGTGATCAAGAATGTGTTCAATGGGTTCCACCACGTTAAAGCTGTCTTTAAAATACTGGTTGCGGAGATAAGTTGAACTTAGGGGAGCTCCCTTTTCTATGGCTTTAAGCAATGGGTTCGACGTGCAAAGAGCGGTGGCTATTTCTGTAACCACTGACTTTTCAGTTGTGGGGCTATGTTTTTCAAATGCCTTTTCGAGAACATCAATGGAGAGGGACAATGTTGCTGAACTTAACAAGTAATGCAGTTCCTCTAAGAACTCATCAATTTTTGTGCCTGGCACATGTGCAAAATGCTCTAATTTAAGCAATGCTGCAGCAAAATTGCTCTGAATTATTTCAGGCAAGTTCTTGGTTACACTTACAACACTACTCGAACATGCACTCTCTGCTCCAACTGCAGAGTCATCCTGACTACCTATGTATTCCACCGGACTATCAGTGGATTCTTGTGAAACTTGAGTGTTTCTGATAATGTCTGGCCTGAAATCTTGTAATGAATGTGGACTGTGTTTCCTGTTCTTGTGTGAGTGAAAGGTTCCATATACATTTGTTTGAAACTTGCAACCCCCAAACATACAACTAACAGTTTCATTTTTCCTCAAATGAGTGCCAATGTGCAGAAAATAATCTTTCTCCGTGGGAAGATCACTACAGCTGCACAGATGACAGCTGTATGTTGACAATTCTTGCAGCTCTTGTGTGTTCTGTTTAGGGTGGGTTCTACTCAAATGAATGTGCAGAGCATTCCATGTCTTGAAAGTACATGGGCAGTTTAAGTATGGGCATGGGTACCGTTGAACACGCTGGTGCTGGAGTCTAAAATGCTTTAAGAGTTCATATCGGCTTGTTAGCGATGAACTACACAACTTGCATCTCCACATCCCAACCTAACAAAACATCCCAACCGAACAAAACAAAATGAATCAAGTTGCATCTGGACTAGACAGGGATCATAAGTGTAACACTGGTTGCTCAGGATGACTCATTCACTGGTTCAAGCATACCACAAGTCATGAACTTGATGATGGCCAATAACCTCCTTTACCAGCAGTCACTGGGGTGCTTTGATGGCAGAATGGTGGATCCTGAAAGAGGTCATAGATAAATAGGCATTAAGACAGGCAATTTCAACAGAGCACCAGTCTATCTGTAAATAAGTTCAAAAAGATTTTTTATTCAGCCTTATCATTTGTCCAAGAACAAAGTGTGACAAGTTGAGGCCAATTTGTTACATTCTATGAATCTCTTGAGAAAAAATTCCTTAACATACAAGTACAAATTCTTTGGCTGCTTAAAACAGGTTTATCAAATTCTTTCATTTACAAAAGCAGTAGAAATATGAATTAAGTAGTACAAACATACATACATATAACAAATAAGAATATTACAGTTCTTACCACAGGCTGTATATGGCTCCAGAGTGAAAAACTTGGGAAACAGGGGTTACACAGCTGCACAGCTTGTCTAGGTGCTTCTCCACTGTGTATTCCAGGATTTGAGTAAAATGGGGTGTAACAGGCTGCAATAAAACAAATGCCATCTTTTAAAACAATGTAAAAGTTAATGTTGAACAATTGAGTATTTTCAATATATTAACTATAAAAACTTAAAACAATTGCTACCTTTCACATTCCTTGTTTGAACAAACAAATACAATAGTTAAATATTGTTCATATAAGTTTTCAGTTTGACAAGGAAAAAATGTGATTTTCAATGGCACCCCATTTCACAACATATGGATTTTAAGCAAGAAAATAAATAAGCATGATTATTTTGATCAACATTAGCCCACTTATTTTACATACTGATTCCCTGAATCTGTAAACATGCACTTATTTAAATCTCTATCAAGACAAAACCATATCAAGAGTTTGTCTTGCAGTATTGATTTCCTTCCCGATTGCAAGTATGGTACAGTAGTTAAGTGCAATTCCTACAATGTAAGCTAGTGATGGAAATTCTGCCTGTATTTAGAGTACCAGCTCTTTTCATTGAGCTCTCTATGAACAGCTTGGTCCTTTGTGACTCTTCAAATTTTTTTATGCTTACTTAATTCATTACTAATAGTTCTGGAAAATGATTTGCAAAATGTAAAAGAACATGTATTACATTAAATATTTATTTTATCAATGCCCCTTTATTAATTAATCTATGCTGCAAACAGTAAACAATAAAGAAAAAGAAAACCTGTCTACATTAAACCTTTAACTTTTTGGTAACAAACACATTTAAAGTGAAACTATAAAGACACTTCCACAATCATACCAAAAATAGAACTTTGATTGTGTAGAACTAAAAGAAAAAAATCAGCACACAGATGGATGCTATAGGAAAAATGTAAACAATAATAACTATTAAAAAGAAAAGCTGGTTTTCTAGCTCAATGCACCTTATTTTACATTTCTGCTGAGTTATTTAGCTTGTTTATATTGTGTTATATTTCAATTATTGCCTCGATCTCGGTCTTTAATGCTTTCACACTTCTGTCTGTCTGTTTCACGTTGTCCTGGGGCTGGTTTGATATGAGATTATATATATTGCATTTACTATACTCTGCTTTTGTAAAGGCAACCTCAACAAATTTGCCTCTCTTTCCTCTCGTCACTCATTTTCTTAACTCTTTTCTTACCGTAGCGTTTCCCTGTTCTCTTTCCCTCTCTGTCCCTCCCGTTCGGGTGCTGTGTGTGTACCATAACCCCCCTTCTTGCTCAGCGCGGACACAGAGACGTCACACATATTGACCAGTTACGAGCGGGTCAAAGCCGAGGAAAGCAGATCCGATGATTCACGTCAAAGAGCCGACTCTAAGAGTCGATACTACACATAACTGCCGTTAACTTCAAAGAGCCGGCTGAAAGAGCCGACACGTTTGTGACTGACAACCTAACTACTGCTAACGAAATACGTCTCCGCAGATTCAAGTGATGGTGTCATCCACACTTTGTCTGAATAGTTTGGTTAATAGATCTGGCCTGTTGTGGCCTCGAGTGAATATGACAAACGGCTCTTCCGCCACCATGGGGAAGATGAATTTGAATTTGGCTGCGGGTGAGGGCGGGCTGGGAGACAGGTGCTGCAGTCGAGGAGCATTCAATTTTTGATTAAAAAAAGCACATAAACATTACATCAAAGGCATGCAGAAGTGCATATTTTATCGTTGGTCATTATTTACATGCTAAAATAAATGTGATGCTGATGCTATAATGCTATGTCGATGTCGGCGGCTAAGCCCGCGTGCGATATCACACATTAATTCGGACTGACATGAGACTATTTTATGTAAATATCTTGCTAAAACATCGCTGAAATTTTTCACTAAACAGCCGATGACTCAAAGTTTGTATTTTATTTCATAATTACGAGGATGAAAAAAGATTTTCTTACCTTATCCAACCGACAGATGTACCTCATGTGCGAGCTCCTGGATGACTTCCGGCCATAAAATCTCGTGTGATCATGTGATCTCGCGAATAACCACTGCGCTCACATGAGTATATTTCATTTTAAATCGTGTGGAATTAAAACTAAATAAGAGACAGATAATTCTTTTTTGCATATTAAACATAAAAAGTGAGACTAAAAGATGACGCATTAAATATTTTAAATGTTTATTTCATGATGATTTTGCACATATCTTAACAAATGTGCTCTTAAAAAACACAACAATTCAGACTGCAGGTGATTTATAGGTCTTTTCAGCTCCTCATACCACCTTCGGGGTTGAAAAAAAAACAAAAAAAGGGAATGGCAAAATTATAACTGTAAATAACTAGTTTTTTTGTGTTAAATGCTTCACTCAGCTCAGCCACTCTCTTGCCTTGCTCTTAGAAAGTTGTATGATAAAAGCACAATATTTCTATATTTAAGAAAACAAGTGTTTGAAGAAAAATCATTTTACTTTTTTTGTTTTTTTATTTTTTTAGCAATTTTATGCAGAGCATCGGCTTAATACATATATATATTTATATAATTTTGGATTTCAGGGTTGTACTGAAGTATGGCAACACAAACTGCCAAAAAACATGGCACTACAGCGAGAAAAATGTAAAAATATGTTCTCATGGACATGTTAGGTCATAAAGGGCAAAGAGCATGTGCTTGAATCTTGCTAGATAATGTCATGTTGTTTCAACATGACTAAATAGAATTCATGTTAATTTGTTGAGTTTCATGCAAATCCTACATGATTTAATCATGTTCACCTTTGAAACGTAAAATAATTTAGTTCAAATGACATGTTACACTTTTGCAGATTCAAAACCCTGCTGTTTTCATTTTTTTGAGTGTAAGTCATTTTTATTGATGGTTGAAAAATCACATAGCCATTCAGAAAGTACTACTTATACATATTTTAATCTTAATGGATGATTTACTACCAGTTTCCTAAACATATATAAACCACCTATAGACCTTTACAAAATAGGCGATTAATAATTAATAAACATTATTAATTGTAATTGTTTGTTATATGCAAAGTAACTATTAACTTACATCACTTAACGATGTATTTGCCATTTATAAATGATGTTTAAACATTAATAGATGGACTATTGACTGTTTATAAATGGTCTATATGCCATTTGTAAATGATGACTAAACATTTATAAACTCTAAACCATTTATAAACTATCTGTTTACCATTTATAAATGTCTATTTACCATTTATAAACTATCTGTTTACCATTTATAAATGTCTATTTACCATTTATAAACTATCTGTTTACCATTTATAAATGGTCTATTTACCATTTATTAACCATCTGTTTACCATTTATAAATGGTCTATTTACCATTTATTAACCATCTGTTTAGCATTTATAAATGTCTATTTACCATTTATAAACTATCTGTTTACCATTTATAAATGGTCTATTTACCATTTATTAACCATCTGTTTACCATTTATAAATGGTCTATTAACCATTTATAAACTATCTGTTTACCATTTATAAATGGTCTATTTACCATTTATTAACCATCTGTTTACCATTTATAAATGGTGTATTTACCATTTATTAACCATCTGTTTACCATTTATAAATGTCTATTTACCATTTATAAACTATCTGTTTACCATTTATAAATGGTCTATTTACCATTTATTAACCATCTGTTTACATTTATAAATGTCTATTTACCATTTATTAACCATCTGTTTACCATTTATAAATGGTCTATTAACCATTTATTAACCATCTGTTTACCATTTATAAATGTCTATTTACCATTTATTAACCATCTGTTTAGCATTTATAAATGTCTATTTACCATTTATTAACCATCTGTTTAGCATTTATAAATGTCTATTTACCATTTATAAACTATCTGTTTACCATTTATAAATGGTCTATTTACCATTTATAAACTATCTGTTTACCATTTATAAATGGTCTATTTACCATTTATTAACCATCTGTTTACCATTTATAAATGGTCTATTTACTATTTATAAACTATCTATTTTCCATTTATAAGTGATGGTTATTGTAAAGTGTAACCGAAAATCATTATTGTCATTTTTACATGTTTATCTGTTATATTAAAAACGGTGCAGTAAAATGTTTGAGCAGTGGTTTAGAGACATGACTGCAAATCTTCATTTTGGGGATGATAGGAATGGGTTTTTTTTTTCTGTTTTTTTACCTTAACATGTACATGCAAGTTTTTGGTGTTGCTGATCTGTTTTTAGATCAATCCCACAGGGATCTTTGTCAAATCATAATTTTAACCCTTTAACTACCAGCTCCCCTGTTTGGCAGAGGTCAGCATTACATTCATGGATTTTTAATGTTTTACGAAACTGAACGAAACTGTGACTCCATTAACACTTAAGGAAACAAAGAAAACCTTAAACAAACTAAAAAAAACAGACTTGGCATGGGAATGAAAGGTTTTGAAAGCCAACAGTTGAATGTGTGATGACATCATAATGCACAAAAATTTGATACAAAATCAATTGGAAAAGGCAGAAATGTCTGTAAAAGAATGCAACAAAAACTTAGATAATATTGACAATGACAAACTAAAATTGTTTTTGATGAATAACACATGAACATGCAGTATATATCATATCATTAAATAGTTACGTATTTAAAAAAGATGGCAACATTATATTACCTTTTAGCTCTTAAGCCATTAAATCCCATAAATAAAACATCAGTTCCTTTGGTCATGGATTAATGACAGAAACATACAATGACGTGCTATTTAAAACATTAAATATTCCTGAATGTATTGACCTCTGCCAAACAGTTGAGCTGGGAGTTAAAGGGTTAATAAAAATTACTTTCAATTCTACGCTTGTTTATATCTCCTGTTCTGTGGCCTGTTCAGTGGACGGAATACTGATGTTATGATCGGGGTAGTTCTGTTTGATTTTGTATTGTGCTCCTTGTTAGACCTCTTGTGTTTCCTGTTGTACTGTCATGATTCTGTTCTTTATCTTAGTTAAGTTCCCCTTTTTGTGTCTTGTTGTGTTTCCTGTTTTATTTTGAAATCCCTGTGTTATTTTCGGTGTTTCTCTGCTCTCCCTTCTGTGTGTCTCTCTGATGATGATACTCTCCATCTGTGTGATTGTCTCACCTGTGCTTGCTGTTTCTCCTGTCTATTTCAGAATCAGAATCAGAATCGGGTTTTATTGCCAAGTATGCAACACATACAAGGAATTTGACTCCGGCAGTTGTTTTCTCTAGTACAAGGAAGTAGACACAAACATGACACAATAAAAATAAGATAAATAAAATAGAGTAGGTGTAAAAAAGGGCTGGGATAAAATGTGCATCAGGAATATTTACAGCATACTGGGATATTTACATTTGAAAGTAGGAAAGTGCAACTGTGCGGTCCATAGTGCAGTTAACTGTTTAAGAAGGTGCCAGTATTAATAACAGTTTTTGTTATTTAATATGGAGACTGCAGATGGATAGAAACTACTCCTGTGCCGACTTGTCCTGGTCCTCAGAGCTCTAAGGCGCTTGCCGGATGGGAGCAGTTCAAAGAGTCTGTGAGCAGGGTGAGTGGAGTCCCTCACAATGTTTTCTGCTCTCCTCTGAGTCCTGGAGCAGTAAAGGTCCTGGATGGAGGGCAGGGGGACGCCGATGATGCGCTCAGCAGTCCTCACTGTGCGCTGCAGTCTGAGTCGGTCCTGCCTGGTGGCAGCTCCAAACCACACAGTGATGGAGGAGCACAGAAGGGACTCGATGACTGCAGTGTAGAACTGCAGCAGCAGCTCAGGGGGCAGTCCATGTCTCCTCAGGAGGCGCAGGAAGTACATCCTCTGCTGGGCCTGCTTGAGGATGGAGCTGATGTTCTGCTCCCGCTTCAGATCCTGATGATCGTGCCCAGGAATCTGAAGCTCTCCACAGTGGACACCGGGCTGCTGAGGACTGTGAGGGGGGACAGGGCGGGGCGATGTCTCCTAAAGTCCACTATCATCTCCACCGTCTTGAGCGTGTTCAGCTCCAGGTTGTTCTGACTGCACCAGAGCACCAGCTGATCCACCTGCTGTCTGTAAACAGTCTCATCACTGTCCTGGATGAGACCGATGACAGTGGTGTCGTCTGCGAACTTCAGCAGCTTCACAGAGGCGTCCGTGGAGGTGCAGTCATTGGTGTAGAGGGAGAAGAGTAGTGGAGAAAGGACACATCCTTGGGGGGTCCCTGTGCTGGTGGTCCGAATGTCCGATGTGGCCTGCCCCAGCCTCACCAGCTGAGTTCTGTCAGTCAGGAAGCTGTAGATCCACTGACAGAGCACAGGAGGCACAGTGAGCTGGGCCAGTTTGGAGCAGAGGGAGGGGGGGACCACGGTGTTGAAGGCCAAGCTGAAGTCCACAAAAAGGACACGTGCATAGGTCCCAGGACGATCCAGGTGCTGCAGGATGTAATGCAGGCCCAAGTTGACAGCATCGTCCGCTGATCTGTTTGCCTGGTAGGCAAACTGCAGGGGGTCCAGCAGGTCCTTTGTGAGGGTCTTCAGGTGGGCCAACACCAGCCGCTCAAAGGTCTTCATGACCACAGATGTCAGCGCGACAGGCCTGTAGTCATTAAGTCCTGAGATGGTGGGTTTCTTGGGGATGGGGATGATGGTGGAGCGCTTGAAGCAGGAGGGGACCACACCCAGCTCCAGGGACCTGTTGAAGAGCTGGGTGAAGACAGGAGCCAGCTGGTCTGCACAGGCTCGCAGACAGGAGGGGGAAACCCCATCAGGGCCCGGAGCCTTCCTGGTTTTTTGTCCCTGCAGCAGCCGGTTCACTTCCTCCACACTCACTTGGAGGATCTGGGGGTTGGATGAGCTTGAGCCAGGGGGTGGTGGTGGTGTTGAGATGAGGGGCTCAGTGTCAGTGGGTGGTGGCAGGGGGGGCAGAGTAGCTGCAGAGAGGAGAGGGGCAGGTGTGAAGTGGTCCCTTTCGAATCTGCAGTAGAAAGTGTTGAGGTGGTCAGCCAGGGCTTTGTTGTCTGCAGCAGCGGGGGCTGGGCGTCTCCTGTAGTTGGTGATCTCCTGCAGGCCTTTCCACACTGATGCTGGGTCGTTGGCTGAAAACCTGTTTTTCAGCTTTTCAGAGTAGCTCCTCTTGGCCACTCTCATCTCCTTGGTCAGTGTGTTTCTGGCCTGCCGGTACAGGGCCCTGTCCCCACTTCTGTAGGCGTCCTCCTTAGCTCGACGAAGGTGGCTGAGTTTAGGTGTGAACCAGGGTTTATTGTTGTTGTATGTCCTGAAGGTCTTTGTAGTCACACATACATCCTCACAAAAGCTGATGTACGATGTCACAGTGTCTGCCAGTTCGTCTATGTTGGTGGCTGCAGCTTCAAAAACACTCCAGTCAGTGGAGTCAAAACAGTCCTGAAGTTCCTGCTTTGCTTCACTTGTCCACTTCTTCACTGTCTTGACCACTGGCTTGGCAGATTTTAGATTTTGCCTATAAGCTGGGATCAGATGGACCAGACAGTGGTCAGAGTGCCCTAAAGCTGCCCGGGGTACAGAGCGATATAAGAAGTCCTTTAAAATTGTGTAGCAGTGGTCCAGAGTGTTTTTGTCCCTGGTGGGACAATTGATACATTGTCTGTATTTTGGCAATTCGTGGTCGAGTTTTGCTCTGTTAGAATCCCCCAGAATGATAAGCAGAGTTCGTGTATTATCGCTCTAAACGCGTGATCTGCTCAGCCAGCAGCTGCACAGCCTCGCTCACGTTGGCCTGAGGTGGGATGTAAACACCGACGAGAATAAAAGAGGAAAACTCCCCCGTTGAAGAAAAAGGCTTACAGTTTATAGCGAGGGACTCTAAATTTGAGTTACAATGTCTATTAATCACTGTGACATCTGTACACCAACCTTCGTGGATGTAGAAGCATATTCCACTGCCCTTTGACTTCCCAGTCAGCTCCGTGACGCGGTCAGCGCGCAGCAGCTGGAACCCTGGCAGGTAAAGTCCACTGTCCGGGATAGAGTCATTGAGCCAGGTTTCTGAGAAACAAAGAGCCGCAGGATATCCAAAGTCTCTGTTTGTCCTGTTTAGGAGAAGCAGCTCGTCCATCTTATTAGGAAGAGAGCGGACGTTGGCGAGGTGGATCGCCGGGAGTGCAGTGCGGAAGCCCCGTTGTCTCAGCTTCACGAGCGCGCCGGCTTGCTTTCCCTGTCTGCGTCTCCTCCATACACCACAGAGAGCTGCCACTCCGCCGACCAGAAGTTCAGAAAAACTTTCTTGGTTTCCGTAGGAAGTGGGAAAGAAGTCAGGAGAGAGCTGCCTTATGCTTAGCAGCTCTTCTCTGCCAAAAGTGATGCGGTTCGAGAGCGCACACACACAGAAAATAGACAAACACAGTACTGGAGAGCGCAGTACCGAGGCGGCCGTCCGCGGTGCCATCTTGGCCATATATATAGACTATTTAGTATAGTCTCTGTCTCTCTCTTGTCTAAGTTGGGTTATCCATCTTCCCAGTGTCACTTCAGTGTGTCTACAGCTTCTCTGTGTTCCTCCTGTTTTGTAGCTAGTCATCTGTTGTCTTGTCTTTTTATTAAAATCTTTTGGGATTTTTGGTTGTACTTTGTTTTTTAGAATCTATGTTTTTTTTTATTTCTTTCACCAGATTTACGTTGTCTGGACATTTTTGTATTTGATTATGGATTGTTTTTTGTTAGCTTACAATAAATCTTTTTTGTCAATTTGGGTTCGGGTTCTTCATCCTCTTTTTTGTTGTTAGTTTATTTTTTGGTTTTCCTAACTGTGTAAACTGATGTTGATCCTCATGAGAAAAAGAGACACCCGATTGGAAACTGGGAGTGCTGATGAATCTGATCACATTTTTATTTCTGCCTGGCCTGAATCTACTCCACTGGATCAGTTGGAAATGAACTTTGAATGTTTATGGGTACTTATAAAATGTCATCTGACTGGATTTCAATGGGAAGATTTAATATTAATTTAATTTAATTTAATTTAATATTATTAAATCTACCAACTGTCTACTAAACATCAACATCTACGATGATAAGAATCATTTTTAGGATCAGGGAAGTATCAGAGTGTCTACACAAACACATTTTTCTGAGCATCTGAAACCATAGTAACCACCATATTAAATAAGAATGCATGCAAACAAAATCAGATTCAACAGAAAATCCTCAATGAAGGTTTGTTTAAAATATCAGATGATCAGGAAACAGGAGGTCACTAGATTTTCTCACACAGCTGAATGTCTCATTGAATTATTTGCTAATATAATCAGATCAGGTCAAACAGCTGAAGGACTTTGAACATGCAGCAAACTGACAGATGAAGTAAAACTAAACACTTTGTTCAGTCTTTTTTTCTTGGTTTAACAAAAGCTCTTAAATACTCAATAACAGTCAGAGCGAGTCTGAAATCTTAAACTCATGTAGAAACTTGATGAGCTGTAATAAAAGCATTAAGAGTGTTCAGAGTCTCAGGTCATAAAATCACACAAAGAAACAAAGTCCAGAAGAGTTGAAGATTTTTCTGAGGTGAACTGAATGGGAACTTTACGATCATATATTCAAATGGTATGTATGAGGTTTAGTAATTCTACTAATGAATCTTTGTTCATACAGCTTGTTTTTAACTGTGCTTTAAACAAGTAGCCTAACGCAGCTGAGGTTGAATAACTATAATAATGCTGTGTGTCTTTTTTGGGGGGTTTTTGACACAGCTGTTAAAGCTTTAGACTCTTTCTAATCTTAAATACTTTAAAGTGGCATCACTTAAGGAATATAGATAATTGTGAATAACTCCTTTTCTCGCTCTAAATCACTCTTTAAACTGATTGTGTCTCTGTAGATTTTTTCTTCAGTGATTTGAAGGAAAACATGGGTCGATTCAGCTGGTTAGAACTCTGCATTGTTTTCTGCAGCAACGTTGCAGTGACTGAAGGTAAGCTAACTTTATTAATTAACCTGTACATACAAGTCTCTATGCCATGTTGCATGCCAACATTCAACATTATTCGTGTTCAGCAATAAATAATGATCATTTTCATGTTCAGCAAAAAAGTAATGTGTTGCTACAGAACAATGAAATCATGTGGGGCTCCTCCAGCTATACTGTAGCAAGTTGTATATTCATTATTAATGCACTGGCTTGTCAATAAAGTGTTTCCTGGTATTCAGTCTTTTGCTTTACTGATCATGCTTAAAGATATATACCACCAAGGGCAGACTTTAGCTGTTTTGGCAGCAGCATAGAGGCTACAAGCATGACATCAGCAGGAAGTGATGGCATAGATGCAGAGATTATACATAGATACTATATTTGGCATGTGGAGCCATTGTAAATTGTTTCTTGTCAGTGGGAAAGTGGTCGGTGGGCTGGACCAGGTGGAGGAAGAAAAGAAAATGAGGAAATGCAAATTCCAGCAAAAAAAATGGAATTCAGAGACTTGTCACAACACATTGGTGTTAAAGTTGAAAAGGAATTTAGCAGTGCTTGTAATAATAATTTAAACTTGCTACAACTGGTGTCAACACGGTCAAATCACACATGCAGTCTGATGGTCATAAGTGACTGTAAGAGGGACAAAACTAATTACTGAGGCACATGGCTTAAAGAGGAACTAGTGTTACCCTCCAGTATTATATTAGCTCTCTCAGCTCCATAAACTCTGATTTGTTTAGCATGAGATATCTGAAGGGATGGTTCCATACTAACACAGTATTTTTACAAAGAGACCTGTCTGATTTTCTTCAGGTCACAGTCATGGCAATAAAAATTGTTCATTGTAGCATTAAAATGGCCTTTTAATGCATTATATTTGACTGGCTGACTTCTGCAGAAACCTTGTGTACAGTATACAGTTGGTACGGAAAGTATCCAGACCCCCTTAAATTTTTCACATTTTTGTTATCTTACAGCCATTTCCTACAATCAATTAAATTCATTTTTTTCCTCATTAATGTACACAAAGCACCCCATATTAACATTAAAAATAAGGAGTGCTCAACTGTTTTATTGAAAAAAACCTGAAATATCACATGGTCATAAATATTCAGACCCTTTGCTCAGTACTGAGTAGGAGCCTTTTGAGCTAATACAGCCGTGAGTCTTCTTGGGAGTGATGCAACAAGTTTCTCACACCTAGATTTGGGGATCCTCTGCCATTCCTCTTGCAGATCCTCTCCAGTTCTGTCAGGTTGGATGGTGAACATTGGTGGACAGACATTTTCAGGTCTCTTTAGAGATGCTCAGTTGGGTTTAAGTCAGGGCTCTGGCCATTGGAGAACAGTCACAGAGTTGTTCTGAAGCCACTCCTTCGTTATTTTAGCTGCGTGCTTAGGGTCATTGTCTTGTTGGAAGGTGAACCCTCAGCCCAGTCTGAGATCCTGAGCACTCTGGAAAACGTTTTTCGTCCAGGATTTCTCTGTATTTGGCCACATTCATTTTTCTTTTAATTGCAACCAGTGGTCCTGTCCCTGCTGCTGAAAAACACCCCACAGCATGATGCTGCTCCACCATGCTTCACTGTGGGGTTATACTGGGCAGGTGATGAGCAGTGCCTGGTTTCCTCCACACAGACCTCTGAGAATTAAGGCCAAAAAGTTCCATCTTGGTCTCATCAGACCAGAGAATCTTATTTCTCATAGTCTGGGAGTCCTTCATGTGATTTTTGGTGAACTCTATGCAGGCTTTCATGTGTCTTCACTGAGGAGGGGCTTCTGTCGGTCCACTCTGCCATAAAACCCAGTGATGGTTGACTTGCATGAACTTTCTCCCATCTCCCCACTGGATCTCTGGAGTTCAGCTACAGTGATCTTTGGGTTCTTCTTTACCTCTCTCACCAAGGCTCTTCTCCCCTGATTGCTTAGACGAAGAGTTCCTGTTGTCCCAAACTTCTTCCATTTAAGGATTATGGAGGCCACTGTGCTCTTAGGAACCTTAAGTGCAGCAGAAATTTTTTAGTAGCCTTGGCCAGATCTGTGCCTTTCCACAATTCTGTTTCTGAGTTCTTCAGGCAGTTCCTTCAACCTCATGCTTCTCATTTCTTCTGACATGCACTGTGAGCTGAAAGGTCTTATAGAGACAGGTGTGTGCTTTTCCTAATCAAGTCCAATCAATACAATTAAACCCAGCTTGACTCCAATGAAGGTGTCGACCCATCTCAAGGATGATCAGGAAAAAATGGACAATGCCTCAGGTAAAAAAGCAAGTGTCACAGTAAAGGGTCTGAATACTTATGACCATGTGATATTTCAGTTTTTGTTTTTTAATAAATCTCCAAAAATTCTACAATTGTGTTTTTTTTTGTCAACATTGTGTTTTGTGTACATTAATGAGGATAAATGAATTTCAATGATTTTTGGAAATGGCTGTAATATAACAAAATGTGAAAAATTTAAGGGGATCTGAGTACTTTCCGTACCCACTGTATATTGAAGGGTCTGTCTGGCATGTCAGGTTATGGCCGTGCATCTTAGAGATTTGATCAGACTTTGATCAAATGAGAGCTCATCAACCTGAAGATTTCTCTTCAGGTGGAACAGCCATCTCACCTACATGGTCTTAGGAAACCTGAGCAGCTCTGACTGTTAAGACTCAAACTAACTCATTCCTGAATCCTTTTGTCTCCACAGGACAGTCACAGCTAATCTGTCCACATCAACCAGTCACAGCTTGTGTTGGTGACGATGTCATCCTGTCCTGCCGTCTCGACCCCCCCACGACCGCCAGTTCGAGGGCAATAGAGTGGACCAGACCTGATCTGGACCCCGAGTACATCCACGTCCACCAGGATGGTCGACTGGTGTTTCAGAGTCAGAATCCTCTGTTTATTTATCGTACAGCTCTGTTTGTTGATCGGCTGATCGATGGAAACATTTCCCTGAAACTCCTCAGAGTGAAAACCTCTGATTCAGGAAAATATAAAATCTTCATCCCCTCGTTATGGAAGGAGGCGTTTGTCCAGGTCAATGTGGAGGAGGATGGCGAAGTTTGCAAAGGTTAGTGAGGACATTTCTGTCCATACTGAGAGCGAGAGTCTGCATTTTCCTTTAAAGCTTTGATGTTAACCTGTGTTTCTTTACTTTGCGCTGTTTTCAAAGACTGTCATCTCATGTGGAGCTACAAGGTCTCATAGGCACAAACTTTCATCATTAGTCAATGAACTTACCTGCTTTACCTGAGAGACAGGGGTTGAACATAAATGCTGATTTGCAAATTAAATGAAGCGAAGCCTGCGAGCTAGTTCAGGCAGACAACTCGAGCAGCGCTGCTATTCACATGTCACATTCACATATCATACGTCACACTCCTTACATCAATCCTCCAATCACACTCTCCACCTCTCAATTTGGCGGTGTATTTAAACTGGGAGTTTACCCATCTCTCCTTCTGCTCGGCAAACGTCTATGCAGCAAGACACTGATTTGCTGCGTGTTCTTTCACCTGCTCTCTCATGCGATCGTCATCATACCTTTTGCTCCGGTGATCCTGATGTCTCTCGTCATCTCCGATTCAGTGAGTGAGTCTCAGCAGTCATGGGAAGGCGCTGGGCTTAATCCTGAAACCCCAGATTCAGTCCTCGGTTCGCTTAATGAATCGACCTGCTCGTCTCGCCGGATCTCTTGCACATCCGCAAACAACCCTCCGGATGATCCGTGCGCCGCCTCTTGGAAGAGCTCTACGCCCGTAACATCACCGCGCCAGCCGGCTTCAGCCACAAAGATTCCTTCCGGGGGGAAGGTAAGCGCCAGGTAGCACTGCCATTGTCCCTCCTGAGCTGGAGCCCGGCGCTGCCTCCCAAGCGAAGCAGCCAGATTCCAGCTTCTCCACAGACGCGTCCGCCCGGTCTGCATGAAGTTAAATCAGCGCTGAACATCATGGAAAACAACGCCGCGCCATGTGAGCCACCTGGGTCCCTCTCCCGTCTCCTATGCTACGCCCGACACCTGTGTATCCGGTGGACGGCATACCACAAAGGACCCTGGGATTTGCAGTTCCAATCCTACCACGGGTTTTCGGCTCCAGCCTGCTGCTGCCATTCCTGGTTCTCTAAGGAATCAAATCTGCGCGGGTAATCTCATTCCGTAATCTTTAACATTTGACACAATGATTGAATTATGTCTTCTTCAGGGTATGTTAGATCATCTGCTCGTATCATTATTTTAATCATATTTTATCTCTTTTATTCATTCATCTGAGATGTTATGGTTAATCATATACCTTAGTACATAATTATTTAAAGTAATTTTATGAAACTTTGCTCTTATCTCAACAGGTCATAATATTAATTTGGTGAAGAATCTGCTGTATGGTTCTGAGTTTGCATACAAAGATACAGTACGAGGTGTGAAGACTTTTCAGTAGTTCTAAGTCAGACTCAGTAATATATATTAATCCCCAAGGGGAATTCAGTCATTTTAGTTGCTCTCATACACACTATAGCAGTGGAAATATCTGATTAAGACATCAGAATAAAGGAGCATTACTTTAACTAAACTAAAACAAAGCAGAATTAAAATAAAGTACAATAGAATAAATACAGTCAAAATGAAAAGAGAGGGGTTGTAACATGCAGCTCCTTTAAGCAATATCAACTTCCTTATGAAAGAAATAAGTAACAATTAAGTAAAGTGAGACTCTGAATGAGATGGAGGTATAATCAGCATTAACAATTAATAATTTTACAGCACAAAGGTAAAGGTAAAGCTAAGGATAGTGATCCAAGAATGTTCAAGTTCCTTACTCTGGCAGAATTTAAAGAGGCGTGGTGTTTCGAGACACCATTGTTAAGTAAATCTGCAACGCAGAGAGGAATCTGTCACCTACTTAGCTATAAGTCAGGTCTTTCCTACAGTGGTTCTCTTTTAAGGGAATATGGCTTTTAAAGAGCATAATCAGCATGCTGCTAGAAAGCTGAAGGTTTTTCTTGGTTATTATCACAGAAACAAGTCCTGTTTCTCTTTTATGAAAAGAGATTATTGAGTCTAAATTTACCTCTTTTTGATATGCTGATGTTTTATACATGAGTGCCTCTGCTCAGTCTTTAAATGTTGGACAGTGTTTATCATGGAGCTCTGAGAATTATCACAAACTGTGGATTTCTGACTCATCACTGAACTTATACTCTAAAGTCAGTTGGACTTCCTTAATTGCACGTAGACGTGGGCACTGGTATGTGTTCATTTACAAAGCATTGTTGATAAAATTGCTGACTATCTTTCCTCCCTATTAATCTTCACGGATGGATTACATAACCTGAGATCATTGAGCTTTTGTTACCAAGGTCCGAACTGATCTGGGAAAGGGGCTTTTAGCTTCTCTGCACCTTCTGCATGGAATAATCTGCAGACTGAATTTTAAGCTGCAGAGCTCGGCATCTCTGAATGTTTTTAAAATCTGCAATGAAAGCTCTGGAATACAGAGTTCTGAATGTCACAGCTTTAATTGATGGCTTTTATTGTTTTTCTCTCTTCCTTGTACTGTTGAGTCTGTGTTTTGCTGCAGATTTGCTGATCTCAATGGGATCAACCTGGTTAAATAAAGTAAATAAATAAATAAATAAATAAATAAATAATAATAATAATAATAATAATAATAATAATAATAATAATAATAATAATAATAATAAATAAATAAATAAATAAATATAATAATGATAATAATAATAATAATAATAATAATAATAATAAGAAGAAGAAGAAGAAGAAGAAGAAGAAATAAATAAATAAATAAATATATAAATAAATAAATAAATAAATAAAATCTTTGATAAATAAATACAAAAATAAAATGAAATAAATTAATTATTAATTAATTTAAAAAAATTAATACATGAATACATATATATATATATATATATATATATAAATATATATATATATATATATATATATATATATATATATATATATATATATATATATATATATATATATATATATATATAAACATATCACTTAATAATAATAATTAATAATAATAATAATTAAATAATTAAATAAATAAATAGCTAGATCCAGAAATAGAGGACAGGCTCCATCAAAAGAAGTTTCAAAGGCTGCATGGTTGGTCCTTTCTCACAATCCCCCTTCTCTATTTCAGGGTGAGCCCTATGGGGGTCTTGACAAGGAATATTCACTCTAAAATATCTCACATCTCTCAGCTCCTCAGGATACCTCAGTCCGAAGCAAACAGCCTAATTCCACCTGAATCATTGTCTTTATACTACGCTTCTGTAGATAATGCTGTGCAATCATTAATCAGCTGGGGCTGGTGCATGGCTGGGGGAAGCAGACAATGCAGATGCCTTCAAGTCATTCCACTCCACTCATCTCAGTAGCATCTTTTGGCAGTTAGTGGCATTCAGAGTTATTTCTCTGTTAAGTAACCTCTTGCTGTCTTAGTAGCCTTAGCACTTTACATCCTTATGAGGCTCAATGCTGAATTCTGTACATGTGAAAACTACCTTTGCTGTGCTCCGCCAGCCACAGTCCAAAAGACAGAGCAGTTTAATGAAGGCTGTTGTTCAGATCTGCAGTTTGGTCTTTGCTCTGCAATGAATGGAATAGAATTTCTTTCTTTGACTATGTTGAGTCTTTAGATTCTCTCCAGTTTTATACTGACGCTGCTCCATCTGTTGGTTTGGGGGTTTCTATAATGAGTGGTTTGTAGATGTCTGGCGAACAAATACTGACCCTCAAGGATCCTAAATCCACTGCCCTCTATGAGCTTTACCCAGTAGTGATGCTTGCTCTGAACCAGGTCTCTTTTAATCCTCAGTATGATCTCACCTTTTCTGATTTGAAAATAGAAAGGACATGTATGCCTTATCCTTGAAGCACTCAAATCTGACAGATCTCACCAATGCACTCATATCAAATTGCAAAACTAAAAATTTTTTTGTCCTTTCTCTTCTATGATGAATTATCTGCATCATCGCTCCCCTTCTCAACCATCATCCCCTGGTTCATCAACGGTCACAAACCTATGACGAGATCCTGGTTTTCTTCAATCTGCAAGTTTTCTGTTGAGCTGTGGCCTGCCTCCTGGACACTATTCCCCTCACTTCCTGAGGACTGGTGTAACCATGACAGCATTGCTTCATCTGCCAACCTCAACACTGGAATCCCTGGCTCGCTGGTCCTTTTCTGCACATCAACGCTAAGGAGACTTCACAAGAAAGTCATCCAGTCTGCTCAAAGCTCATGAGTTCCTGCATTTGACATTTAAAGATTGCATCCAATTGCTGCATAACTCTGTACTGCATATCAGGTGGTGTGCTTTTCTGCAACGCTAAGGAGACTTCATGAGAAAGTCATCCAGTCTGCTCAAAGCTCATGGGTTCCTGCATTTAGTATTTAAAAAATCGTATCCAATTGCTGCATAACTCTGTACTGCAGATCAGATGGTGTGCTTTCTGTGACGCTAAGGAGACTTCACGAGAAAGTCATCCTGTCTGCTCAAAGCTCATAAGTTCCTGCATTTAGTATTTAAAATCGTATCCACTTGCTACATAACTTTGTATTGCATATCAGGTGGTGTGCTGGGGTTAAGTATGTACCAATTCATCACGCTTGCATCTGCATTCTCTAGGTAGTATGTTCCCCTCAGCGGGCGCTGGGGGGATTGGCGACACAGTGGCTTGTGCTTGGGCCCACACATAGTAGTCACTAGGTAGTATATTCCTCCCAGCGGGCGCTGGGGGGAATGGCGACACGGCGGCTGGTGCCTGGGCCCACACTTAGTAGTTCACGAGGTAGTATATTCCTCCCAGCGGGTGCTGGGGGGAATGGCGGCTGGTGCCTGGGCCCACACATAGTAGACACTAGGTAGTATATTCCTCCCAGCGGGCGCTGGGGGGAATGGCGACACGGCGGCTGGTGCCTGGGCCCACACATAGTAGTTCACTAGGTAGTATTTTCCTCTCAGTGGGTGCTGGGGGGAATAGCCACACATAGATCTCATCAGCAGCGCCAGGCTCCTATCAGTTATGTTTTGGGGGTGTTCTCATATGTTTTGCTCATCACTCCTCCATGTCTTCATGTAAACATTTCTGCAATGGAGTGATGAAACTGGAGCCTGGACGCCAAACCTGTAACATGTATATGCAGCTACAATAAAACAATTGAACGTGAGTTGACTGACTGAACTTTTTTTTAAGTAATCTAACAAGTCAGACTTTTGTGTTTGTTATATTCTACCACCCACTTCAATACAAGAATAATTATCAGGTGAAATATCTAATTTTTTTTAAATATTTGATGTAAAAAAAAAAATGTTAAGGAAAAAACAGTTCTCCAGCATTTGTTGCTGTTAAACAGCCAGGGCCACACAATAGATGACTTTTTGTTAAAAATATGAAAAAAAATACGACAGAATTTTTCACCTGCCTGACCTGCCTCATACCCACTACGATATAAATGCAAAAAGATCTTTTAACTCTCATACTCATAACATAGTTCCAAGTCCCACTGCCTAACAGAGAAAAAGAAATTTCAGAACTAAAGCATGAATGATTAAGATATCTCTCCATTTCTTTAAAATTGGTTTTCTAAAAAACAGAACGTGCCCAACATTATTCATTGCTGTCATCTCAGCACATTTATTAGGTCTTAAATACACAAGTTCTAAAACAACTTTTAAAAGGAAAATACTGCTGCAAAATCAGCCATTCTTTTCTGCAGCAATGACAAAAATCCTGTTCTCTTTCATACATATTAGTTCCTCAAGTAAACATAATGTCACAGTAAAATACCAAAGCACACCATGATCATACTATGAGTAAGAACTCATAACACATAGTATTTATAAAATATTTATACATAACTTTTATGAAATACATAAACATAATAAAGTCAGTGACACAGATTTAACCTTCACAGGTAATGAATTGAAAATAAGATGAACTGATCAATGTGATTTAAAAAAAAAAATCTATGATTTTCTCCTCTTGCATTTATTTTATTTACTTCAGGACTTGTTTTAACACATAATTTGCAGCTGAAATAATAAATTCACATGTAGCGATAACCTATTTAGCAAATTTTGAACTCTTTTGTTTTATTTTATTTATTTGTTTATTCTTTGTGTGTGGGGGGGGATTGGAGTTGTAAATTATGATTTTAAAAAGTTCCTTTAAGGTACCATTGAGTCTCATCACAGTGTCTGAGAAGCACTGATCAAATGTGTGTGTGATAAGCAAGCTTATGTTATGACGTAAGCTCTTCAAACTGGCTTTATTACTGAAGAAATATTTAGTTAAAGAGATACTTGAGCACTGTTATGACCGTAAATTTACAAGTTTATTTTAGAGGTCTTTTCTCTTTGATGGCTGCTTGTATAACAAAATAAGAAATTTTATGATAAAAAATTAATTTAATGTTTGTATTCAAGGATATTGCTGCCTGCAGACTGCAGTTACTAATAAAACATTGTTTACTATATTTTCTTAATATTTTTTGATATTGTATCATTACAACTTTCCTTGCAAGTGATACAATTTTAGGTCATATCTTCCACCCCTAGAAGAATTACACCTCAAGAAACAAGAGTCTTTTATCTTGAACATAAAACAGAGACTTTTCAGAAGCATTTAAACTCCAAAAATTTTGAAATAACTCTTCTGCTGGACTTGGTTCAAAAGTTGTGTTGTCATCAGCAAGTTAAAGAGCTTTGATTTTTACTGTTGTTTTAAAGACTTATTGTATTGTTGCAGTTCTTTATGTATGCTTTTACTCTTAAATGCCATGTGCATTCTGTTTTTTACGCAAACACAAAATCTTCCATAATTGTTTGTCTTTCTCCCTTTTATTGCCTCAGGAGATTCTACGCAGGTTAGCTGTGTGCCATTTATTTCCATTAGTGTGGTGTCTGGTGTTTTGTTCTTTCTCACATTGGTTCTTCTGGTTCTTCTCATCTGGAAATGGAGAAAAAGTGCAGGTGAGAAGAAATGGAAACTCTTTCTTTTTAATACATTGTCTTCCTCTGAAGCATTGATTTAAGATTTAAGCAAAAACATCACACATTAATTAAAATCATCTGAACATTCAGCACACAGATAGAAGTTTCTCTCAATGATTCTTTCTTCACATTAAATAAATGTTCAAAGATAAAGCATATTTACAAATGCTCAATAAGTTGATCTTGTCCTTTAACAACTCAAACCAGATTGTATGAAAATATCACCCTGTCTTATTTGTGCTTTCCAGCAGGAAAAAAACAGCTCAGAAATAAAACTGAAGAGCAGCTCTTGATGGAGAGCATTAAGGATTCAGAAGAGAAAAAGGCAAAACTTGAAGAGGAGCTATGGAAGAAGGAGGAAGAACTGAAGGAAATCACACACATTTTAGAGACACTAACAGGACAGTCAAAGGAACTGGAGACACAGAAAAACCAGCTCAACTTGATGAAGGAGAATACAGAGAAAAAGGCTGAGCTGAGGGACAAATGGATAGAACTGGTGGACAAAGAAGTTTCAGAGAAGGACGGAGATAGAACAACAAACAAAGCACAAGGATATAACAAACTCAGAGAAATCTTAGAGGAGGACATCTGGAACCAACAAGAGAGAAAGAAAGAGCTCCAAGAGCTGAACATGGGCATTATCATACTGATGAGAAAGACATTTGATAATATAAATGAAATAAAAAATAAAAAGGAGAAAGTAGAGAACCAGGTGGAGCAAATTAAGAAACACATTAAAGAGACTGAGAATTACTTTAAAGGGAAGCAAAATTAAACCTTATTGTGAAGAGTTTGCTGTGATCAATAATAAGGACGAATAATTTCTGCCTAATCTGATGCTGATGATTTTAACTTTGACCTCTGCACCACATTAAATCTAGACTTGACCTCAGAATGCTTAGTATGCTTTAGTATGTTTTATTCATTTTATTTTATTGTTGATTTTTAGACTGTTTTATTTTAATTAATCTTCAGCACTTACTCAGTGTCCTTGGGGGTACGTGGTTTTTTATTTTGTTGCAAACGACACTTATTTTCATGTGTTCTTGAATGTACAGCACTTTTTGCTGGATTTTTGTCTGAAAGTACTTTATTAATAAAGATTGATTGATTGATTGATTGATTGACATGAAACATTTGCTTCAGCTTGTTCTTGGGATGCTCACAGTGCAGTCCTTTTTCTGATATCTATCACAGTTTTGGCACCATGAGAGCTCATTTATCTGGAAGTACCCAGATAATGCCATTGAATACTGTGGCTTTCTCAGGACTGACACCATGATGGTGACTCACTTATTGCTATTTTAAAGCATCAACAACAGCATCAATATGAGAACACTACCTAAACTAAAGTCTAGTATAAAAAAAGTATCTAAAATTCTGAAACACTTGATATATCTCCCAGCTCTATACAGTATAGCCTTTTAGCAAGGGGAGCTTAATAATTATCAGTATATTAAATCAACTAATCAATCAATCTTTATTTGTATGGTGCCAATTCATAGCAAGTGTTATCTCGGAACACTTTACAATAGAGCATAAAAATCTTCATTTGATGGATACACATACTTGCTTAGATACATGTATAAAAAACTCATTTAAATATACGAATACATACATCCAACACCCAACATGAATCCAATAACCTATCAGGAATCCCTTATCATGGTGGCAAGAAAAAGCCTCTTTAGCAATAGGAAATCTTGAATGTGGATATTCTTCTGTCTAAAAAAGTAATATAGATCTTCGCTTCAGGTTTTTTTTATTAATCTAAAAGAAAGAAAACAATTGATTGAAACCATCCTAATTTTGACACCCTCGTAATCCACTTGAATTTATCATTTTTAAGATAGTGAGCAACATCTTTCCATGGGTGATGAATGTAATAGAGGTACACACTAAAGAATGGAAGAGACTTAAAGGGGTGAAATAATGAAACAGCTCTATCTCCTTAAGTCAGGAGGCTCTGCCTCAACACGTGCAGTGATGCTGCGAAAAACACAAACAGGAAGGAACAAATGAGTAGAAGACACATCATTCATGACAAACACATGTCCAACAGACAGGCCACTCCAGATACAGTATGTGGTTCAGGAAAATTGTTCATAAGAGCTGCTCCAGCTTCTAAAAAGAGTCAAACTCACCTGTTTCCTCAGCTATGGTCACCTTAAAATAAGAATTTTATTTATATCAGGGGTGGATACAGTGTGTTCATCGGTCTTCTGTCAGATACGTGTTGAAGTTTGGAGAAGAAGTTTTTGTCTTTTTGGGAAAGATTACTTACCTGGCAACACAGGTTCAACATATACTGTAAAACCAAGCCATTTGGGAAAGAGCCCATAGAAAGTGTTTGGGAATGAGCAGAACCTTTCAGAAACTTCTCTGACAGGTGATTGGATGATTGTTCTGTCAATCACATTCATCACATGTCAGTCATATAATGTGGTAGCTGCCATGCTATGCTGCAAAACATGTTAGAAGTGGAGTGAAAACATCATTTTTTATATGTATACACATTTTTCATATAATAAAGTGTTCCAGAACTTATAAATCTGCTGCTGAAGCTGTTAGCATCTATGCTAATCTTGGCATTAGCCTGTAGCTATGTCTCTTCCTGTTCCATAGCTTGGCTTTAAAAAAAATTAAATCAGACTTTGTTAACTTGTTATTGTAAGAAACCAGCATTTAAGGAATTTTTGGAAACGTGATTTCTGTAAATTTTTCTCCGATTCAACAAAACTAACAGGTATTGTTTTAACCCTTTGATTTTCAACTGTTTGGCAGAGGTCATCAATAGCTTTGAGCTTTGTTATTCTTCTTGTACTTCCAAAAGGATCTGATGAACAGAATTTCTGAAGATTTTGTTTAGTTTTTTTGTGACTGTGCTTTTTCTTCATAAGTCATAGTCACCATGTCCTGATATACAAAGTCACATATAAGAACTTCAGCTTCTCTTGTTGAACACTAACACTCCAGGAGGACAAAGGAGAGAAGGTGACTTAAATTATCTCCTATTGTTTACTCTTCTGTTTCATCCTTTCTTGAACAGCATCATCAGTAATGTCTCTGTGTTTATGACAGCATCATCTTCACCATGAAGCTCCTGGCTCTCTCTGCTCTGTTTTGTGCCGTGATGGCTCTGACTCATGCTGCAGGTGAGTTTCATGACTGTTTCAGTCATATTTAAGTGACATTAGTGATTTTTCACGATGGTAACTGCAGGGTTTCAGAACAAAAACCTTTCTGTTTGCCATTGAAACTAATTTTCTGTCAGTCATGGACACAGTTTTTTAATAATTTTAATTAAATTGATGTTATTATCTCTGATAATATGAAAATGCTTTTAATTTAGTATCAAATTATTTGATTCAATGCTTGTCTTGTGTTTAAATACATCACTCTGTTAAAACTTACTCTTGCTAATCTAACTGTAATTTTAACCATTTTTGTCTGGGATCTCCTCAAGCACCTGCTGCCAGCCAAGCAGACAGCTACTTACTCAGTCACAGATCTTTTTTAATTAACCTTTTAATATTTCACTTTTCCAATTTTCCACTTTTTTAGTATTTTAGTTTTTTATTTTTCCATCTGGTTGACTATTTTGATCATTTTATAACTTTATTATGTATTTTTGAATGATTTTTTTAATATTTTACTTTTTTAAAATTTTCTGACTATTTTCATCCTTACTCAATTTTATTAATTTTAGATTTTTGAGTATCTTTTTAATGTTTTACTTTTAAAATTAAAAATTGTAAAAATATGAATATGTTTTGGAAAAGTAATCATGGTTTCTCCTGCATCCAGGCTGAGAAAATACAATTAATGTATTTTTATCTGTCTTAGTCAGAGATGGACAACTTTGCTCACCATGAGGAACACACAAAATTTAGGGAATCAAGTTTTTCATCTGTCTGGCTGAGTGAGGCAGGTCGGATAACAGCTGCTTGACACCTGTGCAAAGTAGCACACCACATTGAAATAGTAATTTAAAAGCTTTTAGTACATTACGCCTTGATTATTGCAACTCCTTGTACATAGGAATTAGCCAGGCTTCCCTTGCCCGCCTCCAACTCATGCAGAATTCCGCTGCATGTCTGCTAACCCAGACCCGTAGGCGTGAGCACATCACTCCCATCTTGGCGTCCCTACACTGACTCCCTGTGCAATAGAATTAACTTTAAAATTCTGTTACTTGTTTATAAATGCCTGAACAACCTTGCCCCTCCTTATCTTTCTGACTTGCTTCAGCCTTACTGTCCGCTTCGATCCCTAAGATCAGCTGATCAGTTGCTGCTAGCGGTCCCTAAGACTCGGCTAAAACTCAGAGGTGACAGAGCTTTTGCCGCCGCTGCCCCCAAGCTCTGGAACGAGTTACCTTTAAAGGTCAGACAGGGCTCCTCACTTCCTGTTTTTAAATCCCTCTTAAAAACACATCTTTACTCCATGGTCTTTAATATCTTATAATTTATCATGTCGGTGGTCTTGTATAAAGGCACTTGCCGTGAGCTTGTCTGTTTTTTTAATTTGTATGTTTGATTGCTTGCTTTGCTTTGTTTGCAAATGTTTTATCTATATGTTTTTTTTCTGTGCAGCACTTCGGCTACCCCTGTGGTTCTTTTTAAATGTGTCATACAAATAAAGTTGTATTGTATGTATTGTAAGATTACCCGTTACTTGAAAAAAGTAACTGCGTTCGCGATGCCTCTGTTTTTAACGTGGTTACTCCAAACACTGTACATTTGTATCGTGGGATATTGACTGCCTGTTACAGTAGACGCAGACATCCAGCTACACTATGTTGCTTCTTTTGCTCTCATTTCTGTTTCTTTGACATACAGTGAAGTTAAGAAATGTTGCAGGGGCAATGCTTTTTAATAAAAAAAATGATTGGGAGCTAGATTTTTTTAATGCTAAAGACATTTTAACAAAGACTTGGTGATGAACTGCCCTCCTCATAATATCTGAAAATACATTTTCTCTTCTCTCATGTTTTGCAGTACATGCAGTTTTGTTAGTTTCTGGCTAATGCTCACCCCAAATTAAAGCATTATGATTTTTTTACATTTTGGTATCTGCCTGGACCTAATATCATTATGTCTAATTTAATATTGCTGGGTTATTGAGTTGCCACGGACCATATTTGATTTGAATTGCCTTGGAAATCATGAACATCTCCTAAGGGCAGTTTGGTGTGCAACAAGAGTCAAAACACCCATTCTTACATTATCTGTCATCACAAAAGTCAGCACAGCTTCACTGGTGCATTGTTCGCTTCAAGCTCACATGGAATTTGTGTATATGACTTATGACTTATGGGTTATCACTGTGTTTTGGTTTTGTTTTGCTGCCCGTGGATGAATGTCCAGGTTGCTTTCAACTGACCTTTTGTTTGCTTGTTTTTTTTTTTAACAAGATACCTCAACAGATTTTGCTGAAATATCAGGGAATGCTGGTAATGACAGAAGGACTAAGTATAAATTAAATTCAAAAAAGGATGATCCTGGGACTTTTTTATGGATTTAACTCAAGCCTCTTCTTAAGCCTCTTGCTCGAAAATTACATGCCCAAGAAGAAGAATATATCTCTGCAACCACAAGGTGTATTTGGATAATTTTGGTGTCATAGTAAAGGGAACATTGTGAATATTTTCACATGTGTAATTTTTGCCCAGAATTTATGTTACTGGGTCAGAGTAAATGAAGATTGCACACAGCATCAATGAAGTATTTAATTTCAGCCTTAAAAAATACACTTTTATAGTGAATATCTCTTTGGAGTGATTTAGCTTTTGTTATCATCTTGTTTGCAGGGTGGCCAATATAGCTGCACTGTGATTGGTCAAAGATATCAGCATAGTGATAGTTCCTCTCTGATTGGTTGGTACACCAAGACTAAGCGTGCTCGGGCAGAAAATGAATAAGTGTGCATGTGTGAGGTAAAAAGGTGTTTCCAGTTGAGTGAGAAAATTGCAAATGGTATTTTTTGTGAAAATACTAAAATTGTATTGATTCAAACTTCAATAAAGATAATTTTTAGGTTGTCAAAGAGGAAGGTCTGAGCAAAATGTGGGTGCGTGTTATAAATGAGAGCATTTTGTTTATCAGAAATTACAGTATTTCCAAATTTTACACATGGTTTATAATTACTGAAGCACATGGAGCTCCTTTGTGACATTTTTACCTTTTGGTTTTGTTTCATTGAAACTAATTCCTACTTTAATCCCTGTAGGTAAATAATTTGTCATTAGAAACAGATTTTTTTCAATATATTTTCTTTTGTCATTGTTTAAATCCTACAAAAAAATCACAACATTGAACAAAGCAGTGTGCTTCAATGATCATTGATTTTATTTTGCGCGAGAGAAGATAGAAAAGTTTATTTTACAGGTTGAAGTTTCCATCAACTTTTCAACACACACTCATAACTGCAGATGGATCATTTGTTTCTTTGTCGAGGGGTGTTGAAATGACAGAAAAGAAATGACAGAGAGAATAGAGAATAAGAGCTTCAGATTACACTGTGAGCTTTCATAGGTGATAAACGCTATGTGTGGATTCACAGAGGTGACCTGGCACAGACGGATCCACGGTGTTTAGGACACTTTTGGTCATCCCAGCACTTTTCATCTGTCAGAAGCAAAACAGGACATCAGACTGACTGTGGTGCTGTGAGGAAACTAGGTCTTGACTAAGATTTTGTTCACCTTGTTATTGAGGTTGAGAAACATTTTTTATCTACGTTGGAAGTGTTTTGTTACCGTTGTGGTTCATCTGTAGGCAGTTCTGCTGGAGGATGTTGTTGGGCTCTCCACTGCACCAGTGAACGTAGTCAAAAGGAGAACCATCGCTCCAGAACCAGAAACCCTCCTGGGAGACAGGACAATTCAGAGATTATTTATTACTGTGATGAATGTGGATACAATGGATGGATTCATGGTCCTCCTGATTGTCATGGTAAGAAGGCCTGTCACGATATCAAAATTTGCTGGACGATAATTGTCAAAAAAAATTATTGCCGATAAACAGTATTATTGTCAATATTATTTTGAAACACCATCTTTTTCAATAATGTAATTATAATATATGTCACAATAAAGTGAGTACGCCACATCAGAAGCAATCAACTTTAATTTCTTAAGAGTATCTGTAGAGTAGAGTAACAGTTATTGGAAGGTTAAGAGCTTTTATATAAAATAAATTAAACAAACAATGTAATAAAATTAAACAAAAACAGAGAAAAACAATGAAAATGAAATTGATCTTCTTTTGGGAAAAACAGCATGGAAAAAAATCATTATAGTAATCAACAACAATAAAAATAGACCCTGTCTCTGTAAATAAAAAAAAAATCAATAAAAACACACACAACAATAAAAACAATAAATAAAATTGAGTTTATACAGCTCCTGAATTGTTTGTGACATGTACTTCTCCCAGTCAATTTGTACTGTCTTTCAAACATTTGTAACAGTTCCTGAAATGCTGGCTTTTCAATCATATTGAAGACTTGCAATTCTTTTGCAATGTAGGGAACGCCAAACCATTTTGCTCTGCTATACCAAACGCCCCAGTAAACGCTGACTGTCAGGATGAAGACTCTGCTGCACCTCCCCTTTATCGTCACCACTTCTTTCAAACAAATGCGACAGATCGGCTCGTAGGTGTTCACAGGCTCACACCTTGTACATTCTGTTTAAGACCTAAAATATTCCCACACTTGGGCTGTTGCAGCCAGCTTAGGAACAGTAGATTACATGCCTTCACACATACTAGTGTTTGTTTCCTTGTCAGTCCTCAATTCGGCCCTTTGTGTGTGTACACACGAGAGGCCTTGCCTCTTTGCCCCCAAAGATTGAATGACTGACAGATGCTCACTCTGCTAAATTGTCTACAGAACCAACGCGCTTAGGCTTTGAGAAAGATGGACGTAGTGAGCCATCTTTTCATCCAGTCTGTTTGGTAGAAAGAGAGGTGGAAAACAAACACACATGCACGTCAATTTATCAAGGTCAGCAAACTTACCAAGGATGTTCTTATTTATGGTGCGGTTAATTGATTTATTGATTATCATGACAGGTCTAATAGCAAGCATGTAGATTACACAACCACTTCTCTGATGATGGTGTGTTTCATTTTACTCAAGACTCAATGCACCTTGAATCCATATAACCCCTGGATTTGACTGTAGAAGTTGTAGATGGTGGAATTAGGAGAACAATTGTAATGTACGATGTCAGTGACCTCATGAATGCCTTACTTCTTCACTGTCAGAGCCACCAATCCAGACCACTGGGTACCCGTGAGTCTGATCCAAAAGCATCTTCTTGATCCCGTGGTACTCCTCTGCTGAGTGTACAGAGGCGAGGTTTGCTCCCATTGACAAGCAGTTTTTCTGCAATGTGGAGAAATAGGCACAGGTTAGTAAGAGTTCTGAGGGAAGGCCTTAACAGAGGAGTATGCCCTATCAATTTTGAATATGACTTTTATTAAAGGTGTCCCAATCCAATACTGATATCAGATATCAGTCCAATATCAGCAAGAAACAAATATTGGATTGTATCGGCCTTCATCTAAAATCTCTGATATAAAAACTCCTATGGAAGCAGTCCATTCTAATTTAAATTTTTATTTATTGAATTCACTTGTAGAACATGCTTATGTTTAAATTAAACACAGTGGTTATTTTGCCATTTAAAGACATATGTTATTGTTTTTACTGGATTTGCTGAGGTTACTTTTCAGAGTCTTCTATTTTTTTTTAATTTATTTTAAGTAATTGTAGTACATTCTTGTGTTTTAAGGTTAAAATTTATTGAACCCATGGTTATTAACAAATGAGTCAGTTTGTCTCCTTCCTACTATTGCTGACTACTGTTCTCTGTTTGAGTAATCATTAACACTTTAGAATAACAATCATTTGTTAAACATTTATAAGCTATTAGTAGATTTTAGTGCCTAGTTAACTTATCATAAACAAACCACTTATGTAAATTTGTAAATAATTATTAACACATCTATAACTTAAGTTACAAGACATCTATAAGCTACTAGTAGGTATTGAACTAATTATGGATTAACTGCATTTCTACATTAGTAAATGATTATGAAATCGTTAGGCTTAGGGTTAGGGTTGTGGTCATTTTTGAATGATTGGTTAACCATCTACTAATACCTATTAATAGCTTATAGATGTCTTGTAAATGAAGTTGTATATGATTTAATAATCATTTACAAATGATTTAATAATCATTTACAAATGATTTAACAATCATTTACAAATGTATTTATTTAGTTTGTTCATGACTGATTAACTATGTACTAATATCTACTAATAGCATATAAATGGCTTGCAAATGATTATCATTTGGTAAGTGTTACCAAATAATCTCACCTGATCAAGCCTTTGCTTACAGTCCAGACTACAAAATAAGTAATAAAAGTATGTTTGATTTCTGCTGATATTGTATTGGATTGATATCAGTATCAACAAATACTCAAGGCTGCAATATCGGTATTGTATCGGAGGTGAAAAAGTTGTATTGGGACATTCCTAACTTTTACAACTTTCATATCCAGTGACCCAGATTTTGTTGGTCTACATCAAATGTATTTGATCTTAAAACGACCAAAGTACAAATATATTTTTTATTGACATACTGCTGATCTGCTTAAGACATTCAACAATGTCTGTTTTTTTTATTTCAGGGTCACAGTGCAACAATAAGCAGTAACAACCATTTCCTCGCTATGGCTACATTATAGCATTTGGCTGGTTTGTTCTGTTTGATAGAGTGTAAAAGAAAACCAAACCAAATGTAAAATTCAACAGTGTTGCCCCGTGGTCCCCAACACTAAAAATAATCCACTGTTACGTACCTCAGCATTGGCCCAACTCATTTCTCTTGGGATGTAGCGGAAACAGCGCTTGATGACCAAAGTCCAACCTTCAGGGCAGGAATATTGCCTTTCTGAGGATGAACATTTAGATGAAGACGTTAGATTCACACTTCAAAGTATGTTACAAATACAAAAGAAACTTTGAGAGCTGAAAATTGTAGTGAAAATCATTATACACCCATAGATATAGTATCAGCATTCTAACTAGAGTGAATGGAAAGCTTTTGAAATCTGAAAAATTTTGACTTTGCATTAAATTTGTAGTTGAGGATGGAGTATTTACCTTTTAACTACCAGCTCAACTGTTTGGCAGAGATCACTAAATTCAGGAATATTAAAGTTTAAGGCAAAAAATGCTTGTAGATATAGCAATCAAAAATAACTTATAGTAGACTATATTGAGTTTGACTATTAAAAATAAAATTGTTGATGAATAACGGAGTTCTACTTGTTGAACAGCAGTTATCAAATCTTTCGTTTGTATTAGTTAAGTCAATATTATTAACTTTAAGGTATTTTTGATTGCTAATCGTTATCACCTGTTACCTTAGAAACCTTCAACTTCTTCACAAAGAAAACAGCATTTTTTGTGATTGCTTGCAAATTGCTTGTAATTGGTCAAACATTTTCTTATTTTTTTTACTTTTAATATTCCTCAGAAGTATGGATGTTTTCCCAACAGTTCAGCTGGTAGTTTAAGAGTTAACAGATGCTGAGAAAGTTGATCCAAATTTGTTAAAGAAAATCTGAGTTTTGACTGACTGAGCTCAAGAAAAAACATAAATTATTCAATATGGTACAAAGGCATATCTTTTAAAATCTTGATTTACACTTTCACTGGCATTGTGACTGCACGGTTGACTTTTTTGCCACCATAATACTGTATTTAAAACTCTGTAAAGTATCTTTGGCTTTTCCATTACACTGAAGTATTTGAACAGTGCGTGTTGCATTAATTATATCCCTTGGGTAGTGCTGCTATACATAAATATATTTGTCTAAAAACTGTGGAACAAAATGGAAGTGACTCTGTTGCACAGCTCATCGGAAAACTGACTAAGAGCAAAGTTCAAGTTTATTTTAACAAATTCTGCTCTCTGTGAGGTCTTTAAATAGAAATAAAGAAAGAAATCCATCCATACCCAGAATAACACTGAACATATTAGTCAACAGGTGCTGCATATCTGCTTCCTGATTGGTTGATCTTTATAATAAAAGTTAAATGTTGCTAAATGAAGAGACAAGAGCACATTTTACCGACAATTTTTTTCAAGTCTTTTTCTAACTATTGTATTTCAACTGGGAGCTACTGACCAAATTTTGATAATAATAATAATAAAAAAATAAAAAATAAAGTAATAATAATAATAATAATAATAATAATAATAATAATAATAATAACAATAAACTTATTTTCATATTACTTTTCAAAACGAGGGTTAAGAAAGTGCTTTGGCAGCGGAAAGGAACAAAAAGACAGCAAAGCACAGGAGCTTAAACACAAAGGGAAAAATTGAACAAACAAGTCAATTAAATCAGAGAACATTGGATGCAAACACAAAGACAAACACATACAATACAAGAACCCTGACCGTGATGACCAAAAGAAAAAGCCAAAACCAAACAAATCTAAAAAGACAACAATGAAATTAACAGAATAGAGGTAATAAAAAAGATTTTTTTTTATTAAAAGACTAAGAGTAAAGCGTAAAATGTAGCAAAAATAAAACTATCTGAATTAAAAGTAAATAGACACCAATCTGTCAACATAGCAAAGAAAAAGTCAATAAGAACCAAGGAGCTAAATAATAAGAGCAATACTAAAAAATAAAGGCTAACAATAGACAAAAACACAAATAAAAGGCTCAAAAAGACTAAAGCACACATTATGTCCCCACATAATGACGATAAAGGATTCATGATTTTTGAAAGGGTAAACTTTGGCTGTCATTTCTGAGTCTTTTGAATGATGATTTTGTCTTTGTAGTCTTTGCTCTCTAAACCTACAGCGAGCCTCAGTCTCTGCAGCTCATCACTCATGCTATTACCTTTGTTTTCGCTCTTAATGGTACAAAATACTCTTATCTATTAATTTATTTTTGTTCAATTTGTGACTTAGCCACAGAGTGTGGGTTTGGGATTTCAAATGATTTTATTTGTGGATATTATATATTTAATGAAATCCTCTCCAGGCTGCATCCCCTTGCTCGCCCTGTCCTGACACGGCAGATCTTTAGTGAGGTGATGTCTGTTTGGCTGCAGTTTCCTGGTCAGGTGACCTGCTGCAGCCATGTTGGCTCAGGTGTGAAGAGGGGGAGGGGCTGAGGCCAAACAAGGAGAGAAGAAGGGGAATTGTTTGGAGAGATTTAGCTGGTGAACCTGAGAGGAGCTTTACAGCTCGGCAAGGCCTCTGATTCCAAGAGTGGAGTCCACATATCCATCTAGGGCTGGGAAAACTCCTCCATGCAGGAGCTCTGGTCCTGGAGGTAAAATACAGTGGTGAGTACTAAAGTTAACAGGTTTGAAACTCAGAGGAAGTCGGTGAGTCTGCCTCATTTAGAATATATTTTTAGTTTTTTCAATTCATTGCCATCTGTTTTTTTATGGATTATCCAGTTCTGACTTTTGGCTGTTTTTGGACTTTTGGGTTTGGAGAGAGACCAATATTTTGGATATTTACCCTCTCCTTTAAACAGAACTGAGACATTGAACTGGGCCCGAATCAGTTTGAGGACATTTTATGTATTTATGTATTTCACTGGCCAAACCTGCAAAATTTGTGTTGGGGATTTTGTTAGTTATGGGAAAAATTGTGTTGGGGGGATTTTCATCCTTGAATTACAATTTTTAACTATAGATGAGTTCACTGTGGGGATTTTTTTTTATTATTTTATGTTTTTTTTTTAATTTTATTTCATTTTTTTGCTATTTAAGGAGTTTACAGGGTTTCATAATCACTCATCATCAGTTAGTTAAGTATTTAATAGGGACAGTGTGCATTAATGAACATCTATTCAAAGAACAATAGATGTAAATATGCCGGATTAGAGCATCAATGCTAATTTACATCTGTAGTCCCTCGGCAGGTAACACACAAGCATTATGGCAAAGACACCACACACACAAAACAGTAAATAGAAGAGGACAGTAGATCAAAATAAGAGTACAACACAACATAGTTCATTTCTAAAACCCTAGGTGTTAATGGTTACACCTCGGTTTGCTTTCAGCCACTGCTTAACATGTTTAAAAAGTTTGTAATGTGGGGCACTCCCTTATGGTGAGTGGGAGACTGTTCCAGATCTTACTAGCCTTTACAGAAATAGAGTTTTGTTCAACAGCTGTTTTTCTGTATGGCACCTCGCAGTCCCCTCTTAATGAGGCCATGGCGTTGAGGCTGCTGTGAGCTCTTATTTTAAAAAAAGTCAGATATGGGAGGCGGAGCAAGTCCATGGAGCTACTTATACAATAAACACATCATTTAAAATGTATAAAGTTCTGGAAGTTCATGACATTGTACATTTTTAAAATGCTTCAAACATGGAATGATACTGGTTTTCTATAAAGGATCTTGAGTGATTTTTTGCAGAGTGATTCTATGATTTTGCTTCTAATAGTACATATCTAAGCTAGGTTAAATGATAACTTATAGTAGCTTTAAACCTGTGATTATAACCAAGCTTTGAAAACTAAGCTGGTTATTGTAAACTAGAGTAAATTTAAAAGTCCCTAATGCTGAAATTATCAATCACAGTGGTATTATTAGTTAGACTAAAGGTTTAATAAATCAAAGCTTCACCTGTGTAAAAATGTTTTTTGCACTTCTCATAACAAAATTATATATTTTGTTTTTTCGTTGTTGAATTAGAGTGAATTAAGTTTTAACTGAACTGAATACTGAAATGATCAGTCACAGTGGGATTATCTTAGCAACAACTATAAGTAAATCCTAGTTTGGTCTGTGTAACGGTGATGTTTACCATCATGGACGGGTGCCACTTCATCTGAAGAAGCTGAAATGTTAACAGAGTATGAAGTTATTTTACAACCTTGTAATCAGCAGATAAATCAGGATGAAAGGCTAAAGTTAACATGAGTGTCATCTGCGTAACTGTGAAGCCAGACTTTGTTAGAGTCAGAAAGCATACTTACCATCATTGATGGGTGCCACTTCATCTGACGGAGCTGAAAAGTTAAAAATGTGGTTATTTTACAGCCTCAGTTTCAACATTAACAAACATTATTTGTTGTTCTTCACCATCAGCTGCAGTCAGAGCCCAGATGGCCCAAAGAAGAGCAGAGACAGTCAGAATCTTCATGCTGAAGATGTTCAGATGTTGGTTTTTCTCTCCTTGTAAAGCACAGGTCAGTGTTATAGAGGGACGAGGATGAAACAGAAGGACCAAACAAACCCGTTGGTGAATGTTCCCGACTCCGTCAGCTGGACTGAAGACACTGGCAGAGCGCTCCTCTTAAATACACCAGATTATCTGCCTACCAATCAAGACATATGTTGAATAGATCTGCTCCACCCTTGTTGGTACATGGTGCAGCTGATATTTAAAGACTTAATGATCTGTAAAGGTTTATCAGAACTCCAACCCTAAAGCTGCTGTTTGCTTAATAGTAGATCTTCTGATGACAGACTGAGGGAATGAAGCACCTGCAGGCCATAACCCTGTGAACCATGACGCCCACGTCTGCTTAGGTTTTATGATCAGATTGTCCCCTAATGGACGTTTATTACTTAATTTATATACTATATGTTGTCTTTCTGTTTGGTTATTTAAACTAGAGAATTAGCAATTCACTAATGACCTTAAAGACCTGAGTGCAATGGTCCAACTTGCCCCGCTTCTATGTTCAACTAACCTCGTACACGGGGTAAGTTGTGCCACAAGACCACATTTTATTTAGACATGCTTTATTATCAAGATAGTATGTATAAAGTCATTCTGTTGGTTTGCAGAGGTACACAACATCCTTAAATATGTGCAGATATGCTAGTGAGAGGCAAAACTATTATTACCCTGGCATAGTGATTCAAAATATGAAAAATGGCTTAAAATAAGGGCTCATCTCACCTCAGTCCTTACCCAACTTTTCAAAACAAGAGATTTTCTTTCCTGAATTAATTTAAAGAATGTTAATCAAGCTTTTTTTAGCGTTCTTATATTTATTCAGGTATAAACAAAACTGCAATAAATAGTTTTATGGACCAAAATTTTCATGGAATTACAAACAATTTCACTGAGCTGGACACCATGCATTAGACTTTTATACCAAATACGTATTAAAAAAATCAATAACAGTAGTTGACATATTGCAGGGGTGTCCCAATACAACTTTATCATCTCCGATATCAATCTGATACGATAACAGCAGGAATCATTTATATATTTTTTTAACTTATTTTGAAGTGAAGATTGTAAGAAAAGGCTTGGTCAGGTGAGATTACTCAAACAGGGAGCAGTAGTCAGCCATATTAAGTAAGAAAAAAACAAGCCCTTTTCTTATTAACCAATGGGTTCAATACATTTTAACCTTAAACATAAGAATATAATTCAGTTAAAGTAAATGAATTAAAAAAAAATGGAAGACCCTGAAAAGTAACCTAGATAAGTTCAAAAAAACATACATATATTTTTAAATTGTAAAAAATAAAAATAAATAAATAAATAAATAAAAAATAAATTAGAATGGATTAGTTACAGAGGACTTTTTATATTGAAGATTTTAGCTGATGTAATCTGATATTTGACTTCTTGCTGATATTGGACCGATATCTGATCTCAATATTGGATCAGGATATCCCTGGCATATCGTGTGAAAACTATCAAATGGATTTTTTTTTCGATGTTGCTAACCTGATATAGTTCAGTAAAGCAAGTGATGTGTGGTGTCCAATTTAGTGGACACGCAATCAAATATAAATACCTTCTAATAAAAAACAAACATACTTGGTCATTTTAACAGTTATATTAATACAGTGATATCACTTCATGCTACAATAGTTTTTCTAACTGCAGGGATTATATTGGATGAGTTAGATAGAACTTTATTAATCCCTTTGGGAAACTCCTTCAGAGAAACTAGGATTTCAGAAGCAGTTTTAACTAGTAGATGAAAGATAAATTAAAAAGATAGACATAAACAAAAATACAAGTTAATACAGATAAAAATAGAAAAAAATATGGCTGCTGGCATGCTAGGGATGTTTTGCCATGGAAGGATTTACAAGATATGTATCTGGGATGCCATGAATTCTCTAAATTAAAAAAAATAAACATTTACCATGACTGACCAGTAGATGGCAGCATTTGGGACGACACACAAACAGTTTCTTTGCCAGCTAATATACAACTAAAACAATAAATCTGTGTAAATACAAGAGATCATGTGTTGAAGGGATGTCCTCTGTGGGGACCAGAATTCTTAAAGGGTTAAAAAATAAATTTTAGAAATGTCAAATTACTTTTCGCCAAAAATGTCTTGGTGTGTGAATTATATGCGTCTGCGTGTGTGTGTAAGTGGTGTGTGTGTTTTTTTTTGTTTTGTTTTTTACCAGAAAAACATTTTCTTGTTCACCCCACCCCCTTTTTTCTCCCCCTCACATGCCCTATTAGCTTATTCATTGTAACCACCCACAACCGTAGCTCAACAACGCCGCCCCTCAAAGGGCGGCCAAACCCCGCCCCAACCTCAGCAACAACGCCACCCCCAGCACATCGGCAGATCCGCCATTCCAGCACCACAAAAGACAATTTTGTAGTAGTTTTATTTTATTTTCCTTTTTTTTATTTGTCAAATCTGAAAAACAAACTCCAGAAATAGGGCTGAGCCTGTTTCTAACAGTCAGGCTTCCTCCTCAGGGTCTGGGGGCTGTCTATCTGGGACCAGGCTGTGCCCTGAGTGGAGCAACATGTACTTCAACTTTCTTATGAAGAAAATAAATGAAAAATATAAAGTGAGAGTATGAAAAAGCCCAAATAATTAACATTAACAATATTCACAATATGAACATAAATGCACCTTCTCACCACTACATGGATACATTTAAATATCCAGGGTTTCATTTTTTTCATGAGTTAAAAACTGTTTTTGTTTTACATATGTTTATGAGGTAGTAAGCTGTTACACTGAAAGAAATGAGTCCATTTTTATTAAACACAAAGTTTGTGCTCTTGACCTGAAATATCGATATCAGTATCAGCAATAATGAATCAAAAAATATTGGCACATTGTATATTGGCAAAAAATCCAATATCATGCACCCCTAATGACATGTATGTGTGACCTCATTTGACTGGGTATTGGACTGGATATTGTGTTTGCTTATATATAAATGTGAACAAATATTAGAGGTTAAACAGTGAAGAATGTTTATTCTCCAGAGTCTGACGGTGCTGTGATGTTATAGGGAGGAGTTAGAAAGGCCGGGGCAGTACAGGAAACAGGGCAGGACCGAAAAAAGCCCCCAAACCTGACCTGACATGACCTGACCTGACCTGACCTGACCTAGCCACAGTGAGTACAATTTATTCCACATGTAAAATATAATGTTTTCAGTGCAGCTTAAAAGTGTTTCACAGAATACTGGTGTTTGGTTCATTGCTTTCCTGTAAATTCAATGTGTTGTTGCATCTTTTACATCCTATTTAGCACGTGGCCTTTTTATTGTTTTCACTCTGTTAACTTGCTAATAAAACCCTGGTATATATATATATCATATGCAAACACTAGATAATGACCATAAAGATTAGCATGCAGCCACAGCTAATATTTAGAAAGGCTCACTTCACCGAGTACAACCTCTCGTTTTAAACATGCCCTCAAACACACCCTTCAGTTTTACCGCATGAAACAAATAAACCTTCAGATAGATAGATAGATACTGCTGACGTGTTGCTGCACTTTCACTTTACATCTCTATTCTCTGAGAAAGTTTCACTGCAAAGCATCTCTGAGGCTGCTCGCGTTTGTATATTTATCAGCGCTCAACCACAAAGGCTCATGTTCTACATTGATGTTTTTAGATGCACGTCAAGAAGCACAAACTGAAAGCTCATGTGGGTCAGGCAGCTTTTAAACAAAGTAACATGGAAATGAAGAGGTGAGCTGTTTTCAGAATGGGTTATTTAGTTTAGAGGCTGTGAACGCTGCGTGCGTAATATGATTGGTTTTTACATTTAGACCTATAAATGAACATAGAGTTCAGCTTGAGAGCATGCTCTGCTTAAACTGTTTGACTGAGTTTCAGTGAACACTTTAAATGGCACTCGGGCTTGAGCTTGTGAAGAATGTTTCCATTACGTGATTATCAGCTTGCTAAACATCACCACCGCAGCAGTAAAATTAGATTCAAACACTTTTAAACTATATTCAATTAAAAACACTACAAAGTAAATTGATTGTTCAAACTGTTACACTTTATTGTTTTTTGGCAATTATTCTTTCATTTTGAAAGGCAAGTTTATTTGTAGAGCACAATTCAAACACAAGGCAATTCAAAGTGCTTTACAGAACAAGAAAAAGCATTAAAATCACAATACAAAATAAAAACAACAATCATTATAAAAAAACTTTAAAAAGAGTGCATACAAGATCCTTTCAGTCATATGCACAGTTAAATAGAGCTGTTTCCAGCCTAGATTTGAACATTGTCAGAGTAGAGGCCTGTCTCACATCTTCAGAAAGACTGTTCCAGATTTTAGCTGCATGACACAGAACCCTGATTCCCCCTGTCTAGTCTGGACTCTAGGCATCAGCAGGAGGCCGGTCCCAGAGGTCCTCAGAGTCCGAGATGGTTCATATGGCACTAACATGTCGGAGATGTACTTTGGTGCCAGGCCATGGAGAGATTTGTACACAAGCAGAGCTGCTTTAAAGTCTATTCTCTGAGCCACAGGAAGCCAGTGTAGGGACCTGAGCACAGGACGAATGTGCTCGGACTTCCTGGTTCTGGTCAGGACCCGAGCAGCAGCGTTCTGGATGTACTGCAGCTGTCTTATGGCTCGTTTGGAGAGACCAGTGAGCAGGCCATTAGAGTAATCTAACCTAATAGAGACAAATTCATGGATAAGTATCTCTAGGTCAGGTTTAGACACTATACCTCTAATTTTGGCGATGTTTTTTAGATGGTAAAAGGCTGCTGATGTTATTGATTTTATATGGCTGTTAAAGTTCAAGTCTGAGTCCATTATTACTTTGGGACTTATAATCTGATTTGTAGGTTTTAGAGAGAGAGACTGGAGGTGGCTGCTGACACTTTCTCTTTGTTTCTGTGGACCAAATACAATGACGTTAGTCTTGTCTGAATTTAGCTGGAGAAAGTTGTTTTGCATCCACACACTGACCTGTTGGATGCAGTGACAGAGTGAATCCATTGGTCCATGTTCACCTGCTGTCAGTGAGACATAGATCTAAGTGTCGTCAGCATAATTGTGGTAGGACACATTAGTACTTTGTATTAACTGGCCTAAAGGCAGCAGGTAGAGATTGAACCCTAGGGTCCTAGGATTAACCCTTGGGGCACCCCACAAGTCGAGGCCATGTGGTTTGAGACACATTTACCAATTTCTACAAAGTACTTTCTGTCTTCTAGATAGCACTTCAACCAATTTTATGCCTGTAAACATGCTCCAGAAAAGCTGGAAGAGGCATGTTTACCTCAATGTGATATCTCCTTTTCTTGTAACAACTTTTAAAAAACATTTAAGAATTGAGAACACTGATTTATCACGTTCCAACAAAAGCTGGGACAGGGGCAACAAAAGACTGGGGAAGTTGAGGAGTGGTCAGAAAGCACCTGTTTGGGACATTAAACAGGTGAACAGATTTATTGGAAAAAGATGAGTATCATGATTGGGTAGAAGAGGAGAATACTTGAACTTTGTGAACAGCTGTGTGAGCAAATAGTCCAGAAGTCTGAGGACAGTGTTTTCCAAAGATTGTAAAAGATTCAGAGGATTTTAAGAAATGTCTGCCCCTAAGGGCAATGGCCAAACCAACACTGAATGCCCATGACCTTCAATCCCACAGGCAACGTCATTGTGTAGAGGACATCAGCACGTGGGCTCAGGAACACTTCAGAAAACCATCGTCAGTCAACACAATTCATCTCTACATCTACGAGATCAAGGTCAAACTCTACCATGAAAAGACAAACATCAACAACACCCAGAAACACCACCGGATTCTTGGGACGAGTTCATCTTAGATGGACTGAGGCAAAGTGGAAAAGTCTGCTGTGGTCTGAGTCCACATTTCAGACTGTTTTTGGACATCATGGACGTGGCATCCTCCAGGCTAAAGAGGAAAAGGACCATCCAGACTGTTATCAGAGCAAAGATCAGAAGACAGCATCTGTGATGGTATGGGGAGGGTGTTAGTGCCCATGGCATGGGTAACCTGCACATCTGTGAAGACTCAATTAATGCTAGAAGATTTTTTTTTTGAGTAACATGCTGCCATCCATCTGTTTCCCTGCTTATTCCAGAGACGATGAAGACAAATTTTGCTCAAGTTACTGTCCACACCTGTCTCCTCTGAACAGGTGTGGGGCATTACGAAGCACAAAATATGACAACGGAGACCTCGGACTGTTCAGCAACTGAAGTCAAACAGCAAGCATAAATGAGAAAGAATTAATTCACAAAGCTTTAACAGATGTCCTCGGTTTCTTATTGTTTTTGAAGGAAAGATGATGTAACACAGAGAGGAACATGCATCCCTCCACGCATTTTTAGAATGCATTGCAGGAAACAAATCCAAAATGAGGTAAATTTTTGTGACAAAAGAAACGAAGTTTATTTTAAATGCCTAGTCTCTGTTGTGTATTCTATTAAAATCAGACGATCAGGATATCAAATCTTGTTATTTATTTTACACAACTTTATTAGAATCTAGGTTTGCTAGATGGCGATCAGGTTTTTTTTTTTCTTGTGTGCTGCTGTAATTCTTTGACCATCTTTTTGTGCTTATTTCAGCAAAAGTTTATTTCAGCATAAGTTCAAAGGTGACCGTGAGGGTGAAGATGACCACAGGACATTTATTTTTAGGCTTCGTCAGACACTGCACCTCGCTGCATCAACAGTCAGTCACCTTTAAGACGAGATGGAGCTCGCAGGACTCCTCTACACACTGAGTGAGTAACACTTAGTCTAATTTTCAGGACATTTGTGTTTTTTATATTCTGTGGGAGGAGTCCCTTCCCTGGCAAGAGCAAAGTCAAATCACAGAAATAGATAGCTAAGCTTTCCTGTTACTTCTGTTGATGTTATGTCCCTTTTTCTATCTATGTAGCAGTTTAAACTTTATAGTTGTACAGAGTGAGCAGGTTGGAAATGTATTTAACGCTGAGCCATTTAGGGCTTTATGGGTGTATGAAAGGATTTTGACAATGATTTGAAATGCACAGGCATGTGACAAAGTTTGAGCATCAATCATTCAAATTTTCTTGCATGGGTACAGACATCAATACTCAGAAAAAGGCCCCCTGTCAGTGAGGCTAATGAGGGGAGGGCTTCTGGGTTCTTTTTGTCTTCACATGCCATTTAAATATCTTCAATCTCTTTTTTTTAATTGATACATACAACGTAATCCTCCCAAGCACACAATATCAATATAACCAATATATGTATATAACCTTACAGTCAGTTGTGGTTCCAGGGGCGGGGCCACAGGGGCATTGATCTTATTGGCCCTCTGAAGTGCCACTGTCATGTCACTCGTCTGTCGTTTTGTTAAAGAATGCTGATCTGATTACAGGTAAATGCATTTCTATTCAAAACCATTGGTGGCAGTAGTTAGCAGATCCATCATCAATAAAGTCGACAGAAGAAGACTACCTTCGAACGAAAGCAAATTTAGGACAAAAAGTGGATGTTTTTAAAAATAAAATTGTGAAATATGGTTTTGAATTCTAATTTATTTCCTTTGAAGATGCTCACATGCTCAAATGAGTTTTGACATCTACACCTTTTTAATTAAAATATTTGAAAAACGAATACATGGATATGCCTTTTGATGAATGAGACTGCATGTATGATGGACAAATCCTTGATCTGCCACTGCTAAAAGTAAAAAATAAACTGTTCTCCTTTTCCCTCAATATGTTATATTTCTCAATTTCAGCTCAGATTTATTCTTCTTTATTTTATTCCCTGCTCATCGATTTTCTTTCCACTGTACAACTTCAGTAGATTATACATATGGTGTTTGGTTATCTCATTTACCATTTTATTATTCAAAATAATATTTACATATTAATTAATTTCCTTTAGTGTTTTTTTAATCAAATTTGTTATCATGATTTTTATTATTTTAGTTTTAGCTCCTTGGTTTCCTCGTTTTAAATTCAAGGTAGTGTTTCCTCAGTCCTCTAATTCTGTGTTCTGTGTGTCTTTGTGTGTGTGTAAGTGAGTGTGTGTGCTGGATGTGGAGTCGAGTTTTGTATTATTCATCATATTCAATTTTCTGTTTCTGTTTATTTTATTTTTGTCTTTGTTTTAATGTAGTTCATTTTGAGCTACAAGACGTATGAAAAGTGCTATACAATTAAGGTTTGATTGGTTGATCGATAAAGTGAAGTGATACTTTTGAATCAAATACAGTTTCTATACCTTAAAGGGCCTCCCATAAGTTTAAAATAATAATGAATACACAGCAACTCAGGTTTTAGACACTGTTCTCAGTTATTTATTTCTAATTCAATGTAAAAATAGTAATAAATTAGATGTGCAAACAAGCTTTTGAATATATTGTTACCATGTCCATCCTTGTATTACCTTCACCAGAAAGATGTTTTCGAATGTTAGCTTAATTATTTGTTAGCTTATAAAGAGAATAAATCAAAAAGTCATGAATGGATTTTGATGTAGAGTTCAGGGAATGCTGGTCAAGGCATCAGAAAAAAGTGATTTGATTTTGGTGATGATCTGAGTCTGGATGTTGAGACAGGTGGACATAATTTAATAAAGGTTTGTATTGTGAAAAACTTTTTCTATTGGATTACTGATACAAAAACAGACTTTGGCCTCTGAGTGCAAAGATTTGGATTTGAACAAACAAAAACCTTACACTCAGTGATGCTTTGTCTCCCTGCAGCCTCTCTCACAGTCGTCCCAAACCGATCCCAGCTCTTCCAGTATGAGTCTCTCTCTCTGAGCTGTGAGGAGAACGGGAAACCCTCGGACTGGAGAGTGAAAGCCAAAACAGTTCGAGGGGTCTCTGAGTGTGGAGGGGACTGGGGGTCCATACAATCAACCTGTGTTATTACTGAAGCATACCAGTGGAACAGTGGAGAGTACTGGTGTGAGTCCCCGTCAGGAGAGATGAGTCCGGCTGTGAATATCACTATCACAGGTTAGATTGCCACCACACCACCATCTATTTATTTGTTTCTCTGTTAGCAACATAACACAAAAAGTTCAGGATGATGAAATTTCAGGAAATGTCCAGATTGGGGAAAAGAAACAAATGATCAGATTTTGGGAATGATTCGGATCACTGTCTGCATCCAGGATTTTTTTTAAATGATTATCGTTCCAAGATAGGACCATATTCGGGATTTCTCCACCAAAAATAGTCAGGGCATGCGGAAAAAAAAAAAAATAAACAGATCAAGTTTCCAACAGGTTCTACAAGATATCAAAAACTGATCTGGATCCCAGCAAAATTCCAGATTCTCTGATCCAGAACAAGCAAAATTTAGATATCCTTGGAATTTTGGTCATAGCAAGGGAACAAATAAAGAAAAAGACTTGAAACAAACACCAAAATATAGCCAAGATACTGTGGAATCTGGAGTGTTCAATCGGATTTGTTGTATTGTCAAAAAACTTTGGAGCTAGACCCAGAAGAAAACCGCTATGGCGATAAATGCGATTTTCATGAATAACTACTGAACTAAATTAGATATCATTATGATTCCAATTGCTAATGGTGTGTTTGCATGGTCAAGGAATCAAAGTATTTAGATTAAATAAAAGTAGGACTAATGTTTATGGTGAAAATCACAATATGGGTGAGGACTGTGGAGTGCTTTTCCGTTATTCAAGTTTGGATTTAATCCACAGGGTCAAGTGCAAACACTTAATATGGTAACTCATATCTTTGGGACTGCACAGTAAATCTTATGAGGACAACAGTGCTCGGAAGCTCTGGACTTTGGGTCTTGAGGTCAAATATATCCCTGACAAAGGATTTTAAATGCATGTTTTTTTCTGAAGTTTTGTTTTTGAGGATCCATGGTGACACATTTTTAATTGGTGATTTCCATTTTTAAAGAAAGAAAAATAACCATGATGTTATAAGACCTCAATTTGACCCATAGGGTAAGTGACGACTTCCTTTTTTTGTTTTCTTGATGATGGTGTTTCTTGATAGTCAAGTGAAATTAGGCGAAGCCAAAATCTGACAAAAGATGAGCAGGTAATGCTTCTGAATAAGAATTAAAAACAAAGATAGAATGATGTGATGTACCCTTTTTTTAAAGTTTGGGACATAACTTACAAAACTTGAGGGGCCTAAATGGCTAAATAAGGTACACATGTCTTACAGACTAAATTAACTGCAAATTTGTAAATAGTTTTTGCTGTTTGTTTGATCATACACAGATTTAAAAAAAGCTTACTCAACAAAAAGGTCTGTATTAAATTATGTGATATATAAATTTGATTTTGTGTTTATGGTTGCACAATATTAATCTGACATCAATACAGCATGAACAGTCTTTTAGCCAAGGACGTTCAGAAAGGAATAACGTCTAAAACATGATTTTACTTCAAAGAGTTGAGGTTCAGCATGCATTATTTTATTGACAAGAAAGTACTCAAAGTGTACAAACCTCCACCAAGGTAGCTCACATACTGCTGTTATGTATGTAAGTCATAGCTCCATGGTAAAGTTCCACCACAATATGATTCATGACCCTGAAAATACACACCAGCACTCAGAATCATGTTGATATCATTATTAGTTGGGCTGTTGTGGAGCAGAAATGCTAATGGCAGTTATTTGGATCAGCACCAAGATCTAATAATTTTCAGGTTGGACCATTACCAACATCTCCTGAAAAATTCTGCAAATCCGTCTAGTTTGTAATATTTCTAACAAACATACAAATAGATAAACAAACCCCAGCTAAATCCCAACCTCCTTGGTGGAGGTAAAATCTCAGCCTGACTGAAAATGGTGAATAATGTTCTGGAGTTTGGGCTTTGCTGTTTTTATGATGTATACTGTAGTAAGTCATTCATCTACATATTGTAGATTTTTCAGGAGAATAAGGCCCATGTTGAGTCTAATGGGGGTTAATAAAGGAAATAAGAAGTCTAAGTTGTACTGATTTGTAACCAGAACTGGTTGTCGAGTCAGAATTTCATGACACATTTAACAGAAACATAAAAGAGAGATTTAATACTCCTGTGCTCACTGAATGACCTAAATGTTAAACTTGTCTGCCCTCTAGTGGCCAAAGACATGAAATTCAGGACTCTGGAGACAGAGATGACTACAGACTCCTGCTCTAAATGAAAAATCATCTTCATATTTTACCTTTTGACTGCCAAGTGTTTATTTAAAATCTATTAAAAAATGGATGTGTTTAATGTTAAATTTAACTTTAGGGTGGTGTTAGTATATTAAGTTAAATCAGTTTGTGGTTTTTTAGTTAAACCTCTTCGACAGAATATGAGCAAAAATAAAGATCAACATTTAAAACGACACATGCCTATCAGTTCCTACAGAAGTTAAAATGGGTAATGTGATGCTGCTCTTTGTAACATTTTGGGCCAGAAACTGTTTGGGAGAGCAGCACAATGACTCTAAAATGTAAGTTCTGTTAAAGCTATATTTTGATTTATTCAATCCAACTTTAATGAATAGATCTGTTGTCCTGAAGCAAAAACATGATTATTTGTTTTTACTAAAAAATTAAGGACTAATGGTTTGTATAGCAAAGATAAAAAAAAAAAAGCATTCAGATGAACAAAAACACAGTCAATGACTTAGAGCTACAAAGGTTTGATACATAACACATGCTCAGATATTTAACAATAGTCTTATTTAACTGAAGTATCACATTGAACACAGTTACATGATGTTTTTTTTATTCTAAATTAATTATTCAGAATCAAATGATTTGGAAAATTTGTCTTTTCCTTCGTATTTAGATGGAAATATTTATTCAGAATAAAGTTTTACATGGAAAACACACTTATTCACCTTTCTTCAAGCTTGGCGTTTGGGATTGGTTCTGATTGGACAGGGGCAGACGTGATGTAGTGACACATTTACATGTACGGGATGAAAAATTCCAGTTCAGTGTCTCCTGCGCCTCTGCCAAGGAAACCTTGTCCGACTTGGACGCTAGGTCCACATTAAATGTTACATCCATCCACACTTTCTTTACTTCCAAATCTTCTAAAGCTCTAATTAAATAAACTGTCTCAGCTTGCATGGTGTCCTACACTTGCTTCGGGTGGCCATCCTCTTTCCTGTCAGCATCCCATGCATCATCGCTGAAGGAAAAGGGAACGAGCATGTGCATGATTGATTAATTATTCAATTCAGGTTTAAAATAAAAAGAAGGAAAGCACAGACTTCCCCCACAATCCTCGCCTGTATTGTGATTTTCACCACAAATAGAAGTCCTACCTTTATTTCATCTAAATATTTAGACTCCTTGACCATGAAAACATACCACTAACATTTAGATTTATAATGATATCTATTTTAGTTCAGTAGTTATTTATCAAATTTGCATTTTTCATCATGGCGAATCCAGACGCTGATCTGGTTCACTTCCAAAATCTAATCAATTGTTATATATCCTAATCCAGACATTTCTTGAAAATTTTAATCAAAATACATCTATAACTTTTCGAGTTATTTTGCTGACATAGACGCGACAAACAAACACACAAATCAATTTACAAAGAAAAAAAACAGACTCCGACAATAACGTAACCTCCTGGTGGAGGTAATTAGGTGTTTTCAGGGTCATTTTTTATCTTTATGTAGAGAACTTATGTTTGATTAAGATTGAAAGGGGAATTAAAGTTATCATATTAACGTAGTACTTGTAATGTAGTACATGATAATAACTGACAGAGATAACACTTCTCGTTTGTATCCCTAAGGCAACAACGTGATCCTGGAGAGTCCTGTGCTTCCTGTTACGGAGGGAGAATCTGTGACTTTGAGCTGCAAAACTCACAAAAACTCATCACGTCTGCAAACCAGCACCTTCATGAAGGACAGAACTCCCATGGAAGCGACTTTAACAGGACAGATGACCCTTCACGCTGTGTCCAGGTCTGATGAAGGTCTTTACATGTGCATGATCTCTGGCGCGGGGGCATCTTTGGAGAGCTGGATCTCTGTCCGAGGTATGATGAAGTCAAAATAAAGACTTTCTTTTAGGGCCATAACAGCCTTATCTTCTTTTGAGGAATTAAAGATCAGAATTTCATTTCAATAACAAGCAGTGAGGGGGAGAAAGTATACCAAATGATAGCTCATGAACAAATGTGATCCACAGTGTTTTATGCAGATTTCAGGCATTCAGAGGAGATGCTTACTCACCTGTTTATCAATGACCAACACTGTTTATAACTTACTTATGTACTGGATTCCCTTTCTGGGACCTTTTTTTTTCTTCTTCAGAACTGCCTTTATTTTTGGTGTTATAGATTCAACAACAGGAAATATCCCTCACTGATGATGGTCCATGTCTCCATGGCAGCACCACACAGTTCAGAATCAGAATGTCCTTTATTGTCATTATACGGAATGTAAAACAAGTTTGTAGAGCTTCTTCTGTTTCAGTGCAGAAGATAGTTAAGTTAAAATGAGAAAAAAAAGTTGCTTCTCATTATGAGAATCCCCTATTCCACAACATCCCAAAGGCGCTCTACTGGCCTGTGGTGATCCCCAACAGGTTTGGTTGCAGATCATTTTTTAGCAGGATAGCAAACACATATGCTGCATATAGTAGAACCTAATATATTGCATGGTAGAAATCCCAATTAAGAGAAATTATGGAGACTCACTCTGTTTTCATCAGCAGATCAACAATGACATTTAGAAACACAGTTAGTAGAAAGTCACCTTTTTTATTTCATACACCTCAAAATGAGAAATTTATACGTATACATTGGAACATAAAAAAGAAAGTTGCAACAGATCAAGAATTGTCACAACAAGTCCCTTATTTCTTCAAAATAGAGTGTGGGATGAAGTTCATAACCAATTTAGTCTTACTCTTTTTCTTCCAAAAATTATCTCAAGTAATTCAAGGCTCAGGCTTTCAAAGAAGCACCAAATAATACAAGAAAACTGTAACAGAAAATCTAACATTACCCGCACCATTTCAAAGCACAACTTTTGTTCTTGTTCTTAGTTCCTTGCACTATTTTAGTCTGTGTCTGTGTGTGTATGAGTGTGTGGGGGTGAGTGTGTGTGTGTGTGTGTCTGTTAGTGGGTACGCGCATGAGTGAAGACTTTTGCCCATGCGTGTGGGTAATTTATGTAAAATAGCGGTGGGAAGGTGGGTTTAAGGGAATGTTTTTAATTTTCTCTATGTAAAGCACTTTGAGCTGCATTGATTGAATGAAAAGCGCTTTATAAATAAAGTTTGATTGATTGATTGATTGAACTTTGTCTTTTACTTTGTCACACCCTTGTCTGGTACCTTTGAATATATATTTTTGAACCTACTTATTGTTGTTTTCCTTTCTTCATTGCAGTTGACTTGGTAAATATTCAAACATTACACCCTCTTAGTGTGGAGGGGAATACAGTTAAAACCATTTTTATGCAGTGCTGATGGTGTTTGTTTCATCTATCAGTCAAGTCTGAGCTGATCTGATGTGTCTGTTGATTAATGATGGATGTTTTAATGGACCCTCCACAGAGTGAATTTTAGCTCTCTTGTGTGCCTCAACTGTCCTTCAGTTCCATTCATTAAAACTAGATCCAGGCACAGTTTTAGGAGTGTGTGAGCACAAAGTTTAAAAGTGAATTCATTTCAGATTGTGCTTTTTCATTGATCACAACAGTGACAAAGAAAGCAAAGCTACACAGACAGACTTGAGGGGGTTTGTTCCTCCTGTCAAAGTAAAATACCCATCGGTCTCAGTTGCCAAAAAGGTTAATAAATGAATCATTTCTATTTCATTCATTTGCTCTGACATGGTTGATGGTTCTGAATTTCTAAGTTTATTACCCATAAGTATGAGCTAACACATTTAAATGGGCATGAATTCACACACTTATACCCATATACACACCACTGACTAGTGTTGTGTTACTTGAGACCGGTCTGTGTCTCGAGACCAGTTTTGACACTACATTTTTAAGGTCTTGTTCTTGTCTTGGACTCGAGAGCACTTACTCGGTCTCGTGTCGGCTTCAGACTGGTCGGACTCGGGATTTTCCATCAAGACCAGCACAGATCTGCTGTACTTTAACTTTATTAATGTGAATAGAAGGAACACTTAGTTAAACAACAAAAGCTTCAATTCATGTGTTATTTCCCCTGTGATGACTGAAAGCTTCCTGGTGTTTTGACTGAGGGACACCTCCCTTAACTGTTCAACCTTGCCGTGGTTTTTAAAACTGATTTTGATTATCTTGGTCTTGTCTAGGTCTCGGCTTGTCTTGATCTTGGTCTCAACTAGATCTTGACTTCCAAAACTCTTAGTCTTGGTGCATTCCGGTCTCGGGGAATCTTAGTCTCGGATAGTGTGATCTTGAGCACAACCCTACCACTGATGCAGCAACTTAGGGTTAAGTGTCTTGCCCAAAGACACACCGTCATGTGACACCTGGAGCTGGGCTCAAACCTTCAACTTCCCGATTACTGACCAAGCGCAATATCCAACTGCCATTGACACCTCTGCATAGGGATGGGAACTGATAAAATTTTATAGATACCAATGCTTTAACGATCCTGCTCATCGATCCAATTCTTTAACCATTCCCTTACTGATTCCTGCAGATTTTCACTGTGGACAAATGTTGGTTTGTAGATTTTCAGTGGCAACAATGTCAAACACATGTCACGGCATAGATGCTTCTTGCTTCTGCAAGCTGCATGCTTCCACTCACTTAGGGTTGTTCAGTAGGCGCCTTTTTTTAAAAATTAAGCCTCAGTTCTGACACTTCTGTACCCTGTCAGTGGAAGTAATTGATAATGGGATTGGTTAGCAAAAGAATCATGATATCGATTATTTCATGAGTTGTTAATGATTCTCAACTGGAATTGATTTTTGATTTCCACCCCCCCACCCCCCCCCACCCCCACCACCACCAGATTTCACTTCTGTTCCCTCACTTCGAGAGGCCTCCTCAACCCTTGACACCATGCTCTGGTTATGGAAAAGACTGAACCTAAACTTCTGTCCATGTTTGCTTTCACAAACACTTCATTAACTTGTGTTTTGTTGATCTTTAGCTCCTGATGCTCTGGATGCTCCTGCAGATCCTGGTGCTTCTGCAGCTCCCGATGCTTCTGCAGCTCCTGATGCTCCTGCAGCTCCCTTCCTACCTCTGCACAGACTCATATTTCTTCTAGTTGTTGGAAGTCCTTACCTGCTTTCCAGCATCTTATTGGCACTATTGTACAGAGACAAAGCCAGAGGTGAGTTGAACCTCCTTCAGGTGATCAGGATAGACCTGGTTGATGTTTTTTGTGCAGTGAATTGTAAAAATTACTAAAATTGTGTTGTGTTTGCAGCACAGCGAGTCAGGAAGACTAGACCATGCAAAGTCCTGATGGAGGAAACACAGTGTTGAACATGATGGTCTGGCTCTGGCAGAAGCAAGATGATACAGTATAATGAATCTGTGGATGATGTCTGTCTCTGCATGTTGAACCTGCGATTGGCCGGTGACCAGACCAGGATAGGCTCCAGCCCTGTGACCCCACAGGAGGATCATGGTGTAGATCAGCGCCTCTCAAATGTTGTGGCCATTTACAACCTATTCTCAAGTCCTCAAGTTTATCAAATAGTGCATCTCGACTTAAACTTTTCACAAGTTCTCAACATTGATCAAGACCTTCAGACTGTTAAGAACAAACGTTCATCAAACCTGCAGCTCAGTAGTTCTGAAAATCTAAAACCAAATAGTCAGAGTTGGGAAAGAACTTGTTGTGCACTTACTCTGATATGACCTGTAAATATACCCACTGTGGGAATAACCAACACCACTTATCGATGTTTCCACACATGAATGTGGCAACATTGTTTCTGAGCAGTTGAAACTCGTCAGGCAAAAAGGAGAAGTGAATTTTGATATGATCATCGGTCATATCACTTTGCTGCATCACTGTCAATGCTATCTGTCAAAACAACATTTCAAAACCACCTGAGTAACGTCAATACAACAGTTTGTTTTATATAACTGTCACTGTTATTGTGGTAGAAACTTCTAAAAGTATGAGAGAAGATTGTTGAAAGTTTGACCTGTGAATAACCAGAGTATCATGCATCCATTCAGTAAGACTTTCCAAACTCCCCTCTCCTAGTTTTGAAACTATTTTAATTATTTGAGTTGGAATATATATATATATATATATATATATATATATATACATACATGTGTATATATATATGTATATATATATATATATATTAGGGCTGTCACTTTAGTGCATTAATTAGATTAATTAATTACAAAACAAATTAATGCATTAAAAAAATTAATCGCAAGATTAATTAATCGCACATCACTTCACACATGCGTCTCTAGTCAAACCAAACAAAGCCTAGGTGACAACAGGAATGGTTTATTTGAGACTTTATTTTATTTTTGAATTAATTTATCTGTATTTGTACTACATTCTTTTACACATTTAAAGTGTAATTTGAGTTGCCTGATTGAGCTAAGAATTTTCTGGACAAGTTGCCCTGACTTTGGTTTTATTTAGTCACCAATAAAAATGTAGATATAAAATCTTCACTTCTTAGTGTATTCATTTGATTAATCATCCGCTACAATTTTGTAATGTCCTAGAATTCAAATTCTTTATGTGGGGACTTAAAGCAGATGTGAGATTAAAATGCGATTAATTAGATTAATTACAAATCCTGTAATTAATTAGATTAATTTTTTTAATCGCCTGACAGCACTAATATATATGTCACATTTTATTTAAAATAGAAAAAAAAAACAGTCTCCAACTTTCCTTAAATTGTTCAAATGATACTGATGTAGATTCTAAAACTGATTAAAAAACCAGAGTATCTCCAAGCACTGATGAAAAAAAGTGATTTTTTAAAAAAATCTCACCTGACCATTAACCACTGTAGGAGAGATCACTGAAGCAAAAACCACAGTGTCAAAACGTGAACCAGAGATTAGGTCCCAAATGCAGGACTCACAGGTAAAGTAATATTTTAAACAAAATTCATTGACAGGGAGGGTTGGTGTGAGGCAAGCAGTCGAAAAAAAGGAGCAACATCTAAAGTGAAAATAATCTAAATTCTCAATCCAAGAATGTTGGAATGAGAGACATCCCACAAAGAGAAACAGATAAAGACATTAAGTTAATTATGCTTTCCCCTTACATGATAATTCTCAAATTCTGTCATCCCAGTCAGAAAACGTCATCTGAAATGTTCTTTAGAGTCAGATTTTCTGCTGGATGGCTTGGACAACATTTAAAGACCCCAGTTCATCAACAAGCATGGCTACTTAGTGCTTAAACAGGAAGTAAAATCAGTGCTTTATTAACTAAAATAACATTTTTTTAACCTTTATTTAACCAGGAAAATAAACTCATTGAGATTAAAAATCTCTTTTACAAGAGTGTCCTGGCCAAGATAGGCAACAGCACAATTTACAAAGTTTCTTACATTCACAAACAGCATTACTCACAAATACACAAGACCTGTAAAACGCTGCATAAGAACAACTTAGGGTTGTTCTTATGCATTAAAATCAATAACAGCGAAAGCATTGTGCACTATCTACATGTGGACATACTGTAATGTGTACTTTGATGTTTACTTTGTGTGAAAGTCTTCTTATTGGCCCCCAGTAATGCATTCATCATCCTCACAGATGTCCAAGATATAAAGTCCTAAAATCCAAGAGAACTTACTTGTGGAAAATGTCTTGTAGTGTATTATCTACTTTCTTCCCAAATTTTTACCACTGCCAAGGAGGTTATGCTTTTGGCAGTGCATGTTTGTGTGTTTGTTTGTCATTTTATGTGTTGGCACAACTATGCAAAATCAACTGGATGGATTTTGCTGAATTTTCAGGAGATGTTGGTTATGGCCAAACTTGGAAATGATTAGGTTTGGGTGGCAATCCAGATAACTGTAATTAAAGAACAATATTTTTAGCTCAGCAACTGTCTAATTAAATCAGTATGATTTTGAGGTGTGGGTTTTCAGGGTCTTGATTTAAGCTGTATATAAGGGGTTATATAAGCCCCAATAACTATAATTACAGACATAAGACATATTTGAACATTCTGTAGCCCCATTCCAGTTTATAATCATTATAGCTGTTAATGTAGACATTAGCATGATCTCTCTATTCATGGTTGATGCATCTATGGTAACTATTTTTATCACCACATAGGCATGAGGTCCTTCTGATAATAGGATGTCACATCTAAAGAGGTCTAACTTAAACACATTTATACACTTAATGGAGACAAATATGGTTGGGATGCACATGTGGTCTGGGCACCCATGAGTTCATCACTACCATAAATTCTTATTTTCAGTAAGAATATCATTGATTATACTTCTATAAAATGATCACTACAACCATTTGGACATGAGGACCCTCCTGGAAACAAGATGTAGCATCTCAAGAGGCTAACCTCTAATAAATCAGATGACAGGTCTATGGTTCATGGATCTGTCCCTAACTTTAGTTCTTACTTTAGTCCACTTGTCTCCTCTTACCTCCCTTCCTTTGTCCTCACACCCAACACAGCATCATGTGGATTTGCTGTTCATCATGAGACTGGGATCCACATTCAAGATTTCCTGCTGCTTAACAGAAGGTTTTTTCTTGAGCTATGATGGAGGGATTCATGATTGGCTATGTGGATTCATGTTGGGTGTTGGATATACATATTTGTGTATCTATATGTGTATGTGTATTTTTATCTGTTTATATGTATCAATGCATATATGTGTATCCATAAAATGAAGAGCTTTATGCGCTATTGTAAAGTGTCTTGAGATAACACTTGTTATGAATTGGCGCTATACAAATAAAAAATGATTGATTGAGATTGATTGATACTATGATGGTAACTTCATCATGGAACTACTATTTATGGATGAAACAGCAATATGTGAGCTACCTGGCCCCTCAGAATGAGACTCTACAAACTGAACTGAAGTGAATAAAATGTCAGCTGGAAGCAGAGAAAGAAAGGAGCATTTCTCATCTGCTCCCCTCTGTAGCTGTTAGTCAGAGATCGTTTCAGTTCATCTCTCCACTAAATGTCCCTGGTGTAAATAGCAGAAGGATATTGGTCTGTCTTTTAAAATACAGTAATCATAAAAACATGCAGAGCAGGGCACATTAGGATGCTACCATCTAGTGGAAAGAACATGTTTCTTCTCCCTCGTTCAAATATGGAAAGCTTAAGCTCTTAAAAGAAACCCAAGCATCAGAGAAAACATATTTTTTCTTTAACGCAGGGGTCACCAACCTGTAGAAGTGAGGAAGTGTGGATGGCTACATGTGTGAGTTAATGTTCTTATGTAAAATAAATGTCATAATTTACTTAAAAAAAGAAATATAATGCATTTAATAGGCTAAGTAAGTACTACCACAGATTATTACATTAAATGAGAACATTAGACTTGCCTTCATGACAAATCATCTTTCTGTTAAACATCACTTTGACATGTCACAATGTAGTATTATGTGAAAGTAAAATATAAGAGCTCAGGTCAATACAAATGCCTGTGTAACATTTGCATTTTTGTTTGCATTAAGTCTATATATAGTCAATAAGTCTATATATTTATACCAAAATATCAAATTAAACTCAAATTATAAGCTTTTCATTTTCCTGCTTAAAAAGCTGGCTTATGGATCATTTGAACATCATGCAAATGGACGTGAACAAAGGGACAAACTGCTGGTATAACCTAAAATTTTATTGGCATTTAATGCTTAAACACAAATTTTAACTGTTTCTCACCCTCATTAAAGACCTTCAGACTGTTCAGAGCAAACACTTGTTAAACCTGCACCCCGATCATTTCTGCAAATTCAGACTTAAACTGTCAGAATTGTGACATATTTAAATGAATGTTGCATTAGTGAAAGTTATGATTATGATCATCTTTAACTGGAAGCTGTGTCAGATGAAGCCACAAAAGAGAAGATCATTTGAATAATTTCATCAGTGATATGAGTTTGCAGCATGACTGTCACTGTTCTCTGTCAAACAAAACTCTATTGAAAATATGGAGACTGTTACCTGCCATTTTCAGCTGGCTACAAGTGATGACAGTGACCTGAAATGTAAAATTTTCACTGTTTCCTTGCCAACATGCTTGAGACAATGGAATTATCATGCAGTATTTTTCTCTCTATTCAACTTTTGGTTTGTATCTTTTGGATGTGACCCAGGAGTTGTTGACTTTTTTTGTCAGAGGCCAGTCTTTGCGGATCTTGAAACCTGTTCACAGAGATAGAGAAGGCAATATACAGTGTGCTGACAAATGTGGATGCTGACAGGGACATTAGAACAATGTACTGAGATCTTATTAAGCAGTTTGAAACTAGATAGCTGGTAAGACCCACACAGATCATTTCTGAATTTTTGATGTTGCAGGAGATGGGTGTCCTAAGTGTGACACGCTCCCTCTTTAAAAAGCAACACCACACTTGGTGGCATCCTCCAGAATTATGAGGCCAAAACGTTAACTAATAATAATTAAGAGAGTTGGATGAGGTTAAAACAATTCACCCATCAATAGAATCCTCCTCTGTGTGACTGACCTTGAGAAAAAAAGTCAACAACTCCCCGGTCACAACACATCGAAAATGATACAAACCAACGAATAGAAGAAAGTAATACCATGATAATTCCATTGTCTCATATTCTGCATTTTTAATTTTCACACCTCAAAATCATAATAAAAACAAATAGGCCATTATCCTGTTTTCAGATTTTTGATTCTCATCCCTGATGCACATCCACATGTCCAAGATGACAACAGAGATTTTAACCCAAAACGGATATGGAATGAACGGATGATACCCTGATAGATCTGACACCTGTCAGCAGCTCCAAACCAACTTCCCAACCCTGGGCTGATTTAGAGAGCTCTTCCGTTGATGAACTGCTGCTGGTCAATACTAGAATGCACACATAGAGCACAAACCTCCACCGAGGTTGCTCACATCTGTATTAGTTTCATGTAAAAGTTACCATCATGATATGATTTATTGCTCTGAAAACCCACTTCTAGCACTCAGAATCATGTTGATATCATTGTAAGTCAGACAGTTCTTCCGCAAAAACTATGGTTCACTTAGGGCAATTTTGCCACCAAAATCTAGTGATTTCTAAGATGGGCCATCACCAACATCTCCTGAAAATTTCAGCAAAATACATCCAGTAGTTGTTGCAAAATCTTGCTAACTAACATAGCTGGCAAAGACATTACCTCCTTGGACGAGGTAATCAAAAGGACAAGGTGTGTGACATGTCTGCCAGGGGTGGCTGTGTGGTTTTTTGTGTCTGGGGCAGAGATAACAGTTATCAAAAGACAAGACAACACTCAAATTACATTTATGTGTACAGATTCATAATAACCAAGAAGGTTTTATTTTCGCCAGGGTCTGTTTGTTTATCTGTTTGTCTATAAGCAAGATAACGCTAATAATCCTGGATGGGTTTACATAAAGTTTTTACCAGAGGTGTGGTTTGGTCCGAGGAAGATGCCTTTACACTTGCTGCTACACTTGCCAATCTAGACTGATGTTACAAAAAACACTGAAGTTTAGAATGGCAAATCCCATTTATTTCCATCATAATGGGAATTGGAGTTTATTTGCATTGTTTTTTCATTTCCCAGCTTCCCTTGCAAATGACAGTGGAGGACTTCTCCATGTAGCTCTGTCAGCTGTTAACTAAAGTAGCTGTGATTGGATATATTCCTAACTTGTCTCTACTTTCTACATGACTAAATTAGGTCTGATTGGATTAAGTCTCTGTCACATACTTTAGTCTACTTTTTATTTGTTGATGACAATGTCAGTTAATTTTTTTTTTGTTTTTATTGGTTACTGTCAAGTTTTATTAGGGCAAAATAGATTGTTGATGAAAACTATGATGAAAATCATTAGTCAAAAAAATGAACACTGGCTCAGATTTTATTTAATAACACCAACATGCTGGAAATGCTGATGGCCCCGTGGTCCATTTGTGACACCTCCGGAGTTGGCTGTTGTCCTTAAGGTGGCTGTTTAATGTGACCTGTGGCTCTTTTACCTCGTCATCCCAAACTCTCTCCTCAACTTTTAATTTTACCCACAGTCCTGTCACTCAAATAAAGGCTTAAGAATAGAAAACACAGTACATAGAGTTAGGGGTGGGAACATTCACCCTGTGTGCAGCTTTTTGGGCCTCAAGAAGCATTTGATGCAAGTCTAAGCACTGCTGAATTCATCAATCATCCCCCCTTTATTTTATTCCGTAAAGGGTCGCAGGGGGCTGAATCCTATCTCAGTTGACATTGGTCAAGAGGCGTGGTACACCCAGAACTGGTCGTGAGCCAATCACAGGGCTACATAGATAGACGACAACCATACATGCTATACCTCAGTGCCATTTACAGTCACCATTCAACCTAATGATCAAGATTTTGGTCAGTCGGAGGAAGCTGGAGTGCCTGGAGAGAACCCACAAATGCGTGGGAAGAAGACAGAAAGACCTAGTCCATTAGTTGATTCAACTTCAGGATTCGAATTAGCTACCTTCTTACTGGGAGGCACATGCACTTTCTGCTGCTCCACCATGCTGCCCACCTCAACCTATGTTGTGCTACCTGACCCTTCGCTAAGCCCCTCCCACAAACAGCTACTGACCAATCCTGCAATAGCAACAATTACTATGCATAAGAGTCCTGTCAAACTTTCAGCAGAAAACAACATGTCTAAGCAGTGTGCATACTGAACTAGCATGTCCAGCATTCGATAAGTTTGGAGGTTGGTGTTGATTTTTTTTGCCTTCCTCAAGTCCAGAATGCAAGAACAAAGATGTGTGTGGATGACTGAGGATAAAACACAAGAACACCTCCATTTGTTCTAAAGTAAGGTGATAACTTATGTTAGCTCACCATAGCTCTGTGTGTGAAGTAAGATAAGGTTAGCAAACAAAGATGTCTCATTAGCAGGTTACTTCTGTTAAACCTTGAGCCACTGCGTAATATTTGAGCAAGAAAGTACAAGAAAAAGTGACAAGTTCTGAAAAACTGATATCTTTAGAATTCTGTGAATGAACCACCTAGAAATGGGCAAACACAACGATAATGAAAGCTAACTGTACACTTATTTCAATTCAAACAATATATATCGACCTTCTGATGCACAAGAACATGGCTGTACTTGAATGTAAATGTTTTGAACATGTAGTGTCAACACATGTGGTGGTTGACACTTGCATTGAGGTTTGTGCACTTTCCCCTCAATTTTAATGTCCTCTTCAGTTGAGCTCTGCCAACATTAATTTGGGAAATATATCTCTCAAAATCATACCTGAGACCTTTCAGTCTGATTTTTACTAAAATCTCTGAAGAATTTCTCCAGAAATTGCAGATATTTTCTTCGGAAAATCACTGAGCAGTATCGCTCAAAACTCATTGATTTCTCGTTTGAGGAGGGGAAGATAGACAGAAATAACAACCATAAACAAGAGGGCAGGGATAGCAAAGGGTCTATTGGTCAAATTAATGTTCTCATCCAAAACATTTGTTCTAAAGGAGGATTTACTGTCATGGAGTGAGAAGAATAAGGATAAGTGTAGACCCCACTAAAAGTAGAAATTGCTGAAAAGGATAATGATCACAGATGAAGCCAAAGGTGAACATGAGCTAAAGAAAAGACACAAACTTTCACATACATTACAGCATCAGAAGTAGTTAATATAAATTTGTTCACATAAAGTAAATAGATTCTGAATAAAGTGATCAAATACTTGATCTGAGGAGTAGATGATGGAACAGAAACATGTTGCTCCATCTTGTTGTGATCTGATTAAACATGATTACTAAACTCTCGAGATGTTTGATGATCTTTTTACACCCGTATTTAGTAATCCTTGGTCAAGTTCCTTGTTTATAGGAGATTGTTTGATATAAAGTTGTATATAAGAGCTGCTGCTTCTTTTGATGAGTACCCACACCCTGGGAGGTTACGCTGAGGAAAGAGACGAGAAGGTAACTCTGCTGCAAATTTCTTCTTGATCAAATCATGTCGTTGTCTGCAGTCTGTGTGTCCCAACTTCTCTTGTACCACGGTATGATGACTGCCTGTGTGTTTTTGACAGCATCATCTTCACCATGAAGCTCCTGGCTCTCTCTGCTCTGATTTGTGCCCTGATGGCTCTGACTCCTGCTGCAGGTGAGTTTCATGACTGTGCAGTAAAAAATTGTTGACACAGTCAGTGACTGGAAGCCAACCATCCCAACAGTAGAATGACTGTATTTCAAGAAACAGCACAACTTTATTTACTATAAAAAAATACATAAGGTTCTTATAATGACAATACCATAATCTTTTTAGTTTTTTATAGTATAGGCCGAATGGTTCTACTTTTGAAAAAAAAAAAAACAGTTTCTTTTCATTTCCAGCATAATTACCAAATTGTATGCATGGTTAGATTTAATATTTTTCACAAGTCCATCTGAAAAGAGTCTACTGAAACTGTTTGAGAAGGAAAGAACCTTTCACTAACTGTGCAGACCTTGTGTACAGCGGTATTGCAGATGTTACTGTAAAAGCATTTTACTTTGGTAATATAAGTTAGAGTCATATTTATGTGACTTCAGTGATGATTCAGGCCCATAACTGCTCGGCCCAATGTTTCAGATTCTGCAGAGCCAGAGCCACAACCTGAACCTAAGTCAGAGCTTCAGGAGGCACAAGCAAAAAGCAGTTCTGCTCTGATTGAACTCTCATATTCTTATTACATTTTCTCACTTTTAATCCTGTGTATCCAATGATATGTTGTGGATTTGGTGCTTTTAATGTTTTTGTCTGTTGTATTTTTATATTTCTGAATTATTTTAACACATTTAGATGTGTTAAAATAATCCAGTGGTTCTTATCTGTGGGGTCTGGTGGACACAGGAAGGGGTTTGGCCAGGGGTACAATGAATGTTTTTTCTTATTGTTTCTTCTTCTATTAGAACAAAGTGTAACAACAGGTAGGAGAAAATAACAAGAGACATGAGAGTAACACATTGATACTGATACTTTTGACAAGTCCATGAAGAGTCTTCAGAAGTCTGACTTTGACTTGTTTGAGGTCTTTATTTCAGATGAGTCATGCACTGAAGTCATCTGTCATCTCATCTCCCTGGGCTGTTTTATAAGTTTTTCAGAATGCACTAGAAAAATAGGACCAAAATTGTTAAAATTTTTAGTACTCAACCCAATAGAGTGGGGCAAGACGGCTTTATGCAAAGCAGGAGTGAGACAGCATTTTACTACTTCCTCTTGTCCCAAAGTCTTTGGAATATCTTTTCAGACCAAGCTCTGTTTTTTATTTCTCAAAATGCAGCCAAAATGTTTCAGGCTAAAGTTTGTTGGTGAAAACTGGTGCTGGTGGTGCAACAATAGGCCATATGGCAGGAAGCATGATGACAACTACAGCTGCCAATTAAACAAATGGATTGATTTAATTTCTAAAGTTCAGCTTTGGTCCTCAGGGGCAGACACAAAAAACAAATTCATGATATAATATAAATGAAGCAGCTTTTAAGTGAACAATTAAAATAATGAAAATGTTCTGAATGTAGTGTGTACTCACCCTGCACTTTCCATCCTATGTGTTCTATAGCTTCTCTGAAATGTCCCTGAAGTATATACACATGATGTTGTTTGTTCAACCAATCAATGTTTTATATCTTATCTTTGAATTGGGGAAACACGCATAATGAGAACACCGGAAACATGGACAATAGAAAAACCACAAGCAACAGTGATTTCAATTTTGAAAACAGCATAAATCTGAGAAACATGAATTTTGGACACACAGTGCTTGCAGACATGGAAAAGAGAACTTTCTGCTGGCTTTGGAGTGGTTGGACCCTGATTGGCCATCGCTATTTCCTATACATTCCTCACTGTCTGACCTGGCATCAGGCTGAGGTATGAGATAACTCTCATGGTATCCGGGAGACACAACTTTCCAGGAGACGCATGCCTCAGTTAATGAGATTGTTAGTGTTTTTTCATCATAAAGTGTTCCTGTAGATCCTAGAAAAGTCTTCAAATTACTTGTTTTTGTTAATGTTTAAGCCCATGAAAAGTCTTTTGAAGTCTGATTAGTTACATGTATGAGGTCTTTAATTTAGATGGCTCATGCACTAAAATAGTCTTTCCAATCTCACTGGTCTGTTTTATCAGCCTTTTCAGAAAGCACTGATAAAAACAAGACCAACATTTGGCTTATATGGTTTAAATTTAATACCAAACCCAACAGAATGGTGCACAAACGTGTCCTTAAATGACCAAGCTCTGTTTTTTTTTTAAAGTCAGTTTGATTTAAAGTAAAAGTCCCTCCCAGACTGAACCAGAAAACCATACCCTGAAAATAGGGGGTCTCCGGTGTTTTGGTCAGCAAGGATATGAAAGCGATCCTATCTTAAAAAAAAGCTTTGTGTTTTGTCAAATATCAGTATTGAATTGGCAGTACCTCCAGCCTCCTGTATGCTTTACAGATTCATGGCTTCAGTTCTGAGCAGATTTTGGGGTAAACATCGTTCCAACTAATATATGTGTCATCTGATGCTGCCTGAATATATCCTTTTTGTTTTATCATTCAAAATTCTGCCAAAATGCTTTAAGCTGAATAATATTGTTGGTGCAAAACTGGTGCTGATGGTCCGACAACAGACTATTTGGCAGATGCATGATGGCAACCACAGCCACAGGTAGACACAAGTGGTTTGATTTATTTTATAAATTCCAGCTTTGGTCCTGGGTGGCAGACAAACAAACCATTGAAATCTGCCACATGTCTAAGTATTGCCAAAGCAAAGTGGACAGCAAATGGGCAGGAGGTTGTTGAAAATGTTCTGAATATGGCGTGTAATCACTCTGCACTACTTCTTTGGCTGCTTTTACATTGAAACTCTTGAAATTAGTTAGTGGCACCATCTGCAGCTAAGCATAGCCCTGGCTTTTCTGCTGACTGTTACTGTGCAGATGCACAGATGTCACTGCTGCTTTTGTTCATCTCATCCAATCCTCATTCAAAAATTAAGGAATGTCCCTTTAAAAGCCCCAGAGCAGCCCAATTAAATGCGTTTTGTGGATTCTCAGGATGTCACTGAAATATATATATATATGATGTTGTGTGAGTCAAAGAAATAATTGTTTTCTATCTTGTAGAAAATGCTGCCGTGGAAAAGAGGCAATGGAGTTGGGTAAACAGCGGAAACACAAACCACGGTAATGCCCATTATGGAAATGGCAACATGAATTTTGGACACAGAGTGCTTGCAGCCAAGGATAAGAGGACTTTCTGCTGGCCTTGGAGACGTTGGACCCTGATTGGCCATCGCTATTTCCGATACATTCCTCACCGTCTGACCTGGCATCAGGCTGAGGTATGAGATCAATCTTTTGATCTACAAGAGATGTTTCTGATTTGATGTGCCATCTTTCTTTGTTAAATTAGCATCTTCATGTATTTCTATTTTATTCTGACCCCACAATATCTTCACTTTGGTTTTTTTCTAATCTTAAGCGTAAGTGCCGCCACCTGGGTGGACACCTGGCATCTGTGCATTCAGGCTGGGAGTATCAGCAAATCAGAAATTTCATCGCAAGACACAACCGTCATCACCCTCGAACTTGGATTGGAGGGACTGACCAACATTGTGTAAGTCTTTAAACGTTTACAGAGAAGTGTATTTTTAGGATTAAGCTTGAAATGTTCTTACTGAGGAGCCTTAGTGTTGAGTTCAAACATCTGACGTCAGTCGAGCTTTGGTTAAATCATTTTGAAAGAAGAAAAAAACAAACCCTCAAACAGAAGGACTAGAAAGATTTGTGATTCTGATATGTACAGACAAACAAGAAATGAATGAAATAAATCTATGTTATAAAAACTTTTTAATCAAACAAGAGTCTGTGCAAAACATGTGTCGTATACATTGCTGTCAATTTGAGCTGTACAACATGACAACTCTCATAATTCGATAATCATTATGAAGTTAATATGGGTCCTCATCCTGAAGGAAAGGACCACTCTAGCTCGAGGGGACCGTATTTTTCCTGTATCATATCTTCCTCCTTCTTATTTCCCCCACCAGCTCTGTTAATCCCCTACACATGACTCAAAAACTGTCCAAAGTTGGAACACCCCTCAGATTCTGTGACCAAATTGATACAATGAAAAATGTAAAACATGACATACCAAATTGTGCTCTCTCACCTACGCAAGCTATAACAGCCCTAATGTTCAGTAGGAATATTGTAGAGAGATCATACCAATGGTGAAACATTTGGCTCATTGAGACCCACAAATCATGCATTTACACCCCTGACCTATTTCAAACATGAAGCTGGCAATCTGCCTTTCAAAATCAAATTGGATCAAAACATCTGTCTTTAAAAAATGTATCTTGTCCTTGGGTTGAAATGGTATCATCCTAAAATGAGCCCAGATGATCGAGTAGGCTGTGCTAATAAAAAAAGTTTTAAAGGAATTTGTTGTTACTTAAACAGTCTCTGAATGAGGCTCCCTGAAAGTTGCTCCTCCCATTTAAATAATTGGAGTGAGTAAGCTACTGCTAAAAAAAAAAAAAACCTGCTTTGCATTTAGGCCTCTGCACAATAAAAAGACAACTTTCACCACTTTTGACAGAAAATGCTATTTTAAAATAGATTTGGTCAAAATTGTGGAATCTGTGAGGCTTTGTGTGAGAATGAAATTGAGTGAAAATGTTACTTCATGAATTTTACCTAAATTAATTTGTCTTGATTACAATTGTTCAGTTTGACTTTTGATTACATTTTTTAAGTTTACAACTCAATTCGCTTACTTTTTATTTAGTTAAAAATTGCTGTTATATCTAATGCCAAGTTAACAACTTGGTTACGTTTAAGTATCAAGTACCCATTTCAATTTATTATGTTAGCATTTGGATCTGATTATAAGTTAATTTGATTTGATTACAATTGTAAAGTAAATGATTCAGTTACCATTATTAAGTATACAACTTGATGGAATATGATGAATGTCTTAATTTGTTTTGATGAAATTATTAAATGAACAATATAAATCCATTCTTATTTTGACAATTTGATTTGATTCTGAATATTACGTTAGTTGGATTTGATTCAATAATTAAGTTAAAGTTTTCATTTGATTATTTAATAAACAATATAATTCAATTCAATTATCTATTTAGATGAGAGGTGGGGTACACCCTGAATCACTTGAAAGTTGATCGCAGGGTGACAGAGAGAAAAGCAACAAGTCATGCTCACACTCATACCCAATAAGCATGTTTTTGGTTTATGAGAGGAAACCAGGGCACCTTGGAGAAAACCCACAATTGGACAGGGAGAACATGCAAACTCAACATAGAAAGACCCTGATATACACAAACATCCAACCTGTAAACTTTCCGCTGTGATGCACATGTACTACCTGTCGTCCTAACGTGCCACCCTCCAAAAAAACAGAACTTTAATTTTCTGTAATTATTTCAACCAAACTCCATTACACATTTGTCTTAACCCATAAGAACCCAGACCCATTTATACTTTGAGGAAAATTATGGGGGACTGAACACTGACTAAATAGAGCCCAAAGAACACACTTATGAAATATTTTTCAAAATACCTCCCTCTTCTGACAAAGATCTGTAATGTTACATATATGTCACATTGGGCGTTGAGAAGTCGGATTCATTGCTTTTTCAAGAAAAAACACTGGGGAGAAACCAGACTAATTACACCATGAAAAAGACATTCAGCATGGTTTATCAAAATACTGCCCCCTACAGTTAAAAATGCACAATTTGACATATGTGTCACATTGGGTCTTAATGGTAAATGTATTTTTTTTAATTAAAAATAAATAATTAATTAAATTAATTAATTTAGGGTCATTGTCTCGTTGGAAGGTGAACCCCAGAGTGCCCAGTCTGACATGCTGAGCACTCTGGAAAAGGTTTTTGTCCAGGACATTTCTGTATTTGGCCCATTCATCTCTCCTTTAATGTCATCCAGTGGTCCTGTCCCTGCAGCTGAAAAACACCTCCACAGCATGATGCTGCTCCACCATGCTTGTTATTTTGGGCAGGTGATGAGCAGTTCCTGGTTTCCTCCACACAGACCTCTTAGAATTAAGGCCAAAAAGTTCCATCTTGGTCTCATCAGACCAGAGAATCTTATTTCTCATAGTCTGGGAGTCCTTAATGTGTTTTTTGGTAAATTCTATGTGGGCTTTCACGTGTCTTGCACTGAGGAGAGGCTTCTGTCGGTCCACTCTGCCATAAAGCCCTGACTGGTGGAGGCTGCAGTGATGGTTGACTGACATGAACTTTCTCCCATCTCCCCACTGGATCTCTGGAGTTCAGCTACAGTGATCTTTGGGCTCTTATTTACCTCTCTCACCAAGGCTCTTCTCCCCTGATTGCTCAGACATCCAGCTCTGGGAAGAGTTCCTGTTGCCTCAAATTTCTTCTATTTAAGGATTATGGAGGCCACTGTGCTCTTAGGAACCTTAAGAGCAGCAGAAATTCTTTTGTAACCTTGGCCAGATCTGTGCCTTTCCACAGTTCTGAGTTCTTCAGGCAGTTCCTTGGACCTCATGCGTCTCATTTCTCTGACATGCACTGTGAGCTGAAAGGTCTTATAGAGACAGGTGTGAGCTTTTCCTAATCAAGTCCAATCAATACAATTAAACACAGCTGGACTCCAATGAAGGTGTCGACCCATCTCAAGGATGATAAGAAGAAATGGACATTGCCTCAGTTAAAAAACAAGTGTCACAGTAAAGGGTCTGAGTACCAATGACCATGTGATATTTCAGTTTTTCTTTTTAATAAATCTTCAAAAAATTCTACAATTCTGTTGATTTTTTTTTTGTTAACCCTTTCATGCATGAATTACTAAATCACAGAGGAATACCTTATACAATATTTGTTTTAACTTTCAAAAAAGTTAAAACTCATATTCATTTTTTTCTGTGTTATATTTTGAAGGAGTTATGCATAGTGGATATTACGGCTGAAAGATATGTTATCGTATCTTTATGTAGATATGAACATTCGAGATATTAATATCAAATCAGTAACAATGAATAAATATAAATAAAAGTATAAATAAAACCGCATTCTTTTGTATTATGTTTTAATTTTTCTGAAAAAGTGGGTTTCACGTGGTCATATTGTATAGTATCGAGATATCTGGCATGAATATATGAAATTTTGTCCATATTGTTTAGCCCCAGTGGACACCATGCATTAACGGTATATAAAGTAATTTAGTGGAACTTATAAAAGATCCACAAATGAATGTCTGTGACAAACATTCATTAAGAGTAAATCTGAAGTATATGTATTATTGCTGATTAATCAAACTATTCACTTGTGAATCACACCAAAATTTAAAATAAATAATAAAAAAGTATGTGAAATCTGAATACAGGTATTAAGTCTAATTTGTCCCTTCGATGGCTTTTTGTTTTTATGATGAAATATCTAAATATAGTAAAAATATTAAAAGATAATATTTTTTTTATCAAACTTAAGACAAGGGTTTGGGAATTTACCACCAGGGAGTTGGACATGGTGCTGTAACCTAAAGGGTATACATTTATTTCAAATATCTGTCTACTGTAGTGAACACCATGCATGAAAGGGTTAATATGGGGTGCTTTGTGTACATTAATGAGGAAAAAATGAATTTAATTGATTCTAGGTAATGACTGCAATGTTACATAATGTAACAATGTATATATATATATATATATATATATATATATATATATATATATATATATATATAAATTGGCTTCCATTTTAACAATATTAAATGTGTTGACCAAATATCATTAAATCATTTATATTGACTGAGCAGTTTATATTAGCACCAAAAAAACCTTATTGTGACATATATGTCACATCAGGTTTTTCATGACAATTTTAAGGTTAAAGGGCCGATGTGACACATATGTCACAATGATTTTGATTTGATCTGTTCAATATAAATATGTTTGAGAAATGTGTTCTCAGCAGGTTAGATGTAATAAAGGACAAGTTATTTAAGCATCAGAATTCTAAAATCTCCTAATCTTACCTTAAGGACAAAGATATAAGCCATTTAAATTACCTAGTTTTGTCAAATGAGCTGGCCTGACACGCTGCCATCTTTGAAATGATGTTGAGGGAACTAAAGATCACATGACCTGTCACATGACCTACCAGGATGTTCAATAGGTGTCACTTAGGGACTTATTGGGTTGAAATTAAGGAAAGTGCTTTCCAAAGAACTTTTAAGGACATTCAAAGTCCTTGTGACATCCGTGTCACCGTGGGTCCTTATGGGTTAATTGAAATCAAAATCAATAAGTCTCTTTATCCCGATAGCCACAGATTATTACGTATTTTAACTCAATGTGTTGTATATTTGACCAGTAGCAAAAGCTCCATTGCTGGCATCCGAAAAAGGAGCTGAAACTTGCTTGAAATCTGAAGTCTGAGGTGCAGCTCAGCCTGAATGTTTAAGTTTCACGTTGCCATGGTGAAAAAAAATAAAGTTTGATATGTCAAAATGGTGCAGAGAGTTTTATTGCTTGACAGCCAATGACAGTGTACACATATAAACAGCTTGCGTTAGATCGAGCCCCCTGTGAACGTTCAGATGTATGTGGTGGTTGTTTCTGTGTGAATCTGTTCTAATGGGGTCTCTTCTTTCCCTCAGGAGGGTCACTGGAAGTGGAGTGATGGTTCCTGCTTCAACTACAAAGGCTGGTGCTGCGGAGAGCCAAACAATGTAGGGAATGAGGACTGTCTGGAGATTAATTACAGTGGTAAGTCAAATCACATTCCTTAATGATGTTATTTTTTAAAATGAGGTCTGGAGCTCTGTAGGAATAAGATCAAGATGTGAGATAACAATTAGCACTTCCTTATCCCCAAGGGTGAAAGTATACTCCTCCACTAGATTTAGAAACGTTATTTAGGTATATTATGCAAACTGGAGAACTTCCACTTTCGGGGATTTTGGCTAAGTTTTGGGGGAGCACGACCCACAGAACATAACTGTTAATTGTCATGAGTGAGTCTTCTCTTTTTTAAAGCCAGCTCCCTAATGACCTTCTGTTTCTGATGCTCACAGGTCGCAAGTGCTGGAATGACCTGCATTGCAATCATAAGCTTCCCTCCGTCTGTGTGAGGAACAGGAGGTGGTAGCTCCCAGTCTGACACAACGGCATGAAGAACCCAGTTGATGTGCAGTCTTGTTTTGAAACCTGAGTGCTGTAGATCTCTTCATTCTCTCTTTATTTCTGTTCTGTCGCTGTAATGCTACACAAGGAATGATACGATAAGCAACCTAACAGGAGCTGGATTGTCTCTGAGGGCCTGTGCCTAAAAAACCATCAGAGCTGAAGGTGTGGTGGAAAGGATGCTGTTGGCAAAAACCTCCTCTTTTTACTGAACTGTTTTTTATCTTTGCAAAATAAACACGCTTCAAGCATCAAGAGTTCTGGTCTGTGTGATTTCGCTGTTTTTGTGAGATGCCCCAAAATGGAAATCTCAAGAATGAGAGGCTTGCTCACATGTGTTTCCCAAAAAAGACAAGGAAATGAAAAATAGAGCCATATTTCATATTTCATGCTGGTATACATATCTGCAAAGACAGAATATGTCATAGAGATGATAAAAGCTGTCCAGTCAACCATCTTGTCATCCAACATGAATTATAATACCAACAATAATAAAAAATTAACTCTGGAAGCATTTGAAAATAATATTGCTTTACAAAGTGCATTGACAAACAGAAAGGAAAATATAAAATCAAACCACAAGTATTAAGGATTTAAAAAGCACAATTTGAAGCAGAGAACACTTACAGTCTGCAGAATAAAACAAAGAACATTAGGAAGTTAATAATGGAGAGCATCAGAGTTCCTGCTGTCACTCAGACCAGTGCTGCTCATGGAAGGGAGGATATTTCTTTGAAAAAGAGGAAACCTAAAACCCAAAAGCATGCAAAACAATCCAGGCACAGGAACCCAGTACCTGAAGTCCTCCAAATAAGATGTGATATCGTTAGTAGTTGTTTTAACTCAACATAAAATCCTTTGCTTTACCTTTTGAAAGACAATGTCTTTCTGGACTAGTCAAGAGTGTGATTTTGGGTATTTGTGACCTGAAATAAGACAATCACATTTGATAACATCTCCGATTTTGCATTGTATGATAGATCTGTTATTGTTCATCAGGTAATTTTGGGCTTTAAATAGTTCATCTTCTCATTTGCCTGTAGGAATTCTCAGTTCTGTTCTCTATTGTAAATGTTAAAGATACTGTGATGCCTGATTTATCATCTGTGAGCTTAAATGTCAAGGTTTATTGGAGTGTTCTCTACATTCAGGTCTGAAAAAATCCCAGATCTTTGTTTTTCTTGTTTCTGGGAGTTTTACTCATCAAGGAGCACTGAAAAAATTGACTCTCCCAGCTCCTCGTCCTGTTCAATCAATCAATCAATCAAAATTTATTTATATAGCACTTTTCATACAAATAAAATGTAGCACAAAGTGCTTTACAAACAGACAAATGAATTAAATGAAGGAATTATAACCCCAACCCACTCCACCCAGCCCCTGAACCCACCCACACAGTAATCCATACACAGTGTTGATAAAAAGCAACATAGATAAAAGACAATAATTAAGCACACTGCTGTACCCAGTACGTACTGAGGAAACGCCATCTTAAAGGTTTAAAAATGAGAAAACACTGGAGGTTAGGTTAAAAGTATAAAATTAAATATAAAATAAAAGGAGAAAATGATTTTAAAAAATTAAGAATAAAAAATGCTTGAAATTAAGTTAAAATATACATATATATATATATAATAAATAAATGAGGAAAAAAAACAGGAAAACTAGAGAATAAAATAAGTAAAATAGAAAAGATTTAAAAAAAGGAAAGATAAAAAATAAGACAAGATAAGATAATAAAAAGTGGTCTGTAATTAAAATAAATAAAAACACTAAAAGGTAATTCAGGTAAAAGCTCGACTAAAAAGGTAGGTTTTGAGTTTGTTTTTAAAGACATTCACATTAGGTGCAGCCCTCAGGTCTACAGGTAGGCTGTTCCATAAGCGGGGGCCATAGTAGTAAAAAGATGCCTCACCGTAAGTTTTTGTTTTCACTTTGGGAACTGTTAACAGAGAACTTCCTGAAGACCTGAGGGCTCTAATGGGCTCATACGGTAAAAGCAAATCTGATAAATATGAAGGACTAAGACCATTAAGAGCTTTAAAAACCAGTAAAAGAATCTTAAAAGTCTATCCTAAAAGAAATGGGCAGCCAATGCAGAGACCTTTAAACCGGTGTAATATGGGCTCTCTTTCTGGTCCCTGCAGCTGAGTTCTGCAGGAGCTGAAGAGCGTAGAATTTTTTGTGTGGAAGACCAGAAAGAAGAGCATTACAATAATCTATTCTACAGGTGATTAAAGCATGGATTAATGTCTCTGCATTGGCTCAAGAGAGAAACTGTCACACACGGGCAATGTTCTTTAAATGATAAAAAGCTATTTTGGTGATCTCCCGGATATGTGGCTCAAAACTGAGCTCTGAGTCGAATAAATAAAATAAAAAAAATAAACATTTTTAGCCTGCCCACACGGATTGTTGATTGTTGTAAACTTTAAATTTATTTTTTCAACTTATGCTCTGCTTTTAATGATAAGTGTGCTTCTGTGCATCCATGAGAATGAAACATGCACAGTAAAGTGTGTTTTGATCTTGTGGATGTGTGACAATTTCCCTAAAATGACCTTGAAACATCAGAAACACTGTGACCACAGATTTTAGACTTAAAACAGATATAAGGAGGTTTATGGAACAGTCAGAAACACTCTAATGAAAAAATGTTCCACATGCACTTGTAGATTTTACCCGTTAAGGGAATCAGAGGCTGGTGGTGCCAACAGTGCCATTTGATTGATTTGTCAGGATTTTGTTACATTTTGATGTTTTTTACCATCTACCATGAACCAAACTCTGCTCTGTTTGAAGTATAGCAAGACCCCCTGTTTCAGGTGGACCACAGTTCAGTTTTTTGGTCCGCACCAGAGTTTGTGTGAGCGTTCTCACAGTCTTAAATTACTTAACTTTCTAAAGGAACAACATGTTGAGAGTGAAAAGCAACCAAAAATGGGAAATGCCTCACTGTTACACAGAGTCAAATGGCCCATTAGGCAATATACACAAATGCTTAGGGCCTCAACAGGGAACCACAAAACCAAGAAATTACCTTCAGTAAAACTAGTTCTAACTGTTAAAACTTACAATAGAAAAGCTTATATTGAATTAAATGTAAAGCAATGCTCAATTTATACTTACTGCAACTGATACCAAATACTTCAATAAAGCTTATGAATAGAGTTTTTGTGCAAACTGTGTGGTTTTACAAATTATTTGATGTTGATTTTTGTATTGTAATTATTACGACTCATATTATTTATCCACTTCTTTACGGGATATTCATTTTGTGATAAGGCTATTTAAATGGTATGTATTGTAATTTGCAAAGTAAACTGACCGTCATGTTACCTCATAAATTAAAGACGATATTAAAAACAATTCTGTTTGATGTCTTTTGTTAGTGTATATAAGTAGCTGATGTGGGGGTATATAAAAACTCAGGGTGCCACATTGGGGAGGGCTGGCTCTGCTGTAGCATCAGCACACAAAGAAATCAGCACAACTCAGAAATAACTCACAGACCAGTCCAGATGTTGATGCCTGAAGCGTGTTTATTCTGTAGAGATGAACAGGAAAAGAAAAAGATTTGGCATCCTTTCAGGTTCACATACAGTCTAACCTCAGTGTGTCCTTCAGGGCCAATCAGAGAGTAAGACCTGCTGGTCCTGATGCAGACAGATGGAAGAGTGTGGTCACATTGCAGAGTACACGTGATCCAGCTGTATTCCCTCTCTGTCTGAGACCCCTGTTGGAGCTCCAGCCTCCTTCCATGGGCCCAGTCTGCTCTGATTGGTTAACAGGTCGGCTCTGTGGTAACTGCAGAGTCCGGGGCTGTGACATTGAATCATTTAGGCAGCTAACTGTGGCATATAGAGGGTGACAGGAAGAAGTCCTTGTGCTGTGGATTGAAAGAATTTATGTATTTATTAAAATGACTTGACTGCTCCTATTCATTTGCTTCTCTTCCTAGCCTTTTTTTTTTTTTTTTTTACCATTTTCATGTTTTAATTTACTCCTGTTATTTGTATTAATCTCTTATTTGCTTAATCTTCCTATCTTTCCTAATCAGCGCCATGTGTTTTTTCAGCAAATATCAGACCATTTTTTATATAAATTCAGGTTGATAATATAAGAGCAAAGACCTGACAGACAACACGGCTCCTTAGCAATGACAGGTGGCACTGATTGGTTTGAAAAATGCCACACCTTTAACATATCCATGTTTAAATAAATTACTCCACTTTGCCACTTTGATATATGCCAAGGACATGAGTCCTAAAAAATAAAACGTACACCCCAAAACATTTAAGCTAATTCACTTTACCCGTTCAAAATAGGGCCTATCACATTATTTCAGATAAAACAGTCTCTGGATAAAAAAGTATTGATTCATAACTTACATTGCTACCAAGCCATGCCAAAACCCTTCAGAGCTTCTCTGAATCAGCGATTGGATTTGATGATACTCACAGTCTGAGTGCACAGAAGCCAGATGTCCACCCAGGTTTCTGAAGTGTTGCTTTAAGAGAAGATAAATACATAAAAGCGAATACAGGACAAAATATAGAAAGCCAAAATATTTAAAGTAGGGCTGTCACTTTAGTGCATTAATTAGATTAATTAATTACACGCAAATTAATGCATTAAAAAAATTAATCGCGATTAATCGTAGCACACAAACATTTTAATATTGGCCAGCTGGAGGACCCGTACATGGCAGTGGCATGTTCACACATGTGTTGCTCACCAAACCAAACAAAGCCGAGATGACAGCAGGAATGGCATATTTAAGACTTAGTCTTATTTTATTTTTGAATTAATTTATCTATATTTGTACTACAGTTTTTAATAATGCATCAGGCCTAATTGTTTTGCTGGATGTCCTCGACCTTTTTCTTATTTTGAATTTGATTTATGAAACACACTTAAAGTGTAATTTAAGTTACCTGATTGAGCTTAGAATTATCTGGACAAGTTGCCCTGACTTTGGTTTTATTTAGTCACCAATAAAAATGTGGATTTACAAATCTTCTCTTTTTAGTTTATTCATTTGATTAGTCATCCACTACAATTTTGTAGTGTCCTAGAATTCAAATTATTTATGTGGGGACTTTAAGCAGATATGAGATTAAAATGCAATTAATTAGATTAATTAATAACAGATCCTGTAATTAATTAGATTAATTTTTTTAATCGCCTGACAGCACTAATTTAAAGAGATCAATCTGGATATTTTGAAGAAGGGCTGAAATTCCATTCAGGAGCACCCAGCAGACCATGACCATGATCTCCTTCCTCTGCTACATCCATATATCTAGAGATTAGATTGTTAAATATTGGGGTGCTGGTTTGGTGGAGTGGTTAGCAACCAGGCACCCCATGTACTTGCTTCTGCCGGTCCAGGTTCGAATCCCGCCTGTGACCAGTTTGCAGAGTGTCTTCCCCTGCCCTTTCACAAGCCTATCCACTGTTTCTCTCCTATCAATAAAGGCACAAAATGCCCAAAAATATACATTAAAAAAAAAGATCGTTAAATATTAAGTAAGGTTTGACAAGTCTTAAAGAAGAAAGAATAAAGCTAATTTAAAGTAAATCAATTATTATCTTGAAATCAAAATTGGACAAAAGATGATAAAATGGGAATGAGCAAATATCCTAATGAGTGGTGTGAAATAGATAAATTGTGTTAAAGATAATATAATAGAATTGAATGAAAATAAAATTCTATTCCAAAACTGTATGGCTATACAGTAATTATTACACAAGTTCAAACATTTTAAAGAAAATTTTGAATTTACATTAAATATCTAGGTCACCGGGATCAGAAGATTAGACATTAGGAGACATTAAGGTCAATCAGTCATTCAATCTGACTTCATATTGATGATGTGATGAACTAAATTAGGCAACTGAGTTCCACAATTATCAGTAGTCAGGGAGAAAGGACAACATAATAAGAAATAAGTCAGAGGTAGCTCAGGATTAAATTGATTAGATTAATCAAAACTGTTAGGGAAGATCAAGACAGTCAAAATAAATAGTAAAAATACTTCAACATTAAGTCAAAGGATGTTGCTTGAATTCAGATTTTCTGTCAATCTTAACAAAATTTTCATTATTTCAGTGAGTCTGGATCTTAAATACTTATTCACTGAATTAAGAATCCCCAGAAACCAGAATAAGTGTAATCTGCCACATACAAAACTGGCAGTTTGTGATGAACAGTTTCTTAAATGAAATAGAATTAAACCTCCTGTTACAGAAGTTTCCTGAACCGGTAGCTAGGTGGAGAAATCTGAGAAATGATGTTGTTTTAATACAATAATAATAATAATAACAATAATAATAATAATAATAATAATAATAATAATAATAATAATAATAATAATATTGTTATTATTATTATTACTATAACCGTAAGTGCCCTTCAAACAAATAGGAATTTGAGAAGAAGTAAGCACCAGAATTTTCAGAGGGGGCTTACCTTTGAAGGAAGATTTTTTATAAAGAATTAAGCATTTGTTTGCCAAGTTAATGTATGGTTAAAGAGAGATCAATGAAGTCCGCAAATACGTAGGATTCAACGGAGCCTTACATGGGCCACCAAAAATAACGTTGCATATTTAATTGACTTACATAAGTTGTCTTTTACTATGCTTTACCCAACATGAATTTAGGAAATTTATATTCATTTAATTACTAAATTGCCCTTGTTAATTAGGCACCACTGTTTTTTTTCCTTGGAATTATTCTTGTGTCAGTGTAAGAGATTCGAGGGGCCAGTGAGATGATCACATCTGATTAGGACACTTAATTGGTGTTTCCCACTGCAGTGCAGAATTAGATTGTAGCACACTGCATTAGCATCTTGACAAGACTGATGCATTTGATACAAATAAAGTTGAGCTGTGTGGGTGAGAGAGGCTAGTAATAAGCCTCTTGATTTATGTGTTATTATACTGGGCAAAAATTAGTGATAGACAGAAGGCAAAAATACCTTTAGGTGGTAGAAAACTGAGGAGTTTTGGATGGAGAGAAAGGTTAATAGGATAGATCAATCAGAAATGGAGGTGAAATAGGAATAGCCAGATTTACTGATCTACAATGAGCTCCTTGAGGAGGTGATGTATGGCTGTGGAGAAGAAGAAGTGGCAGAGGTGCCAGCAGTCAACTGGGATTTGGCTTGTGAGTGAAGAGTTGGCCGAGCTGTGCCAGTAGGTCAGAGCTACGTTGTGTTAAGAGGACCCCTGCCTGTATCTTCTTCAGTCTGAGGTTCTTGTCAGCAGTGTAGTTGAGACCTGGAACCTTACAAAGATGGAGGTAATGTATTCAGAAAACTCAAAGAAGATGGCTGGTGCATGGAAAATGGTGCTCTGCTGTGAGGCTTAGCTCTGGTCTAAGTCTTGCTGTTTGCGGAGAAAGATGGTTTGAAAGAGCTCATTGTGAATCTAAATCTGAGCCCTGCATGTGGAGTTCAGCATCCAGTTCAGGATTCTTGACGAGTAGTTACTTTTGATTCAATGTTTTGTACAATTAGCAAACAAATAGTGTGGAGCAAAAATGTGACCTACTGCATGTACTGCTGCAGCTGAACACACACACACACACAGACATACGCAAATGCACACTATCACACACTACATCACTGTGGAATAGATGCCATGGCTGTGCATTCAAAAATGCGGTTACAATAGGAGTCAATGGGGAGTAAAAATCAAAATCTGACACTTTGCGACAAACAATACATCAAAGCCAATGGTTTTACTCATCTTTGATAGATCCAAGAGTTTTTTAAGCATGGAAAAAAAGTCTCAATCCACTGAGCATTTTTTAAATTGAAAGTAGGTCATTGTTGCCATAAAATCAGTGACATCTCAAAGAGATAAATTCCATTTTTTTTTTTTTTTTTCAAATTTTCATCAAGTTTGGTCAGGGCTATTGACTTGAAAAGTTGACTTTTTGTTTTTGATTCATATTTCCTGACTTCTCCCCATTTCATGGGGATAACTGATTAAGCTGACAATTGAATGTGCTGAACAGATTGCACACACTGGTGTTCATCTGGGGTCAATTTGGCCCAAAGCCAGTTTAGCTGTGTAAAAATTGTCAGTTGTGTGTGACCTAATAACCCCTATACCTGCTGGTGCAGAGATAATAGTTCTGAGTTGATACAAATCCAGGGGTGGGGTAAATTACTATTCCCATGAGAGCTTTCATACTCCTCATGGTTTGGGCGTGTGGGAAACAACTTGACTTTTGAACTCCAGCCAAAATGAGGAAGGCTTGCAAGCTGATCACATCCAAGTGTTTCCAACTATCAAGTCATCATTAGAGCTCTTCATAACACCATGAACAGAAAATATTGTACTTGGAACAACAGGCTTAGAGAACAGTGGTGTGTATATAGACAGTTGGAAAGAACTGTATGTAGTTGACTTTGAAGCCTACTTTGGCTTGCTCATGTGCAGGAGTTAAAAAATCAAAAGCACGCATTTGCAAAAAACACTGAGACTGGTAGGGCAATATTTGCAGGCACCAATTCTTTGAAGACACTTCAAGTTTTGAAATAACAGAAGAAGAGGGGTTAAAACAGTGAAAAACCAAAAAAGGGATTAAAATAAGTAAATAAAAGTGCTCATGAGAGAAGAAAAGAGGTGTGGGCGTCATAAATGTCAATCAAAATGGTTCATTCTAGAGAGTAGGGCTGCCACAAATGACTATTGTGATAGTCGACTAGTCACCGACTATTTTTTGCGATTAGTCGACTAATCGGATCTTGCATAAATTGCAGCTTATTGTACCAGCATACAGCTAACATCATTAGTTTCCAGCTTCAAGCATTTAAAGCTAGGGTTGGTAATCTGATTTAGATACACTTTTTGTAATACTGGTTAAAATGGTCTTTATGACCCGATGATAATCAACTCATAATGTGTTCTTAAAACAGAGCGAAAAATATACGCTATCTACAGCAGAAGTAAAACAGGGAAAACACCAACCAATGATCATGCCGGGATACCTTTTTTTACACCAATCAAATCCCGTCGCCATTCCGCGTGCCTGCTGCGTGTGCATTTTCCCGGCGTGCACCGACAGTGCGTGTAGCATGTAGCATGTAGCGTGTAGGGAACAGACTCAGCTGGAGAATGCTTACCTTTCAAGTTTTGTCTTTGAAAATAAGGGAACTCCGCTGTGAGCCGTCCCACAACACCAGCCAAGCTCCAGTATTCCTCACATTTAAGACAGATGTACAAGAAATCTAAAATAAACTCTGTTTTTCTAAGTTTGTTCCGCTGTTGGCTCTTATCTCGCGAGAACTGCCGTCCATGCTACTGCAGGTGGCAGTTCTCGCGAGACTTCTTCTTCTTCGGTGGTTGGCATCCATCATTTTGGAGCATTACCGCCCCCTTCAGGCTAGAGACAGACAGCTAGTTTTCCAAAATCGCCAACCCCAGCTTTAAGGTATGCACTAAAGATGAAGACAATTAAGATGATAGTTCATTCAACTTTTAATGAACTTTGCAGCTTGTAGCAGCATTATGTCATTAGCATTATGAAACATTAGCGTCATCACATTTTCTATTCAAACACATCGCTATGAAGTAGATAGCTCACTGCTGACGTTAATGTTAGCAGCTAACTAGCCAATTAGCTTACCGAGATTGTCCTTCTTCGTCCGAAAATAAATCAGCCACGACGTGCTTTCTTTTCAGATGCTCGTGCATCGCCGTCGTACTGCCATGGTAGGCCATTTCTGCTTTGCAGATTTTGCATTGCACACTTTTCTCCTTTATTTTGGAAAAATGCTCCCAAACTTTCGAGCACCGTAGCCGGCTAGCCATGATACTGCTGGGCATAACACTTCCAGTGACATCATGTGTGACCCCGGATACCACTTCTGCGCATGTGCGTAAAGGACAGACCGGCAGACGAGACAGCTGAAAGTACAGCGGCAGTTTTGAGGGGAAAATAAGGTTTAAAAATATTAAAACGACGACGTCGATTATGAAATAAGTCAATCGTCGACGTCGTCGTGACTAGTCGACTAATCTTGGCAGCCCTACTAGAGAGTCATTAATATGCCTTCTCACTTCGAAAAAATTTGGATGAAAATATTCAGGATAGACTAACTCTAATACTAAAAGTTTGACCAGATGTTGGTGCAACAGAATGGGTCAAATCATCAGCAAAACCAAAGCTCATACTCTTGTGGTCAAATTTTAAAAGATTTGTATGTGAAGTTTTCAATGTACATTCATTCTATTTTTAAAAGTTTCCCCTGATTATGGCACTAGAGGACAGGTCAAGTCATTAAAAGGTGTCATTGTTAAGGGGTTATTTAGTATTCAATCAATCAATCAATCAATCAATCAATCAATCAATCAATCTTTATTTGCATAGCGCGAATTCATAACAAGTGTTATCTCAAGACACTTTGTTAACAATTCTCAACTGGAATTGGTTATTGATTTCCATCCCTTCCCCCCAACAGATTTGACTTCTGTTCCCTCACTTCGAGATGCCTCCTCAACCCTTGACACCATGCTCTGGTTATGAAAAAGACAGGAAACCTTAACTTCTGTCCATGTTTCCTTTCACAAACACTTCATTAACTTGTGTTTTGTTGATCTTTAGCTCCTGATGCTCTGGATGCTCCTGCAGCTCCTGGTGCTCCTGCAGATCCTGATGCTCCTGCAGCTTTCTTCCTACCTCTGCACAGACTCATATGTCTTCTAGTCGTTGGAAGTCCTTACCTGCTTTCCAGCATCTTATTGGCACTAATGTACAGAGACAAAGCCAGAGGTGAGTTGAACCTCCTTCAGGCAATCAGGATAGACCTGGTTGATGTTTTTTGTGCAGTGAATGGTAAAAATTACTAAAATTGTGTTTTGTTTGCAGCACAGCGAGTCAGGAGGACTAGACCATGCAAAGTCCCGATGGAGGAAACACAGTGTTGAACATGATGGTCTGGCTCTGGCAGAAGCAAGACGATATAATGAATATGTGGACGATGTCTGTCTCTGCATGTTGAACCTGTGATTGGCCGGTGACCAGACTAGGATAGGCTTCAGCCCTGTGACCCCACAGGAGGATCATGGTGTAGATCAGCGCCCTTCAAACGTTGTGGCCATTTACAACCTATTCTCAATTCCTCAAGTTTATCAAATAGTGCATCTCGACATAAACTTTTCACAAGTTCTCAACATTGATCAAGACCTTCAGACTGAACAAACATTCATTAAACCTGCAACTCAGTCGTTCTGAGAATCTAAAACCAAATAGAGTTGGGAAAGAACTTGTGGTGCACTTACTCCGATATGACCTGTAAATATACCCACTGTGGGAATAACCAACACCACTTATCGATGTTTCCACACATGAATGTGGCAACATTGTTTCTGAGCAGTTGAAACTCATCAGGCAAAAAGGAGAAGTGAATTTTGATATGATCATCGGTCATATCACTTACTGTCAATGCTATCTGTCAAAACAACATTTCAAAACCATCTGAGTAACATCAATGCAACAGTTTGTTTTATATAACTGTCACTGTTATTGTGGTAGAAACTTCTAAAAGTATGAGAGAAGATTGCTGAAAGTATTGACCTGTGAATGACCAGAGTATCACGCATCCATTCAGTAAGACTTTCCAAACCCTCCTCTCCTTTAGATAGTTTTGAAATTATTTTATTAATTATTTGAGTTGAAAAATGGAAAAAAATAACATCACATTTTATTAAAAATCGAAAAAAACAGTCTCCACCTTCCCCAAATAGTTCAAATGATACTGATTTAGATTCTAAAACTGATTGAAAATGCAGAGTGTCTCCAAGCACTGATAAAAAAGTGATTTTTTTGAAAAATCTCAACTGACCATGAACCACAGTAAGAGCAATCACTGAAGCAAAAACCACAGTGTCAAAACGTGAACCAGAGATTAGGTCCCAAATGCAGGACTCACAGGTGAAGTAATATTTTACACAAAATTCATTGACAGGGAGGGTTGGTATGTAGGCAAGCAGTCCGAAAAAAGGCACATTATTCAAAGTTCGAGCAAAAAACTAAAGGGTCAAAACATGACTGTTAAGAGAGAGCTAGAGATTGATTGATAGATAGATACATAAATAGACTGATTGATTAAAATTGTGATAGGGAGAGTTAGGTACTGTATGAGTGTGTGATTTAGGAAGAGTAAGTTGTTTGATTTGATGAGAGAAAGTCGTGTGATTTAGTGAGAGATTGTGTGTGAGAGAGAGAGTTTTTGTCTGCCATGATGACTTCCACAATGGCTCTTTGTAAAATAAAATGTGGGCTATGTAATATGTATTGTGTAAAATGTGCAATGTATATATGTATATGGATGTATATAGCTGAAACAATATTGTTGAGAAACATTTTGTTCAAGTTTTTGTGTTCAGTGTTGATTTGGTTCTGCAGTAATGATCAAACTAAAACAAAAAACGCCTCCGCAGTTTTTACACAAAAATGATTATATCTCAAAAACTAAAATAGGTATTTTGTTCAAATCACGACTGGTGTGTTCAGAAATATATTATTTTTCTACATGTGGAAATCATTTCCATCAATGTGTTTTGTGTACATATTTAGTAAATATAATGAAATAAACTTTTCAGATTTTTGTATTTTCTAAATTATAACACAATTTGAACACCTTTACCTAATTTTTATGGCTTATTTATATGTATACCATTTTAGATTAAGTTGTAAGGATTATAGGGATATTAGGCATTTGAAGATATTCCAAGAAATGACATCAGAATGAACAAAAATACAAATGTATTCACTGGCGAACCCTTACAATTGCAGTCCCTTAAGGGTTCAAAAGCTGTCTTGTGGATCATTTGAACATCACGCAAATGGACATGAACAAAGGGACAAACTGCTGGTATCACCCAAAATGTTATTGCTATTTAATGCTTAAACACAAATTTTAACTGTTTCTCACCCTCATTAAAGACCTTCAGACTGTTCAGAGCAAACACTTGTTAAACCTGCACCCCGATAATTTCTGCAAATTCAGACTTAAACTGTCAGAATTGTGACATATTTAAATGAATGTTGCATTAATGAATGTTCTGATTATGATCATCTTTAACTGGAAGCTGTGTCAGATGAAGCCACGAAACAGAAGATCATTTGAATAATTTCATCAGTGACATGAGTTTGCAGCATGGCTGTCACTGTTTTCTGTCAAACTAACATTTCAAAACCGTATCTCTGTGAAACGTCTTTTGTGTAACTCCTTGCTGTTGTTGTTGGGATGTATTTTTGATACATATTGTCTATGACAGGCCAGCTGGAGACACTGCTGACCTTTGACTGGTCAGAGAATCAGGGGTTCTCTGACCAACAGCTCCAAACCAACTTCCCAACCCTGGGCTGATTTAGAGAGCTCTTCCGTTGATGAACTGCTGCTGGTCAATACTAGAAAGCACACATAGAGCACAAACCTCCACCAAGGTCGGTCACATCTGTATTAGTTTCATGTTAAAGTTACCATCGTAATATGATTCATAGCCCTGAAAACCCACTTCTAGCACTCAGAATCATGTTATCATTATTATTTAGACCATTATTACGCAAAAAAACTATGGTTCACTAATGCCGGTTTTCACCACCAAAATCTAATGATTTCTAAGCTGGGCCATCACCAACATCTCCTGAAAAGCAAAAAACATCCAGTTGTTGTTGCAAAATCTTGCTAACTAACAAATGCTGGCAAAAACATTACCTCCTTGGATGAGGTAATCAAAAGGACAAGGCTGTAGAGTTGGACAGTCTTAGCCTCTGACATGTCTGCCAGGGGTGGCTGTGTGATTTTTGGTGTCTGGGGCAGAGATAAGAGTTATCAAAAGACATCATCAAATACAGCATTTATGTGTCGATTCATAATAACCAAGAAGGGTCTGTCTGTTTGTTTTTCTGTTTGTCTATTAGCAAGATAACGCTAAAACTACTGGATAGGTTTTAACCAGAGGTGTGGTTTGGTCTGAGGAAGTTGCCTTTACACTTGGTGCTGATCCAATCTAGACTTATGTCCAGGGGTGCACATAACTGGTGCGCAAGTGCGCATGCGTCGTTGAAATGCATGCTGAGCGGCACATCAGACGCATTGAAGCGCTCTTGCGCACCAACAGCTGGGACCGCTTGGAGAGGAAGCGCTCATCAAAATGTCCAAGAAGCAAGCCCCGCTAAGTAACTATTTTGGAGTTCCGCCTCCGCCACCTCCAAAAAGACAACAGACTGAACCACCACCTGAGCCACACAAAAAAAGAGTGTTCGCGGAAAAGTGGCTGCAGGAGGTTGGTTGGCTCCAAACCGATGATAAACGCACCGTGATGTGGTGCAAAATATGCCGCGAACATCCTAATCTGGCTGATAAAAGCAGCGCCTTTTATATGGGGACAAAGAATTTCAGTCATCCACCTTTTGAAAAGCATGAGAAAAGCAAAGAGCACGTAAACATAGTGCAAACAACTGATAATATGAGGAGCAGCCAGGATCGGAATCGCCCTCTGGACAGGTGGCAGGACAAAATTAATGAAGAACAGCGTCAGGCACTGTCTAATATATTTTTGTTGGCTTTTCACAAAGCCAAACATGCGCGTCCTATGCGCTCTTTTGAAGAGGACGTTCCGCTGTTACAAAGGCTTGGCGTTAATGTCGGGACTGCTTATCACTCACGTGAGGGGGGGACCCGGATCATGGAGACAATAGCTAAAACAATCAGCTCAGAACTGCATGAAAAATTAAAAGCATCTGAATTTTGGGGTCTGCTCTTTGACGGCTCAGAAGACATAAATAAAACAGAGCAGGAAATTGTGTACATTGTGTCGGTGTCAAGCGACGGAGAGTACAGCTCAGATTTCCTTGGATTAATTAATCTGGGGGCACAGCGAACAGCGCAGGACATAGTGGATGGACTTGTGCAACTTTTCCAGGAATGTGGATTAACGGACGAGTGGAGGACGAAGTTGGTCTCAGTGTGCACAGACGGAGCAGCTGTCAATGTGGGAAAATACAGCGGCGTCATTCCTAAACTACGGGAGAGGGTGGTCATCGGGGATGCCCTTGTGCACATACTGTGCACCGCCCACACCCTGGAGAACTGCGCTAAATCAGCTGATCGCATGGTGCCATACTGTGAGTCTTTTAATCGCTCTGTTGTCAAGGTGCTTAGCTTTTATTTACAGAAGGGGGGTGCAAAAAAATTAGCACAACTAAAGAAACTGTGTGTTGACAATGGCATTGCGTTTGTGAAATTGGGAAAGTTTCACAACATAAGATGGTCTGCATGGAGACAGGAGACTCTATTGAAAATATGGAGACTGTTACCTGCCATTAAAATTCAGCTGGCTACAAGTGATGACAGTGACCTGAAAAATGTATGCACAGAGCGTTTTCACTGTTTCCTTGCCAACATGCTTGACACTGGGAAAGTCTTGCAGTCCCTCTCTCTCAACTTTCAGCAAGATAAACTGACTATTGGTGAATGCAAAGATGAGCTCATGGTAGCTATTGGACAGTTGACACTTTTAGTTGACAGTGATGACCAGCAGTACAGGAAAGTGGCTGCTGCAAATGTGGATGCTGACAGGGACAAAAATAATGTACTGAGAGCTCTAATTGAGGAGTTTGAAACTAGATATGAATCCCTCAAATCGTGTGATCAATTTTTAATTTTTGATCCTTCAACTTGGCCTCAGGAAATGAAAGACCTCCACAGTTTTGGCAACACCACACTTGGTGGCATCCTCCAGAATTATGAGGCCAGCATGTCTGTAGACAGAGACTCCACTCTGAGAGAGTGGATGAGGTTAAAACAATCAGCCAAACGTTTAGCATCCTCCTCTGTGTATGACTTGGTCAAAATAGTGAAAACAAGCAACCCAGAGACTTACTCCAACATTTGGAAAGTAATCATGTTGTCCCTTACACTGCCCTTGAGCAGTGCTGCATGTGAGAGAGGATTTTCACACCTCAATATAATAAAAAACAAATACAGATCCTGCCTGTCAGACTCTCGCCTCTCATCCCTGATGCACATCCACATGTCCAAGATGACAACAGAGAGCTTTAACCCAAAGCCTGCTGTTGACTTGTGGATGCAAACAGCTGATCGCAGGCTCAACCAGGGGGGGAGGAGTAGGCCTACATCCTCAACCAAGGCTACCATGGACATGGTTGAAATTGAGGACATGGTTGAAAGCAGTGAGAGCAGTGATGATGATGAGGATGTCCAGCTTGTAGCATAGGTTTTAGCTTCAGGCAAACTGAGCTCAAAGAGCAGTCTGTTTATTTCAGTTTTTACAGACAATACATTTGGTGGTGCTTAAGAGCAGAGTTGATTTCAGTGTTTACAGAAAAATATATCTGATGCTTAAAAAGATGTCAGTTGATTTAAGAGTTTACAGAAAAGACATTCAGTGGTTTAAGAGATGTCAGTTGATGTAAGTTTACAGAAAACATATTCAGTGCTTTAAGAGATGTTGGTTGATTTCAGTGTTTACAGAAAAATATATTTGGTGCTTAAAAAGATGTCAGTTGATTTCAAAGTTTATAGAAAAGACATTCAGTGCATAAAGAGATGTCAGTTGAAATGATTACTCATTTTTTGTTACTTTTGTTTTGCATCCAGCACCCTTACACCATACACATCCACTCACTTACATTACTGATCCTACAGACTAATGCGCACCATAGTTTGTTAATTCATCTTCGATTATGAATAAATGTTGTTCTTGCTATAAATTATTCGACCATGTATCCTATTTTTTATCCATCCTGCGGGGCAGGTCGCAACTCATGTGCTTGGTGAGCACCAAGTAACATCTCCAGGTGCTCCCCTGAGTACTAAGCCAAAAAAGTTATGTGCACCCCTGCTTATGTCACAACAAACATTTAAGTTTAGAATGGCAAATCCCATTTATTTCCATCATAATGGGAATTGGAGTTTATGTGCATTTTTTTTTCATTTCCCAGCTTCCCTTGCAAATGACAGTGGAGGACTTCTCCATGTAGCTCTGTCAGCTGTTAACTAAAGTAGCTGTGATTGGATATATTCCTAACTTGTCTCTACTTTCTACATGACTAAATTAGGTCTGATTGGATTAAGTCTCTGTCAAATACTTTAGTCTACTTTTTATTTGTTGATGACAATGTCAGTTAATTTTTTTTTTTGTTTTTATTGGTTACTGTCAAGTTTTATTAGGGGAAAATAGATTGTTGATGAAAACTATGATGAAAATCATTAGTCAACAAAATGAACACCGCCTCAGATTTTATTTAATAACACCAACATGCTGGAAATGCTGATGGCCCCGTGGTCCATTTGTGACACCTCCGGAGTTGGCTGTTGTCCTTAAGGTGGCTGTTTAATGTGACCTGTGGCTCTTTTACCTCGTCATCCCGAACTCTCTCCTCAACTTTCAGTTTTACCCACAGTCCTGTCACTCAAATAAAGGCTTAAGAATAGAAAATACAGTACATAGAGTTAGGGGTGGGAACATTCACCCTGTGTGCAGCTTCTTGGGCCTCAAGAAGCATTTGATGCAAGTCTAAGCACTGCTGAATTCATCAATCATCCATCCCCCCTTTATTTTATTCCTTTAAGGGTCGCAGGGGGCTGAATCCTATCTCAGTTGACATTGGTCAAGAGGCGTGGTACACCCAGAACTGGTCGTGAGCCAATCACAGGGCTACATAGATAGACGACAACCATACATGCTATACCTCAGTGCCATTTACAGTCACCATTCAACCTAATGATCAAGATTTTGGTCAGTCGGGGGAAGCTGGAGTGCCTGGAGAGAACCCACAAATGCATGGGAAGAAGACAGAAAGACCTAGTCCATTAGTTGATTCAACTTCAGGATTTGAATTAGCTACCTTCTTACTGGGAGGCACATGCACTTCCTGCTGCTCCACCATGCTGCCCACCTCAACCTATGTTGTGCTACCTGACCCTTCGCTAAGCCCCTCCCACAAACAGCTACTGACCAATCCTGCAATAGCAACAATTACTATGCATAAGAGTCCTGTCAAACTTTCGGCAGAAAACAACATGTCTAAGCAGTGTGCATACTGAACTAGCATGTCCAGCATTCGATAAGTTTGGAGGTTGGTGTTGATTTTTTTTGCCTTCCTCAAGTCCAGAATGCAAGAACAAAGATGTGTGTGGATGACTGAGGATAAAACACAAGAACACCTCCATTTGTTCTAAAGTGAGTTGATAACTTATGTTAGCTCACCATAGCTCTGTGTGTGAAGTAAGATAAGGTTAGCAAACAAAGATGTCTCATCAGCAGGTTACTTCTGTTAAACCTTGAGCCACTGCGTAATATTTGAACAAGAAAGTACAAGAAAAAGTGACAAGTTCTGAAAAACTGATATCTTTAGAATTCTGTGAATGAACCACCTAGAAATGGGCAAACACAGCGATAATGAAAGCTAACTGTACACTTATTTCAATTCAAACAATATATATCGACCCTCTGATGCACAAGAACATGGCTGTACTTGAATGTAAATGTTTTGAACATGTAGTGTCAACACATGTGGTGGTTGACACTTGCATTGAGGTTTGTGCACTTTCCCCTCAATTTTAATGTCCTCTTCAGTTGAGCTCTGCCAACATTAATTTGGGAAATATATCTCTCAAAATCATACATGAGACCTTTCAGTCTGATTTTTTCTAAAATCTCGGAAGAATTTCTCCAGAAATTGCAGATATTTTCTTCGGAAAATCACTGAGCAGTATCGCTCAAAACTCATTGATTTCTCGTTTGAGGAGGGGAAGATAGACAGAAATAACAACCGTAAACAAGAGGGCAGGGATAGCAAAGGGTCTATTGGTCAAATTAATTTTCTCATCCAAAACATTTGTTCTAAAGGAGGATTTACTGTCATGGAGTGAGAAGAATAAGGATAAGTGTAGACCCCACTAAAAGTAGAAATTGCTGAAAAGGATAATGATCACAGATGAAGCCAAAGGTGAACATGAGCTAAAGAAAAGACACAAACTTTCACATACATTACAGCATCAGAAGTAGTTAATATAAATTTGTTCACATAAAGTAAATAGATTCTGAATAAAGTGATCAAATACTTGATCTGAGGAGTAGATGATGGAACAGAAACATGTTGCTCCATCTTGTTGTGATCTGATTAAACATGATTACTTAAACTCTCGAGATGTTTGATGATCTTTCTACACACGTATTTAGTAATCCTTGGTCAAGTTCCTTGTTTATAGGAGATTGTTTGATATAAAGTTGTATATAAGAGCTGCTGCTTCTTTTGATGAGTACCCACACCCTGGGAGGTTGAAGCTGCACTGAGAAGAGAGACGAGAAGGTAACTCTGCTGCAAATTTCTTCTTGATCAAATCATGTCCTTTTCTGCAGTCTGTGTGTCCCAACTTCTCTTGTACCACAGTATGATGACTGCCTGTGTGTTTTTGACAGCATCATCTTCACCATGAAGCTCCTGGCTCTCTCTGCTCTGATTTGTGCCCTGATGGCTCTGACTCCTGCTGCAGGTGAGTTTCATGACTGTGCAGTAAAAAATTGTTGACACAGTCAGTGACTGGAAGCCAACCATCCCAACAGTAGGATGACTGTATTTCAAGAAACAGCACAACTGTATTTACTATAAAAAAATACATAAGGTTCTTATAATGACAATACCATAATCTTTTTAGTTTTTTATAGTATAGGCTGAATGGTTCTACTTTTGAAAAAAAAAAAAACAGTTTCTTTTCATTTCCAGCATAATTACCAAATTGTATGCATGGTTAGATTTAATATTTTTCACAAGTCCATCTGAAAAGAGTCTACTGAAACTGTTTGAGAAGGAAAGAACCTTTCACTAACTGTGCAGACCTTGTGTACAGCGTTATTGCAGATGTTACTGTAAAGCATTTTACTTGGGTAATATAAGTTAGAGTCATATTTATGTGACTTCAGTGATGATTCAGGTCCATAACTGCTCGGCCCAATGTTTCAGATTCTGCAGAACCAGAGCCACAACCTGAACCTAAGTCAGAGCTTCAGGAGGCACAAGCAGGTCAGTTCTGCTCTGATTGAACTCTCATATTCTTATTACATTTAATTTACATTCTCACTTTTAATCCTGTGTATCCAATGATATGTTGTGGATTTGGTGCTTTTAATGTTTTTGTCTGTTGTATTTTTATATTTCTGAATTATTTTAACACATTAGATGTGTAAAAATAATCCAGTGGTTCTTATCTGTGGGGTCTGGTGGACACAGGAAGGGGTTTGGCCAGGGGTACGATGAACGTTTTTTCTTGTTGTTTCTTCTTCTATTAGAACAAAGTGTAACAGCAGGTAGGAGAAAATAACAAGAGACATGAGAGTAACACATTGATACTGATACTTTTGACAAGTCCATGAAAAGTCTTCAGAAGTCTGACTTTGACTTGTTTGAGGTCTTTATTTCAGATGAGTCATGCACTGAAGTCATCTGTCATCTCATCTCCCTGGGCTGTTTTATAAGTTTTTCAGAATGCACTAGAAAAATAGGACCAAAATTGTTAAAATTTTTAGTACTCAACCCAATAGAGTGGGGTAAGACGGCTTTATGCAAAGCAGGAGTGAGACAGCATTTTACTACTTCCTCTTGTCCCAAAGTCTTTGGAATATCTTTTCAGACCAAGCTCTGTTTTTTATTTCTCAAAATGCAGCCAAAATGTTTCAGGCTAAAGTTTGTTGGTGAAAACTGGTGCTGGTGGTGCAACAATAGGCCATATGGCAGGAAGCATGATGACAACTACAGCTGCCGATAAAACAAATGGATTGATTTAATTTCTGAAGTTCAGCTTTGGTCCTCAGGGGCAGACACAAAAAACAAATTCATGATATAATATAAATGGAGCAGCTTTTATGTGAACAATTAAAATAATGAAAATGTTCTGAATGTAGTGTGTACTCACCCTGCACTTTGCATCCTATGTGTTCTGTAGCTTCTCTGAAATGTCCCTGAAATATATACACATGATGTTGTTTGTTCAACCAATCAATGTTTTATATCTTATCTTTGAATTGGGGAAACACGCATAATGAGAACACCGGAAACATGGACAATAGAAAAACCACAAACAACAGTGATTTCAATTTTGAAAACAGCATAAATCTGAGAAACATGAATTTTGGACACAGAGTGCTTGCAGACATGGAAAAGAGGACTTTCTGCTGGCTTTGGAGTGGTTGGACCCTGATTGGCCATCGCTATTTCCTATACATTCCTCACTGTCTGACCTGGCATCAGGCTGAGGTATGAGATAACTCTCATGGTATCCAGGAGACACAACTTTCCAGGAGACGCATGCCTCAGTTAATGAGATTGTTAGTGTTTTTTCATCATAAAGTGTTCCTGTAGATCCTAGAAAAGTCTTCAAATTACTTGTTTTTGTTAATGTTTAAGCCCATGAAAAGTCTTTTGAAGTCTGATTAGTTACATGTATGAGGTCTTTAATTTAGATGGCTCATGCACTAAAATAGTCTTTCCAAACTTACTGGTCTGTTTTATCAGCCTTTTCAGAAAGCACTGATAAAAGCAGGACCAACATTTGGCTTATATGGTTTAAATTTAATACCAAACCCAACAGAATGGTGCACAAATGTGTCCTTAAATGACCAAACTCTGTTTTTTTTTTAAAGTTAATTTGATTTAAAGTAAAAGTCCCTCCCAGACTGAACCAGAAAACCAAACCCTGAAAATAGGGGGTCTCCGGTGTTTTGGTCAGCAAGGATATGAAAGCGATCCTATCTTAAAAAAAAAGCTTTGTGTTTTGTCAAATATCAGTATTGAATTGGCAGTACCTCCAGCCTCCTGTATGCTTTACAGATTCATGGCTTCAGTTCTGAGCAGATTTTGGGGTAAACATCGTTCCAACTAATATATGTGTCATCTGATGCTGCCTGAATATATCCTTTTTGTTTTATCATTCAAAATTCTGCCAAAATGCTTTAAGCCGAAGAATATTGTTGGTGCAAAATTGGTGCTGATGGTCCGACAACAGACTATATGGCAGATGCATAATGGCAACCACAGCCACAGGTAGACACAAGTGGTTTGATTTATTTTATAAATTCCAGCTTTGGTCCTGGGTGGCAGACAAACAAACCATTGAAATCTGCCACATGTCTAAGTATTGCCAAAGCAAAGTGGACAGCAAATGGGCAGGAGGTTGTTGAAAATGTTCTGAATACGGCGTGTAATCACTCTGCACTACTTCTTTGGCTGCTTTTACGTTGAAACTCTTGAAATTAGTTTGTGAAATCTGCAGCTAAGCATAGCCCTGGCTTTTCTGCTGACTGTTACTGTGCAGATGCACAGATGTCACTGCTGCTTTTGTTCATCTCATCCAATCCTCATTCAAAAATTAAGGAATGTCCCTTTAAAAGCCCCAGAGCAGCCCAATTAAATGCGTTTTGTAGATTCTCAGGATGTCACTGAAATATATATATATATGATGTTGTGTGAGTCAAACAAATAATTGTTTTCTATCTTGTAGAAAATGCTGCCGTGGAAAAGAGGCAATGGAGTTGGGGAAACTGCGGAAACACAAACCACGGCAATGCCCATTATGGATATGGCAACATGAATTTTGGACACAGAGTGCTTGCAGCCAAGGATAAGAGGACTTTCTGCTGGCCTTGGAGACGTTGGACCCTGATTGGCCATCGCTATTTCCGATACATTCCTCACCGTCTGACCTGGCATCAGGCTGAGGTATGAGATCAATCTTTTGATCTACAAGAGATGTTTCTGATTTGATGTGCCATCTTTCTTTGTTAAATTAGCATCTTCATGTATTTCTATTTTATTCTGACCCCACAATATCTTCACTTTGGTTTTTTTCTAATCTTAAGCGTAAGTGCCGCCGACTGGGTGGACACCTGGCATCTGTGCATTCAGGCTGGGAGTATCAGCAAATCAGAAATTTCATCGCAAGACACAACCGTCATCACCCTCGAACTTGGATTGGAGGGACTGACCAACATTGTGTAAGTCTTTAAACGTTTACAGAGAAGTGTATTTTTAGGATTAAGCTTGAAATGTTCTTACTGAGGAGCCTTAGTGTTGAGTTCAAACATCTCACGTCAGTCGAGCTTTGGTTAAATCATTTTGAAAGAAGAAAAAAACAAACCCTCAAACAGAAGGACTAGAAAGATTTGTGATTCTGATATGTACAGACAAACAAGAAATGAATGAAATAAATCTTTGTTATAAAAACTTTTTAATCAAACAAGAGTCTGTGCAAAACATGTGTCGTATACATTGCTGTCAATTTGAGCTGTACAACATGACAACTCTCATAATTCGATAATCATTATGAAGTTAATATGGGTCCTCATCCTGAAGGAAAGGACCACTCTAGCTCGAGGGGACCGTATTTTTCCTGTATCATATCTTCCTCCTTCTTATTTCCCCCACCAGCTCTGTTAATCCCCTACACATGACTCAAAAACTGTCCAAAGTTGGAACACCCCTCAGATTCTGTGACCAAATTGATACAATGAAAAATGTAAAACATGACATACCAAATTGTGCTCTCTCACCTACGCAAGCTATAACAGCCCTAATGTTCAGTAGGAATATTGTAGAGAGATCATACCAATGGTGAAACATTCGGCTCATTGAGACCCACAAATCATGCATTTACACCCCTGACCTATTTCAAACATGAAGCTGGCAATCTGCCTTTCAAAATCAAATTGGATCAAAACATCTGTCTTCAAAAAATGTATCTTGTCCTTGGATTGAAATGGTATCATCCTAAAATGAGCCCAGATGATCGAGTAGGCTGTGCTAATAAAAAAAGTTTTAAAGGAATTTGTTGTTACTTAAACAGTCTCTGAATGAGGCTCCCTGAAAGTTGCTCCTCCCATTTAAATGAATGGAGTGAGTAAGATACTGCTAAAAAAAAAACAGTTTTGATTTTAGGCCTCTACACAATAAAAAGACAACTCTTACCGCTTTTAAAGTGACTTGGATGATTTTGTTACAAACACTACTGACAGAAGATGCATTTTAAAATAGATTTGGTCAAAATTGGGCATTGGTGAGGCTTTGAGTGAGAGTGAAATTGAGTGAAAATGTCACTTGATGAATTTTACTTAAAGTAATTTGTCTTGATTACAATTGTTAAGTTTGACTTTTAAATACAATTTTAAATTTACAACTCAATTTGATTACTTTAAATTTAGTTGAAAATTTGCTGTTATATCTATCATTAAGCTAACAACTTGTTTAAGTATCAAGTACTAGGGGTGTAACGGTACATGTATCCGTACCGAACCGCCCGAAATGGACCTTCGGTACGGTACAATGCTGTACTGAACGAATACGTATGTTTACGTTAGCCGCTGCACATGGCTACTTAATATTCACGGGGGTACTCTATGATTGGCGGGGTTAGGGAAGTCTTTTTAATATTCATAAGGAAAGTGGTCTGTAATTCGTGCTCTTGGATCACAAAGTTATTGATCTGCATAAGTAGCACATGGCTACTTGAATATTCATGAGAAAAGACGTCGGTTAGCATGCTAACGGCTATCCGTCTTTAGCATGCTCACAGCGGTGAAGACGTAAGCTGATAGAGGGATAAAAAACAAAAGGACAGCACAAAACTACCAACAAACGGAGGACATCACTTAGCTTTTACTGAACCAGAGGACCCATTTTTCATGGCTGGATGTTTAAGTTTACAAGGGGAACAGCGGGTGCAGCTGAATTCATCGGCTCATGAAGATCATAAGATCGTGGGTGAGCAAGAGTTCATTTAAAATGCCGAGCTTTGTGTCGATGTTTTGTGTGGAGGATATGTGGCTGTGAGCTGCTAATCAGAGTTTAGAAGCTGTGGGCTAACTGGGAGTTTACTGAAGCTACTGGTTGCTTAATGTGTGAAATTAAGCCAAAGACAGATAAGAAACACATTGCCATGCTGAATGATCTATTCTGTCCAACTTGCAATCAAATAGACGTAATTATGACTTTCCCAGTCATTTTGGAGTTGTGTTCGTGTGTAATCTGTGTTCATAGACGGGATGGTCAGCTCAGACTTGGGCTGGGTTTGGTTTGTTATCGTCTTGAACTCTGGTGAATTTTCTACTGGGGCTCCAGCCTCGTTCTTGTGAGATATGGTACTGGATCAGTGTTTGTGTTTCTGTCTGTTTCGTTGCTGTTGCTTATGCTCAATAGTTGTTCTTGAGTTCCGGAGTTTTGTCGGCTGCCAGAGTGTAGCCTGAGCTGTAGACCTAATTTCACAATTTTTACTTCATTTTTTAAATAGATATTTGACATGAGTACAAACATTAGTCTGTGAAATCTAAAGTCTTAGCCCTCTGCCCATCTGCAAATTAAACTGCCGTCTACATTCAGGCAGCCTCTCCCTGACAGTTTAGATCGGACCAAAGCAATAACAGCATCCATCAGCGTTTTTATAGCATCGGGTCGAAGACCACATACAGTTGTGGAAAATGCTGGTTTTAAACACATACCCAGTCGTCCACATTTATGCCAGGAATTTAAAAAGAAACTCATTATTTTTAATTTTATGCATTTGTTGATTATTTATTTTATTTAACTTATTAGAATTACCTAGCAGCACATTGAATTGATTTTGTTTTTCAGTTTGTATAATGAGAAATTTTTGATTTAATAAATGTGCTAAACAAACAACAGGTTTTGCGTTGTTCCCATACTGTACCGAAAACGTACCGAACCGTGACCCCAAAACCGAGGTACGTACCGAACCGTGATTTTTGTGTACCGTTACACCCCTATCAAGTACCCATTACAATTTATTATGTTAGCATTTTTATTTGATTATTAGTTAATTTAATTTGATTACTGTTGTAAAGTAAATGATTCAGTTACCGTTATTAAGTATATAACTTGATGGAATATGATGAATGACTTAATTTGTCTTGATGAAATTATTAAATGAACAATTTAATTCCATTCTTATGTTGACAATTTGATTTGATTCTGAATATTAAGTTAACAGTTGGATTTGATTCAATAATTAAGTTAAAGTTTTCATTTGATTATTAAGGGGCCATTTACATGGGAACTCCTGACTTGAAGACGCAAAGATTCTTCCTTTGCGTTTTCAAATTCTTCTGCGTTCAGATGTCAACGCTGGAGACAAGTTAATCCCCTGTAAATCCGCTTTAGTGTGCATGCCGGTTCAGTAGATGGCGGTGTAGGTCTGTAGAGAGGCAGCGCTGCTACAACACACGAACAAAGAAGAAAACCTTTCACCAACAACAATGGCGAATAGACGCACAGAGAAGCAGGAGTTTCTTTTCTGGACAACAAATCAGTCCGGACAACATATCTGTCTAGATAGTTTTTTTCTAGATAACAAACTGAGCACGGTAAGACGCTCACACGTTACTCGGCGGACGGCCGAACTGTTGTTGTTCCTGGTATAAACGCGTTCTGATACGGGTTTACGCGGAGCTGGATTGAGAGCGGAATCAAACCTTTCCACTCTGGAGCACATTTTCAAAAGTTTCCGTTTTCAGTAAAAAAGCAACGCGCTCCATTTGATGCGCAGTCTTGTTTTTCTCCATCAACGCAAGGCCAAAACGCAATAAAAACTTGTCGGATTTGTGCGTTTTCAGTGCCATGTAAACAGCCCCTAAAATAAAGGATTGATTTGATTGGATTTGATTATTTAATTAACAATATAATTCAATTCAATTCCTAATTCAGGTGAGAGGTGGGGTACACCCTGAATCACTTGAAAGTTGATCGCAGGGTGACATCGAGAGAAAAGCAACAAGTCATGCTCACACTCATACCCAATGAGCATGTTTTTGGTTTATGAGAGGAAGCCCAGGGAGAACATGCAAACTCAACATAGAAAGACCCTGATATACACAAGCATCAAACCTGTAAACCTCCCACTGTGATGCACATGTACTACCTGTTGTCCTAACGTGTCACCCTCCAGTAAAACAGAATAATTTTCTGTAATTATTTCAACCAAACTCCATTAATCATTTGTCTTAATTGAAATCAAAATCAAAAAGTCTCTTTATCCGTATAGCCACAGATTATTACGTATTTTAACTCAATGTGTTGTATATTTGACCAGTAGCAAAAGCTCCATTGCTGGCATCAGAAAAAGGAGCTGAAACTTGCTTGAAATCCCAAGTCTGAGGTGCAGCTCAGCCTGAATGTTTAAGCTTCACATTGCCATGGTGAAAAAAAATAAAGTTTGATATGTCAAAATGGTGCAGAGAGTTTTATTGCTTGACAGCCAATGACAGTGTACACATATAAACAGCTTGCGTTAGATCGAGCTCCCTGTGAATGTTCAGATGCATGTAATGGTTGTTTCTGTGTGACTCTGTTCTAATGGGGTCTCTTCTGTCCCTCAGGAGGGTCACTGGAAGTGGAGTGATGGTTCCTGCTTCAACTACAAAGGCTGGTGCTGTGGAGAGCCAAACAATCAAGGGAATGAGGACTGTCTGGAGATTAATTTCAGTGGTAAGTCAAATCACATTCTTTATTGATGTTATTTTTTAAAATGAGGTCTAGAGCTCTGTAGGAATAAGATCAAGATGTGAGATAACATTTAGCACTTTCTTGTCCCCAAGGGTGAAAGTATACTCCTCAAACAGATTTAGAAATGCTATTTAGGTAAATTTTGCATACTGGAGAACTCCCACTTTCAGGGGATTTTGGCTTAGTTTCGAGGGGGCACTACCCACAGAACAAAAGTGTTAAAGGAGACATATCATGCTGATGCATGATTTAATACTTACATATAATATAATAAATTTGAAAACAAGACCTTACACCCCCTTAATTTTCAAAAAGTTAGATATTGTATTTTTTTCTGATATCCTAGAACGAGATTTGATGCCTCTGAAAATAAGTCATTGCGAGATGACCGTGAGATTTAAATTGTCGTGACGACACGAGGTACATTTCTTTTTATTGGAGTAATCTGATAAAACAGCTCCTCCTCTGTGATGTCTGTTAGCCACAAAACCATCACCGAGGGACACATCCACCAAGCAGCAGTATATAGCTCCCTAGCTCACACCCACTCATTACCAGCTCTGGCCTGTAGGGGGACTCAATACGCGGTCGCTGCTTTGAGCCTGCCGGAAAATACAGTAGAAGAAGAAGGACAGGCTGGCCCTACCCCCTCGGCAGCTCTGATAGAACTGACCAATCAGAGCAAAGAGCTGTGATGTTGCGAGGTTACTGTAGGTCAGCCTGAAAACTGAGCGTTTCAACAAGAGCTTGATAATGGCCTAAAATGAGGATTTTGAGAACGCTATTGAGGGGCAATGAAGGAACTAAATGACTTGTACTGAGGGCAGAAATGCTTTACAGGCATTCTAGTCTAGCATAGTGAAAAGGAGAAACAAGCATGATATGTCTCCTTTAATTGTCATGATTGAGTTTTCTCTTTTTTAAAGCCAGCTCACTAATGTCCTTCTGTTTCTGATGCTCACAGGTCACAAGTGCTGGAATGACCTACATTGCAATCATAGGCTTCCCTCTGTCTGTGTGAGGAACAGGAAGTAGTAGCTTCTTGTTGGACACAACGGCATGAAGAACCCGGTTGATGCGCAGTCTTGTTTTGAGGCCTGAATGCAGTAGATCTCTTCATTCTCTCTTTATTTCTGTTCTATCGCTGTAATGCTACAGAAGGAATGATACGACAAGTGACCAAACAGGAGCTGGATGTCTCTGAGGGCCTGTGCCTGTAAAACCATCAGAGCTGAAGGTGTGATGGAAAGGATGCTGTTGGCAAAACCTCCTCTTTTACTGAACTGTTCTTTCTCTTTGCAAAATAAAAAAGCTTCAAGCATCACGATTTCTGGTCTGTGTGATGTTTCTATTTGTGTGGGATGTCCCAAAATGGACATGTCAGGAAGGTTTGAGAGGCTTGCTTATTTTTCTGTGAGGCACATGTGTTTCTTAGCCAAAACAGACAGGAAAATGAAAAATAGAGACATATTTACCTTTATCCTGCTATTATGCATGTCCACAAAGGCAACATATGTCACAGAGAGGATGTAAGCTGACCAGTCACTCATCTTGTCCGTGCTTTTCAAAGTTAATTATAATACCAACAATAAAATGAACAATTAAATTAATTAAAATAAAGGTTTACAAAGTTCTTTGACAAACAGAAAGGGAAATATAGAATCAAACCACAAGGATTTAAAGGAACACTCCGACTATTTTGGACCCACGCCCTTTCCCTATCATTGACAGAGTGAGACAAGCTCAAAAATACCTTTTTTGTGTCTCTGCGTCCAGTGGCTGGCTCCCAGCTGGTAGCTCCGTAGGTAGCTTAGCTCAATCACTGGAAGTCAATAGGAGTCAAAGTCGGACTGACGAAAGTGGACAAAATACTCCTTGCAGTGGTCCTGTGGAGGGCGTATTAGCACCTAAAGTAAATCCGAATGGCTATAAAACATTTTAAAAGACATGTTTTCTTTCTTAAATCCGTTAAAATAACGTTTAGATAAACACAGACCTGCGCATGCGCAGTGCCCCCGGACCGGAAGTAGCAGCCGGACTGACGAAAGTGGACAAAATACTCCTTGCAGTGGTCCAGGGGATGGCTTATTAGCACGTGAAGTAAATCCGAATGGTTATAAAACATTTTAAAAGACGTGTTCTCTTTTTCAATCCGTTAAAATGACGATTTGATACACACGCAGATCTCCGCATGCGCAGTGGTCCGCGGACTGGAAGTAACAGCCAGACTGACGAAAGTGGATAAAAATACTCCTTACAGTGGTCCAGGGGATGGCTTATTAGCACGTGAAGTAAATCCGAATGGTTATAAAACATTTTAAAAGACGTGTTTTCTTTTTCAATCCATTAAAATGACGATTTGATACACACGCAGATCTGCGCATGTGCAGTGCTCCGCGGACGGACCGGAAGTGGCAGCCGGATTGAGCACTGTGCATGCGCAGATCTGCGTGTGTATCAAATCGTCATTTTAACGGATTGAAAAAGAGAACACGTCTTTTAAAATGTTTTACAACCATTCGGATTTACTTCACGCCATCCCCTGACCACTGCAAGGAGTATTTTGTCCACTTTGTCAGTCCGGCTGCTACTCGGTTCATGGAGCACTGCGCATGCGCAGGTCTGTGTTTATCTAAATGTTATTTTAACGGATTTAAGAAAGAAAACATGTCTTTTAAAATGTTTTATAGCCATTCGGATTTACTTTAGGTGCTAATACGCCCTCCACAGGACCACTGCAAGGAGTATTTTGTCCACACAAAAAAGGTATTTTTGAGCTTGTCTCACTCTGTCAATGATAGGGAAAGGGCGTGGGTCCAAAACAGTCGGAGTGTTCCTTTAAGCACAAAAGAACAAAACAAAAACATTTTGACTCAAAGAACCCTTACAGACAAACACAGACAACAGAATAATCAAAGAACATAAATAACCTAATATGGGAGAACATCAGAGTTCCTGGTGTCACTCAGACCACTGCTGTTCATGGAAGGAAGAATATTTCTTTACACAAGAGGACACCTAAAAAACATGCACAACAATCCGGGCCTATGAAACAAATGCAACCAAAAGGGTCTGGACCAGGGTTTTAAGTCTGTCCTTATCCTCCTCACAAAAAGAACCTGTTCTCCTTCCAAAAGAACCCAGAAATGCATAGACTGAGACCATGATGACTAAAACAGGAGGGGAAGCAGAAGAAACCTAGATATAAAGAGAAACAAATAAAAAGCAATAAAACCATACACACAAGAAACAAAAGAAAAATAATCTGAAAAATGAGATAAAAATTCATAAGAAATAAGAAAACCACACCACTGACACACACTGACTCACATGATAAACATTCAAATCAGTAACCCAGAGAGTAAAGCGATGCATAATAAATGAAATGAAATGGGATTTAAAGTAAATAACATTAATATGTGACAAAAGAAAACCCTATAAAACCCAACAACAGAGAAAGGAGCTTCAGGTAATAGAAGCTTTAAAATAAGAGAAATAATGATGAATATTTGGCTAAAAAGAAAGAAGGAAACACAACCAGTTTAAAGACGAAACAACATCACATAAACCAAGTCTGTTGAGGTGAGTTCTTAGTAGTGGTTTTAAAGGGTTTCTCCAAAATCTTAAACAATCATGTATCGTGTCAACTGGACCAACCTCGTGTGAGTAGAAAACGTTTTGCCTCTCATCCAAGAAGCTTCTTCAGTTCTAAAGAGTCTGGTGGGGAGTACTAGATATTTATACACCAGGAGGCTGGTGGCAAAGCAAAAACAAGTCGTTATGTGACCCGTAACCAATGACTCGTTAGGTGTTAATGTGGGTCATTAGCCTTGCTGGGTGGTCGTTCTCCCCCGGCCCTCTTATGAGAGTCGTTATGGTCACCTGGCTGCAGGTGTTAAAGATGGCTGCACCTCTTTGGGAGGGCTCTAAAGACAGCATTGTAGGTGGGAGACAAGTGGTGTCTGAGGCCTCCTCCTCTGCTCAAAGATGGCCGTTCTAGTTTGACATGAATGGCTTCTTTTACCGCTCTCTCAAACCTTTTCAGTTTCTCCAAAACTTTCAAAGTTGTCTTGCATCAAAAAAGGGGCATCAAACACTTTCATGTGAGCTTTAAAATTGCAGGATTTGTGTGTATACTGCAAAAACTCAAATCTAAAGACATTTATTTGTCAGATATTAAATCAAAAATTTGCACTAGACTTGCAGTATGCTAAATTACCTGACATGTCCAGCTAAACGTTGGTAGCAAATTACAAATATCTACCAATGAGACAAGACAAATTTACAATGTCTTAGAAATAAGACGTGATATCTTTAGTTGTTATACCTAAATATAAGACCCTCAAGGTGTTTTGCTTTTTTTCTTAAAATAAGATATCTCTTGGGACTTGTCGAAATAATGTTAAATTTGCCTACATATTTGGGTATTTGTGACCTGACATTAGACAAACACACTCGAAAACACCTATGATTTTGCAGTGTTTACTAGACCTGTCTAATGTTCGTCAGATAACTTTGGGCGTTAAACAATTTTTCTTCAAATGTTGCTGCAGGAATGCTCCATTCTGTTCTCTCTTGTGAGTGTAAAACACACTGGACAGCCTGATTTGTTATCTTTGAGCATAAATGTCAGAGTGATTGATTAGTGTGGTTAAAATATTTTACATGTAGATTAAGGTCTCAGATGATCCTAAATCTGTTTTTCTTGTTTCTGGGAGTTTTAGTCACCAAGGAGCACTGCAAAAAAATCTAACGGTCCCCCTGCTTCTCGTCCTGTTGTAAACTTTAAATTTCATTTCTTAACTAATGCTCTTGTAATGGTAAAATGAATCCTTTAATATCCACAGGCAAATCTTTTATTTGAATCATAGTAAGTCAACATATTCATTCATGTGTTATAATGTATATAGTTTTACATAACCCAAGGATAAGTTAGTTACTTGATCTTATGATCTGTGGTATACTAGGGTTCGCACGAAAAAGAACTGATTTGTGTGTTTGAGTGAAAAGGCCCAAGGTCGGTGTTAACAATGTGCCACAGAAACAGGAGATGCAGCTGGTGAGATGTAGCAGATATTTATGGTGCATCCCAGTTGCAGTCGGAAGTCGAAATTTCCAAGTTCCGAGTAGGACACTGCAACTGGAATGGTCCCCAATGTCAGAATTTTTCTCCTTGGAATTCAGGGGATCATTGCCACCCTCAAGTTGACAGTTGAAGATGGCTGCCCCCACTGTAAACAGTTATTAAGCCCCTTTAATAATCTGGTTAACAGCACTTCTGACTAGTGTGTGTCACACAAAGTCAGCCGTATACATAGTATTGTTCGACTTACATTTACAAAATGCTGCCATAGTGATATTTACATACTTCGTGTGGTACTTGTGAACAAAAATGCAGGGCGGCAGCTAACCGCCTAACAGCTAACAATAGCCTGGTAGATCGGCATGTTTTTTCCGACTTTGTAACTATAACGCTGATAACACAGAGATGACGTCACTCCCAGTTCTCTCTTTCCAGTTCCGAGGTTAATGGAGCGCAGCACTACACCCGAGTTGGAGACAGGGGGCCAGTACAAAATGGAATTGTTATCTGTATGATGACATTTTTTCTAAGGCATGAAGGGTTTGATATTTCTTACCTCAAGCAGAACTTTCTCTGCAGACTTTGTGTGCTGTAGGACTGATTTCTTTCTTGCAAGACAAAAAAACAGTCCCAAAGGCATCTTTTGACTCAAGGTCACACTCTGGTTTTAACGGTATGTGTCCTTCTGGGCCAGGGGCGGAGTGGGACTCAGTTTCAGCCCTGGAATTTCGTGCCTCAGACCGGCCCACTTTATATCTTGACCTTTTGTATTAAAATAATGTAATTATATATTTATATGTTAAGTGCGTTGTTCTCTAAAGCTAATAATACTAAACAATAGAATCTTTTCACTGGCAAAATATGCAGGTCTATTTCATCTAACATTCATCTTATTCATTTTCAATTGTGTGCTTTGTTTACCATCTTACTTTTGATGATAAAAAGTGCCACTACTATGATTTGGGCACAGAAGGTGGTTATATTAGAACTGATGCTTGCTTGTTCACACACTCTGTTACAACAGCTCACCAGTTTCTTCAACACTGACAGCAGCAACAGCAGCAACCCCTTCCTCACCACTTTCCCCTGTGTCTGCCTCTGACATTAAATCACATTTTAAAAAACAGTCAATAATCAGCCTTCTCATCAATTCAAGTATGTTTCATTATTGTAGTGCTGAATCATCAAGCATCAATTATCTCGGGGCATTTTTCATATAGAGTAGGTCTACACTATAGGGGAAGGTGGGGTAAGATGAGCCATTTTTTACTTGTGTTGTCACTGAGGCAAGAAAAATGCAGCAAAAGGAAAATGAAAACATCAACTGTTATTTAAGAATGTTTGCAAGAACTGATATTGTATGGCCATATCAGTGAGGGCCTGGAAACTGTGGCCTTTCAAAATAAAAGCGCTTCTGTGGCTCAACTTGCCCCAGGCTAGGGGAAAGTCAAGCCAAGTCTGTGGGTAAGTTGACCATATAACTTCATAACTTTAAATCTGGGAGTTATTAAGAGATAACGTATTGTTGTCAAAAAAAAGTCATTTCACAATAGATTGTTCACGTCACAAACAGTCACATTTATTTTTTTAAACCTAACCTAAACAACCTAGAAAAAAAACAGTACTTTAAAAATTTTAATGCCAGAAATGGACATGTTTTGCAACTTTTTGGGAAAATTAGATACTCATATATAGTAAAATGAGAGCCAACCAAGTTTTGAATAACAAACAAAAAATTAATTCTTTACAGAAACAAAACTGTTACTCCATCCAGAAAAGTTATATCTACTTATATGCTTTAAATTTTTAAAAGTTCAGACCTGCTAGAAACAAGCAAGTTCAGACATCCCTCCTCTTCATTAACCTCTGCAGGTTTGACCTGTCAGTAATTCACTTCTTTGTAACGATCTGATCGACTTTTCAATCATGACTTCCTTCATTACTTTTTCTCCATCTCAGCAGGGTGTTGAGCCTCAGTTGGTTTTCCTCTTGTTCACTCTTAGCATGATTTTCTTCTGTTTAATATTTGATCAGACAAGTCAGTTGGTTAACATAAAATTAAAAAGTATTTTATGATTCAGCACATTAATATAACTTTTTGGTGATATCAGAGGACCCAATGGTTCAACTTATCCCACAGCATGTGGCTCACTTTGCCCCATAGCAAACATTTTGGAAAAATGTTGCTCACTTTGCTCTTCAGGCTCATCTGCAGCCAAATGAGTCATACAGTTTTATACATTGGTAAATAACAAATATGTATATTACACCATTTTAGACCTGGATAAATTGGAAATGATAAAAAAGCCCAAAGACATGCTGTAAATTTACTCTGACACACCAAAAGAGTTTTTTGTGTTAAAAGTACCAACTGTTTGTACCAGGTGCTTCTCTTCAACAGAGGCAGGGAGAAATGATCAGGGCTTTCTGAATATAGGGCCTCGTGACAAGAATTATTTACTGTTTCCCAGAAACAGGGGCTGGGTCAACCTACCCACTGGCTCAGTTTACCCCACTCTCCCCTACTCTGACATTCACTCAGTGAACAATCCTACCTGCCCACTCTGCACCTGTGCTGGGCTCATGGCTGCTGCTTGGTGCTGCTGCATCTCTTCTGAGGGGCTACAAGACAAAGTTTCCCCAGTTAAGTGTCGCATCACACAGTGCAAGTGTCATTTTATTCAACATCTTGCATTACCAGTTTAATCGTCATCCTCTGTCGTTTCAGACCGCGACCTCGTTTTGTTAAAAAAGTGCCTATTTTGCACATTTTGCTGCATTATTTTCAAGCGCTTTCCTCTTTTTAATTCTTCTCTTTTCCGCGCCACCCTTAAGCTTCTAGTCCATCTTGTCGGCAGTCCAGCACCGCGGCTACTATCTGGCTCATCTCACAGACTCCGACTGGCGGAGCTAATTGTTTTTAGCCTGCATGGACGTGTTGTTACGTCAGGATGCCTCTGAAAAAAAAAGAAGGCTGCCGAGGGAGACGGCCCACAGGGACAGCGGTAACAGCATGGAGGTAATACTCACTCAGTGCCATGAATGAACACCAAACCAAAAAATTATAATAATATTAAAAAATGTATACTAACACCGGCCCTCACGGCCCAAACGTCAGGGCGGTCCACCGGGAATTGTCCAGGTCCTCCCGATTAGTCACTCCGGGCATGTTCTGGGCATTCATGGGAGTGAAACAAGCTCAGTAAAGTGTGTGTTTTGGTCTTGTGAACATGTCGATTGCTCATATGACCTTGAAATATTAGAAACACTCTGACCACAGACTTTAGACTTTAGACTGATATAAGGAGGTTTATAGCACAATCAGAAATACTCAGTTTAATTGAGAAATGTGCCACATGGATTTGTAGATTTACCTGTTGAATGAATCAGGGGCTGGAGGTGCCAACAGTGATATTTGATTGATTTGTTAGGGTTTTGTTTCATTCAGGTGGTTTTCACATCCACAGTTTCAGGTGGACCAGAGTTCAGGACTTTGGTCCACATCAGAGTTCATGTGAGCTTTGTCACAGCTTCAAATCAGCTGAGCTTTCCAAATAAGTGAACCAGGGCTTGTTGAGACCAACATGTTGAGTGTTAGAGCAACCAAAGATGAGCAATTAGTCACTCTTACCTCAGCAACCAAAAAGATTTCAGAACAGTTTTAAGTGACCTGAAGTTAAACAAACCTGGTGTGAGGTAACCTGACAAGCAGATGGAGAGCTCCATATATCTGCCACAGAAATATTTCACTAGTCCATCTGGGTAGGAGCCCTTTTCATTTGTTTTCAGAGGCAGAATGTTTAAAAAAAACACAAGCTTGTGATTGGATAATCGTTCTGCTCGTCACATTCATCACAGACCAATCCATATCAAGCAGGGCTGCCTCACATAATGAAGCAATGTTTTCATTGGATTGGTCATTATTTTTTTTCTTTTATATATATTCATTTTATTTTATTATTTTGTTTATATTGACTACTGATGCTGCTCAGTGATTTTTGAACTGTATGATGCAAAATGTGCCTGTTTGTTACTTGAAATGGCTGAATAAAGAATTGAAAAAAAACGCATACTTTTTTGTTCGTTGTTAGCTGTTAGCCACTAACTTAGCTGCTAACGGCTAAAAGCCTTATACTATCATCCTACACTAAATCGTACCACACAGATGACTCATTTGACACTTATCTGTAACACGTACCTCGTCAAAGACAATCCCTACAAGTAAACTTCTGAGGAGGGCAGATTTCGCCAAGTTTTACTAGGTATCTATGAGGTCAATAGGCTAATCGGCATCTCCGTTCTCAACTTCCGGTTTCAACTTCGGTTGTCGTCAAGTCTGCATTCTACAGCTCCCGCCTCTCTTCCCTGATTGGGCCGTTAAAATTTTAGCCGAGGGAATCCATTGGTCAATGGAGCGCTACAAGATGGGATCTGCAGGATTTCAGGAACTGAATCAGGCAGGCCCATCTGCTATGCAAGGTTAGGTGTGAGGGGGAGATGAAGCAAAAGCAACAAGGATGACTGTAGACTCCACTGAAATTATAAATGACAGACCACACACTCGAAAAACAAAATGATAATGAACACAGATGAAGCCAAAGGAAAGACACAAACTTTTGTATACATGACAGCAGTAGTTCATACAATTTACTTCACATAACGCAGTTAAATTGATCCAAAACTTGATCTCAGGGGTAGATGATGCAACAAAAACATGTTGATTCATCTTGTGTAATCTGATTAAACATGATTACTTAACTCTCATGAAGTTTGATGATCTTTCCCCACACGTGTTTGGTAATCTTTGGTCAAGTTCCTTGTTTTTGGGAGATTATTTGATAGAAAGTTGTATAAAAAAGCCACTGCTTCTCGTGATGAGTACCCACTCCCTGGGAGGTTGAAGCTACACTGAGAAGAGAGACGAGAAGGTAACTCTGCTGAAAATTTCTTCTTGATCAACTCATGATGTCTACGTTGTCTGCAGTGTGTGTGTCCCAACTTCTCTTGTACCTCAGCATCATGTTTTCCTGTGTTTTTTTGGCAGCATCATCATCACCATGAAGCTCCTGGCTCTCTCTGCTCTGATTTGTGCCTTGATGGCTCTGACTCCTGCTGCAGGTGAGTTTCATGACTGCTCTTTGTAAAGGTTGTTCATGATTTTACAGTCAGTGACAGGCAGCCAACCATCCCAACAGCAGAATGACTGTATTTCAATTAACAGCACAACTGTATTTACCGTAATAATTTACATAATGTATGTGTATCCACAATACTATAATCTTTTTACTCTGCTAAGGCATAATGGTTACAACAGCATACAGACTTTTTTTGATGTCCAATATTAACTACTAAATGGCACATTAGATGGATTCACTATATTTAACACAAGTTCATCTGGAAAGAGCCCATTAAAACTGTTTGAGAAAGAAAGAACCTTTCACTAACTATGCAGACCTTGTGTACAGTGTTACTGCAGATGTTACTGTAAAAACATTCGCTTGGGTGATAGGTGTCAGAGTCATATTTATGTGACTTCAATGATGGTTCAGGTCTATAACTGCTCAGTCCAATGTTTCAGATTCCGCAGAGCCAGAGCCACAACCTGGAACTGAATTACAGCTTCAGGAGGCACAAGCAGGTCAGTTCTACTCTGATTGAAGTCTAATTTTCTCAAATTAATACATTTTCTCACTTTTTATCCTGTCTATCCAATAGTATGTTGTGGATATGGTGATTTTAGTGTTTTTGTCTCGTTTTTCTGCATGTTGTTACATATAGATGTGTTGAAATCATTCAGTGGTTCTTGATAGATGTGGCCAGGGTCACGATGAACCTGTCTTCCCATTAGGGTCCTTGTCTAAAGGGGAAGGACCTCTTCTAGCTAGAGCTAAAAGAGGTCCATCTCTGAAGGGCAAGGAGCCTACTGTTTCTGTAATGTTTCTTTATCATTATTATTATTTTTCCCTAGGGTTTTTAAACCTTAATTTGACCATCTAAACATGCTCAACAACTCACCAAAACTGGGACACATCTCCAGGATGCCAAAAAATTTTATAAAATGGAAAAATTAATCCCCAGCAAGCCAAAATGTGCTCTCTAGTGCCATCTGGAAACACTAAAATGGACCTCACAGACACTAGGAATGTCGTAGAGAGATGAAACTAATGCAAAAAAGTAGGTCTTATCACTGCCTCAAATCACGTGCTAGCAACCCTGACCTATCTCCAACAGGTGCTGGCAATTTGGACTTCAAAATAAAACATTGATCTCAAAAGGAGTTATCCAGAAAAATATCTCCTCCTAGACCGTACATGTTATCAGCTTGAAATAAGGACAGACAACAGAGGAGGCATTGATGAGCAAAAGATATGATGTAATGGGTGTTTCTTAAATGGCTTCTGAATGACGAGCCCTTATTGTCGATGAACCCTGGAACAGGCCTCGCTCACCCTCCCATTCAAATGAAGGGGGGAACACAGAACAACAAGAAACATCCTGTGTCAGTTAGGCCTTTAAAGAAAAAAAAAATCAAAGTACAGCTTTAAAACTTACATGACTGAATCAAAATTCCTGACAAATTTTTAAATGTGAAAGGTCTTGCTGTTATAGAGATTGGGTCAAAATTGTGCCATCTCTGAGGCATTGTTTCACAGTTCAAGTTTTCACTCAATCTCAGAGGCCAGAGGATGACGTCACACTTCTCTCCCTTTGATGTTCACAGCTGATCATATGACTGAAGGAGTAACAATGGACTGTAATACACAGCCTTTCTAAAGACAGGCTCCTGACAGGGCTGCAGAAACACACATAAATGTAACTTAGAGCAGTTCAAAGGGATGCAAAGGGATGAAACCCTCAAAATGGAGGTCAACAGAGCATGAGGGACCTGCGACAGAGGGAGGACCTGTCCAATGTTGCTTGCAGCTTTAATAGTTTTTTTTTATTAGAAAAAAGTGTGACATGATAAAAAAAAAGAGAAATGATAGCAACATGTTGATTTCGGGGCCATGAAAGAACTAGTGCATAAATTAAACAATCAGTGTGCTCACAGTTACAGCTCACTGATCACACACCTTCGTTGAAGTGTTTGTCCATCATAAAGGGTTCCTGCAGATCCTAGAAAAACTTCAAATGACTTGATTTTTTTAACATTTTATAAAAGTCTACAGAAGTCTGACTTTTATGTGCCTGAGGTCTTTATTTTGGACATGGCACTCGTGCATGTTAGATAGAACCATCAGGATGCAGTTTACACTTGAGTCATCAGCCTCTTGTGTGTTGCTATATCCGAGTGTGTTGTGTCTCCGGCCCCATGGGGTCGGGACCTCCTCTGTGTCCGTGTTGAGTGACTGGTCCTGGATCATTGTGCCTACCCTTGGGGTTTAACTGATTTATGTGTTGTGGAACATTCTCAATTTCATTTTGCTATTTGTGTATGTCCTAAAAGTTCTTTGATTTTAATGAACCTTGTTCGGTTGTTCTTTTTTCCTTGTATTTAACTCTTATGCTTTGTTATCTTATGTTCCTGCCTGTTATCAAAGCACTTTGTAAACCAATGTTTTTAAAGGTGCTATACTAATAAAGTTTATTACTATTATCATTATTATTATTATTATTATTATTATTATTTTATTTAATTTTTTTATTTTTTTAGATGGCTCATGCACTGAAATGATCTGTCTAATCTCCCTAGGCATTTTCTCAGCTTCTATAGAAAGCACTGGGGAAAAAATGGCCAAAATGGTTTATATATAGTGCCTAATCCAATACAGTGGGGCAAGAAGGCATCCCATAATGCAGGACCGAGACAGCATTTATTACTTCCTCGTCCACATGTCCCAAAGTCTTTGGAATATCTTTTCAGACCAAGCTCTGTTTTTTGTTTCTGAAAATTCTGCCAAAATGTTTCAAGCTGAAAATTGTTGGTGAAAACTGGTGCTGGTGGTGCAACAATAGGCCATATGGCAGGAAGCATGATGACAACTACAGCCACCGATAAAATGAGTGGATTGATTTAATTTCTAAAGTTCAGCTTTGGTCCTAAGGGGCAGACAAGCAGACCAAATACAATGATAGAATATTAATGAAGTGGCTTGCAAGTGGGCAATTAAGATAATAAAAATATTCTAAATGCAGTGTGTGCTTACTCTGCACTTTACTATGTGTTCTGTAGCTTCTCCAAATGTCCCTGAAATATACTCACATCATGCTGTTTGTTCAACCAATAAATGTTTTATATCTTGTAGAAAATGCTGCTGTGGAAAAGAGGACTTTCTGCTGGCCTTGGAGGCGTTGGACCAGGATTGGCCATCGCTATTTCCGATACATTCGTCACCGTCTGACCTGGCATCAGGCTGAGGTATGAGATCAATCTCATGGTCTACAAGAGACTTTCCAGAAATTTATTCTGTGTGTGTAGTGCCTTTCCTTGGTTAATTAGCATTTTCATCTATTCCTGATTTATTTTGACCACACGATAACTTCACTTTTGTTTTTATCTCAACTTAAGCATCAGTGCCGCCGCCTGGGTGGACACCTGGCATCTGTGCATTCAGGCTGGGAGTATCAGCAAATCAGAAATCTGATCAGAAGACTGAGCGGGCATCACCCTCAAGCTTGGATTGGAGGAAATGACAGACGATGTGTAAGTCTTTTAAATGTTTACAAAGAAGTGTGATTTTTAGGATTAAGCTTGAAGGGTTCTTACTGAAGAGCTTTGATGATGTCAAACACTTCACCTCAATCAAGCTTTGGTCAAATCAGTTTGAAAGAAGGAAAAGAAATGTCCCCCTAATGGGACTAGAAAGATTTGTGGTTCTGATCTGTATGGACAAGAAATGACTGAATAAAATCTTTGTTATACAAACTCTTTCATTCCAACAACAGCCTTTGCTGAACATGTGTCAGGTGTATTGTTGTAAGGTATGCTGTGCAACTTGAAAACTTGATAAAGAATAAGCGAATAACTCGATTCCATTGATGAGGCAACACTCCATTTTGATACAGTTATTTTGTTAAAACCTCGAGTGAGTATCTACTGTTCTTAAGTCAGCTGTTTTTGATTACTGGTTCATTTCAACTACTTTGTTAATGATTTGATTCATTCACTTATGAAGTTAACGGTTTGATTTATTTGATTATAAAGTAAACATTTTGAGTGTATGAAAATGTAAATGATTTGATTCCATTACCATATCATGATTATTAAGTGAATAAATTGGTTTGATATCATTATGCATCATGATGCAATGCAGTGAGTAGTGTCCTTTGTTTTACATATTTCTGCAACACAGAACTATTTAGTTTAAAAAACTACAGGCATTGACAATAATATTAACTTCTTTACCTTTTTAAGAGAAGGCTTTTGACATCAACTAGAACAAAATGTATTTCACTTGTGAACAAATATAAATACGTTTATTTACAGGTTTTATCCGTATTTTATGCCTTAGAAAAAAATTGATGCTGCCGTTAACAGCAGCCTTTGCAACAGTGCATGTTAATCTGCATCTGCATCAGGATGCATTCATAACAATATTATTTTGACACCTTTAGATGGTAAGTATCATATACCTGTATAATTTCTTAATCTACATACACAATTTAAATCATATGAGTAACTCAAAGTACAATTGCAGGAAAAAACTAATTATTACCATTACTATGATTAATAGTGATTACCATTATAAATGATTGAAAGTTTTTATCATCATATTTATGGAGCAATTAATGTCTTAATTTATGAGTTTTCTTTTTATGTGGTGGTTGTTTCTGTGTGAATTAGTTCTAATGGGGTATCTTTCGTCCTCCAGGAGGGCCATTGGAAGTGGAGTGATGGTTCCTGCTTCAACTACAGAGGCTGGTGCCCCGGAGAGCCAAACAATGGCGGAAATCAGGACTGTCTGCAGATTAATTACAGCTGTGAGTCTCATTATTTCCCTGTAACATACAGCCCTAAACCAGGGCTGACCCCAAATACTGCTGCCACTCTGCGTACTGGAGCCCTTCCAGTTTCAAGGGATTTTGGCTCAGTTTTGGGGATTGGGGGGGGACTAAACTTTTTATTGTCATGATTGAGTTTTCTCTTTGTTTCAAAAACAAGTCATGTCCTTGAAAATCTTGATGTGTGCTCCAAGCCAGCTTCCTCATGTCCTGTGTTTCTGATGTTCACAGCTCGCAAGTGCTGGGATGATCTGCAGTGCCATCATAAGCTTCCCTCCGTCTGTGTGAGGAACAGGAGGTGGTAGCTCCCGCTTTGACAAAACGGCATGAAGAACCCAGATGATGTGCAGTCTTGTTTTGAAGCCTGAGTGCAGTAGATCTCTTCATTCTCTCTTTATTTCTGTTCTATCGCTGTAACGCAACATAATGAATGATACGACAAGTGACCAAACAGGAGCTGGATTGTCTCTGAGGGCCTGTGCCTAAAAAACCATCAGAGCTGAAGGTGTGATGGAAAGGATGCTGTTGGCAAAAAACCTCCTTTTTTACTGAACTGCTTTTTATCTTTGCAAAATAAAAACGCTTCAGCATCAAGAGTTCCGGTCTGTGTGATTTCGCTGTTTTTGTGAGATGCCACAAAATGGAAATCTCAAGAATGGGATGCATGCTCACATGTGTTTCTCAACCAAAACAGATAGGAAAATGAAAAATAGAGCCATATTTACCTTTATCCTGCTGGTATACATGTCCACAGAGACACAATATGTCACAGAGAAGATACAAGCTGTCCAGTCATCCATCTTGTCATCCAACATGAATTATAATACCAACAATAATAAACTAACTCTGAAAGCATTTGAAAATTATGTAGCTTTACAAAGTGTGTTGACAAACAGAAAGGAAAATATAAAATCAAACCACAAGGATTTAAGGATTTAAAAAGCACAATTTCTATCAAAGAACCCTTACAAAACCTGAGGTTTAGCTCTGGTCTGAGTCTTGCTGTTTGTAGAGAAAGATGGTTTGAAAGAGCTTATTGTGTATCTGACTCTGAGCCCTGCATTTGGAGTTTGGGGTCCTTGGTGAGTAGTCACTTTTGATTCAATGTTTTATGCAATCAGCAAACAAATAGTGTGCAGATAAAAAGTGACCTGCTGCATGTCTTGCTGCAGCTGAACACACACACAGACATACGCAAATGCACATCATCACATACACTCCATCAGTGTGGAATACATGATTGTGCAGTGCCATGGCTGTACATTCAAAAATGTGGTTACAATAGGAGTCAATGGGGAGTAAAAATTAAAGTCTTATCCTTTGTGACAAATAATGCATCAAAGTAAATGTTTTTACTCATCTTTAATACATCCAAGAGTTTTATAGCACGGGAAAAACTCAATCCTATGATCATTTTTTAATATTGAAAATAGGTCATTTTTGCCTCAAAATCAGTGACATCTCAAATCAAATTTGCATTGAAAGGCTTAAAATCCATATTTTTTCAAATTTTCATTACGTTTGGTCAGGGCTGAGCTTGATGAACAAAACTGAGAAAAAAATGAAGACAGATATTGTTCTCATATTTTTGTACAGCAGCTAAGTTTAGTGGCCGTTAACACCTAAAACATGAGCTAACAAATGAATATCTGATATCACAAAAAAAATTACAATGCATCAAAACCAACGTATTCACAAATCTTTGAAATGAAGCTTATGTGAAAGTTCAGTCAGGAAGACCTGTATGCTCATTCAGTCTCCTCTGTCATGCTTCAATCTGCCTACCTGCTCAGGTGATCCAAATCTCAGCTGATGAGGGGCATGCTCTCACTCAATCACTGATACAAGCAGATCCTGCTACATACAACTGCTTGGCCAATCATTCTGGAGCAGCCTTATTTTAAACCATGTCTTTGCTCCTTCACAGTCAGTGCAGTGGTGTCCTGAGATGATCTCGGCAATCTTGCAGCAACTTTAACAGGCTTCACTCCATAAAGTGTACTGTCTCAAAGATAACTTACTGCAGCTCTTTTATTCCCGCTTCGAACTCTCCTAATTCTCTGCTCACCGTCGTCAGTTCAATTCCGATGCCACTGAAGTGTCCAGCAATCATCAGAGAGTTTTTTGTTTCTGATCAGAGCTCCAAATGCGAGCAGCTGCTGTCCTCCACCTCACCGTGGTCATTCACGCCAAACACGGAAACCTCTCTCCACCTCACCTCGGAGGACTCATTCGAGGATCACCGTGGCTCTCCCTCAGGCGTGATCCGCTCAGAGAGCACTCCTGCCGCCTCACTAAGGGGCCGTTTACATGACGCCGAAAACGGTCAATTCCGCAAACATTTCGTTGCGTTTTGGCCTTCAGTTTAGATGAGACCACGTTGCGTTTCCACCTAAAATACAAACTTTTGAAAACGTTCCTCAGAGTGGAAAGATTTGAATCCGCTCCTCCATCCAGCCTCGTGTAAACACAGAGCAGAGCGTTTAAGGGGGAAACGCTGACGTCACCACATGCGCAGTACTCTTTCACATGGAGGCTGCGTGCGCAAACCAGGAACAACAGCAGCTTCGGCCGTCCGCCGAGTAACGTGTGAGCGTCTTACCGTGCTCAGTTTGTTATCCAGAAAAAACTATCCAGAAAGATTTGTTGTCCAAATAGAAACTCCTGCTTCTCTGTGCGTCTGTTCGCCATTGTTGTTTGTGAAAGGTTCTCTTCTTCGTTCGTGTGTTGTAGCAGTGCTGCCTCTCTGCAGACCTACACCGCCATCTACTGAACCGGCATGCACACTACAGCAGATTTACAGGGGATTAACTCGTCTCCGAGCGTTGTTATCTAAACACAGAAGAATTCGAAAACGCAAAGGAAGAATCTTTGCGGCTTCAAGTCAGGAGTTTCCATGTAAACAGCCCCTAAGGCTGACCTGCTGCCTCCACTCCGCCTAAAGTCAGTATCCACACAAAGCTCGAGAAACGTCTCCGAGTATGGGGCGCCGAATGTAAAATTTCATTCACTGTTTAATGGGCAACATTTTGTGAAGATTTAGTGCACTTTTCTCACATTTAGCTTGTTTTTCTTTCATTTGAGACAGAAATTCATGCAAAACAGATCGTTCTTAATACTTCTTAATACTACTATTAAAAATGTGTACACATGGAAGATAAATCCAAATCTATATGTTAAATCTAAATCTAAATACTAAATCTAAATCTAAATGTTAAATATAAATATAAATCTTAAATCTATATCTAAATCTTAAATCTATATCTAAATCTTAAATCTATATCTAAATATTAAATCTAAATCTAAATCTTAAATCTATATCTAAATCTTAAATCTAAATCTAAATCTTAAATCTATATCTAAATCTTAAATCTAGATCTAAATCTTAAATATAAATATAAATCTTAAATCTATATCTAAATCTTAAATATATATCTACATCTTAAATCTAAATCTAAATATTAAATCTAAATCTTAAATCTATATCTAAATGTTTAATCTATATCTAAATCTTAAATATATATCTAAATATTAAATCTAAATCTAAATCTTAAATCTATATCTAAATGTTTAATCTATATCTAAATCTTAAATCTAAATCTTAATTTTAAATCGCTCGCCAAGTGTAAAGCTAAATCTCTTGAAATTATGCAAAGTAGGCAGGTCAGCGCCTGTCTTCCACACCCACTTTATTTGCCTGAGATCACGCAGCCCCGCCCACACCACCAACAGCGTCTAAGCTTTCTTACACCATACCAGAGGGTCCGAAAGAGAGAGTGGCGTCATTGAGGGTTCAGAACGCGAGAGGGTAACGTGGTTCATGTAGCAGCCGAATAGTTCCAAACAAGGCTCGGCGGGCCATTTAAATGAACTGTAAAGCTGGAAATTACTTACCAATATTTACCGTTTTTTTACACTCACAGGTAGATAAAAGTATCTTTCAATGTGGCACATATTCTTTACCTACGTGTAGGAACATTATTATTTAGACAAAACTTTTAAAATTGCCAATATCTCCTCATAAAAGAACAGTAAATTAGCTGGCATTACTGTCATCGTGTATTAGCACTGTAACGTCAGTACATTTCGTCATTTATAACATCAGTGATGGTGATTATTAAAATTACTGACTTGTTTTAACATTTCAGATGAAGAAAGAAGCTTGTGAGATCATTCTGAGCAGTAAAACATGTTCACATGTTTCAAGAACAATGTCTATGTTGTAACTAAGCTTTAGTAACTTCATAGTATATGTATGTGTGTACATATACACACACACATTATATATACATATTATATATATATATATATATATATAGATATATAGATATATAGATGTATATATAGATAGATATAGATATATAGATGTATATATAGATAGATATAGATATAGATAGATATAGATAGATAAAGACATATATATATATATATATATATATATATATATATATATATATGTAGGACAAGAGGAAAATCAACCCACAGCATCATAATTATTTATACTTGAGTAATTATCTAGAATTTTCAATTTAAACCAAACAAAAAAAATGGCATTTTGTCTTTTAATTCAATCCTGTTGTTTCCAGATTAACCATACAGGCCAAATGCAAAAGAGTATTCACCAAGAATGTAACAAGAAGCAGACCAGTGTTCAATAACTGTGTAGGCACCCAGTAGGTGACAGTGGGTGTTTTACATGACACTCTGATTTTAAAAAGAAAACGAGAAAAATGAAAATCAGGAATTATTAATAACAACTTACAAAGTAATTATAAAGTTAAATGTCAAACTAAATTTAAATATGCAAGACTATCTTCAGTGCTGATGTGAAGCCTTTTGTTGCATCCAGTCTTCTAAGAGAGAAGTAAAGGCTGACTGTCTTCTTTGGAACGCAAGGTCAAAAGAAGTCTAGTCAATAAATTATCAACACAAATCAAGATTTAACTGTTTAATAATAATGATAAACTTAATTTGTACAACACTTTTAAAAACAGAAGTTTACAATGTGCTTTGACAACAGGCAGGAACACAAGACAGCAAAGCACAAGAGATTAGCACAGGAAACAACCAACCAAAATAGGTAAAGTTTAGTGGTAATATGGAAAAAGCACCAAGGAAAAAACTTAATTGAACGATGAATACACACATTTGTTACATACTGTAAAGTCACAATGCGGAGTGGATGTTGTCACCAGGGTCTCGGACAGGCAGAGTGGATGTGGGTGGCTGTAGAGAAGCCAAACTCTTCATGATCTCCCACAACTGAAACCATGAAATCACTTTATTTTACAAGCTGTAGCGTCTGTTTCAATAACCATGGACTGTCCAGGGGCAGGGCCTCATCAGTGAAATATGTCCCATGTAACAAAATATCTGCCCTTTAAGGTCTCACTATCTGCTCTATAGAGACAAGATAACACAAATTCTGCTGGCAAAACTGCAATCTATCAGCTCTGACAGAGGTTGATGATGGTGTTTCTATCCAACTCAACACATTAGTAGTCTATAACTGGATCAAATATGCTTGTTTTGGTGGATTTTAAATTGTCCTTGTTGCAAAATAGACTGCAACATATCTTGATGCATCATGATATCAAATCTAACTGAATAGCTAACAAGATATTTTTGATACAATTGTGAGACCAGTAAAGATTCACAGCCTTGTATCTTACTGTGTGTCCAATAGTAGAGAAAAACATGTATGTTCATTCTCTGTAATGTAAAAAAATAGCATGGACACCTTCTCTGCTTAAAGACCTGTTTATTTAACAAGTTGTTGCTGTTTTCTAGAATACTCAATTATCTACTGTATGATCCCGTTTAAGTTCTCAAGTTCTGCTGACCTGAAAAATAAATATTGTGTTAATACCAGTCCATTCTTCTTTCTTCATGTTGTTCGTTCTTGTACTACAAGTCCGTTTGAGAAGCAGGCCAAAGGGGAACACGCTCAGCTTCCTCTTCCTCTCCACAGGAGATGGCTGGCCACACCATTATTATACTTGTCTTCATACTTAACTTTTTGTATTTTAAATACTGTGTAAGTCCTCTTGGGCAATAGCTTCCATGTGAAGGGCAGGCTGAAGCCTCTCGCTGCCAGGTGAACACAGAAGCTGCAAAAGACAACACATTTAAGGTAAAGTCAGACTGCTACTTCGTCTTAAGACAATTAACAGCTTAACAAGGTATCACTTACGATATATAACCTTATACTTAGCATTTAAATAAACTTGAATAGCAACAAATTATAACTATTATTATCAAAATGGCTTGCTTACATTTAAAATGTACAAATTTAGCCAAAACAAACTTCAAAAACCAATCATTAATATCAGTTATTTTCAACATCATCCACTTACCTCTTCTGAGGCATAGTGTGGGGTTATGAGTAAATATTAATCTATTTACATAACTGTAATGTACACAAGATTAAGTTGGGGACAGTTACTTATAATACAGGCATGGAAGACTGAATATAAGAAGTAGCTGCAGGGCGAACCCGAGTTTTGCGTTGATGTATCTTAATATAACAGGTGGAAAATCTCGTTTATTACACACAATAATGACCAGTCATTAATAAAAGTTATCTATGACATGTCAGAAGTCATACTTGGTGATGAAAATTGCTGAATAACCATGAACACTCATTAAAATAAGAAGCTTACACTTCGTTTCAGACAAAAAAATCATGGTTTTATAAGATTATTAGCCCCCATTGTTGGAATGACAGTACATTAGCTGGTATCATCCTTACTTAAATAACACTTTTAGTTGGCTACAAAAATTCCAGCAATATCCCACTATCTAAGTTAGTGGGGGGTAATAGCTCAGCGTTAGCATTAGCCACGAAGCTTTGCTAACGTAGCATTAAAAGTAATATTTTGCTTGAAATTGACACGCAAACACACTTTAAACTACATTGTTAAGTTGATTCCAGTGTGCTTGTAAAGTAGTCATTAGTTACACGCCAACTGGAGCCTCCTACCTGAAAGATGACCTTTGAAAAACACAAGAAACATACCTTCCCCATAAGAGTCCTCGGTTGCTTTGTTTGGAACTACTGAGAGTCCCCATGAGCCACCATTGCTGTCAAATAATTGGTCCATTGGTGTCTACAGAGTTGACGCCCTCTCTCTTTCCAACGCTCTGGACTAAAGTGGGTGTGGAAGACAGGCGCTGACCTGCCTACTTTGCATAATTTCAAGAGATTTAGCTTTACACTTGGCGAGCGATTTAAGATTTAGATATAGATTTAAGATTTATATTTATATTTAAGATTTAGATATAGATTTAAGATTTAGATTTAGATTTAATATTTAGATATAGATTTATGATTTAGATATAGATTTAAGATTTAGATATAGATTTAATATTTAGATATATATTTAAGATTTAGATATAGATTTAAGATTTAGATATAGATTTAAGATTTATATTTATATTTAAGATTTAGATATAGATTTAAGATTTAGATTTAGATTTAATATTTAGATATAGATTTATGATTTAGATATAGATTTATGATTTAGATATAGATTTATGATTTAGATATAGATTTAAGATTTAGATATAGATTTAAGATTTAGATATAGATTTAAGATTTATATTTATATTTAACATTTAGATTTAGATTTAGTATTTAGATTTAGATTTAACATATAGATTTGGATTTATCTTCCATGTGTACACATTTTTAATAGTAGTATTAAGAAGTATTAAGAACGATCTGTTTTGCATGAATTTCTGTCTCAAATGAAAGAAAAACAAGCTAAATGTGAGAAAAGTGCACCAAATCTTCACAAAATGTTGCCCATTAAACAGTGAATGAAATTTTACATTCGGCGCCCCATATCCGAGCGGCTAAAAGGTGTTTCCATCGTTCAGTTCGTGACAGGACTGGGCGCAGCATGTCTCGATTTGTAAATGGTCCAGAGGTGTGTTTTACGATAAAAATGAACTAGTACACTTAAGCAGAATTCACTAGCCTGACGAGGCTTATATTTACTGGAGTTTTCTAGTGGGATAAATTAAAGGGAGTCACTCTTAGGCATTGCTTTTGCTCATAATGTGTCATAAAGCCCTGCTTCATTAATAGAAGTTCTACTGTATCTTAATGTGCCCTAATGCAGCCCATCAAATACTTCAAAAAGAATGGGCTATTAAATCTGTGCAGTCATCAACATTCACTAAGTCTGCAACTGGCAATGGCCGGCTTCAACACTCTACCGAACCGTTCCATCATCAGTATTTGGATAAATGGCTTTGTCATCGGCTCAAATGTGATGTTGTTCAAAAGCCAAGCAGTAATAACCTTGTTTATAATAATTATAATAATAAACTTTATTTGTATAGCACCTTTAAAAACATTGGTTTACAAAGTGCTTTGACAGCAGTCAACATAAGATAACAAAGCACACGAGTTTAAACACAAGGAAAAATGAACAACCGAAAAAGGTTCAATAAAATCAAAGAACAGTTGGGACATACACAAATAGCAAAATTAAGCTGAGAAAGTTCCACAACACATGTCATAAATTAGTTAACCCCAAAAGAACACGGACACAGAGGAGGCCCCGACCCCATGGGGCCGGAGACACAACACACCAGGATACAGCAACACACAAGAGGCTGAAAACTCAGGCGTAAACTGTACCCTGATGGTGCAAACTAACATCATAGGTGCCATGTCCAGTGGCTCCAGCCACATGATTCAAAAGCCCCCCTCCATGTGTCATAGGAACCCAGACAATACAGGAACACTGCTACTAAAATGAGACCATGAGGACCAAATAAAAACCAAAGCAATATAAAAAGACAATATAAAAAATAGAAGAGATGAAAAAAAGAATAATAACACAGTGACCTTAAAAGATTTCTATAAAGGGATTAAAAGTATGATGCAAGATAAAACAATCTGAGTTAAAAGTAAATAAAGACACCAGTCTGTTAAAAGAACAAATAAGAAGTCAATAATCATAAAATCATATCAGCTTAAATGACATGTGCTTCACTTCAGCAAATAGGTCGCTGGTCATCCTCTGCTTATACCTCCTATTCATCCAGACTCCACCTTCATTCTGGAGGCCCAAAGATCTCTAAAAACCTTGATTTAGTAAGTAATGCATTTCTCTGGTGGTGGTGTGTTTAGCATTTCAGCTTAAGCTCATGTGGTCATGCTCTCACTCTTTGTTTTAGCTCTTCCTCTCTCTTTTGTTCATCTCCATGCATGTTGTATGTTCTTTCGTTAACTCTCCCTCATTGTCATTTTCATTTATTCTTCCACTTCCTCAGGTATCCCCCTTTTTTTGTCTCCTTTGTTTTTCTTTCTTGTTATTCCTATGCAGCATGCTTATCCCCATCACCCCGTTGGCAACTCGGGGAGATTTCCTTTCAATTTTATGTCCTATCCTTGCATTTATTCTGCCTGTCCATGCATCATGTCAAACTGGCTTCAGCCACTCGCTATCAGCTGCACTTGCACCATCTGGCAGATTAGCATCTGGCTGATTTCACAGCAACCCAGGCTGAATTTTGTCCTGTACTTTTCATACCTTTTTATTCTTCTATCTTTTTCTGGCTAATTTTCATCATGTTCGACTCCCGCTATCAGCCGCTCACAGCAACCCAGGCTGAATGTCTAACCTGTATTTTCATACCTTTTTCTCTTCTATTTTTTCTGACTAATTTTCATCATGCTAGTTCCCCGCTTTCAGCCGCTGTTTCACAGCATCTGGCGATTGCCTGCTCCATCAGCCGCTACTTCACAGCAACCCAGGCTGAATTTCTATCCTGTATTTTCATACCTTTTTCTCTTCTATCTTTTCTGGCTAGTTTTCATCATGTTCGACCCTATCAGCCACACTTGCAGCATCTGGCTTATTAGCCCTGCTCCATCAGCTGCTGTTTCACAGCAACCCAGGCTGAATTTCTATCTTTGCTTTTCATACTTTGTCTATCCTTTTCTGGCTAATATTTACATTCTTGTTCGCCCTCACTATCAGCCATAACTTGCAACATTTGGCTGATTTTCCCTGCTCCATCAGCCGCTGTTCCCACAGCAACCCAGGCTGAATTTTTGTTTTTCTTTCCTGCTCACTTGGTGTTCTCTGCTATTTCAATCACAATATCACGTCGTACCCCCATGTCTCTCAGCCTTCAAATTTGACATCCCTGGCTGATTACTTTATGCAACTTCTTCTCTTGCTTTTGCTTTATCCTCTACATTCATATCAATATCATGTTTTCTCATTATATGCACTTTATTCACAGTTCATTTTCCTTTATAAAATCACTTCGTACTTCACCTTTTATCGCATTATTTCTCTTCCCACAGGCTCTATCCATATTTGCATCTTATCCATATAATGAACTTGCATATTTTTATGTCTATTAACTCCTGTCTCTGCTCTCACCAATTTTAGTGCTGATTATCAGGTACGGTATACCTTGACTTTGGGGGAAGTTTTATACCCGGGAGCATCAAACATTCCTTCTGCTTCCTAAGATGATCCACTTCCTGCGGGGTCTAAGCGCAAAAGACTTTTATACTCTTCAGTTCTAAATTATCTGTTTCATTAAATTTGTCACATTGCACGTTTGTCTTTTTCTGTATTTATTAGTCTTTCCTATTGAAATGAAGTTAGCGAAAGTTCAGTCAGGAAGACTATCTCCCTGCGCATGCCTCTGTCAGTCTCTCTTGCATCCCTCTAGCTCCGCCTCTTTTCTTCTTCTCCCAATCACAGTCAGCCTCTTTCCCTCTCAGCCAATCCATTGGCTGTCAAATTTAAAATGTTATCCCTCTCTGCAATCATTCAGCTGTCATTCAGCAATTTTGTATAACCGATCATACAGATTGCATGATGTCTGCCTAAATGCAGTCTTTGCTTCTCCCCTGATTATTTAGCTCCACAAACAGGTATTGGTATACCTTAATTTGGTGGGAAGTCTTCTATTACGGGAGCACCTAATCCATCTTCCTGCTTCCTAAAATCTACTTCCTGCGGGGTATAAGTACCAAAGTCTATTTCTGCACTCATTAATCTGATTTCGTTGCACACCTGTCCTTTTCTTTATAGGCTATTCGATTGAAATTAAGCTTGCAAATAGTCAGGAAGACTCTTCCTGTGCATGCCCTCTAGTCTCAACTTTTTCCCATTATCTTCATGCTCCTCTCATCTCCTCCCAAACTAATCACATCTTCACCCTGCAGACTTCAGGGGTCAGTTAATGGACTGGGAGCTGGCGGGGCACGCTGTCCAGCGATTCCCAGTCAGAGAGCAAGTTTAAGACTGCAGGGCAGTAACTGGCCAGGTCTTACGACAGGTCAGTCAACTTAAACTTCATTACGACAGGTCAGTCAACTTAAACTTCATGGCACAGCAAGTTCTTCATGTGGACTTCACGGCAGGTTATCAGACCCAGCTGGTGAGTCACACGATGAAGGGTCAGTCAGGGAGAGGGCTACTCATCAGTTTATGATAATTATTGAAACTTCTTGTGCACTCATCTAATCGCTAATATGCTGGCAAAATGGTTTATCATTAACATCTTCATGCTTATGTGAACAACTGCACTGCCAAGACTTTGACTACTTCAAGCTTTCTGTGCAGTCTCTCAATGCATTCATTTAACAAAGTGTGATCTTTCTCAAGCATTCAGCTAAACTCAAGTTGTTAAATGCTGCTCGTGCTGCATTCAGCGCAAGGCTGGTCTTATCATCCGACCAATGTTTGAAAATCTGTGATCTATATGGGATCTGGGGTAATTGTCAGCTTCAGGGCTAAATAGATTTTATTATAGTCATCTCAGCTCAGGAGCTTGTTCCAGTTGGGTCCTTTCTGAATTCTTTACAAGACAATCTAATTATCAGGTCTTCAACTGACCTCCTATTCCTTCCGTATAAAATCTGGTTATATGCAATCTGTTTAGTTTGTCAATGTCTGACAGATAACTGGTGATCATGTTATGCAACATTCATCATTCTTGGAATAAATATACAAATAAATAAAATTATAATTCCAAATAAATGGGGTATAGCAAGCTAGAAACGTTACCATTAAATAAATCTTGGCTTCTATATCGTATCATTTGTCTAGGGTCAGCATTCTGCATGCCACTTGTCATGTCAAGCAGACTCAATAGTTTCTTGTTGGACAACAAGTCAGGGTATCAAGACCAGATCTGGGGTTTCATGGCTGAGGGTCAGTCATACAGGTTCATGTGTCAGGTCAGTTCTAGAACTCAGTCTCTTACCTGCATGGACTGAACAGGGCTCACATGAAGGATGTCTCTTTATTATGCCATGCCAAGTTCTTCAGACAAGATGCGTTGGGTTAAAAGAAATCATCTCTGCATCACTATAGAATAAATATTAACATTGTGTCTAATCCAGTTATATTCATAGAATCCTCTCGTGCCAAGGTAAGGCTATCATCTCTTAGAAGTCTGCATCATCTGCTAAGGTAAGGCTTCATCTTGTCCCTTTGTCTATTGTCTCATTATTTTGGGGGGGTATCCTATCTCTAATTCACCCTCAGTACCTCTGAAGTACACCAAGACAGCATGATGGAGTCTAAGCACCAAAAGAGATTCTAACCAGAGACTCTGCACATTTTCATTCTTATCTAACTGTACTTGTCATCCAATTTGGTCTCTCCTGATTGAAATATAATAAAGTATGTTAGAATGTAAAAAAGCCTCTGACCCTTTTTATGTTGAAAACAGGTCACCAAATCAGTGACATCAGGTATGAAATTTGCATTTAAAGGGTTAAAATCTATAATTCAGACTTCCTATTATCCTTGGGGTCAATTTAACTCCATTGACTTTTTTTTTCATTCAATAATAGATGGTTTTTGCTTCATAATGAAAACTTTTTTTTTTTTTTTTGCATAACCTGGCATTGGGAAAATTACTATTCCCATGAGAGCTTTGATACTTCCCATGATGTGGGCCAGTGGGAAACAACCCGCCTTTTGAACTACTGCCAAAATGAGGAAGTCTATGTATAGAATAGAATAGAATAGAATAGAATATTCTTTATTGATCCCCCTTGGGGGAATTTTTTTTGTCACAGCGGCTCACAAGAAAAGTGCAATAATGCAATAACAATAAAAATAGAATAGAGATAATAGAATATAAAATTAGAAATTTTAAAAAAATATAAAGATATATAGAAAAGTAGAAAAATATTACTATTTACATATTTATATAGGAGCAAGATATATACAGAGATTAATACTTGAGAATAACAGCACTTGACAATGAGAAATTTACAGTGAGTACTGGAATGATGTACAATAAAAAAGGCATGTATTTATTGATGATGCTTGATGCTTGATGTCATGCTTGATGTCATTATGGAGAGAGTTCAGATGTTTGTGTTGTGAAGTCTTATTGCAGTTGGGAAAAATGACCTGCGGTAGCGTTCAGTCTTGCAGGGTGGGAGTCTGAGCCTGCTGCTGAAGGAGCTGCTCAACTCTCCCACAGTCTCATGCAGTGGGTGAGAGGGGTTGTCCATAATGGATGCGAGCTTTGCCAGTATCCTCCTCTCGCTCACCTCCTCCAGGGAGTCTAAGGAGGAGTCCAGGACAGAACTGGCTCTCCTGACCAGTCTGTTCAGTCTCTTCCTGTCCCTCTCCATGCTCCCTGCTCCCCAGCAGACCACTGCATAGAAAAGTGCAGAAGTCACCACAGAGTCATAAAAGGTCCTGAGCAGAGTCCTGCACACTCCAAAGGACCTCAGTCTCCTCAGGAGATGAGACGACTTTGACCCTTCTTGTACAAGACATCCGTGTTATGAGACCAGTCCAGTTTATTATTGAGGTGTACACCCAGGAATCTGTAGGACTCCACCATCTCAATGTCCAGACCCTGGATGTTCACAGGTGCAGTGTGGGGTGTCCTCCTCCTGCGGAAATCCACAACCATCTCTTTTGTTTTACTGGTGTTGAGCTGGAGGTGATTTCTGTCACACCAGTCGACAAAGTCAGACATCCAAGCTGATCACATCCAAGTGTTTCCAACTATCGAGTCCCCATTTGAGCTCTTCATAGCACCTTGAGCTGAAAATATTGTACTTGGAATGACAGATTTAGAGAGGAGGAGTGTGTATGTAGACAGTTGGAAAGAAGTGGATGTAGCTGACTTTGAAGCCTGCTTTGGCTTGCTCATGTGCAGGAGTTAACAAATCAAAGCAAGCCTTTGGAACACTGAAACTGGTAGGGCAATATTTCGAGACACCATATCTTTGAAGACACTCCAGTTTTTGAAATTACAGTAAAGGAGGGATGAGCAAGACTTTACAGTGACAAACCACACAAAGGGATTGAAATAAGTAAGTAAATGTGCTCATGAGAGAAGAAAGAAGGTGTGGGGGTCACAAATGTCAATCAAAATGGTTCATTCTTGAGAATCATGAATGTGCACTTTAACTTAGAAAATATTTGGATGAAAATATTCAGGATACACTTATTCTATACTAAAAGTTTGACCAGAGGGTTGTACTACAGAACAGGTCAAATCATCACCAAACCAATCAGGCTCATACTCTTGGGTTCAAATTTGAAAAGATTTGTATGAAAACTTTTCAACATACACTCATTCTATTTTTTTAAAGTTTGCCCTAATTGTGGCGGTAGAGGACAGGTATCATTGTTAAGGGGTTATTTTGTTTTCAACAAATAACAAAGTGCCTAATACATAAAAAACTTGGTAAACAGTTGAATATAAATAATATTAGGAGGCAAATATCTCTGGGGTCAGATTGACCCAACGACAAAATGTGTTCATAATAAATTAAAATAATAGAAGGGTTCAAAGGAAGAATGTTTTTGGACAGGACCGAGCTTGAGTAAGAGATCTGTGCAAAAAAATTGAAGAAATATTTGTCTTTTTTTTCTGGAGAGGCTAAAATTATTGGCTGTTAATGGCCACTTCAGGACCAAAGGGTAGTAAATCTACCGAGAGTTTCTTTTTTTAAGACCTTTTCAAATTTTTGAAAGCATATTTTCAAAATTTAGATAGAAATCATGTCCTTAACCAAAATATAAATTCCCTCTCTCTAATTGAGTTAGAGTTATGGTTAAAATAATCGTCCGTTTCCCCCTCGTGGGTGCAAACAGCCACATAGAGAAACAAAGGCTAAGATGACTAAGTTGTGCACAGACCTATTTAAATCACATTTAAGAACTCACATTTACCGACTTGCCTAAATAATAGTGTTTTCTTAATCATTATTCTTTTTTTCTGTTTCCCTGTTTCTGATAAGCCAATTTTTCATCTTTATTGCTCTTATCATTAAGTTTTTAATACTTCAAGCTCCTTTCTGATGTTTGATTTGAAAATTTTCTGGTCACGTGTGGATGTTATTCACATTTAATTCCTTCACCTGTAATTAACTGATGCATTACTTTGCTGTCATGAGAAAAACATATTAACTAATGTTGTATTTCCATTTATTCTGAAGTTACACCTAATTTTTAGATTTTCTTTCTTTGTTTTCTTCTGCTTCCCCTCTTACTTTGGCCCCAGGGTCTAAGTTCAATTGCTGCCTGGGTTCTTGGAACCTGGGTTGTTGTGCTTGTTTTTTGGGTTTTACGTTTCCTCTGGTTCAAATATAGTTTTCTTCCTTCCATGAGGACCACTGGTTTAAGTGAAACCAGACAAGCTGATGCTCTCCCTTGTTAAGTTCTTCATGTTCTTTGGTTTATTTTGCTGTCTGTGTTTGTCTGGAAGGGTTCTTTGATTCAAATTGTGTTTTTTGTTGTTTAGCTCCTTTTGTGCTTCAAACCTTGAGCTTTTCTTCTATATTTACCTGTCAGGTTGTCAAAGCACTTTGTTTACCTTTATTTTAAAAAGTACTTGAATACAGTTAATTTATTATTGTTAGTATTGTTATTATTATCAATTTTCAGAGCCATGGAAAAGATGGGTGACTTGACAGCTTGTATCTTCTCTGTGACACTCTGCCTCTGTGGACATTCATACTAACAGGATAAATGTAAATATGGCTGTATTTTAATTTGCCTGTCAGTTTTGGCTGAGAAACACATATAGCTCACAGAAAAAAAGAGCATGCCTCCCAGAGCTACCACCTCCTGTTCCTCACACAGACAGAGGGAAGCTTATGATGGCACTGCAGATCATCCCAGCACTTGCGAGCTGTGAACATCAGAAACACGGGACATGAGGGACCTGGCTTGGAGCACACATCAAGATTTTCAATGACATGACTTGTTTTTGAAACAAAGAGAAAACTCACTCATGACTATGGGAAGTTTAGTTCTCTGCCACTCCCCCCAAAACTAAGCTAAAATCCTCTGAAACTGGAAGTTCTCCAGTACACAGAGTGGCAGCAGTATTTGGGATCAGTCCTGATATTATTTCCACATTTGTGACCCGGTTCTGTGAGAGCTTGAAGTGGGCATCCCAGGGAAACAACAACCCCAGAGGTCCAGTTCTTCATCATTGCTTTACTGAGGAACTGTAGGCTTTTGTTTTTGGGGGGTGCACTACCCACTAGGGATGTATACCGTGGACCGGTACTTTCATGTACCAGTCCACGCTTGGGTCAGTACCCGAAGACCGTTAAGAATCTGGAAAAACGATACCGTTATCGGTACTTGAACGTCTCTTCAACTCTCACGTAGTTATGACACTACCGCCGCCCGGCTCAAGCATGTCGGTGAGGGCTAAGCGCTTGAAGGTTTGAGTTCACTTTAGCAAAGTTAAGGAAAACTCTCTCTAAGAGAGAAGTAGCGTCCAAGGGGGGAAATACTAGCAACATCACCAAACACTTGGAGCGCGTGCATAGTGTAAAGCTAAAGGAGTGCAGGCTGTTTGATTGCTATAGCAACACGAGTAGAGTTAGCTGCCCGGCTAACACTAAAGACTGCAGCACCGACAGAGACAGAGACCCTATTATCCGCCCCTTCGGTAAAAACCCTGCCGAAAACAACACAGTCACACGAGGTTAAACTCTTGACGAAGCCCCGCTGCACTCGGCCATATAATTTGGATGAAAAGCCAACAGCACGGCTCTCTTCAGATGAATCAGAGCTATTAATGTCTGCTCGTAGTGGAAAGTCTCTTTGTTTAGTGAGGCCAAGAGAGCACCGGATGTGACTGAGGATCAAGCTGCGCTCACAGTGCCCTCTGTTGGGTGAAACGGTCCACTGCTCCAGGCGCCCTGATGTGCTGCTACACTCCATATTTTATATTTGAATATTTATTTACTATTCGGTTACGGATATTTATCCCCATATTCGAACGGTTATTTGACTATCTAGACCCAACAGACTATGCAGTCTGTTGGGTGGCATAAAGGGGTTTTGCCATCTCCTTAGCTTTCATTTTGCCTCTGAGAAGCATTTGTAATACATTACTTCTATTCTGTTGAAGCTTTATTATCACCTTGTGGTAACAAAAAAGGCTGAATCTTATAATATCTTGTAAAGTCTTTATTTTTCACACAAAATTACGTGTTGTGGTATCGATAAGAGTATCGATAAGTATCGATACCGATAAGGAGTATCGATAAGAGTATCGGTATCGATAAAATCATAACGATATACATCCTTACTACCCACACATTTAGTTGTGTTGCTCATATCATGAATTCATGATTTTTCGAAGTCGTACCTGGTTGTAATGGTGACTAATCAGGCTTTCCAATGATATAAAAAAAGGAAGAAAAAAGGCGAGTAACATTGCACCAAAATAATGTTTTCAAACTTCTTTGAGGACAGACTTTTGGCTTTGGCAACAAGGAATTGCTGAATTCTTATTATTCTTATTCTTATTTCTGCAGCACTCCAAACTTCATCTTAAAAGTTACATATGTCATAGGGAAATAATGAGACTCACAGCTGTAATTCATCTGCAGACAGTCCTGATTTCTGGCATTGTTTGGCTCTCCTGGGCACCAGCCTTTGTAGTTGAAGCAGGAACCATCACTCGACTTCCAATGACCCTCCTGGAGGACGAAAGATACCCCATTAGAACAGATTCACAAAGAAAACCACCACATGAAAAGAAAACTCATAAATTAAGACATAAATTGTCACATAACTATGATGACAGGACTTGTGATCATTTTTAACAGTAATCATTAGTAATCATTAGTATTTTCCTGCAATTGTACTTAATGAGTTACTCATATAAGTTAAACTGTGTATGTAGAGTTTAGATATTATTCATAATATATAACACATAACAACTGAAATTGTCAAGAAATATTTTTTTAATTGCATGTAGATTAGTACGCGCTGTTACAGAGGCTGCTGTTGATGGCAGTATCATTTTTGTTCCAAAGGAAAAAATACACATATATATATATATATATATATATATATATATATATACACACGCATGTGTGTGTGTGTGTGTGTGTGTGTGTGTGTGTGTGTGTGTGTGTGGGTGTGTGTGTGTTTGTGTATAAAAAATCTGGAAATAAATTATTTATTTTCATTCACAAGGGAAATACATTTTGCATAAGTTAATGTCAACAGCCAAGATATTAGACATTTATTGGTTTGACTCACACAACATCATGTGTGTGTTTCGGGGACACTTGGAGAAGCTACAAAACACACAGGATATAAATTGAGCCACTCTGGGAATTTTAAATGGCAGTTCTTAATTGTTGAGGATTGGATGAGGTGAAGAGCATCAGCCTGAACATAAGCCACAGTCACAGTCAGCAGAAAAGCCAGGGCCATGCTTTGCTGCAGATGGTGCCACTAACTAATTTAAAGAGTTTCAGGTGAAAAACAGCCAAAGAAAGAGTGCTGGGTGATCACACGCTATATTCAGAACATTTTCAACAACCTGCTTGCCCACTTGCTGTCCACTCTGTTTTGGCAATACACAGACATGAGGCAGATTTGATTAGTTTTTTGGCTGCTTCTCAGTACCAAAGCTGAACTTGAGAAATTATATCAAACCACTTGTGTCTACCTATGGCTGTGGTTGCCACAGCCATGGTGCTTCACACTTCCCGCCACATGGCCTATTGTTGCACCATCAGCGCCAATTTTGCTCCTACATTCTTCATCGTGAAGCATATTGGCAGCATTTTGAGTGATGAAACAAAAGGATACATTCAGGCAGGATCAGGTGACACGTGTATTAGTTGGAGTAATGTTTCACCAATGGGAAACCACCATGGGAACTTTTTATGATCTTCAGAATCCCTATATGATTATTAAAACACTTTAACAATGGCATTAACAGAGGCATGTGATCAGTAGTGATTTGTCACAGTCAGCACATTGATTAAATTGTGCTTAATTTTTGCACTAATTTCTGATTTTCACGGCCCCTAAATGAACCTGTTACTCTCATGTCTCTATTTTATACTGCCTGTGGTTACACTTTGGTCCTATTAGAAAACAGAAAAGAAAACCAGGCCCCACAGTTAAGAACCATTGGATTATTTTAACACATCTAAATGTCACAAAATGCAAAAACACAGCAGACAAAAGAGAAAGCACCAATGTCAACAGCATATTATTGGATAGACAGGAAAAAAATGAGAAACTGTATTAAGAAGAGAGCTCAGTCAGAGCACAACTGACCTGCTTTTGCTTCCTCAAGTTCTGATCCAGGTTCAGGTTGTGGCTCTGGCTCTGCAGCATCTGAAACATTTGACCATGCAGTTATGAACCTGAATCATCACTGAAGTCACATAAACATGACTCTGACACCAGTTACCTAACTGCCTGTTTTTTTTACAGTGATTTATGTAGTAACACTGTAAAAGGTCTGCACAGCTAGTTACTTTAAATGGCAGTATTTTCTGGACATTGGATGATTTTATCATTTAATATCATTTGAAAAAACAGTTTTAATTGAACAAATGTTTGTGTGACTGTCATTCATTGAATGAAAAATGATGAGTAGAATTTTTTCCCACAAAATAACTTAACATGATTCCGAAATATGACAATATGGCAGGTGGTGAAGAAAATATGCTTACTTTAGTTTAAAATGCAGTAACTTTTGTACTGTTCTTTTTAGTAATCTTTTACTTGTAAAGTGTTTCTTTTTTTCTCACCTATAATTTTGTAACCTACCTGTCATATGAATGTTTGACTTTGAGTTTATTTTGTCATCCTTTATAAGCCTGATGCAGCAGATGTTTAAAATTCTGTAAAATAACAATGCTTTCATAATTGCTAGTTTTAATTGCTTTTATATGTGATCAGAAAGTGGGTGAAGAACTCACAATGTGAGGACACAAGACTTATTTAAATAAGATCAATATTTTGTATCACTGTTTCAGTAAGATTACAGTCAGGTGTTTCATTAGCCAGTGATGCTAAACAGGTGCTGAGGATCATTGTGATATGTAGTTTAGTCACAGCTATCAACTCAAGTAGAAACAGCATAACTCTGTGACCAAGGTGAGGCTGCAGATGAGGATGGCTTCATGTCACATGTAACACATTATGACAGGACTGAGCACAGCAATCATGTCCCAGGTAGTTATTCTACATCAGCAAGGTCTCTCTCAGGCCCAGACTGGGCTAAACTGATTGAGTGGACTGCTTGCCTCAGCTGACTGATCAAGTTAACCCTCTGTATCTACATTGGTTAGTCCAACTCAGCTTCTTCATCGGTTTACTATGTTACTCCACAAAAAATATATTTCAATGTCTTGTTACAGACTCAAGCAAATTTGTTTAACATAATTAATTGACTTGCCCATAATGAATGTACTTGACTAACCAATAATCTAATCATCTGCTGTTAGCTTTTAAAAGGTTCTGCCCTCCTCATTTTCTACGAGCTCTGTCGAGATGGATTTGTGAAATATGATGAATGTCCTGAAGTAATTATACTGGAAATGAAAAGAACATCAGTGTTCTGTTTTTGAAAATACAGAAATTATGCTTTGACTAATTTCAACAAAATGCGAAAACCATGGATACACATATTGATCATTACAGTAAATGAAGTTGTGATGTTTATTAAGATACAGTCATTCTACTGTCAGGATGGTTGGTTGCCAGTCACTGACTGTAACAAAAATTGTTTACATGACTGTTTTGCAGTCATGAAACTCACCTGCAGCAAGAGTCAGAGCCATCAAGACACAAATCAGAGCAGAGAGAGCCAGGAGCTTCATGGTGAAGATGATGCTGTCAAAAACACACAAGCAGTCATTATCATGTGGTACCAGACAAGTTGGGACACACATACTACAGATAACGTGAACATCATGAGTTGATCAAGAAGAAGTTTGCATCAGTTACCTTCACGTCTGTCTTCTCAGTGTACCTTCAACCTCCCAGAGTGTGGGTACTCATCAAGTAAAGCAGCGGCTCTTTTATACAACTTTATATCAAACAATCTCCCAAAATAGAAGGAACAAGGCAAAAGATTACCAAATACCTGTTGAGAAAGATGCCAACACAACCTTTTGTGAGACTCATAACCAACAACAAATGATCTGTTTTGATCAGATTAGAATCAAAATTGCCAAACCTCAATGACTCAAAGGTTAATCAGTTTATCACAGGGCAGCAGCTGTGTCAAGACATCTGAACATCTGAATTGATTGTTAAGGTTGACAGTTTAGAAACAAACTAAACTTCTATGAAGTGTGAGATTATAAAAAAATGTCAGTCTTTAGCCCCAGTCACACATCCCCTCATGGCAACTGTGCATGAGTGTACATGATTGGCAAGACTGGTTGCATGATACAGGAAGACATGATTGTCTTTCCCAACACATCCCGTACTTACACCGTCAGCAACACTTCAAGGGCACTCCAACAGCCTGTCAGGGGTTTTTGTTCTGCTTCAGTTCGGTCAATGCAATGACACAACGACGATTCCTGAATTTACACGTCAGCCCCATTCGAGCCCAGTTTTTGTCATGTTAGCTCAGATTGAGTGCTATTGCTTACATTTTCAAGAACATTATTCCGGAAGGATCATATGATACATTCCGAGGGTCTATTAATAGAAGTCATGAACACAGGCATTACCAACACCATTGTGGCACAATGGGATATGTCCTTGTCAATTGTCTTCAGAAAGCTTTCAGGATTTAGCCACGATCATACCAATTGAGCCCCATTCATCACAGACCAGTCCATATCAAGCAGGGTTGCCTCATATAATGAAGCAATGTTTTCATTGAATTTTTCATTATTTTTTTCTTTATATATACATTTTCTTTCATTATTTTGTTTATATTGGCTGCTGATACTGCTCAGTGATTTTTGAAGACTGTATGATGCAAAATGTGCCTGTTTGTTACTTGAAATGGCTGAATAAAGAGTTGAAAAAAAATAGCATACATAGCGGCTAACTTAGCCGCTAACAACTAACAACAGTTACTGACTGTTAGCTGTTAGCTGCTAACTTAGCTGCTAACAGCTAAAGACAGTAAATGACCATTAGTTGTTAGCCGCTAACTTAGCTGCTAACGGCTAACGGCCTTATACTATCGTCTTATGGTGCATTCACGCCGGACGCTACCTGTACTACCTTGGCGATCACTCTCCATTCAGCCACGATGGGGCGGGGCCAACCCTCCCGCGATGCAACAGGCGACAAGACGATCACTTCACTCGTCGCCTGATGTCAAAGTTAAAAAAAGTTGATCTATTCAGGCGATGTCTTGTGTGGCTGTGCAGCATCAGCCAATCAGCGGTGTGTGTATGTGTGACGGTGCCGTTATTCATCCGGACGACAGGGCGGATGACTTCCGTCTAGGCGGAACTAATCTCAGTGAGGACATTCCGCCTAGACGGACCGCGGTAAACTCACAGATAATGCTGCTGCATCATCAGCTGCAGAGTTTTGTGTCTTATAAGTGAATGAAAAGGATACAGCTGGAATAATGTCCGCTTATACATCCTATTATCTGATATATGATGTGATCGCAGTGAAACTCGAGTGGACGTGATGTCACCGAGCGACGGCAGCGGTTACCAAAAGGTATTTATGGACGCGCGACGCTACTCAGTGGCCGATGAGACTTTGGTAGCTAGGTCGCTTGCGGTGTGAACGCAGCATTACACTAAATTGTACCACACAGATGATTCATTTAACACTTATATGTGACATGAACCTCGTCAAAGACAATCCCTACAAGTAAACTTCTGAGGAGGGCAGATTTCGCCAAGTTTTACTAAGTATCTATGAGGACAATAGGCTAATCTGCATGTCCGTTCTCAACTTCCGGTTTTCAACTTCCGGTTGTCGTCACGTCTGCATTCTACAGCTCCCGCCTCTCTTCCCTGATTGGGCCGTAAAAAATTCAGCCGTGTGAATTCATTGGACAACGGAGGCTTACAAGACCAGAGCTTCAGGATTTCAGAATCAAGCAGCTCTGTCTGCTCTGCAAGGCTACCTTAGGAATGCATTAGGCTTCGAACCCATCATACTTAGAGCAGTGATTCTCCACAACAGTTTTGAATAGTTCAAAACAACCAGGACCCTTCTTCAATGCCCTGCATTTGTTCATAACTAAACAACACTGAACCAGATCAGGTCATGCTTTGCAAAAGCATGTTTCATCTGGATAATGTCAAACATGCACAATTGCCATGAGAAACAGGAATGTGTGACTGGGGCATAAGGATAAAATTTTACTAACCTCATACTTTGAAATGGTTGCATGATTGTTCCATCAGGCTTCTGCTTTCCTTGAGGTCCCTTGGAGGTCATGGGCCAACACGTTTTGTTCTTTTTTGCTTTTTGTGGCCCTTCGTGATTTTTGAGTGCAGTTGGGTTACTGGACCTGGATTGTCAGGCTCTCTTCACTTTCCTTGTGTTAATGTTTCAAGAACACTGTTGGCCTGAGAGACAGTAGATGTTATCCTGTTCTGTCTTGTCTTTGGGTTCTAAATGTGTTCAGTTTTTGTTGACATTGTGTTTATTTGTGAGGTTTCCTGACTTATCTTTTCCTGTTTTTTTTATTTGTTCTTTTTGCACTTTGCTGTTTTTATGTTCATGCTTGCTTGTCAGAGCACTTTGTTAACCCCTGTTTTTAAAAGTGCTATACAAATAAATGTCACATATTATAATAATAATCATTATTATTATTATTATTATTATTATTATTATTATTATTATTATTATCATTATTATTATTGTTATTTCATTATTATTATTATTATTATTATTATTATTATTATTATTATTATTATTATTATTATCAATGTTATCATTTGTACTAAACACTTTCTCTGGGCTCTTTCACAGGTATATGAATATGATTTACTGAACAGTCCATCTGGAGTGTCAGGTCAGGTTCTGGATTCTCTCATCATTTGTTGATTAAAGTCAGAATTTATACAAATTTACAAATTATGGTTATTAAAACAATAGACACAATTTTGTAATGCATTTAACACAGCCTTCTGACTGTTACAAATCGTTAACAGAAGAACAAAAACAACAGTGTCCTTTTTACAATTTATCTCTCAATAGTATATGTTGAAAAAGTAAAGATGACAAGTAATGGCTCTTAAATTTATATTTGGCTGATGCTCCGCTCTCAGTCATTTTTAGCTTAGGCACTTTGCACCGTGGTTAATTGAGAGCGGACTGGTCGGATCAGAATCAGTACATCATCCAGGTATTTTTTGCATACTGCAGCTGCATTTGTGTGCAAACTGTACCTGCATAATACATTTTGGGTGAATCAGTATGCACTGCTAGCATAGAAGGCGGATTCAATAACGGCCTCAGTCTGAGCCCTGCATGTGGAGTTTGGGATCTGTGGTTACTTGCGATCAGCATGTTGATAGTGTGCAGGGGGGAACAAAACTCAAAACCTGTACCATCTATGGGGTGCATACTTGCAGAACCAGGCGACATGCTCCATGTACTGCAGGAGTTGAAAACACACACACACCAACATAAACAAATCAAATACACTCCATCACTGTAGAATGCATGATTGTGCCTTGTTATGGATGTGCATTCAAAAATGTGGCTACAATAAGAGTCAATAGGGAGTAACAAAAAAAAAAATCCACCTCTGCACCACATATAATGATGCATCAAAGCCAATTTTTTTAATGACTTGACATATCCAAGAGTGTGATGACACTAAAAAAATCTTCATTCTCTGATGATTATTTACACTGCAAATATTTTTTTTCCCTATGAAATCAGTCTCATCACACAAGAAATTAGCATTTCAAAGGTTAAAATGCATATACTTTTTTAATATATAATAAGTTTGGTCAGGGCCAAGCTTGGTGAGCAGGCATGAGAAAAAATATGAAAAAGATATTTACTTTATTTTTTCATTTACAGTAGCTTATTTAAGTGGCTCTTAAGAGCAAGAACAGGACCAAACAGAATCAAATCTGATATTGCAAATTATAAAGAATCAAAGCCAATGTTTTATTTGATCTTTGGCGTATCCAAGAATGTTATTGCAAATAAAATATCTTCAGTCTCGGATTGTTTTTTATGTTGAATGTGGGCCATTTTGTGCGTTTTTATTTCACCTAATATGTGACATCACCTAGGAAATTGGTATTTAAGGGGTTGTAATCCATAATTTAAAAAAGTCAGATGTTTAAGGTCAGGGTTGAGCTTGATTAAAAGATCAGTGGAAAAGAAATTGATGAAATATACATCTGATGTGCTTTTACAGAGGTTAAATTTAGTGGTTGTCAACAGTCCTTCAGAACCAAAGGATAGTCAGTTTGCCCACCGTGTGACCTTTTAAAATATTGGAAGCACATTTTCACCATTTATGTAGAATTAAGTGTCCTTACCACAAAACATAAAATCCCTCCATCAAACAGAGAGGAAGATATCTTTAAGATAGTGGTACATTTTCCCTCAAATGGCTGCAGATAGCCACACAGAGAAACAAAGGCTAACACAGCTTTTAAAGGTGGTTCACAAAACCCCTTTAAATCCCTTTTAAAAACTCACCTTTACAGACTTGCTTTTATGTAATGTCATCTTAATCTATATTCTCTGTCTGTTTCCTTGTTTCTTTTTAATCCAATATTCATCATCGTTGCTCTCATCATTAAGTCTCTGTTACTTGATTTCTGTATTCTGTTGCTGGATTTTAATTTTTATCCTGTCACGTATCAATGTTATTTACCTTTAATTCCTGTTTCCTTCAATTTTGATGCATTGCTTTACTCTCTCATAAGAAAACCATATGACTCAATGTTGTAGTCCCATTTGTTCTGAAATTTTACCTCATTTTCTTAAAGGGACTGTGAGGAGGATCTATTACCGGCAACGTAAAAGACTCTGCTACCCATGAGCCTGCGCGGCGACTGTCGTAATGCTGCGTTCCAGTTACCGTGGAACTGGGAGTGGCATCATCTCAGAGTTATCAGTGTTCCAGTTGAAGTCGGAAAAAAACAAGCCGATCTACCAGGCTATTGTTAGCTGTTGTTAGCACGCCCTGCGTTGTTGTTCACAAATATCACATGAAGAATGTGATCATCACTATGGCAGCATTTTTGTAAATATAAGTCTAACAATACTATGTATACAGCTGATCTAGAGCGACACACCCCAGTCAGAAGTGCAAATAAATGGATTATTACAGGAGCTAAATAACTGTTCACACTGGGGGAATCCATCTTTGATTGTCAACTCGAGGGTGGCGAGGTTTCACTGCGTTCTCAGTAGGAAATTCTGACTTTGAGGGACGTTTCAGTTGCAGTTTCCGACTTGGAGCTCAAAATTCCTACTTCTGACTCCAAATGGAACGCACTGCAGACATTTACATCCACAGCATGTGTATGTTTGGGGCTAATGGATGCAATAAGGACCTTCCTCAGAACTCTGCATGGCTTTACAACTTCGTTTTTTCAACAACTTACAAAGGGACTTGCAAAGGGACGAGGTAATGTATCTCTTCTTACGTTTACGTAGCGGTAGTTTTTGATGTGTGACAACAAGAATTTTTTGGAAAACTTGTCATCGTAGTTTTAGCCGGCTATTTATCACTACTTACAGCCCGGTGCTCTAAGACGTGTCTGAATAATATAAATTTGCTCTAGTTTTAATTGTTTTGTTCCGGAAGTTGATTGTCCAGGCCAGTCCAGCCCTGTCCGACCTGACCATGAAGCTAAGGAATAGCATTTATCGGTAACCTATTTTGATGCTATAAAACTCATTGTTAAGTGTGTATTTCCATCAGGCATATATCTAAAAGTGAGACTTTTTTGTAATCACTTAGAAACTCCTCACAGTCTCTTTAAGTTTTCTTTCTCTCTGTTGTTTCACATGTTACCAGTTTTATTGTATTTGATCTCTATCTCTTTTGATTTTCTTCTACTTCTCGTCTTAATTTGGTCCTCATCCTCTCTGTTCAATTGTAGTCTGGGTTTTTTTACTCAGGTTGTTGTGCATGCTCTTTGGCTTTTACATTTTCTTTTGCTCAGACACAAACATTTGTCTATCCTCCATGAGTATCACCAGTCAGAGTGACACAGAAACTCTGATGCTCTTCCTTATTAAGTTCTTCATGTTCTTTGCTTTATTCTGCTGTTTGTGTTTGTTTGTAAGGGTTACTTGATTCAAATTTTACTTTTTTGTTTAGCTCTTTTGTGCTTAAAACTTGAAGCATTTTCTTCTGTATTTACCTGTTTGTTTGTCAAAACACTATGCAAACCTAATTTTTAAAGTGTTTTAATTTTGGGATGGGTTACTAGACAGCTTATATCTTGTCTGTGTCATATTCTGCCTCTGTGGACATGAATAACAGCAGGACAAACGTAAATATGGCAATATTTTTCATTTTCCTGTCTGTTTTGGCTGAGAAACACATATAGCTCACAGAAAAAAAAGAGCAAGCCTCCCATTCTTTAGATATCCATTTGGAGCATCTCACCAAAACTGCAACATCACACAGACCAGATCTTTGATGCTTGAAGCTTTTTTATTTTGCAAAGATAAAGAACGGTTCAGTAAAGAGGAGGTTTTTGCCAACAGCATCCTTTCCATTGGACCTTCAACTCTGATGGTCTGACAGACACAAGTCCTCAGAGACAATCCAGCTCCAGTTTGGTCGCTTGTCGTATCATTCCTTATGTAGCGTTACAGCGGTAGAACAGAAATAAAAAGAGAAAGAAGAGATGTACTGAACTCAGGCTTCAAAACAAGACTGCACATCAGCTGGGTTCTTTATGCTGATGTGTCAAACTGGGAGCTACCATCTCCTGTGTCGGCAATATGGACGGGGCCTGGGTCTCCAATGTGGACGGGGCCTGTGTCTCCAATGTGGACGGGGCCTGTGTCTCCAATGTGGACGGGGCCTGGGTCTCCAACGTAGACAGGGCCTGGGTCTCCAATGTGGACGGGGTCTGGGTCTCCAACATGGACGGGGCCTGGGTTTCCAATGCCAGCAGAAAGTCCTCTTTTCTACAAGATTTTAGACATTTATTAATTTGACTCACACAACATTATGTGTGTATTTCAGGGACATTTGGAGAAGCTACAAAACACACAGGATGTAAATTGAGTCACTCTGGGAATTTTAAATGGCAGTTCTTAATTGTTGAGGATTGGATGAGGTGAAGAGCATCAGCCTGAACATAAGCCACAGTCACAGTCAGCAGAAAATCCAGGGCCATGCTTTGCTGCAGATGGTTCCACTAACTAATTTAAAGAGTTTCAGGTGAAAAACAGCCAAAGAAAGAGTGCTGGGTGATCACACGCTGTATTCAGAACATTTTCAAAAACCTCCTTGCCCACTTGCTGTCCGCTCTGTTTTGGCAATACATAGACATATGGCAGATTTCGTTATTTGTTTGTCTTGCACTCAGGACCAAAGCTGAACTTGAGAAATTAAATCAAACCACTTGTGTCTACCTATGGCTGTGGTTGCCATCATGCTTCCTGCCAGATGGCCTATTGATGCACCATTAGCGCCAATGTTGCTCCTACATTCTTCATCTTGAAGCATTTCAGCAGCATTTTGACTGATTAAACAAAAAGGATACAATCAGGCAGGATCAGGTGACCTATGTGTTAGTTGAGTGATGTTTCACCAAAAATTTGTACAGAACTGAAAGAAACATTAATCTGTCAAGAAGACAGGAGGCTGACTGTGCTACAAATTCAATACTGATATTTGACATAACTCAAATCTTTTAGTTTGAATCACTTTCTCATCCATGGTGACCAAAACACTGGAGACCCCCTTTTCTGTGTGCGTGGTTTCCTGGACTAGTGCACAGGGGCTTTCACCTTAAACAGAACTTGGTCACCTCTGATTTACAGGGTGCCTTTTTGCACTGTATTGGATTAGGTATAAATTTTAAATGACATGAGCCACATTGTGGTTCTGTTCAATCCAGTGCTTTCTGAAAAAGCTGATTCAACAGCCAAATGAGATTGGCCCCTAAATGAACCTGTTCCTCTCATGACTCTATTTTACACTGCCTGTGGTTATACTTTGGTCCTATGAGAAAAAAGATCAGTAAGAAAACCAGATCCCGCAGTTACGAACCATAAGATTATTTAAACACATCTAAATGTCACAAAATGCAAAAATAAAGCAGAAAAAAGGGAAAGCACCAAAGTCAGCAACATATTATTGGATAGACAGGAAAAAAATGAGAAACTGTATGAAGAAGAGAGCTCAGTCAGAGCACCACTGACCTGCTTTTGCTTTCTCAAGTTCTGATCCAGGTTCAGGTTGTGGCTCTGGCTCTGCAGCATCTGAAACATTTGACCATGCAGTTATGAAACTTAATCATCACTGAAGTCACATAAACATGACTCTGATACCAGTTACCTAACTGCCTGTTTTTTTAACAGTGATTTATGTAGTAACACTGTAAAAGGTCTGCACAGCTAGTTACTTTAAATGGCAGTATTTTGTGAACATTGGATGATTTTATAATTTAATATCATTTAAAAAACAGTTTTAATTGAACAAATGTTTGTGTAACTGTCATTCATTGAGTGAAAAATGATGAGTAGATTTTTTTCCCACAAAATAATTTAACATGATTCCGAAATATGACATTATGGCAGGTGGTGAAGAAAATATGTTTACTTTAGTTTAAAATGCAGTAACTTTTGTACTGTTCTTTTTAGTAATCTTTTACTTGTAAAGTTTTCTTTTTTTTCTCACCTATAATTTTGTAACCTACCTGTCATGTTGTATGAATGTTTGAGTTTATTTTGTCATCCTTTATAAGCCTGATGCAGCAGATGTTTAAAATTCTGTAAAATAACAATGCTTTCATAATTGCAAGTTTTAATTGCTTTTATATGTGATCAGAAAGTGGGTGAAGAACTCACAATGTGAGGACACAAGACGTATTTAAATAAGATCAATATTTTGTATCACTGTGTCAGTAAGATTACAGTCAGGTGTTTCATTAGCCAGTGATGCTAAACAGGTGCTGAGGATCATTGTGATATGTAGTTTAGTCACAGCTATTAACTCAAGTAGAAACAGCATAACTCTGTGACCCAGGTGAGGCTGCAGAAGAGGATGGCTTCATGTCACATGTAACACATCATGACAGGACTGAGAAGAGCAATCATATCCCAGGTAGTTATTCTACATCAGCAAGGTCTCTCTCAGGCCCAGACTGGGCTAAACTGATTGAGTGGACTGCTTGCCTCAGCTGACTGATCAAGTTGACCCTCCGTATCTACATTGGTTAGTCCAACTCAGCTTCTTCATCGGTTTACTGTGTTACTCCACAAAAAATATAGTTCAATGTCTTGTTACAGACTCAAGCAAATTTGTTTAACATAATTAATTGACTTGCCGATAATGAATGTACTTGACTAACCAATAATCTAATCATCTGCTAATAGCTTTTAAAAGATTCTGCCCTCCTCATTTTCTACGAGCTCTGTCGAGATGGATTTGTGAAATATGATGAATGTCCTGAAGTAATTATACTGGAAATGAAAGGAACATCGATGTTCTGTTTTTGAAAATACAGAAATTATGCTTTGACTAATTTCAACAAAATGCGAAATCCATGGATACACATAACTGATGTTATTCATTACAGTCATTCTACTGTTGGGATGGTTGGCTTTCAGTTACTGACTGTAACAACAGTTGTTTACAGTGCAGTCATGAAACTCACCCGCAACAAGAGTCAGAGCAATCAAGGCACAAAGCAGAGCAGAGAGAGCCAGGAGCTTCATGGTGAAGATGATGCTGTCAAAAACACACAGGCAGACATGATGCTGAGGTACTGGACAAGTTGGGACACACAGACTGCAGATAACGTGAACATCATGAGTTGATCAAGAAGAAGTTTGCATCAGTTACCTTCTCGTCTGTCTTCTCAGTGTACCTTCAACCTCCCAGGGTGTGGGTACTCATCAAGTAAAGCAGTGGCTTTTTTATACAACTTTATATCAAACAATCTCCCAAAATAGAAGGAACAAGGCAAAAGATTACCAAATACCTGTTGAGAAAGATCCCAACACAACCTTTCCTGAGACTCTTAGCCAACAACAATTAATCAGGTTTGATCAGATAAGACCCACGAGAAGAATCAACATTGTCAAACCTCAATGATTACAAAGTTTAGGTCGCTTTATCTCAGGGCAGCAGCTGTGAAAATACATCTGAGATATTTGTTAACATCAACAGTGTAGAAACAAACTAAACTCCCACGAAGTGTGAGAATTAAAAAAAAATGTCAGTCTTTAGCCCCAGTCACACATCCCTGGTTCTCATGGCAATTGTGCACAAGTGTACATGATTAACAAGAGTGGTTTGCATGTTATGGAAAGAAATGACTGTCTCTCCCAAACACATCCCATACATACACCGTCAGTAACACTTCTACGGCACTTCAGCAGCCTTTCAGGGGTTTTTGTTCTGCTTCAGTTTGGTCAATGCAATGACACAACGAGGATTTGAAATTACACGTCAGCCCCATTCGAGACCAGTTTTTGTCATGTCGGCCCAGATTGAGGCCTGTGGCTTGCATTTTCAGGAACAACATTCAGAATATATCATATGACACATTCTGAGGGTCTATTAATTGAAGTCACAAACACAGGCATTACCAACACCATTGTGGCACAATGGTATAGTCCTTGCCAGTCGTCTTCAGAAAGCTTTCTAGATTTAGCCACGATCATACCAATTTAGCCCCGTCCATGCTATGCTCATACTGTTTCCCCTTAGGACTGCATAAAGCTTCCACATCATCATACTGAGAGCAGTGATTCTCCACAAGTTTTGAATAGTTCAGAACGATCAGGACCCCTCTTCAATGCCCTGCATTTGTCCACAACTACACAACACTGATCCAGATCAAGTTGTGCATGCACCATGGCCAAAGCACGATTCATCAGGATTTATGACAAACATGCACAATTGCCATGAGAAACAGGAATGTTAAACTGGGGCATAAGGACCTAAGTTTAGTAATGTCACACTTCGATATACTTCCCTTTTGCATTGGGAGATCCTTCAGAAAAAGTTTGGGAATGTGTTATAACTGTCAAAAGCATATCTCCTTTGTGACTGCGTGATGGTTCCGTCAGACACATTTATTTGGGGGGGCTTGATTTTGGACCTGGAGACTTTGGGGTCTACACCCACATATGGTGGCATCTGCCTTCCTTGGAGTCCCTTGGAGGGCATGGGCCAACATGTGCTGATGTTTTTGGTTTTTGTAGTCCTTTTGGTTGGGGACACTTTGTTTTTTGAACCCTGTTGGTGACTGGACCTGGATTGTCAGTATCTCCTCATGTTCCTTGAAGTGTTAGAGTTTCATCAACACTATTGGCCTGAGAGAAAGTAGATGTTGTCCCTTTCTGTCTTGTCTTAGGTTTTAAATGAGTTCAGTTTCTGCTTCCATTGTGTTTACTTGTGAGGACTTCTGACTGAACTTTTTATGCATTTTTTCTGATTTGGTCCTTTTGCACTTGATTATTCAATCGTGGTCACTTTCTTCAGATTTTTTTCTCACTTTCTCTTTAGTTTGTTTAACCTCAATCGCAGTTTTTGACTTTTTTCTCAGAATTCTGTCTTAAATACAGGAATCTGAGATAACAGTTTGGATTAAGTTATTTTCAATACAAATTCTAAGATTAAAATGTGAATTCTGACTTTTGAAATCAGTTTTAAAGGAATCCTGACTTCAAATGTACACAACTCACATTCCCATAGAAGAGTTCTGACATTATTCTCTGAATTCTGAAAACTGTGATCATAGATTCAGAATTCTTCTATAACAGAAATAATCCCCTTTTTTTTTTGATTACGAGAGGACAGTTTTTTGGAAATACATGTAGGATCTCGTGCATCTGCTTAATTCCACTTTGATGGCATAAATTAATGAACATTTTTTATCTTGTGGTTGTTTTGCTTTAAAGTTTGATCAGCCACTCAGAATAACAAGAAGAGAAACATTGACTTTAACATGAACTTCTCATTTCTCAGATGTTTCAAGTTCTCGATAAATGCTCTTGTGCAAGCTTTGATTATCGTGGTAAGTTTATCTGTTGGCCATCATCTGACTGTGTGTTGGGGTTAAACTTGCGTAAAATACAAAAAAAACAAATTCTCAAAAATTAAAGATTCAGGTTTGGAGTGTATTGAGACCTTCTCACTGAGGGGTTGTGAGAATGGCTGTGGCAGCAGGCGCTGAAGCTCCGTGGAATTGTGCCTGAGGTCACTTTCGGTGATATACTGTGCTGAAAGCAGGAAGAGCAGATTGGGAGTTTGATGGAAAGATACGCAGTAGTCTGGGATCATTATCGGCATAGGAGGTGGAATGCGCTGCAGAAGTTCAGGAGGCAATGGTGGTCAAGTAGGATTTGGCTCCTGAGCGAGGAGTTGGCAGAGATGAAGGCAAGCTGTGCCAGCTGGTCAGAACTAAATATGTTGTGTGAAGAGGACCGCTGCATGTGCCTTCATCAGTCTGAGGTTCTTGTTGGCAGTGCAGTTGAGGCCGTGAACCATACAGAGCTGGAGTAAATGTATTCAGAATATGAAGATGGCTGGTTCGTGGTACGTGGCTAACAGTGCTCTGCTGTTGTCAGAGGTTTGACTCTGGTTGGAGTGGGGCTGTTCATGGAGATGCTGATTTAAAAGAGATCAGTATTCGGCTGCTTTCCAATCCCCCTACTACATACTGCATATGAACGTATTATGAGGAAGCATTTCATACTACCTTCTACACTGGAATGTAGTATGAAGTATAAATGTTCTGTTAGGTTCATTTTGTAGTATGTTACGCTGGTTTCCACTTGGAGCAAAGCATAAGAAGGCTACATCCAATTTATTTCCAAAGCTTTATTTTAAATGTACAAAACAAACAAACCATGAGTACATGTTGACATGTTAGGAATTAATCTGCCAAGATATTGCCAGAAGCAGCATTTTAAATGAAACAGTCAAGAATTTGTATCATTTTGGAGAGGAAATATTTCATATATTTTTGTGTGACAGCGTATAAGAGCCACTCAAAGAAACAAACAACAAATCAAGAATAAACATCAGTAGCACAGTACAGTATTCTGAATGAGGAGAAGCAGGAAAATTTGAGGAGGTGGAAATAGAGAGGAGAAACATAGAACATAACGGTAAAATGTACTTGTGGGTTAGACTAATCATGCTGCAGTATAAGATAGATTTAACACCACCTGCTGTCCATTACAAACCGTTAACAGGAAAAAAAAAACAGTTTTTAAAACTCAGAACACAGTAGTACATGTTTGAAAGGTTAAGATAACAAGTAATGGCTCTTAAATTTATGTTTGCCTGATGCTCCGCTCTCAGTCATTTTCAATACGGGCAATTTGCATTGTGGGTAACAGTAGGCGAAGCAGACTGGTCTGATACATACTGTGATTTTTTCCTCGAATCAGTATGTCATCTGGGTATTTTTTGCATACTGCAACTTCATATTTGTTCGCATGCTGTTTACTGCATACTAGATTTTGGTCGAATCAGTACGCACTGCTAGTATAGTAGGCAAATTCGAAAAACGGCCTCAGTCTGAGCCCTGCATGTGGAGTTTGGGATCTATGGTGAGTAGTTACTTGCGATCAGCATTCTAATAGGGGGGAAAAACACTCAAAACCTGTACCATCTGTGGGGCTCATATCTGCAGAGAGCACCAGGTGACATGCTCCATGTACTGCAGCAGCTGAAAACAAACACACACCAACATAGACAAACAAATACACTCCATCACTGCAGAATGCATGATAGTGCAGTGTCATGGATGTGCATTCAAAAATGTGGCTACAATAGGAGTGAATGGAGAGGAAAAAATTAAATCTCATTCTTCACCACATATAATAATGCATCAAAGCCAATGTTTTTAATAACCTTTGACATATCCAAGAGTGCGATGTCACTGAAAAAAAATCTTCATTCTTTGATCATTATTTACACTGCAAAAAGGGAATTTTTTCCTATGAAATCAGTCCCATCACACATGAAATGAGCATTTCAAAGGTTAAAATGCATATATATTTTTTCATATATAAGAAGTTTGGTCAGGGCCGAGCTTGGTGAGCAGACATGAGAAAAAATATGAAAAAGATATTTATTTTATTTTTTAATTTACAGTAGCTTATTTTAGTAGCTCTTAACAGCAAGAACAGGACCAAACAGAATCAAATCTGATATTGCAAATTATAAAGAATGAAAGCCAATGTTTTTAATGATCTTTGGCGTATCCAAGAATGTTATTGCAAATAAAATATCTCCAGTCTTGGATTGTTCTTCATGTTGAATGTGGGCCATTTTGTGCGTTTTTATTTCACCTAATATGTGACATCACCTATCAAATTGTCATTTAAGGGGTTGTAATCCATAATTCAAAAAAGTCAAATGTTTTAGGTCAGGGCTAAGCTTGATTAAAAGATCAGTGGAAAAGAAATTGATGAAATATACATCTGATGTGCTTTTACAGAGGTTAAATTTAGTGGTTGTCAACAGTCCTTCAGAACCAAAGGATAGTCAGTTTGCCCACCGTGTGACCTTTTAAAATACTGGAAGCACATTTTCACCATTTATGTAGAATTAAGTGTCCTTACCACAAAACATAAAATCACTCGATCAAACAGAGAGGAAGATATCTTTAAGATAGTGGTACATTTTCCCTCAAATGGCTGCAGACAGCCACACAGAGAAACAAAGGCTAACACAGCTTTTAAAGGTGGTTCACAAAACCCATTTAAATCCCTTTTAAAAACTCACCTTTACAGACTTGCTTTTATGTAATGCCGTCTTAATCTTTGTTCTCCGTCTTTTTCTTTGTTTCCTTGTTTCTACTTAATCCAATATTCATCATCGTTGCTCTCATCATTAAGTCTCTGTTACTTGTTTTACGTATTTTGTTGCTGTATTTTATTTTGGTCCTGTCACGTATCAATGTTATTTACCTTTAATTCCTGTTTCCTTCAATTTTGATGCATTGCTTTACTCTCTCATAAGAAAACCATATGACTCAATGTTGTAGTCCCATTTGTTCTGAAATTTTACCTCATTTTCTTAAAGGAGACATATGCTGATGCATGATTTAATACTTAAATATAATATAATAAATTTGAAAACAAGACCTTACACCCCCTTAATTTAAAAAAAAAAATGAGATATTGTATTTTTTCTGATATCGTAGAACGAGATTTAATGCCTCTGAAAATAGGTCATTGCGAGATGATCGCTAGATTTAAATCGTCGTGACGACACGAGGTACCTTTCTTTTTATTGGAGTAATCTGATAAAACACTTCCGCCTCTGTGATGTCCGTTAGCCACAAACCATCAGTGAGGAACACATCCGTCCAGCAGGGGTATATACCTCCCTCGCGAACTTTCACTCATTATCAGCTCTGGCCTGTAGGGAGACTCAGTACGCGGTCGCTGCTTTGAGCCTGCTGGAAAATACAGTAGAAGAAGAAGGACAGGCTGGCTGAACCCCCGATAGAACTGACCAATCAGAGCACAAAGGGCTGTGTAAATGCTTGACAGGTATCCTAGTCTGGTATAATGAAAAGGAGAAACAAGCATGATATGTCTCCTTTAAGTTTTCTTTCTTTCTATTGTTTCACATGTTACCAGTTTTATTGTATTTGATCTCTATCTCTTTTGATTTTCTTCTACTTCTCGTCTTAATTTGGTCCTCATCCTCTCTGTTCAATTGTAGTCTGGGTTTTTTTACTCAGGTTGTTGTGCATGCTCTTTGGCTTTTACATTTTCTTTTGCTCAGAGACAAACAGTTGTCTATCCTCCATGAGCACCACCGGTCAGAGTGACACAGAAACTCTGATGCTCTTCCTTATTAAGTTCTTCATGTCCTTTGGTTTAGTCTGCTGTCTGTGTTTGTTTTAAGGATTATTTGATTCAAATTTTGCTTTTTTGTTCAGCTCCTTTTGTGCTTAAAACTTGAAGCATTTTCTTCTGTTTTTACCTGTTTGTTTGTCAAAACACTTTGCAAACCTAATTTCAAAGTGCTTTATTTTTTTTCATTATTGTTGTCATTATTAACTTTGAACGGCACAGAAAAGATGGGTGACTAGACAACCTATATCTTGTCTGTGTCATATTCTGCCTCTGGACATTCAAAGCAGCAAGAAAAATGTAAATATGGCAATATTTTTCATTTTCCTGTCTGTTTTGGCTGAGAAACACAAGTAGCTCACAGAAAAATAAGTGCATGCCTCCAATTCTTGAGATATCCATTTGGAGTATCTCACAAAAACAGCAACATCACACAGACCAGATCTTTGATGCTTGAAGCTTTTTTATTTTGCAAGGGTAAAAGCACAGTTCAGTAAAAGAGGAGGTTTTTGCCAACAGCATCCTTTCCATCACACCTTCAACTCTGATGGTTTTTCAGGCACAGGCCCTCAGAGACAATCCAGCTCCTGTTTGGTCACTTGTCGTATCATTCCTTATGTAGCGTTACAGCAATAGAACAGAAATAAAGAGAGAATGAAGAGATCTACAGCACTCAGGCTTCTCAACTGCACATCAACTGGGTTCTTCATGCCGTTGTGTCAAACTGAGAGCTACCACCTCCTGTTCCTCACACAGACAGAGGGAAGCCTGCGATTGCATTGCCAATCATCCCAGCACTTGCGAGCTGTGAACATCAGAAACACAGGACATGAGGGAGCTTGCTTTAAAAATCAGAAAACTTACTCATGATTATTAACATTTTTATTCTGCTGGAAGTGAAAAAAAAAAAAAACTGAGCCAAAAACCCCTGAAACTGGATGTGCTCCATTGCACAGAGTGACATCAGTATTTAGGATAGCCCTGGTACCATTTCCATATTTAGGACCAAGTACTGTGAGACTTTGAAGTAGGCATTCCAGGAAGACAACACCCCCAGAGGTCCTAGTTCCTCATCTTTGTTTCACTGAGGAGCTGTAGGCTTTTGTTTTTTTGGAGGATTGCAAGACCCTCACATTTAGGGGCTGTTTACATGGCGCTGAAAAGGTCAAATCCGATACGTTTTCGTTGCATTTTGGCCTTGCGTTTAGATGAGAACACGTTGCATTTCCACCTGAAACGCAAACTTTTGAAAACGGGCTCCCGAATGGAGAGATTTGAATCTGCTCTTCATGCAGCTCCGTGTAAACCCTTATCAGAGTGTTTCAGGGTGAAATACTGACATCCCTCATGCGCAGTACTCTTTCACATGGAGGCTGCACGTGCATACCAGGAGCAACAACAGCTTCGGCTCTCCGCCCAGTAACGTGTGAGCGTCTTACTGTGCTCGGTCTGTTTTTAAGACAAAACTATCCAGTCAGATTTGTTGTCCGAAATGATTTGTTGTCCAGAAAAGAAACTCCTGCGTCTCTGTGCGTCTGTTCGCCATTGCTGTTTTGTGAAAGGTTTTCTTCTTCATTCATGTATTGTAGCAGCGCTGCCTCTCTGCAGACCTACACCACCATCTACTGAACCGGCATGCACACTACAGCGGATTTACAGGGGATTAACTCGTCTCCAGCATTTTCATCTGAACGCTGAAGAATTTGAAAACACAAAGGAAGAATCTTTGCGTCTTTAAGTCAGGAGTTTCCATGTAAACAGCCCCTTAGCTGTGTTGCTCAATCCACAAGTCCATGAACTTTCCAAGTCATGTCTGGTTGTAAAGGAGACTAATCAGGCTTCCCAATGATATAAAACACAATGAAGAGAATAGGAAATAAATAATGTTTAATAAAACAATGTTTCCAAATCTGTTTGAGGTGAAGATTTTAGCCTTTGGAACAAGGAAGTTCTAAATGCTTCCCCAATTCTGCACCCTTGATCTGTTTATTGCAGCATTTCAAACTTTAACTTAAAAGTTACATATTTCACAGGAAAATAATGAGACTCACAGCTGAAATTCATCTGCAGACAGTCCTGATTCCCAGCATTGTTTGGCTCTCCAGGGCACCAGCCTCTATAGTTGAAGCAGGAACCATCACTCCACTTCCAGTGACCCTCCTAGAAAACACAAGAGACACCATTAGAACAGACTCCCACAGAAACAACCACACACATCTGAATGTTCACAGGGGACTGGATCAAACACAAGCTGTCTATATGTGGACATTAGCTGTCGAGTAGTTTAACAGCCTTGAGAATTTAAGCCAGCTTTAGCTCCTATTTTTGATGCAAGTCACACAGCATTTGCTGATGGTCAAATGATGTATTATTTACAGTTTATTGAAAAAGAGTATGTCATAGACCTACTCTATTTCACATCACTTTGAGGTAACATATGTATTGATTAGAAGCTACACATTCAAAGTTTGACTGATTAAGTTTTATTTCTATAATGACAAATGCACAGGGGAGTTTTGCTGTAACAATTACTTAAAGGATAGTTTCGGTTTCTGCAGCTTTCACATTGTTTATAGAATGAAGTAGAACAGTATACTCACCAAGAAGGCTTTCCTGACCCAAACAGTGCTTCAGGAGATATTTAGATCCAAAATTGAGAGGCGGACATCCGTATAATGGTAGCACATAGGGCCCGAGCTCGGGATACTCCTTTATTACAGTCTGTGTTGCTCCAGACAGCGTTGTGTGACTGTACTGACCTCTGAACTGAAGAAGAACGCTTGCTCCGCACATGTGCAGTGCGGCTCATTGTATCAGGGGAAGACAGCCGGCTACACAACGACTTTCTTTTTCCAGTTTTGTGCTAAATGGATGAATATCTATCGGATTAAGATATTGTGGAGGAGAACTTTGAATATGATGGGTGTTCTTACAGTTTCGAGACAGAGTTTACAGATGAGGAGCTCATCAAAAGGAGGAGGCGGAGGCAGCGGTCCAGAGAGTACTGCGCAGACGCAGAGGCAAACATTCTTCTTCTTCAGTTCAGAGGTCAGCCCAGTTACAAAAACATGTCTGGGGTGACACAAGACTGTAATGGAGGAGTAGCGTGAGCGGACCATGATGGAATATTGTTGAAAAACATGAGTTTTTGGACGATTAATGCAGTTTTAGGAGCAGCGCTGTATGCCCTATGTGCTACCATTATACGGATGTCCGCCTCTCGATTTTGGATCTAAATATCTTCAAAGCACTGTTAGGATCAGGAAAGCCTTCTGGGTGAGTATATTGTTCTTCTTCATTCTATAAACAATGTGAAAGCTGCAGAAACCGAAACTATCCTTTAAGTAATTGTTACAGCAAAACTCCCCTGTGCATTTGTCATTATAGAAATAAAACTCAATCAGTCAAACTTTGAATGTATAACCACTAATCAATACATATGTTAACTCAAAGTGATGTGATATAGAGTAGATCTATGCCATACTCTTATTGGAAGGTGGCACGGGAGCTGTGATGCACAGCAGGTAGTACATGTGCATCACAGCTGGAGGTTTGATTCCCATGTTGGTCAGGGCCTTTCTATGTTGAGTGTGCATGTTCTCCCTGTGCTTGTGTGGGTCCTCTCCAGACATTTCAGCTTCCTCTCACAGATTCAAACATGCTTATGTGATTCATTGGTGAAAACATAAGACTGTGACTGTGGCTACTCCACATCTGCTGCTGCCTCCTGCTCTGCATCACCCAGCAGCTACTCCACCTCTGCTGCTGCTGCCTCCTGCCCTGCTCCACCCAGCAGCTACTCCACCTCTGCTGCTGCTGCCTCCTGCCCTGCTCCACCCAGCAGCTTCTCCACCTCTGCTGCTGCCTCCTGCTCTGCAACACCCAGCAGATACTCCATCTCTGCTGCTGCTGCCTCCTGCCCTGCTCCACCCAGCTGCTACTCCACCTCTGCTGCTGTCTCCTGCTCTGCACCACCCAGCAGCTACTCCACCTCTGCTGCTTCTGCCTCCTGCCCTGCTCCACCCACCGGCTACTCCACCTCTGCTGCTGCTGCCTCCTGCCCTGCTCCACCCAGCGGCTACTCCACCTCTGCTGCTGCCTCCTGCTCTGCACCACCCAGCAGCTACTCCACCTCTGCTGCTGCCTCCTGCCCTGCTCCACCCAGCTGCTACTCCACCTCTGCTGCTGCCTCCTGCCCTGCTCCACCAAGCGGCTTCTCCACTTCTGCTGCTGCAGCCTCCTGCCCTGCTCCACCCAGCAGTTACTCTATCTCTGCTGCTGCCTCCTGCCCTGCTCCACCCAGCTGTTACTCCACCTCTGCTGCTGCTGACTCCTGCCCTGCTCCACCCTGTGGCTACTCCACCTCTGCCGCTGCTGCATTCTCAGTGGATGAGGTGCATGGTGAGCTACGGAGTGTTCGCATCGGGAAGTCTGCTGGACCTGATGGAGTAGCACCTAGGATCCCGAGGGACTGTGCTTCTGAGCTGGCAGTGCCTCTACAAACCATCTTTAACCGTAGTCTTCAAACTGGATATGTCCCTGCTCTTTGGAAGACCTCATGCCTTGTACCAGTGCCCAAGGTAGCAAGGCCGGCAGGGATGATGGACTACAGACCAGTAGCCCTGACGTCTGTTATAATGAAGACTATGGAGAGGCTACTGCTCCGACTGCTCAGGCCTCAGGTGGAGCAGGCACTGGACCCGCTGCAGTTTGCTTACCAGGAGAACATGGGGGTGTATGATGCAGTCCTGTATATGCTTCACCCGTCTTTGTCATTTCTGGATGGGACTGGGGGCTATGTGAGGCTGATGTTTTTTGACTTTACGAGTGCTTTTGACACAATCAGCCTCAGAGGTTAAAGGAGAAGCTGGAGAGGATGGGTGTGGATCCCATTTTTGTCAGGTGGATTTACAACTATCTGACAGACAGGTTGCAGTATGTCAAGCTGGGGACCAGTGTTTCGCAAACCCTGGTGAGCAACACTGGGGTGCTGCAGGGGACAGTACTGTCTCCTTTTCTCTTCACACTTTACACAGCAGACCACACCTACAGCTCCACGGCATGCCACATCCAGAAACATTCTGATGATACGGCTGTAGTGGCATGTGTGAAGGGAGGGGACGAATGGGAGTACAGAGGAGTCTCTTTCACAGAGTGGAGCAGGAGTAATGGTCTAATCCTGAACATGGCAAAGACCAAGGAGATGATTAGTGACTTCAGCAGGAGGCCCTCACATCAACCAATCACCATTGATGGAGAGGTGATCGAGGTGGTCAAGACATACAAGTATCTTGGAGTTCACCTCGATAACAAGCTGACTGGTCAGTGCAGGCAAATGCCCTTTACAAGAAGGGACAGAGCAGGCTCCATTTCCTGAGGAGGCTCAGGGCCTTTGATGTGAGCAGGGGCATGCTGTACATCTTTTACCAGTCTGTTGTAGCCAGTGCAGTGTTTTTCGGGATCGTCTGTTGGGGGGGTAGTATGACCTTGAGGGACAGGAACCGGCTGGATAAGCTGATCGGGAGGTGTGTTTCTGTGATGGGGAGGAGGGTGGACTCTGTGGGGGAGGTCCTAGAGAGAAGGATGCGGACTCTCATGCAGGGCATCCTGAGTAACACCAGGCACCCACTTCACCAATGTCTGTCTGCTCAGAAGAGCAACCGCAGTGACAGACTTCTATCTCTAAGATGTAGAACGGAAAGGCTTAAGAAATCTTTTGTTCCTGCTGCTATAAGACTGTATAACAGCTCAGTCTGAACATGCGCACCTTTTTATTTATTTATTTCTATTGTTAGTAACTTTTAACCTGTCTTTGAATGTGTATGTGTGTGTATGTACAGCTGCTGGACAACTGAATTTCTCCTACGGGGGATCAATAAAGTATCTATCTATCTATCTATCTATCTATCTATCTATCTATCTATCTCTATCTATCTATCTATCTATCTATCTATCTATCTATCTATCTATCTATCTATCTATCTATCTATCTATCTATCTGTTGCCTTAAGTTTTACTTGCAACTTGTTCAGGGTGTACCCCACCTCTCGCCCAGTGTCAGCTGGGATAGGCTGCAGCCCCCATGACCCTGAAAAGGATAAGCAGTATAGATAATACATCTGTGTAGATTCTCATTCTTCCAGGTCATGCGTATCTTGAGGATTCGAAATCGAGGCAACTGAACAACATCCAGTTGCCTCGATTTCAAATAATCAAGACTGTATAGATAATGCATGGTTGGATGGATGTTTCTATCTGATTTATGGAAATGGAAATCCTAATAAATATGGATTAACAGAAATGTCTTTTCATTTTCAGAATAAGTCTGAATTTTTTATTCATAAATGAAATAAATAACAAATAATCCAAACTGTATTTTCACTTTTTTTTTTAAGACTGCCCTTCAAAGACGCCCCGGTAAGTAGTTACTAAAGTTCAAGTTAAAATTCCCTGTAGTACCACCTTCGATCCCTCAGTCAGTACATCATCAAAAACTGGCATCACTGTGTAAAGGACATGGGCTCAGGAACTCTTCAGAAAACCACTGTCAGTAACTACAGTTCGTCTACATCTGTAAGTGCAAGTTAAAACTCTACTATGCAAAGCCAAAGCCATTTATCAACAACACCCAGAAACACCGCCGGCTTCTCTGGGCCCGAGCTCATCTAAGATGGACTGATGCAAAGTGGAAAAGTGTTCTGTGGTCTGACCAGTCCACATTTACAATTGTTTTTGGAAACTGTGGTCGTCGTGTCCTCCGGACCAAAGAGGAAAAGAACCATCCGGACTGTTATAGGCACAAAGTTCAAAAGCCAGCATCTGTGATGGTATGGGGGTGTATTAGTGCCCAAGGCATGGGTGACTTTCACATCTGTGAAGGCACCATTAATGCTGAAAGGTACATACAGGTTTTGGAGCAACATATGTTGCCATCCAAGCAACGTCTTTTTCATGGACGTCAGCAAGACAATGCCAAGCCACATTCTGCACATGTTACAACAGCGTGGCTTCGTAGTATAAGAGTGCAGGTACGAGACTGGCCTGCCTGTAGTCCAGACCTGTCCCCCATTGAAAATGTGTGGCGGATTATGTAGCGTAAAATACAACAATGGAGATCCCGGACTGTTGAACAACTTAAGTTGCACAGCAAGCAAGAATGGGAAAGAATTCCACCAAGAAAGCTTCAGAAATTGGTCTGCTCAGTTCCAAAACATTTACTGTGTTGTTAAAAGGAAAGGTGATGTAACACAGTGGTAAAAATGCCCCTGTGCCAACTTTTTTGCAATGCATTGCTGCAATTAAACTCTAAGTTGATCATTATTTGCAAAAGAAAATAAAGTTTCTCAGTTTGAACATTAAATATCTTGTCTTTGCTGTGTAATATAAGTTTAAAAGAATTTGCAAATCATTGTATTCTGTTTTTATTTACTATTTACACAATGCACAAACTTCACTTGTTTTGTACTTTCAAAAGACTTACACAGTGTTGGTCAGTCCCTCCAATCCAAGCTTGAGGTTGGTAACGGTTGTGCCTTGCAATCAGATTTCTGATTTGCTGATACTCCCAGCCTGAATGCACAGATGCCAGGTGTCCACCCAAGCTGCGGCAGGTACGCTTAAGTTAAGATAAAAACAAAGGTGAATAAATAAAAAACATAAATAGATGAAGATGCTAATTTACCAAGGAAAGACAGTACATCAAAACAGAAACATATTCTGAGAACTCTCTTGTACATCATAAGATTGATCTCATACCTCAGCCTGATGCCAGGTCAGACGGTGAGGAATGTATCGGAAATAGCGATGGCCAATCAGGGTCCAACGTCTCCAAGGCCAGCAGAAAGTCTTCTTTTCCACAGCTGCAAACTGGATGTTGCTTCCAGAACCCGAGTTATTATTGCCAGACACAGTGCCACTGTTGACGGTTTTCCTATTGTCAATTTTTCCACTGTTATTGCTGTTTCCAGAGTTTTCAGTATGTGTGTTTCCCCAATCCAAAACCCTCTTTTCCACAGCAGGATTTTCTACAAGATAGAAAACATTTATTTCTTTGACTCAGACAACATCATGTGTATATTTCAGGGACATTCTGAGAATCTACAAAACACATTCAATGTAAATTGGGGTGCTCTTGGGCTTTTCAAGGGCCAGTCCTGGATTTTTGCATGAGGATTGGAGAAGCCTGCACATACAGTAAGCAGCAGTGACATCCATGCATCTGCACAGTAACAGCAGAAAAGCCAGGGCTATGCTTTGCTGCAGATAATGCCACTAACTGTTTAAAGAGTTTCAAGTTAAAAGAAGCCAAATAAGTAGTGCAGGGTGATTACATGCTGTATTCAGAACATTTTCAACAACCTACTTGCCCACTTGTTGTCCACTTTGTTTTGGCAATTCTGAGACATGTGGCAGATTTTATTAGTTTGTTTGGCTGCCTCTTGGTACCAAAGCTGAACTTTAGAACTTAAATCAAAACACTTGTGTCTACCTGTGGCTGTGGTTGCCATCATGCCTCTACCATATGGTCTGTTGTGGCACCATCAGCACCAGTTTTGCACCAACAACATTCTTCAGCTTAAGGCATTTCGGCAGCATTTTGAATGATAAAAAAGCAAACATTAAGACAGCATCAGGTGACACATTCATAGAGGATCTAAAAAGATGATGCCATATACACTTACCTGATGTAAATGACGATTGTTAATACAGTTAATGCCAAAACAGACTCAAAAGATTATGGTGTCATGGATACACATTACATATGTAACTTTTTTTTAGTAAATACAGTTTTGCTGTTTATTGAAATATAGTCATTCAGTTGTTTGGATGGTTGACTGCCAGTCACTAACTGTACTGAAAGTTATTTACAGAACAGTCATGAAACTCACCTGCACCAAGAGTCAGAGCCATAAAGGCAAAAATCAGAGCAGAGAGAGCCAGGAGCTTCATGGTGAAGATGATTCTGTCAAAAACACACAGGCAGATATCATGCTGTACCAGACATGTTAGGACACACATACTACAGACAACGTGAACATCATGAGTTGATCAAGAAGAAGTTTGCATCAGTTACCTTCTCGTCTGTCTTCTCAGTGTAGCTTCAACCTCCCAGGGTGTGGGTAATCATCAAGTGAAGCAGCAGCTCTTTTATACAACTTTATATCGAATCATCTCCCAAAAACAAGGAACGAGACAAAGTATTACCAAATACCTGTGGAGAAAGATCCCAACACAACCTTTCGTGAGACTCTTAGCCAACAACAATTAATCAGGTTTGATCAGATAAGAACCATGAGAAGAATCAACATTGTCAAACCTCAATGATTACAAAGTTTAGGTTGCTTTATCTCAGGGCAGCAGCTGTGAAAATACATCTGAACATCTGAAATATTTGTTAACATCAACAGTGTAGAAACAAACTAAACTCCCATGAAGTGTGAGATTATAAAAAAAATGTCAGTCTTTAGCCCCAGTCACACATCCCTGGTTCTCATGGCAATTGTGCACAAGTGTACATGATTAACAAGAGTGGTTTGCATGTTATGGAAAGAAATGACTGTCTCTCCCAAACACATCCCATACATACACCGTCAGTAACACTTCTACGGCACTTCAGCAGCCTTTCAGGGGTTTTTGTTCTGCTTCAGTTTGGTCAATGCAATGACACAACGAGGATTTGAAATTACATGTCAGCCCCATTCAAGACCAGTTTTTGTCATGTAAGCCCAGACTGAGGCCTGTTGCTTGCATTTTCAAGAACAACATTCAGAATGTATCATATGACACATTCTGAGGGTCTATTAATAGAGGTCACGAACACAGGCATTACCAACACCATTGTGGCACAATGGGATACGTCTTTGCCAGTCGTCTTCAGAAAGCTTTCAGGATTTAGCCACGATCATACCAATTTAGCCCCATCCATGCTATGCTCATACTGTTTCCCCTTAGGACTGCATAAAGCTTCCACATCATCATACTGAGAGCAACGATTCTCCACAACAGTTTTGAATAGTTCAGAACTATCATGACCCTTCTTCAATGCCCTGCGTTTGTCCACAACTACACAACACTGATCCAGATCAAGTTGTGCATGCACCATGGCCAAAGCACGATTCATCAGGATTATGGCAAACATGCACCATTGCCATGAGAAACAGGAATGTTTAACTGGGGCATAAGGACCTAAGTTTAGTAATCTCACACTTCGATATACTTCCCTTGTGCATTTGGGGATCCTTCAGAAAATGTTTGGGAATGTGCAGAACCTTTCAAAAGCATATCTGCTTGGTGACTACATGATGGTTCTGTCAGACACATTAATCTGGGGGGGGGGCCCTTGATTTCGGACCAGGAGACTTTGGGGACTACACCCACATATGATGGCATCTGCCTTCCTTGGGGTCCCTTGGAGGGCATGGGCTAACATGTGCTGATGTTTTTGTTTGTTGTAGTCCTTTTGGTTGGGGACACTTTGTGTTTTTTGAACCCTGTTGGTGACTGGACCTGGATTGTCAGTATCTCCTCATGTTCCTTGAAGTGTTAAAGTTTCATCAACACTATCGGCCTAACAGAAAGTAGATGTTGTCCCTTTCTGTCTTGTCTTAGGTTCTAAATGAGTTTGGTTTCTACTTCCATTGTGTTTATTTGTGAGGACTTCTGACTGAACTTTTTATGCATTTTTTCTGATTTGTTCTGTTTGTGCTTTGCTGTCATTTTTGCTTGTCAGAGCACTTTGTTACCTTCTGTTTTTGAAAGTGCTATACAAATAAATGTCACATTAATGTTATTATTATTATTATTATTATTATTATTATTATTATTATTACTACTAAACACTTTCTCTGGGCTCTTTCCCACGTAAATGAATGAGATTTGCTTAACAGTCCATCTGGAGTATCAGGTCGCATAATTTCGTTTTCGTTCTCAATTTTCTGTCTCAGATCCTCAAATTTTGGATTCTTTCAGCATTTGTTGATTAAAGTCAGACATTACATAAATATACAAATTATGGACATTAAAACAATAGACATATTTTTGCAATGCAACTTTATTCAACATCCACTTTTAACAATTATTCAATCGTGGTCACTTTCTTCCGAATTTTTTTTTTTCATTTCTCTTTAGTTTGATTAACCTTAATCACAGTTTTTTTGACTTTTTTTTCCAGAATTCTGTCTTAAATATAGGAATCTTAGATAACAGTTTGGATTAAGTTATTTTTAATACAAATTCTCAGATTAAAATGTGATTTCTGACTTTTGAAATCAGTTTTAAAGAAATCCTGACATATTTTCAGAATTCTTGTATTAAAGAAACAACCATATTTTTTGGATTAGGAGAGGAAAGTTTTCTTGAAATAAATGAAGGAACTTGTGCATCTGCTTTGATTCCACTTTGATGGTATAAATTAATGAACATTTTATATCTTATGGTTGTTGTGCTTTAAAGTTTCATCAGCCACTCAGAATAACAAGAAGAGAAACATTGACTTTAAAATGAACTTCTCTTTGCCTCTTTTCTCAGATGTTTCAAGTTCTCTATAAATGCTGTTATGCAACCTTTGATTATCGTGGTAAGTTTATCTGTTAGTCATCGTGTGACCGTGTCTTGGGGTTAAACTTACGTACATGCAAACAAAAAAATCTCAAAAATTAAAAATTTGTGTGTGGGGTGTACTGAGATCTGACTTCTCAAGGAGGGAGCTGTTGAGGCTGACAGCTGCAGCAGGTGTTGATGCCCCATGAAATTGTGCCTGAGGTCACTTTTTGGTGATTGACTCTGCTGAAAGCAGGAAGAGCGGGATGGGAGTTTGATGGAAAGATACGCAGTAGTCTTGGATCATTATTGGCTCGGGCGGTGGAATGGGCCGCAGGAGTGCAGGAGGCAATGGTGGTCAAGTAGGATTTGGCTCCTGAGCGACGAGTTTGCCAAGATGAAGGCAACCTGTGCCAGCTGGTCAGAACTATGTTGTGTGAACAGGGCCACTGCCTGTGCCTTCTTCAGTCCGAGGTTTTTGTTGGCAGTGTAGTTGAGGCCCTGAACCGTACAGAGTTGGAATTAATATGTTCAGAGAGCTATATGAAGATGGCTGGTTCATGGTATGTGGCTAACAATGCTCTGCTGTGAGGTTTGACTCTGGTTGGAGTGGGGCTGTTCATGGAGATGCTGATTTGAAAGAGATCAATCTTAGGCTGCTTTCCAATCCCCCTACTACATACTGCATATGAACGTATAATGAGTAGTCATTGCATATTGCCTACTACACTGGAATGTAGTAAATGTTCAATTAGGTTTAATTTGTGGTATGTTACGCTGGTTTCCAGTTTGAGCAAAGCAGAAGTAGGCTACAGCTAATTTATTTCCCAAGCTTTATTTTAAATGTACAAAACAAACAAACCATGAGTACATGTTGACATTTCAGGTAATAATCTGCCAAGATAATGCCAGAAGCAGCATTTTAAATGAAGCAGTCAGTGATGAAGAATTTGTATTATTTCAGAGGGGAAATATTCTGTATATTTTTGTGTGACGGCATATTAGAGCCACTCAAAGAAATAAACAACAAATCAAGTATAAACAGTAAAGTATTCTGTAAGAGGAGAAGCAGTAAAATTTGAGGTGCTGGAAATACAGATCATAACGGTAAAATGTACTTGTGGTTTAGACTAATCATGCTGCAGTATAAGATAGATTTAACACCACCTGCTGTCCGTTTCCAACCGTTAACAGAAAAACAACAACAGTGTCCTTTTTATAACTTAGTACACAATAGTACATGTTTGAAAGGTTAAGATAACAAGGAATGGCTCTTAAATTTATATTTGGCTGATGCTCCACTCTCAGTCATTTTTAGTTCAGGCACTTTGCATGGTGGTTAATTGTAGGCGGACTGGTCGGATCAGAATCAGTACATCATCCAGGTATTTTTTACTTACTGCAACTCTGCATTTGTTTGCAAACTGTACCTGCATACTACATTTTGGGTGAATCAGTACGCACTGCTAGCATAGAAGGCGGATTCGATAACGGCCTCAGTCTGAGCCCTGCATGTGGAGTTTGGGATCTGTGGTGAGTAGTTACTTGCGATCAGCATGTTAATAGTGGGCGGGGGGGGGGGACTCAAAACCTGTACCTCTGTGGGGTTCATACTTGCAGGGAAGTGACATGCTCCATGTACTGCGGCAGCTGAAAACACACACACACCAACATAAACAAATCAAATACACTCCATCACTGCAGAATGCATGATTGTGCATTGCTATGGATGTGCATTTCAAAAATGTGGCTACAATAAGAGTCAGTGGAGAGGAAAAAAATAATTCACTTCTTCACCACATATAATAATGCATCAAAGCCAATTTTTTTCATAACCTTTGACATATCCAAGAGTGTGATGGCACTAAAAAAATCGTCATTCTCTGATCATTATTTACACTGCAAATATATATATATATATATATATATATATATATATATATATATATATATGTATTTTTTCCTATGAAATCAGTCCCATCGCACATGAAATTAGCATTTAAAAGGATAAAATGCATATATTTTTTAATATTTAATAAGTTTGGTCAGGGGGAAGCTTGGTAAACAGGCATGAGAAAAAATGAAAAAGATATTTATTTTATTTTTTCATTTAAAGTAGATTATTTAAGTGGCTCTTAACAGCTAGAACAGGACCAAACAAAATTAAATCTGATATTGCATAAAGAAATATAAAGAATCAAAGCCAATGTTTTTTCTGATCTTTGGCATTTCCAAAAGTTTGATTGCATGTAAAAAACTCTAGTCTCTGATCATTTTCTATGTTGAATGTAGGCCATTTTGTGTGTTCTTATTTCACCTAATATGTGACATCACCTATCAAATTGGCATGTAAGGGGTTTTAATCCATAATTTAAAAAAATCAAATGTTTAAGGTCAGGGATGAGCTTGGTTGAAAGATCTGTGGTAAATAAATTGATGGAATATGCATCTGATGTGCTTTAATACAAGTTAAATTTAGTGGCTGTCAACAGCCACTTTAGGACCAAAGAGTAGTCGATTTGCTCACAGTGTGACCATTTAAATTTTTGGAAAGCACATTTTCACCACCTATGTAGAATCAATTGTCCGTACCACAAAAAATATATTTACTCTTTCTAACAGATAGGAAGTTATCGTTGTAATAGTGGTGTATTTTTCCTCAAGTGGCTGCAAACAGCCACACAGATACACAAAGGCTAACACAGCTTTAAAAGGTGGTGCACAAACCCTTTTAAATCCCTTTTAAAAACTCACCTTTACAGACGTGTTTTTGTGTAATGTCACCTTAATCTTTATTGTCTTTCTTTTTCTCTTTTTCTCTTAACACAACATTCATCATTATTGCTGTTATAATTAAGTTTCTGTTATTTATTTCCATATTCTGTTGCTGGATTTTAATTTTTTCCTGTCACATTTGAATGTTATTTACCTTTAATTCCTGTTTTCTTTATTTGTGATGCATTATTTTACTCTCTCATGAGAAAACCATATGAATCAATGTTGTAGTTCTATTTGTTCTGAAGTTACACCTCAGTCCCACTTAGTTTGGCACTCATGATCTCAGTTCAATCATGTCTGAGTTCTCGGAACTCAGGTTGTTGTGCATGTTTTGGGGGTTTTACATTTCCTCTTGCTTAAAGATCCAGAAACTGATGCTCTCCCTTATTAAGTTCGTCATGGTCTTTGGTTTATTCCGCTGTCGTTTGTCAATGAGGGTTCTGTGATTCAAATTGTGCTTTTGGTTGTTAAGCTCCTGTTGTGCTCAACCCTTCTTCTGTATTTTCCTGCCTGGTTGTCGAATCACTTTGCAAACCTTTATTTTTATAAAAGGTTTATTTATAAATAAACTTAATTTATTATTCTTAGTTTTCTTATTAACTTTGAAAGGCACAGACAAGTTGAGTGACTGGACATCTTATATCTTCTCTGTGACATTTTCTGCTTCTGTGGATATATATACCTGCAGGAATGAAGGTAATTATGACTCTAATTTTCATTCTACTGTCTGTTTTGGAAACACAGGTGGCGCTCCAAAAAACAAAAAAGCTTGCCATTCTTGAGATTTCCATTTTGGGGCATCTCACAAAAAAAGCACAACCACACAGACCAGATCTCTTGATGCTTGAAGCGTTTTTATTTTGCAAAGATAAAGAACAGATCAGTAAAAGAGGAGGTTTTGCCGACAGCATCCTTTCCATCACACCTTTAACTCTGATGGTCTTACAGACACAAGCCCTCAGAGACAATCCAGCTCCAGTTTGGTCGCTTGCCGTATCATTCCTTATGTAGCATTACAGCGATAGAACAGAAATAAAAAGAGAAAGAAGAGATGAACTCAGGCTTCAAAACAAGACTGCACATCAGCTGGGTTCTTTATGCTGATGTGTCACACTGGGAGCTACCACCTCCTGTGTCCGCAATGTGGACGGGGCCTGGGTCTCCAATGTGGACGGGGCCTGTGCCTCCAATGTGGACGGGGCCTGTGTCTCCAATGTAGACAGGGCCTGGGTCTCCAATGTGGATGGGGCCTGGGTTTCCGATGCCAGAAAATCCTCTTTTCCACAACAGGATTTTCTACAAGATATAAGACATTTATTGGTTTGACTCACACAACATCATGTGTGTATTTCAGGGACATTTGGAGAAGCTACAAAACACACAGGATGTAAATTGAGCCACTCTGGGAATTTTAAATGGCAGTTCTTAATTGTTGAGGATTGGATGAGGTGAAGAGCATCAGCCTGAACATAAGCCACAGTCACAGTCAGCAGAAAAGCCAGGGCCATGCTTTGCTGCAGATGGTGCCACTAACTAATTTAAAGAGTTTCAGGTGAAAAACAGCCAAAGAAAGAGTGCTGGGTGATCACATGCTGTATTCAGAACATTTTCAAAAACCTCCTTGCCCACTTGCTGTCCACTTTGTTTTGGCAATACATAGACATATGGCAGATTTTGTTATTTGTTTCTCTTGCACTCAGGACCAAAGCTGAACTTGAGAAATTAAATCAAACCACTTGTGTCTACCTATGGCTGTGGTTGCCATCGTCCTTTCTGCCAGATGGCCTATTGATGCACCATTAGCGCCAATTTTGCTCCTACATTCTTTATCTTGAAGCATTTCAGCAGCATTTTGACTGATTAAACAAAAAGGATACATTCAGGCAGGATCAGGTGACCTATGTGTTAGTTGAGTGATGTTTCACCAAAAATTTGTACAGAACTGAAAGAAACATTAATCTGTCAAGAAGACAGGAGGCTGACTGTGCTACAAATTCAATACTGATATTTGACATAATTCAAATCTTTTAGTTTGGATCACTTTCTCATCCATGGTGACCAAAACACTGGAGACCCCCTTTTCTGTGTGCGTGGTTTCCTGGACTAGTGCACAGGGGCTTTCACCTTAAACAGAACTTGGTCACTTCTGCTTTTCAGGGTGCTTTTTTGCACTGTATTGGGTTAGGTACAAATGTTAAAGGACATGAGCCACATTTTGGTCCTGTTGAAAACCAGTGCTTTCTGAAAAAGCTGATTCAGCAGCCAAATAAGATTGGAAGGATGATTCAGTGTATGATCCATTTTTAATATTATAAAATATTATAAAAATCAGACTTCTGAACACATTTCATGAGATTAAAATGTCAAAAATCAAGTCATTTGAAGACTTTTCAATGATCTTCAGAATCCCTATATGATGATTAAAACACTAAAACAATGGCATTAACAGGGGCATGTGATCAGTAGTGATCTGTCACAGTGAGCACATTGATTAAATTATGCTTAATTTTTGCACTAATTTCTGATTTTTCATGGCCCCTAAATAAACCTGTTACCCTTATGTCTCTATTTTACACTGCCTGTGGTTACACTTTGTTCCTATTAGAAAAAAGATCAGTAAGAAAACCAGATCCCGCAGTTAAGAACCACTGGATTATTTTAACACATTTAAATGTCACAAAATGCAAAAATACAGCAGACAAAAGGGAAAGCACAAAAATCCACAGCATATTATTGGATAGACAGGTAAAAAATTAGAAAATGTAATAATAAGAGAGCTCAGTCAGAGCACAACTGACCTGCTTTTGCTTCCTCAGGCTCTGATTCAGCTTCTGGTTCAGGTTCTGATCCAGGTTCAGGTTGTGGCTCTGGCTCTGCAGCATCTGAAACATTTGACCATGCAGTTATGAACCTGAATCATCACTAAAGTCACATAAATATGATTCTGAAACCTGTTACCCAAGTGACTGTTTTTTTATGATATCTGCAATAACACTGTAAAATGACTGCACAGTTAGTGATGTTAAATGGCAGCATAATCTGAACATTTAGAAGGATTTTATCATTAAATAAAATTTACAAAAACACATTTTGAATAGGAAAAATGTTTGTGTGGCTGACATTACTTGGATGAAGTGATAGTTGTGATTATTTTCCCCACATAATAACTTTAAATGACAATTGCAACATGACAATACTATGATACAGGTGGAGGAGACAGTTGGTTTACTTTTGGTAAAAATGCATTAATTTCACCAAGCTCCAGTCTACAATGATTTTGAGTGAACTAAAGCTGGACAATCAGCTTTAGGCTTTTATTTATTTTATGAAACATTTGACCATGCTTTTATGAACCTAAATCATAACTGAAGTCACATAAACATGACTCTGACACAGCTATCAACTCAAGTAGAAACAGCACAACTCTGTGACCCAGGTGATGCTGCAGCAGAGGATAGCTTCATGTCACATGTCACACATCATGGCAGGACTGAGCACAACAATCAAATCCAAGGCAGTTATTCTACATCAGCAAGGTCTCTCTCAGGCCCAGACTGGGCTAAACTGATTGAGTGAACTGCTTGCCTCAGCCGACTGATCAAGTTAACCCTCCGTATCTACATTGTTTAGTCCAATTCAGCTTATTCACCAGTTTGCTGTTACTCCACAAAACAATCTTTAAAGGTCTTGTTTCAGACTCAAAGGTGCTATGAGGAGAATCTATTACCGGCGACATTAAGACTCATCTACCCATGAGCACGTGGCGACTGTCGTAATGCTGCGTTCCAGTAACCTCGGAACTGGGAGTGACATCATCTCCGACTTATTGGCATTCAAGTTGAAGTCGGAAAAAAAACATGCCGATCAACCAGGCTATTGTTGGCTGTTGTTAGCTCGGGGGTGGCGAGGTTTCACCGAGTTCCCAGTAGGAAATTCCGACTTCGGGGGACGTTCCAGTTGCAGTTTCCTACTCGGAACTCGGAAATTCCTACTTCTGACTACAACTGGAATGCACCAAAAGACCCAAGCCAAAGCGTGTGTTTGTTGTGATGCTAATGAATGCAGCTCGGACCTTCCTCAGAACTCTGTATTGCTTTGCAGCTTATTCTTTCAACAACTTACAGGATGCAAAGCCACGAGGTAATGTATCTCTTTCTAGTTATGTGGTGGTAGTTTTTGAAGTGTGACAACAAGCAATTTTTTGAAAACTTAGTATCGTAGTTTTGTAGCCAGCTATATATCAATATACAGCCTGGTGCTGTTAGACGTGTCTGAATAATATAAATTTGCTCTAGGTTTAATTGTCTTGTTCCTGAAGTTGTGTATCCAGGCTAGACCAGCCCTGTCCAACCTGACTGGAAGGCTAAGGAATAGCATTTATAGATAACCTATTTTGATGCTATAAAACTCATCTTAAAGTGTGTATTTCCATCAGGCATATATCTAAAAGTGAGACTTTTTTGTAATTACTTAGAAACTCCTCACAGTGCCTTTAAGCAAATTTGTTTAACATAATTAATTGACTTGCCCATAATGAATGTACTTGACTAACCAAAAATCTAATCATCTGCTGTTAGCTTTTAAAAGGTTCTGCCCTCCTCACTTTCTATGAGCTCTATCTAGATGGATTTGTGAAATATGCTGAATGTCTTTTAATATTATACTGGAAATGAAAGGAACATCTCTGTTCTGTTTTTGTGAAAATACAGAAATTATGCTTTGATTATTTTCAACAAAATGTGTAAAAACCATGGATACACATAACTGATGTTAATCATTATAGTCAATAAAGTTGTGATGTTTATTGAGATAAAGTCATTCTACTGTTGGGATGGTTGGCTTCCAGTTACTGACTGTAACAACAGTTGTTTACAGTGCAGTCATGAAACTCACCTGCAGCAAGAGTCAGAGCCATCAAGGCACAAAGCAGAGCAGAGAGAGCCAGGAGCTTCATGGTGAAGATGATGCTGTCAAAAACAAACAGGCAGATATCACGCTGAGCTACAAGAGAAGTTGGGACACACAGACTGCAGACAACTTAGACATCATGAGTTCAACAAGAAGTTTGCATCAGTTACCTTCTCGTCTGTCTTCTCAGCGTAGCTTCAACCTCCCAGGGTGTGGGTACTCATCAAGAGAAGCAGCAGCTCTTTTATACAACTTTATATCAAATGATCTTCCAGCAACAAGGAACGAGACAAAGTATTACCAAATAACTGTGGAGAAAGATGCTACCACAACCTCTGGCTAGACACTTAGCCAACACTAACTGATCTGGTCTGATCAGATAAGAAATATGATAAGAATCAAAATGGGCAAACCTCAGTGATTACAAAGTTTTAATCACTTTATCTCAGGACAGCAGCTGTGTCAAGTAATCTGAAGATCTTGAATATTTGTTAACACAGACAGTGTGGAAACAAACTAAACTCCCATGAAGTGTGAGATCAGTAAAATGTCAGTTAGTCGATGTTAAAATGGTTTGGTAAGATCCAGACTGAGGCATGTGGTACAGCTTGGGGGATATGAGGGACCCTTGATTGTGGGTCTTGAGACTTTGGTAGAGCCCTATAAAATGAGTGTTATTCTTTTCCCAATTTCCATTTTAGTGTTTCCCATGTTTTTTTTTAATTTTTGAAAATTCTGTTTTTAGTTTTTTATGCAAATTTAACTCCAAGACCCAATATAAAATAATGAACATAATTACTCACTCCTCAGGTGGTCCTTACATGTATCCTTACCCCAGAATTCCACATGACACGGAAGCGCTGCACCGTGGTCTTGCTCTGACAGACCAATCCCACTGAAAGCTAGTGTTGTGCTCAAGACCACTCTATCCAAGACCAAGACTTGCCAAGACCAAAATTCACCAAGACCAAGACAAGATCAAGACGTTTGGGAGTCGAGACCAAGACTGAGAAAATCCGAGACCGAGACAAGACCAGGACCATCAAAATCAATTTTAAAAACCATGACAAGGTTGAACAGTTTAGGGAGGTGTTCTTCAGTCACAGCACTGGAAAGGTTGCAGTCCTCACAGGGGGAAATGACACATGAATTGGGGCTTTTGTTGTTTTATCAAGTGTTCCTCCTTATTCACATTAATAACGCTGAAGAACCGCAGATCAGTGCTGGTCTTGATTGGTCTTGATGGAAAATCCCGAGTCCGGCCAGTCCGAGACAAGACAGAATAAAAATGCTCTTGAGTCCAAGACAAGACCAAGACCTTTAAAATGTGGTTTCCAGACCGGTCTCGAGCTTATGTGGCCTCATGCTTATATGCTCCTGTGGTCCTCCTTTTGCAGTGTCTTCACGGGTCCTCATCACTGCCCAGCTCAACAGTCACTCTCTGCTGCAGGCTCTGGACTTCACTCTCCCCTCCCGTGCAGCTCTCACTCCTCACTAGATCCCCAAACAATCCCTCAGTCTCACTTTTCACTTCCCCTCAGTTCCTGGTCCTTTTCCCCTAACAAAAGCATTGGATTGTTGCGCCTTAACTCTCTCTATCATTTGTTTTTGGGTCGAAACTAAACTGAGTGGAGTTTGTCAAACGTCATTAAAGAAATAATCAATATTCAGCTTATGAGACGACAGTCAGTTTTCTGCATATAAATGAAGGTACCCTTCACATCTGCATGATGCCACCTTGATGGCATGAGATTTTTAAAATCAATACTCATTTATCTTACAGTTGTCGTGCTCTCGAAGTCTCTTTCAGCCTCTCTAAGAATAACAGTCAAGAAGCAAAACAGAGTAATGTGGTGGCTGCAGTCCAGTGCAGTGAGGAATGCTCAGACCTGTACATTGGGGAAACTAAACGGCTTCACAAGCATATGGCTCAACACAGGAGAGCCACCTCCTCAGGCCAGGACTTGGCTGTCCACCTTCACTCACAGGACACTGGACATTCTTTTGAGGATTGCAATGTGCAGGTTTTGGCGAGAGAGGAAAGATGGTGAGGAGTTAAAGAAGCCATCTTGACCTGTGAATCACCCTGTGAAGAGTTTCTATGAGTCCTTTCTACAACTCTTCCCCTTCTATTGTTGTTTTCTTCTTCTCTAGTTAGAGAAATATCTGCTGTTTACATCAGCTTATTGAAACTGAAGAAGCCTCTTCAATGAGAAGTGAAACATCTTCTCAAAACTTAACACAGTCCAGTTGCCTCCATTTTAAATCTTCAAGATAACCATGACCTGGATGAATGAGAATCTACACAAACATAGTCAGAAGCAAAGGCCTTGACTTTAAAATGAACTTCTCTTTGCCTCTTTTCTCAGATGTTTACAGTTCTCTAAAAATGCCCTTGTGCAAGCTTTGACTGATTACCATGGTGAGTTTATCTGCAAGTCATCATCTGTCAGGTAGTGCAGAATACAGCAAAGTCATTTTCCTGTGTGAAAATCCCGCTCTCAGGTCATGGTGAAGACAAAAACAACTGTATGTGATGGCGACAACTAAGCTGAAGTGTGAAACAAGACTTTAAAGATCTTTGCGGAGTGACATAGCAAACTGGTGAATTATCCAAGTTGGACTAAATGACATAGATACAAGGGTTAACTTGATAGGTCAGCTGAAGGAAACAGTCAACAAACTTAGTCCATTCCAGTCTTGGCCTGAGAGTAACCTTGCTGAAATAGAATAACTATATTTAATCAATCAATCAGACCTTATTTATTAAGCATTGTTCATACATACAGTGTAACACAAGGTGCTGTAAATTCAAGTACAGAAGCAGGTAAGAGTCAAAACAAAATACAAGACCCCATCCACCCTCCCAGCCCACAATTAATTCAGACAGCCACACACACACACACACACACACACACACACACACAGTCAGGACTCTGTGAACAGAGGTCTTGTATTTTATTGATTTGCTCAGTCCTGCTATGATATGTGTCCTGTGACAAAAGCTGTCCTCTTCTGCACCCTCACCCAGGTAGCAGATTTTTGCCATTTCTGTTTGAGTTAATGGCTGTATTTAAACATACATATGAGAATGATCTTTAGCACCTTTTTAGCATCACTGGCTAATAAAACACCTGACTGTAATCCTACTGAAGCAGTGAAACATTGTCACAACATTGTTGAGCAAGTTGCTGTTATTCACTAACAAGGATATACCACAATTAGTATGTGTTTGAACATTTTATAAAGACTTAGGGATATGTGGAAAAAGAGCAATAAACATGTGATGTAAGATATGTTGTGAGTTAAGGACATCTTGAAACTTGGCGAAAGGAAACATAGGATGAGCGTTTAGTCTTGGCGTATCCTGCCCAAGCTGAATGAAATCCCCCAAAAGAAACATGTTTGGTTGGAGATCAGTTAAAAATGAAATGACACATATCATAAGGTGTTTCTGGTAAGTGTTTGACAAGCTTTACATATCCCATGCTCAAAGATTGAAACTGAAAAGCTTCTTGGATGAAAAGCGAAACATCTTCGAAAACTTAACACAGTCCAGTTCCCTCCAGTTTAAATCTTCAAGATAACCATGACCTGGATGAATGAGAATCTACACAGACATAGTCAGAAGCAAAGCATTGACTTTAAAATGAACTTCTCTTTGCCTTTTTTCTCAGATGTTTACAGTTCTCTAAAAATGCTCTTGTGCAAGATTTGACTGATTACCATAGTGAGTTTATCTGCAAGTCATCATCTGTCAGGTTGTGCAGAATACAGCAAAGTCATTTTCCTGTGTGAAAATCCCGCTCTCAGGTCATGGTGAAGACAAAAACAACTGTACGTGATGGCGACAACTGAGCTAAAGTGTGAAACAAGACTTTAAAGATCTTTGCGGAGTAACATAACAAACTGGTGAATTATCCAAGTTGGACTAACAGCCCACTAACTTAGTCCAGTCCAGTCTCGGCCTGAGAGTAACCTTGCTGAAATAGAATAACTATCTTTAATCAATCAATCAATCAAACTTTTTTTATAAAGCATTGTTCATACATACAATGTAGCACAAGGTCCTGTACATTCAAATACAGAAGCAGGTAAGAGTCAAGGGATACAAAATAAAATACAAGACCCCATAATAATAATAATAATACATTTTATTTGAATTGCACTTTACATTTTCACAATCTCAAAGTGCTACAGAGTAAGACACACTTAAAAACAATTAAGAAACACCTTAAAAACCCTTTTTAAGAATACTTTCTAGGAGAATAATGGAGAGCCCAGTACTGCCAACTAGCTAAATGCTTTTTTAAAGAGGTAAGTTTTAAGATTTCTTTTGAAATCTTCTGTAGTCTGTGGGGCCCTCAGGTGGTCAGGGAGGGCGTTCCACAGCCTCGGGGCGGCAGAGGAAAAGGCCCGATCGCCCATGGTGTGGAGCTTAGTTCTGGGGACCTTGAGAGTGTTGGTGGCAGCAGAGCGAAGGGTACGTGAGGAGGTCTGGGGGGAGAGGAGTTCCTGCAAGTAAAGGGGGGCATGTCCATAAATGCACTGGTGGGTGAGAAGAGAGACCTTGAACTCAATTCTGTATGTAACCGGGAGCCAGTGAAGGGATTTCAGGATGGGGGTGATGTGCTTGTGCTTACGCACCCTCATCAGGATCCTGGCAGCGCTGTTCTGGATGTACTGAAGCTTCTGGATGCTCCTGCCAGAGATCCCGATGAGGAGTGCATTGCAGTAGTCCAGCCTGGAGGAGACAAAGGCGTGAACAAGCTTCTCTGAATCAGCCAGGGTGAGTGTTGGACGGAGTTTTGCGATGTTCCTGAGGTGGTAGAAGGATGTCTTACAGAGGTGTTTGATGTGGGTGTCAAAGGTGAGTTGAGGGTCCATTTTGGCACCCAAGTTGGTGACAGATGCAGAGAGGGGGATGTTTTTGGCCTGAAAAAGTGATGCTGGTGATGGTGGAGGAGCGGAGCTGATGTGGTGTGCCAACTAGGATGGCTTCTGTTTTTGAACTGTTTAACTGTAGGAAGTTGAGTGTCATCCACGCCTCTATCTCCTCCAGGCAGGTGGTCAGTGTGGATGTTGGCTGAGAAGTAGGTGAAGTGGGGGTAGTCCTGATGTACAGCTGTGTGTCATCAGCATAACAATGGAATGGTATTCCATGTTTGCTGATGACATTTCCAAGGGGGAGCAGGTAAATGGAAAAGAGGGTGGGGCCCAATACCGAGCCCTGTGGGACACCGCAGGTGACGCTGTGGGTGTGAGATCTGGCTTTGCCCAGGGCGACATGCTCAGTTCTGCCAGTCAGGTAGGAAGTGAACCAGTGGTGAACAGTATCTGACAGTCCAATGGTGTGGTTCAGGCGGTGGAGAAGGATATTGTGGTCAACCGTGTCAAAAGCAGCTGTTAGGTCCAGGAGGATGAGTAGGGAGGGAGAGCCGGTGTCTGCTGCCATCAGGAGATCATTGGTGACCCTGACCAAGGCGGTCTCCGTGCTGTGGCCAGGGCGGAAACCGGACTGGAATTTTTCAAACAGGTTATTGTCTTTGAGGTGATCCTGAAGTTGTGCTGCAACTGTTTTCTCCAAGACCTTTGACAGGAATGGAAGGTTCGGAGATGGGCCTGTAGTTGGAGAGGACCCATCCACCCTCCCAGCCCACAATTAACTCAGACTGCCACTCACACCCACACACACACATACACACACAGGGTCACAGAGTCACTTATTCACTAGCAAGGACCACACCACAATTAGTATGTGTTTGAACATTTTATAAAGACTTAGGGATATGTGGAAGAAGAGCAATAAACATGTGATGTAAGATATGTTGTGAGGTAAGCAGTCTGGAAGGACATTGTGAACCTTAACGAAGGGAAACACAGGATGGGTGTTTAGTCTTGGTGTATCCTGCCCACGGTGATCTAAATCCCCCAAAAGAGTCATGTTTGGATGGAGATCAGTTGAGAATGAACTGACTAGGATCGTTAGTTGTTTCTGATGAATGTGTGACAAGCTTTAGATATCCCATGCTTGAGGATCTGAAGAAAATTAGGTGCTGTCAGCTTAACTTCCTTGAAATGTGAATGCATGGAAATTGAGGAATTATGTATACTTCAGATAGCCCAGAATGATGGAAAGATTGCATTAGTCAGAGACAGATTCAGAACATCTGAGGCAAATTCTGAGTTTAAGCTGTCAGAAGAGATGAGAAGCCCAAAAAGTAAGTGAATACATGGCTGGATAGATGGGAGTAAGCACAACGTCCTGGTCTTAAGAGGGCCATATATTGAAGAAGCCTGCTCTGGGTTTTAAGATCCCTCGGAAGACAGACAGGCAACGTTCACCACAATTTGTTCATGTGTGTGGGATACGTTGTTTGGACTCATCTAGATAATTATTATATGAACTTCAACCCTTGAATAATGAACATTTTAGTCCATGATTCTAAGGTTAAAATGTATAGGATTTTAGTGGGAAACATGGTCATACCTAAGAAAAGAAAGGTGGATGACTCTCACTTCATTGCTACAGTCAGTTATCTGACTTTTACAAAGAGGGAAAGGTCAATCAAGGGATTTATTGGACATTGTCAGAGAAAGCAGTTATATTTAGACAGTCACATTTTGATTTAAATTAAACTGAGAGGAGTAAATTGTAAATGAAATTGAGATTGCATTGCCAGCAATTCATACCAACTCAGTTGTTAACCTCAAGAAGCTACTGAATTAAGTGGATACTTTGAGAATGAAAAGATAACAGCAATTGCACAATTCTAAAATTTAAAGGTAGATCCTAATTGTCTGAGGGAAGATTAAATTCATTTGGAGCTTGAGTTGAATCCAACAAGTTGAGTAAATTCAAACTGAAAGCTTCCTTGTTGTGATTACATGTTAAATTGTATTGAGGAAATTTCAAGATTAATATCAAGTTGAGATTAAACTGAAACTAATATTAGAAATTAGATTGTTAAATATTAAGTAAGGTTTGACAAGTGTGAAAGAGGAAAACAACAATTATTTGAAGTAAATCAACTTATCCTGAAATCATAATAGGACAAGGGATGACAAAAGGGAATGACCGAATATCCAAATGAGTAGTTTGCCACAGCAGTTTCTCGGAACAGTGCTATGCTGAGTCTGAGAAATGACATTGTCTTAATAGAATAATAACAGTAAGTGTACTGCAAGCAAAGACAGACTTGAGAAGAGTTATGGCCAGAATTTTCAGTGGGGGTTGACGGTTTAAAGGAGATTTTACAGTAGATGTAAAGAATTGAGCCTATGTTTGCCAAATTTTTGTTTGGTTATGCTTTTGTAGAAAGATCATCAGTGAAGTCCTAAATTAGGATAAAACAGAGCCACACACGGGGCACCAAAATAAATATGTTGCATTTTAATTTGTCTTGCATAAGTTGTTATTTATTAGATATTAACGGACAGTAAATTGAGAAATTTATGTTCATTTAATAACTTAATTGCACTCTTAAATTAGGGCACAACCAACATTGTGGAGCTGTGTAGTGAAAATTAAATAAAGTTGATAACAAGATCCTTAAAGTGAGGTTCATTTAGGTTTTGAAACTTGGAGATAATGTGGTAAATGGAGCTTCATTCATGTTACCTCTGGTCTTAATCATGTCAGCTAGCAACATCTTACTGCATGCTGGTTGCTATGTTGTCATGCACTCCACTGGGTTCAGGCTGGTGCAGGCATAGTAGGCAGAAGATTTCTTTCTGCAGCTGAGGCTGGGATGACAGCTGCTTGTCCAAAGGTAGCAAGGCCAATATATCTCTAAGAGAGATGTGAACAGGGATTTTGTAAGCCTGCAGAATGGGACACATTGTCAGTTGCAGGGTGTAATAAGACCTAAAATTCTGATAGATGGAGGTGTTAGACTGGCTGTGGAAGCAGGCATTCCTGCTCCATGACAAGAAGTTGCAGAGGTGCTGGCATTCCGCTGGGATTTGTCGAATGAGTGAGAAGATGGCCGAGATGAAGAGGAGCTGTGCCATCTGAACAGACCTATGTTGTCTTAAATAAAGAAATTAATGTTCATTTGATATCTAAATTGTACTCATAAAATAGGGCACCAATAACATTTTTCTTATTGGCATTAAAAAGGTTGTATTTCATTATTTAAAAAAAAAAAATCAACATCTCTGATTAGGCTTGATTAAGAGATCTGTATAAAAATATTGGAAAAAAATATTTCTTTGATATGTTTTTGAATAGGCTAAATTAAGTGGTGGTTAAAATCTACTTCAGGACCAGAGGGTAGTCATTTCTCTCTCTCTCTCCGGTGTATGTTTGAGCTTTTAAAATTTTTGAAATCACATTTTCATAGTATATGAAGAATTAGGTTTCCTCGCAAAAACATAAATTCACTCTCTGAAATAGAGTGAAAGTTATGGTTAAAACAGTGGAAAATGTTCTCTCAAGTTCCTGCAAAGTGCCACATAGAGACACAAAAGCTAAGACAACTTTAAAACTGGTGCACCAACCCTTTTACACCACTTTTGAGAACTCACCTTTAAAGATTTGCTTTTGTGTGATGTCTTCTTCATCCTTATCCTCTTTGTATTATTTTCTTGTCATGCATGAATGTTATTTATTTTAATTCCCATGTCATTTGACGAATGGCTTTCTCTTGCTTAGAGATATACAGTTTACTCCCTTCCATGAGCACCACTGGTCTGAGTGACACCAGAAACTCTGATGCTCTCCCTTGTTAAGTTTTCCATGTTCTTTGGTTTATTCTGCTGTTTGTGTTTGTCTGTGAGGGTTATTTGATTCAAACAGTGATTCAAATTGTGCTTTTTGTTGTTTATATCCTTTTGAATCCTTCTGCTTCTCTGCTGTATGTTTCTGCTGGGTTGCAAGAGCACTTTGTAAACCTTTATTTTTAAAAGTTTATGAGTAAAGTTAATTTATTATTGTTATTATTATTATTATTAACTTTGATAGGCACAGATGATATGGTTGACTGGACAGCTTGTATCTTCTCTGTGACATATTCTGCCTCTGTGGACATACATACCAGCAGGATAAAGGTAAATATGGCTCTATTTTTCATTTTCCTGTCTGTTTTTGCTGAAAAACACAAGTACCCCACAGAAACATAAGCAAGCCTCACATTAATGAGGTTTCCATTTTGGAATATCTCAGAGAAACAGCAAAATCACACAGACCAGATCTTTTGATGCTTGAAGCTTTTTTATTTTGCAAAGAGAAAGAACAGTTCAGTTAAAAGAGGACATTTTTGCCAACAGCATCCTTTCCATCACACCTTCAGCTCTGATGATTTTACAGGCACAGGCCCTCAGAGACAATCCAGCTCCTGTTTGGTCGCTTATTGTATCATTCCTTATGTAGCGTTACAGCGATAGAACAGAAATAAAGAGAGTAGGAAGAGATCTACAGCACTCAGGCTTCAAAACAAGACTGCACAACAACCGGGTTCTTCATGCCGTTGTGTCAAAGCGGGAGCTACGACCTCCTGTTCCTCACACAGACAGAGGGAAGCTTATGATTGCACCACAGATCATCCCAGCACTTGCGAGCTGTGAACATCAGAAACACAGGACATGAGAGAGCCGGCTTGGAACACACATCAACATCTTAAGTTCTGTGGTTTGTGCCCCCCAAAACTGAGCCTGACTGAGACTGAGAAGTGCTCCATTGCATAGAGTGGCAGCAGTATATGGGATCAGCCCTGGTACCATTTCGAAATAAAGGACCAAGTTCTGTGAGACCGTGAAGTGGGCTTCCCAGGAAGACAACATCCGAAATGGTAAATGGACTTGAGCTTATATAGCACTTTTCTAGTCTTTTTGACTACTCAAAGCTGCTTTACACCACAGATCACACTTACCCATTCACATCCATTCGCTCTCACATTCACTTACTGATGGTTCTGTGCACTTTTTGGGGCAGTGACATATCATTCAATTTGCCTGTTGTTTGTTTGTTTGCCCACTGTTGATGCTTTGTTGTGTTTTTGGTGTGTGCTACGCCTGTGCCTTTGAAATTGCTCCCTTGGGGATTAATAAAGTAGTTGAATTGAAAATTGCATTGAATTGAGTTTCTGCGTTAGTTATCCATCAGTATCAACTTACACATTCATGCCCTTTCATGTTCATGTACATGACACTGATGCAGGAGTGGGAGCAACTTGGGGTACACTATCTTGCTCAAGGATATCACTATGTGTTGCCCGGAGCTGGGCTTGAACCTGCAACCCTCCAATTAATGACAAAGCAGACTATCCAACTACACAACCGATGACCCAAGAGGTCCAGTACCTTACCCTTGCTTCACTGAGGAATGGTAGGCTGTTGCTTACCACAAGTTTAGCTGTGTTGCTCATCCCACTAATCTATGATCTTTCCAAGTTCTACCTGGATGAGAGGGTGATTAATCAATCTTTCCAATGATATAAAACACAATGAAGGGAATATGGGAGAAATTAATCCACCAAAATAATATTTCCAAACTATTCTGGGGAGCAGACTTTCTGCCTTGTGGACAAGGAAGTGCTAAATGCTATCTCACGTCCATGTCTGCAGCACCCAGAATTTAATGAGAAGTGCTCTCTAAATGTTAAGTGTAAGATAATAAGACTCACAGCTGTAATTAATCTGCAGACAGTCCTGAGAGTTTCCGGCACCATTGTTTGGCTCTCCGGGGCACCAGCCTTTGTAGTTGAAGCAGGAACCATCACTCCACTTCCAATGACCCTCCTGGAGGACAGAAGAGACCCCATTAGAACTAATTCACACGGAAACAGCCACCACATACATCTGAACATTCATAGAGGGCTCGATCTAACACAAGCAGCATATGTGTGGGCACTGTCATTAGCTGTTGGGCAGCTAGTAAATCTCCCTGTACCAATTTGACATAGTAAACTTTAATTTTGTCACCATGGCAACTGAAAACCTTAACTTTCAGACTTGAGAATTCAAGCAAGTTTGCGCTCCCTAATTTGATGCCAGTAACAGAGCATGAACCTCTTGTCAAATGAAATATTATTTATATTTAGTTTTGAAAAAAAGAGTACAACATAGACCTCTATTGTACAGCGTGTTAAGGTAACATGATGTAATGATGGCTGGCTGAAAGGACAAAGTTGAACTGATTTATTTCTATTATGACAAATGCATGAAGGAGTTTTGTTAAAGCAATTACAGAAATGAAAAGTTCTGTTTGATTGGAGAGCGAGTAGTACATCTGCATCAAAGCTGGAAGTTCATTCCCGTGTTGGTCAGGGCCTTTCTCTGTGGAGTTTGCATATTCTCCCTGTGCATGTGTGGGTTCCCTCCATGTCATCCAGCTTCTTCTAATAAACCAAAGATTGGTGATTTCAAACTGCCCTGAGGTATGAGTTTGAGCATGACTGGTTGTCTTTCTCTTTGTGTCACCCCGCCATCACTTGCAACTGATTCAGGGTGTACCCCACCTCTCACCTAACTTAGGAATCGAACTGAATTAAATTGTTAACTTAATGATCAAATCATATCAAATAAACCTAAGATTTTGTGATAAACTTAATTATCAAATCAAATTCAATTGTTAACTTTATATTCAGAATCAAATTCAATTGTTAACATGACACTGGAAGTATATTGTTTCCTTAATAATTTGATCAAAACAAATTGTTCAACAACAAACAACAACAAACTCTTTAATCATTATTACATCAAGTTCAGAAGTTAATAATTGTAATTGAATCATTTGCTTAACAATTGTTATCAAATAAATTTTAATTTATGATCATAAACAAATCAAATACTGAGCATTTTGATCTAAAAGAAATGTTTACTTGATAAGTGGTCTAAATCAAATTGTTAACTTAATGATAGTTATAACATCAAATTGTTAACTAAATTAAAATAATCAAATTAAAATGTAAAATTAAACATCATTATTGAAAGCCTTGCTTAAAAATTGTAATCAAATCAAACTGTTAACATAGTAACCAAATCAATTTAGTGGCGAAATAATTCAATCAACTTTCTTTTTTCAAACTGATTTGACCAAAGCTCAACTGAAGTGAGGAGCTTGATCTCACCATTAAAGCTCCTCACTAAGAACTCTTTAATCCTCAGATGATCCTTAAAAAAAATTACAAATTTGATCCTCGGGACCAAATTGGTCCCCTTCCTAAAAAGTGCTATAAAAATAAAATGTGTTTATATATTTTTTCACTTTAAATGACTCAAACATTTAGATATACTTGTGCCTGAAATATTCATATCAAGTTTCAATAATGTTATGTTTTTTTAACCCTTTAATTGCCAGTATGTTTACTGAAAACCACTGTTTTTTATCCTAAAACAATAAAAAAAACATCAATAATTTCCAAAATATACATTTCAATGACAACTGGGTCATAATTTCTATTAGGCCCTGGGGTGGGTCAATGATTGGCAGAAACAATGATTTTGATGCATCGATTATTTTTCTGCAGAGTCAGATAGAAACAAAAACTCACAAATTTGATCCTCGGGACCAAATTGGTCCCCTTCCTAAAAAGTGCTATAAAAATAAAATGTGTTTATATTTTTTTTCACTTTAAATGACTCAAACATTTAGATATACTTGTGCCTGAAATATTCATATCAAGTTTTAATAATGTTATGGTGTTTTTTAACCCTTTAATTGCCAGTATGTTTACTGAAAACCACTGTTTTTTATCCTAAAACAATAAAAAAACATCAATAATTTCCAAAATATACATTTCAATGACAATTAGGTCATAATTTCTATTAGGCCCTGGGGTGGGTCAATGATTGTCAGAAACAATGATTTTGATGCATTGATTATTTTTCTGCAGTCAGATAGAAACAAAAACTCACTAATTTGACCTAATTGGTCCTCTTTTCATAAAGCTTTATAAAAGTATTATTTATTAATATTTTTTCCACTTTTTATGAGTCTGCTTTGTAAAACTACTTGAGTCTGATATATTTATATGAAGTTTTAACAATATTATGGAATTTTTAACCCTTAAAATGCCAGTATGTTAACTGTTGGTCGGTATGTTCAAAATGTGCGCCAGGTAGATGTAGGAGAAGGTTGCCATGGAGGAGTGTTGCCCAGGGAGAGTGCTGTTCCCCTTGGCCCTGGTGGGGCCAGACCTGGGGTCCTAGTTCTCGGGGATGACAGAGGGGCGTTGGGCTGAGATTGGTGGGGGAGGGGGTCTGAAAGAGTTGGTTTGGGTGGAGGAAATAAGGCTATGTTTACACGGACACTCCTGACTTAGAGACGCAAAGATTTTCCCTTTGCGTTTCCGAATTCTTCTGTGTTCAGATGACGACGACGCTGGAGATGTATGGACCCGCTGTAGTGTGCATGCTGGTTCAGTAGATGGCTGTGTAGGTCTGCAGAGAGACAGCGCTGCTACAACACACGTACGAAGAAGAAAAACTTTTCACAAACAACAATGGCAAGTAGACGCACAGAGACGCAGGAGTTTCTTTTCTGGACAACAAATCAGTTCGGACAACAAATCTGTCTGGATAGTTTTGTCTGGATAACAAACCGAGTACGGTAAGAGGCTCACATGTTACTCGACAGACAGCCGAAGCTGTTGTTGTTCCTGCATGCGCAGTCTTCATCTGAAAGAGTAATGTGCATGCGGTGGCGTCAGCGTTTCACCCTGAAACGCTCTGATACGGGTTTACATGGAGCTGCATGGAGAGCGTTTTGGAAACTTTCTACTCTGGAGTCCGTTTTCAAAAGTTTCCCTTTTGAGACAACACACAACATGTTTCAGTGTAAACACAAGGCCAAAACGCAATAAAAACTATCAGATTTGACCGTTTTCTGTGCCGTGTAAACGCAGCCTAAGAGTTAGGAGCTCCAACAGCCAGGTGGGGAAATGCGAGTGTGAGAAGCCTAGCAGAGGGCCTTCTATGGAGGGCTTCTCCTGGAGCAATGTCCCCTCTGCCTGCCTCTGGATGTCTGCTGGGGCACAGCGCTGTGGGCTGGGCTGGTTGGGTGTAAGGTGGGCTATTGGGATAAGGCTTGGGCTAAGGTTTAAGGCGATGGTGATGGAGTCTAACACCTGGAGGGGTTATGCTAGAGGAAACAAGAGTCAGGAGCTCCAGCAAACGGAAGGAGAGATTTGAGTGAGAGTAACCCAGCAGAGGCTGCCTTCTAGGGCACTATCAAACCCCCTCGGGCCCTAGTGTGATCAAGGAGGGGAGGAGGGAAACAAAAGAAAAACCCCTGCACACACTCAAGGAGAGAAAACAGGGAGTATGTGCAACACATGCAGGGCAAGATCTCAAGAGGCCTGCCCCTGGAGTAAGCTGCCCCCCAAGGGCACATCCAAACCCCTTTGTAGGACCTCATATTCTGGTCGATTGAAACCAAGTCTTTATCACAAGTTCAAGGGGCCCCCACGAGTCGGGACATATGATTCCAGCCTCCTAGCTCACACACAAATTATTCACACAAATTATTTTACGAGCAAAAAACCTTTGTAGGAAACGGTAAAAAATGGTGAAATGTGACTTTATGGTTTAAGTATGAAAAAAATGGTTTTATCTGGTGGACAAATATAAAAATAACAACTAGACAGGTGCTACCTTAAAATAAAATTTTAACATTAAGGAATGCATTTGTTTGTGTTTAGATAAATATGGGGTCAAAAACAGCATTTATAATGGTTTCAGATGGGACCGATTTGGTCTCGAGGATCAAATTTGTCGTTTTTGTTGTTGCTCAGCTATTTTGGGCAATTTTAATGAAATTACACAATATTTTCAAAATTTGTTGAAAATGATAATCCTTTGGCAAATTTGAGGTCTACTCATCAAACACAGGCAAAATTATTAAATAATAAAAAACCAAAAGGACCCAAAATGGTCCCAGGATCATCTGAGGGTTAGTAATCCTAAAAACACACTTCTCTGTAAACTTTTAGAAGACTTACACATCGTTGGTCAGTTCCTCCAATCCAAGCTTGAGAGTGATGCCCGCTCTGTCTTCTGATCAGATGTCTGATTTGCTGATACTCCCAGGCTGAATGCACAGATGCCAGGTGTCCACCCAGGCTGATACACTTACGCTTAAGTTAAGATAAAAACAAAAGTGAAGATATCGTGGTGTCAAAATAAAACAGGAATAGATGAAGATGCTAATTTACCAAGGAAAGGCAGTGCATCAAAATCCTGGAAAGTCTTTTGGAGACCACTGGAATGATTTCATACCTCAGCTTGTTGCCACGTCTGACGTTGACGAATGTAGAAGAAATAGCGATGGCCAATCCTGGTCCAACGAGACTTGGGTCTACAGGGTGGACGGGGCCTAGGTCTCCAATGTGGACGAGGCCTGGGTCTACAGGGCGGACGGGGCCTGGGTCTCTTGTGAAAAATGTGGCGAAAAATGTGGTGCAAAAGGCAGAAAAACCTCTTTTCCACGACAGGATTTTCTACAAGATACAAAGTATTTTATTGGTTTGACTCACACATCATTTATGTATTTCAGGGACATTTTGAGAAGCTACAAACACAAAGAGTTTCAGGTGAATACCAGCAAAAGAAACTGATTACACGCTGTATTGAGAATGTTTTCAACAACTTACTTGGCCACTTTCAAGCTGCTTTGTTTTGGCAATACTTAACATGTTGCACATTTCATTGGTTTGTCTGTCCCTCAGGACCAAAGTTCAACTTGACAAATTAAATCAAACCACTTGTGTCTACCTTTGGGTGTGGTTTCCAATGTGCATCCTGCCATGTGGCCTGTTGTTGCACCATCAGCACCAATTTTGCACCAACAACATTCTCCAGCCTAAAGCATTTTGACAGCATTTTGAGTGATTAAACAAAAAGATAAATTCAGGAAGCAACAGGTGAAGCATGTGTATTAGTGGGAGCAATGTTTCACCAAAAGAAGACAGGAGGCTGAAGGTGCTGCCAATTCAATACTGATATTTGTCAAAACTCAAGGCTATTAGTTCATATCACTTTCATAACCATGGTGAACAAAACAGTGGAGACCCCTATTTTCAAAGCTTGGTTCTCTAGTCCAGTGCACAGGGGCTTTCACCTTTAATCAAATGGACCTTCTAGAAAACAGAACTTGGTCACTTCTGAATTACAGAGTGCCTTCTTGCACTTCATTGGGTTAGGTATTAAATTTAAATGACATGAGCCACATTTTGGTCCTGTTTTTTCCAGTGCTCTTTGAAAAAGCTGATACAACAGCCCAAGGAGATTGGAAGGGGGATTCGGTGCATGATCCATCTAATATAAAGACCCCTGACTTGTAAAAAACAGACTTAACAACACTTTTCTTGAGATAAAATGTCAAAAATCAAGTAATTTAAAGGCTTTTCTAGGACCTTCAGAATCCCAATATGATGTATAAAACACTTACACTGGCTTTAACACAGACGTGTGATCAGTAGTGATCTGTCATCATGAGCACATTTATCAAATTATGATTAATGTATGCACTAATTCCTGATCTTTCATGGCCCCCTACGTCAACGTGTTACTCTCATGACTCTTATTATTTTATCCTGCCTGTTGTTACACTATTTTTTCTAATAGAAAAAGATAAGAAAAAAAAGCAGATTCATCGTGCCCCTGGCCACACCCCTTACTGGGTCCACCAGACCCCACAATTAAGAACTACTGAATTATTTTAACATCGAAATGTCACAAAATGCAAAAAAAACAGAATTAGCAGGTACAGCTGTCAAAACCAGTAAAAGCACCAAATCCACAACATATAACTGGATAGACCATAAAAAGTATGAACATTTTAAAAGAAGAAAAGAGTTCAATCAGAGCAGAACTGACCTGCGTTTGCTTCCTCAGGTGCTGATTCAGGTTCTGATTCTGGTTCTGATCCAGGTTCAGATTGTGGCTCTGGCTCTGCAGCATCTGAAACATTTGACCGTCCAGTTACAGACTTGAATCATCACTTAAGTCACATAAATATGACTCTGACACCTGTTACCAAAGCGACTGTTTTTTACATCAATATTTACAGTAACACAATAAAAGGTCTGCACAGTTACTGACTTTGAGGGGCAGTTTTATATGAACATAGAGTGATTTTATCATTACATATATTTACAAAAAACTCTTTTTAATAGGATATAATTTTGTAACTGCAATTGATTGAAGGAAAAATGATAACTGAAATTTTTGTAACACAAAGTTACTTTAATTGACAATTACGACATGACAATACGAAGCTCCAATCTACAATGTTTCTGAGTAACAAAAGGCTGGACCGCCCAATCAAAATCCTTTTGAACCCTCTAGAGCAGGGGTCTGCAGGTAAGTTTGGCCTTGGGCCAGAACTTTTTCCGAGCAACTGAATGGTGGGCCAAAACATCACATCAATCAGAAACATTTTTCTTTTCTCTCTATCTTTTTTTTTTAAACAAACCTTTTTTCCTTATCTAAAGACTACTATTATATCATATGAATACAAAATGTAGGCTAATTTACGAAAGAAATTTGTTTTAAATAAAGTAACTTTATTTCTCAGACTTTTACTGTGTTATTACTGCTTTAGCTCCACTGTGGCTGCGTTATAAAACAGCTTATAATAGTAACTTGGTGGTAATAAAGCTGCTGTCTTTAATCAGTGACTTGTTTTAAGTCATCATAAATGTGCCATAGCCAACTATATTTTTTCACATGCATTTAATAAAAATGTGAGTAATTTCCATTTGGAAAATAACTACTTCTTTGAGCCCAGCTAACGCATTTACAATAAAGATTTATAAATAAAGATTTTCAGGATTAGGCTATGATTGTGATTTGTGTGAAAGTAGCTAAGTAATTTTACTTTTTTTTTTAAATACTCCTTTTCAGGGATGTGCTACATGCTAGGGACGTGAAAATCTCCTCAGGAATTTTTTGGACCAGACTGGCCAAATGTCATTCATCAGAGCTGGGGGGCGGGTGGTGATAGTGGTGCTGATTTATATTTAATTATATTTTTGGCCGCCCCCAGTCAGACAAATGCAAGCCACCACGCTGTGGCCGCTGGCCATATAATTTTGCCAGCTGCGCGGCTGTGATGTTCGCGATCACGGTGTCTTGTTTTTTTCCGACTGGGGGCGGGTGCTGGTTGATATTTTCAGTGGTGAGCGCTGTGGCCACCGGCTGTCTAGGTGTGCCGGCCGTTCGGGGACTGTCCCGGTTTCCCCAGCATGACCCCTTTTATTTCTCAAACGTATTTTTTGGGCATTTTGCCTTTATTGATAAGAGAGAGATAGTGGATACGCTTGTGAAAGGGGGTGAGAGAGTAGGGGAAGACACTCTGCAAACTGGACACAGGCGGGATTTGAACCTGGACCGGCAGAAGTGAGTACATGAGGTGCCTAGTTGCTAACCACTGCGCCAAACCAATTAATCAGATTTTCAATTTCATCTAGAGGGCCAGATAGCATGGGAGGCCGGCCAATTTTGGCCCGCGGCCCGTTAGTTGCCGACCGCTGCTATAGAGCAAGGCTTTACGATCAGAGCAAGATAGGAAAGTTTTACATGTTTTTGACAGTAACTTGCTCGACAGTGATGGAATGCCTTTGCAGAGGATTGTGCTGTGGGAGCAATTTACAGAATCTGACTTTGCTCTCATTTATTTAATTTTATTTTATATTAAACTTCAAATGAGCATTACTGTTAACATTTGACTTAAATTATTACATGTTTTGTATTATTCTTTGAAATATTCTCACTTTACAGTGTCTTTCTTGTCTTTGATTTTGTAACCTGCCTGTCATGTTGTATGCATGTTTGACTTTGTGTTGATTTTGTCATTGTTTATAAGCATGATACAGCAGATGTTTTAATTTTGGTAAAATAACATTGGTTTCATAGTTACAGGTTTTAATAGCTTTTCTATAGAAATGGGAAGTGAGTGAACAGAACACAACGTATGGACACAGAAAACTAATTTGAATAAGATCAATATTTTGTGTTGGTGCTTCAGTCAATAAAAGTCAGGTGTTGTATTAGCCACTGATGCTAAACAGGTGCTGAAGATCATTCTCATATGTAGTTTAATCACAGCCATTAACTCGAGCAGAAACAGCCAAACTCTGCTACCCAGGTGAGGCTGCAGAAGAGGACAGCATCATGTCACACATCATGACAGGACTGAACATGGCAATAAGATACAAGGTAGTTATTCTACATCAGCAAGGTCTCTCTCAGACCAGACTAGACTGGACTGGACTGAGCGAGTGGACTATTTGCTTCAGCTAAATGATCAAGTCAACCCTCCATATCTACATTGTTTAGCCCAACTCAGCTTATTTACCAGAATACTATGTTCCTCCACAAATAGATTTTTAACTGTCTTGTTTCAAACCCGAGCTCATTTAAAATCATGCCAACAACATTATCTGACTGGAACATTATGAATGTGATTGACACAACGATCATCCAATCACCTGCTTTAAGCTTTTATAAAGTTCTGCCCACTTCAAAGCCTTTCTCTGGGCTCTTTCCTGGATGTGTGAAATACATTGAATCCCTCTGGTGTCATTTAGTTATTATACAGGAAATAAAAATGTACATTCAATTACTGTAAAATCTGCAACAGCCTGTATACGGTGCAGTCATGAAACTCACCTGCAGCAAGAGTCAGAGCCATCAAGGCACAAATCAGAGCAGAGAGAGCCAGGAGCTTCATGGTGAAGATGATGCTGTCAAAAACACACAGGCAGATATCATGCTGTGGTACAAGAGAAGTTGGGACACACAAACTGCAGACAACATGGACATCGTGAGTTGATCAAGAAGAAATCTGCAGCAGAGTTACCTTCTCGTCTCTCTTCTCAGTGTAGCTTCAACCTCCCAGGGTGTGGGTACTCATCAAGAGAAGTAATGGCTCTTTTATACAACTTTATATCAAAAAATCTCCCAAAAACAAGGAACCAGACAAAGGATTATCAAATACCTGTGGAGAAAGATTCCACCACAACCTTTCGTGACACACTTAGCCAACACCAACTGATCTGGTCTGATCAGATAAGAACTATGATAAGAATCAAAATGATCAAACCTCAATGATTACAAAGTTTATTGTCACTTTATCTCAGGGCAGCAGCTGTGAGAATACATCGGAAGATCTGAAATGTTTGTTAACACAGACAGTGTACAAACAAACTAAGACCAGCAATGGTCCACTTTAGTTGGACCATTTGATATGTTTCACAAGTCCATCTGGGAGAGCCCATAGAAAATGTTTGGGAATGTGATAAACCTCCAAAGCATGTCTAGCAGGTGACTGGACAATTTTATTGTCAATCACATTCAGTGGGATTTGGGGAATCTGGACTTAGGCATGCAGTGGGGACCCGTGACATGAGGGACCCATGATGTGAGGCTGGAGGCCATGGTAGAGCCCTATAAAATCAGTGTTGTCTTAATCTAAAAATCCATTTTAGTATTTCCAAGATTCTTTTTTGTTTTTTTAATTTGCTTTTTAGTATTAAATCTGACTTTTAGTATTTTCTGATTTACTTGAGTGTTTTATCCCAACTAACCCCAACACACAGTAGGAAATATGGCAGTTTGTGCCTTTCTTGGGTGACACTTGTGATTTTTTTTTTCTGCTATTTATTTATTTATTTATTTATTTTGGTGTTTCTAGCACGTTGTGTGCAGCCCAGTGCAGATGGACCGCTTGGTCCACAAATTAGAGCCCTTAAACTGGTCATTTTCTGAAACCTTAACGAAAGCACTTAAATCTGTGAACTGAAGACTTTACTTAATCCATGTTTTTCCCTGAATTTTAGAATGCAAAAATAGAATATCATTTTTGTTCTCAAAATTGTGAGATATAAATGAAGTTGGTTTAACCTCTGTCATAGTTTAGTTTTCTGACTTTTGCCCAAGAATTCAGACTTAAATTTATGAATCCTGAGAAAACAGTTTGGATTAAGTCTTTTTTAAATTATTTTTTCTGCTACTTTCTATGATTAAGGTGTGAATTCTGAAATTTGAACTCTCAGTTTAGTAGAAAACCTGACTTCAATTCCACAAACCTCACGTTCTCATGGAAGAACAGTAATTTTCTTCTCTGAATTCTGAAAGCTGTGATCATATTTTGAGCATTCATGGCCTAAAGAAATATTCAGCTTTCAGATTACAAGAGGACAGTTTTCTGGATATAAATGAAGCTACTCCACACATCTGCTTGATTCTTTGCCTCTTTTCTCAGACTTTTCAAGTTCTCTAAAAATGCTCTTGTGCAAGCTTTGACTGATTACCATGTTGGGTTTATATACAAGTCATCGTCCGTCAGGTAGTGCAGCATCACAGCAAGATCATTTTCCTGTGTAGAAACCCTGCTGTCAGGTCATGTTGAAATCATCTTTGTAGTCTTCCTGGGCTGTGTTATCAGCTTTTTCAGATAGCACTGGGAAATAAGGGCCCAAGTATGGCTTGTATGATCTAATTTTAATACCTTACCCAACACTGTGTTGAAAACACTCTTGTAATGCAGGAGTGTCATGACTCAAACAGTCAAGGCACAATAAGCAGACAAAGCTGGTCCATCAGGCAAAAGGCAAGGGTTATTAACAGTCCAAGATCCAGTACACAAGAGCTGAGTCGGGCAAAGGTATCCAAAAAAACAACAGGCAACAAGGTAAGGTCTAAAACAGAACAGGTTGTGAGCAAACTTTGACAATGGTAGAATGCTGGAAAGTGACACAAAGGAACAACAATCTGGCAACAAGACGGGAGAAGAAACAAGGGTTAATAAATATATGAGGTGATGGGGTGATGGGACACAGCTGGGGAAGCACAATCAGGGATCAGGTATGACAACACCAGACATGAAAGAAAACCTATGGAAATGTGGGGAGAGGCTTGAACTTTCAAAATAAAACAAGAAAAACATTGACAAAACCTGAAACAAGAACACAACAGGTAACTTAACTGAAGAAAAGCAGTGTCATGACAAGGAGGTAGCTGGCATTTTGCCACTTCCTGGTCCAAACCTTCCCAAGTCTTTGGTATATTTTTTTCAGACTGGCTGGGAATCAGGGCCATCTGCAGATTAATTTCAGTCGTAAGTCAAGACTTGCTTTATTGATCTTCTCGAGGTAATTTTTTTAAAATGTTTTTTGGGCATTTTTTTGCCTTTAATGACAGGAGAGAGACAGTGGATAGGCTTGTGAAAGGGGGTGAGAGAGTAGGGGAAGACACTCTGCAAACTGGTCACAGGCGGGATTCGAACCTGGACCGGCAGAAGCAAGTATATGGGGTGCCTGGTTGCTAACCACTCTGCCAACCCAGCACCCCAGTCTTAAGGTAATTTTGAAGTGCTGCAGAAGTAAGATCAAAGATGTGAGATTGACTTGAGAGAACATTTAGCACTTCCTTGTTAACAAGGTTAAAAGTCCTCTCCTCAAAAGAGATGCTTGTTCCCTGTTTGACACAATGGCATGAAGAACCAGGTTGATGTGCAGTAGATCTCTTCATTCTCTCTTTAATTTTTCTATTGCTGTAATGCTACATAAAGAATGATGCAATGACCAAATAGGAGGTGGATGTCTCTGAGGGTCTGTGCCTGTGAAACCTCGGAGTGAAGGTGTGATGGCATGATGCTGTTGGCAATAAACTGTTTTGACTGAACTGTTCTTTATTGTTTCAAAATAAAAAGCTTCAAGCATCAAAAGATCTGGTTTGTGTGTCGTTGCTGTTTTTGTGAGATGGCTCAAAAGGAAATCTCAAGAATGGGAGGCTTGTTTAATTTCTGTGAGCTGCATGTGTTTCTCAGCAAAAACAGACAGGAAAATGAAAAAATAGAGCTATATGTACCGTTATTCTGCTGGTATGTATGTTCATAGATGCAGAATATGTCATAGAGAAGATACAAGCTGTCCAGTCACCCATCTTGACTGTGCCTTTCAAAGTTAAAAATAATTTCAAAAATTATAAAATATCTTTTAGATCACTTTAAAAAAAAAGTTTTACAAAGTGGCAAAGGTTGACAAACTGACAGGAAAATATAGCAAAACGCAAAAGCATTTAAACACAACAGGAGCTAAACAACACAAATCACAGTTTGAATCAAATAACCCTTACAGAAAAACACAGACTGCAGAAGAAAAACAAAAAACATGAAGAATTCAAAAAGGAGAGGATCAGATGTTCTGGTGCCATTCAAAGCAGTGGTGCTCATGGAAGGGGAATATTTCTTTGAACAAGAGGAGGAAACCCAAAAACATGCACAACAATCCAGGCCCAGGATCCAAACACAGAGGGCCCAGACGCTTTGATGGAGAATGCGAGAACCCCTGTTGTTTTGAGCCTGACCCTGGAAAAACTAGCAAGGCCCCAGCACAAGGATCTAAGGCCAACAGCTGGACCTGTAGTCCTGAAAAACAGCCAGGAGGTAGGCCTGTGAGAGCATTAAAATCTATCAATAAAGCCTACAAGTTGTCTTAAAAATGTCAAGAAGCCAACAAGGGGAGAGTTAAAGTTGGGGGGGTGTGATGTCGTCTGTTAAAACCAGTTAGAGCAGAACTGTTGAACTCATTGAAGGCAAGAAAGCTTTTGTTTTATCAGTAAGTTTCAGTAACCCAGACTTTAGGAGCTCAATTTCACTTTGCCCTCTCTGAAGAGAAACTGCCCTTCTTTGTCTGAAAGCTTTCTTTCTCAAGGTTTCCCAGGACAGCTGTTTAATAAATCACGTCCTTTGTGGGGAGATTTATTGTATTTATTCCAAAACTAGAAGCTCATTACTGGTTAGCAGTGTTACAAACAAAAGGTGAAGGGTATGGCTCATGAAGTGTCAAAGCACCGAAGATGTGATACTTATCAAATAGCATTTCCAGGAAAACCTATCATCCTTAATCTTGGTACAAAAAGAGGCAAGTCTCTCAAATGGTTAAGAGAATATAAAATGAAAGCATCTAATTTAAGATCAAAATTGGTCCTTCAACAATTTCTCTCCTACTTTTCTGAGGGAATCATCAGTTATGTTCTTTATTGTATGTGTAAAACACACTGGACAGTCTGATATATTATCTGTGAGCTTAAATGGCTGAGTTGTTTATTAGTCTGTACAAAAATATTAAGCATGTAGGGTCTGAGAAAATTATAAATCTTAAGTTTTCTGTTTTCGGGAGTGTTACTCACAGAGGAGCACTGCAAAAAATTCTGACTGTCTCCAAGCTCCTCATCCTGTTGGCAATGTTAAATTTAATTATTCAATATATTCTCTTATTTTAATGATATGTATGCTTCAATGCATTCATGAGAGTGGAACAAGCTCAGTAAAGTGTGTGTTTTGTTCTGGTGAAAGTATGTCAATCTCCCTAATATGACCTTAAAGTATCAGAAACACTCTGACCATAGACTTTAGAATTGTAGACTTTTAGATTTTACCTGTTAAGAGAACCTGAGAGTGGTGGTCGTATCAGTGCTGTTAGACCAACTTGACAGGCTTTTGTTTTGTTCAGATGGTTTTCAAACCCAAACCCTGGTCTGCTTGGACGTGAAGCGAGACTCTTTCTTCAGGTGGATCAGAGCTCAGTGCTCTGGTCCACAATTCAGTTCATGTGATCTTTCTCACAGCCTCAAATCAGCATAGCTTTCCAAAGAAGTGAACCAGAGCATGTTTGGAACAACATGTTGAAAGTAAAAAGTAATGAAAGATGGGAAATTCCTCACTGCTACACTGAGCCATCAGGCCTTTTAGGCAAAATGGACAAATGTAAAGGGCACCATGGCCTCCAGGGGGTGCCAATATATCAAGAAATTACCTTTAACAAAAATAGCTTTAACTGTCAAAACTTAGAATGGATAAGCTCACATAAATTAAAATATAAATCAATGTCTAAATATTCTTACAACAATTAATAATATCAATACTAACAATTCCAAATAAGTATAGTAGCTTATGTAAAGAATTATTGTGCAAATGTTGTGGTTGTTTAAATTATTGATTGCTCTATTGTAATTAATATTGTTATGATTATTAATTGACTTTTTTTTTTTACAGGATATTCATTTTGTGGTAAGGATGTCTAACTTGCTTGTCTGATTTTTTTGCTTTTTTTGTAATTTGTTAAGCATGTAATATGGTTGGCATGTTATTTTTTTTAATGTATTTTTTGGGCATTTTGTGCCTTTATTGATAGGAGAGAGACAGTGGACAGGCTTGTGAAAGGGGGTGAGAGAGTAGGGGAAGACACTCTGCAAACTGGTCAGAGGCTGGATTCGAACCTGGACCGGCAGAAGCAAGTACATGGGGTGCCTGGTGGCTAACCACTCCGCCAAACCAGCACCCCGTTGACATGTTATTTTTTAAATTAAAGGCAATACTAAAAAGAAGTAGTTTGATTTATTTTGAAAGAGTATATAAGTCTAACGATGAACCTTTTCTTGTTTACCTTACGTCTTTGTTTTTGGAATTTTGTTCAACATTTTTCTTTGTATTTCAACTTTGTATTTAAGTGTCTGTAAATCGCTGATGTGGGCGGGTTGCATAAAAACTTGCCTAGGGTGCCACATTGGAAGGGCCGGCACTACTGTAACATCAGCACACAAAGAATTCAGGACAACTCAGAAGTAACTCGCAGACCAGACCAGATTTTGATGCTTAAAGCGTTTTTATTCTGCAGAGATAAACAGGAAAAGAAAAAGATTTGGCATCCTTTCAGCTTCACATACAGTCTGACTTTAGAGTGGTCACAGGGCCTCACAGACAATCCAGCTCCAGATTGTGTCACTCATCATTTCTCTTGCAGAGTTACAGCGATAGAAAAGAATACAGTTTTGAGAGTTTGCAGAGATTTGGAAGATTCAGGTTTCATGTGAGACTGATGGAGGTTATTTCTCAAAAGTACACACAGAAACACATCCACCATTGTTTGAGCTTTCAAAGATCTTCAGTCCTTCAGGTCCATCCAGAGATTAAGACCTTCTGGTTCTGACACAGACGGATGGACGGGTGTGGTGACACCACAGATCATCCCAGCACTTGTTGGCTGAAAATATCAGAAATACAAAACATGAGACTTATCAGAGTAACAAAGAATCTGATTTAGACACAAACAAACAGATGGACAGAGCTGCGTGGACATGTGTCTGAAGGAGGAGCATTTACCAGTAAACTGGCCACTTTATTAGTTACACCTGTTCAACCGCACCATTCACACAGCAAATAAGCAAATGACAATGCAGAGACTTAATGCATTTAGGCTCTACATTGGGATTTGCTCGTAGGAACAGAACAGGAGAGTCTCTGCATGGATGTTCTTTCGACTAAACAAATGAATGTTTCAAGCACCTTGTTGAATCTATGACACCAATAATAACAAAGCCCTGAAGGCAAAAGGGGGTCCAGTCTGGTACCTAATGAAGTCACACTTTAGTGTTGTTACATGTCACTGGGAAATGATGACACTCACAGCTGTAATTAATCTGCAGACAGTCCTGATTCCAGTGGTTGTTCGGCTCTCCCCTGCACCAGCTTGTGTAGCTGAAGGGGGTACCATCACTCCAGTGCCAAGCACCCTCCTAGAGGACAGATAAGGAGACATTAGAAACAGTTTTACAGACAAATCACCTGCATCCTAAAGACATTTGACCCAATACAGACGGTTATATTTGAGTTTAGATGAACATGACGTAAGATTTATTAGACATTTAGACTTTTTACCCTTAAATATGGGCACTGGTCTGCAATCATTTAGTTTATTTTCTGCTTCATCTTCTCCTTTTTAAGAGCCCTTGCCCACTAATCTAGTTGCAGCAGTTGGTATCTGGGTTTTAATTTAATCTAAGGTCATTTAAAATGCCAGGCCTTTGTAAACATGAAGTGCTGAATGCTGACTTATTCCACATCTCAGTACTCATACCTGCACCACTCTGTCCTATGGCCTTAACGGATATCATGTTCATATATATTTATATTTTTAAGACCAAATGTGTTCACAATCATTAGTTTCACTCTAGACTGATTGGTTAACAGGTCGACTCTGTGGTAACTGCAGAGTCCAAGGCCTTGACATTGAATTGTTTAGGCAGCTAACTGTGGAATTAGGGGGTTACAGGAAGAAATCCTTATGCTGTGGCTTGAATGAATTTATTTTATCATTATTCATGTATTTATGTATGGAATATTAACTTGACTGTTTTTAATCTCTTTGTCTCTTTCCCAGTCTTTTAACCATTTCTGCATGATTTTATTTACTCCTGTTATTTGTATTCATCTATTACTTAGTCTTCCAATATTTCCAATGCGATGATCCATAATGATGAGTGTCAGGTATTTTTTCAGCAAATATCAGATCTTATGTTGTTAAACTAGGGTTAAATATATAAAAGGACAGAGAGCTGAAAGACAACATGGCTTTTTTGCAGCAAATGTAAAAGAGAACAGAGTCAAGGATTCAACAGAATTAAATTCTTATGGACAGCAACCAGGTTAGTAAGATACAAGGTGAGATACTGTTGTTTTAAAAGGTACGACAGGAGACACTCTGTTTTGAAAAATGCCACACACATAACATATCCATGTTAAAATAAGTCACTGATCTTTGAGATTTGTGCTAAGGACACGAGTCCTCAAAAGTAAAACATTCAACCCAAAACATCTGATCTAATGCAATTACCCCTTCAAAACAGGTCATATCACTTACTTTCAGATAAAACAACATCTGGGTAAAAGCTTATTGACTCTTAACTAACATGAACAATGTCATTGCCACCAATCCATGTCCTATCAAAGCCTCCAGAGCTTCTCTGAATCAGCGACTGGATGTCCACCCAATTGTCTGCAGTGTTGCTATTAGTGAAGATAAATAGAAATAAAGTGAATACTGGACAAAATAAAAGAAACAAAAACATCTCAAGAGATCATTCTGGGTAATTTGAAGAAGTATTGAAAGATCCCATCAGGAGCATCCAGCAGACAGTGATCTCCTACCTCTGCTGCATGCCAGGTTCGATGTTCATGAACATAGAGGAAGTAGCGATGGCCGATCCTGGTCCAACCCCATGTCCTCTTGAAGACATCAAGAGGTCCTGGACGCACAAATAGAGATCATGAGTAAAATTAGTTACATCTTAGGTAACAGGAGATACTCATCATGGATGAGCAGCAATGATATGTCATGAAGACATGGACCAATGTCTCTGATGATGTCTCTGCAGCATGTAGAACTAAAGAGCTCTGAAGGCAGGTGGTGTCTGAAAAGGTAATGGCAAGGGCTACCTAACAAAGTGGCCTCTGTATATTCTTTACTCAGATTGCTTCAAAATTTCCCAATGTTTACAGAAACATTTTTAGTTCTTTGTAAGCTGTAACAGGTCATCAGCTTGTAGAGATATTCTGCATTTTAATCATATACTGTATGTGTGCTCAATCAGAGGACAACTGACCTGTTTTTAGTTGCTTGGGTTCAGATTCATCACCTGGATCTGGTCTTAAAGCATCAGTAGCACTTGAGCGTGCAGTTATGAACATGAGACATCACATGAACATGACTGGAACACTCTCTGTGACCATGAAACTCACCTGCAGCAAGAGTGGAAGCCATCAAGGCACAAATCAGAGCAGAGAGAGCCAGGAGCTTCATGGTGAAGATGATGCTGTCAAAAACACACAGGCAGATATGATGCTGAGCTACAAGAAAAGTTGGGACACACAAACTGCAGACAATGTGGACATCATGAGTTGATCAAGAAGAAATTTACAGCAGAGTTACCTTCTCTTTTCTCTTCTCAGTGTATCTTCAACCTCCCAGGGTGTGGGTACTCATCAAGAGAAGCAGCAGCTCTTTTATACAACTTTATATCAAACAATCTCCCAAAAACAAGGAACCAGACAAAGGAACTTGACCAACGATTACCAAATACCTGTGGACAAAAAATCCCATCACATATCACGACAGTTAAGTAATCATGTGTAATCAAAACAACATGAATAAACATGTTTTTGTTGCATCACCTCCCCCTTAGATCAAGTTTTGATCACTTAATTCAGAATCAATTTATTTGAACTAAATTATATAAATTACTTCTGCTGTTGTCGTGTATATGGAAGTGTGTGTCTTTAATTTGGCTCATATTCACCTGCTAAATGCTTTTAAAAGTTTCTGCCCTCCTCACTTTCAATGGGCTCTTTTCAGATGGACTTCAGAAATATATTGAATCTATCTGCTGTTGTTTAGTAATTATTCTGGAAAGAAATAAGGTCTATATGCGGTTTTTGAAAATACAGGAATTTTGCCTGATTTTGACTGATTTTAACGAACAGAGAATACCGTGGATAAAGGAACATTTTTTAAATTATTGTTGTAAATGCAGTTGTAGGCCTACACTTTATTCAATTACGGTCATTCTAGTGTTGGGATCAATCCATCTGCTTCTCTGCTGTATGTTTCTGCCTGGTTGCCAAATCACTTTGTAAACCTTTATTTTTAAAAGTTTATAAATAAAGTTAATTTATTATTGTTATTAAGTTAATTTACTTTGAAAGGCTCAGATGTTATGGTTGACTGGACAGCTTGTATTTTCTCTGTGACATTTTATGCCTCTGTGGACATACATACCAGCAGGATAAAGGTAAATATGGCTCTGTTTTTCATTTTCCTGTCTGTTTTGGCTGAAAAACACAAGTGGCTCACAAAAACATAATCAAGCCTTCCATTAACGAGGTTTCCATTTCGGGACATCTCAGAAAAACATTGCAATCACACAGACCAGATATGTTGATGCTTGAAGCTTTTTTATTTTGCAAAGAGAAAGAACAGTTCAGTTAAAAGAGGAGATTTTTGCCAACAGCATCCTTTCCACCACACCTTCAGCTCTGATGATTTACGGGCTCAGGCCCTCAGAGACAATCCAGCACCTGTTTGGTTGCTTATCGTATCATTCCTTATGTAGCATTACAGCGATAGAACAGAAATAAAGAGAGAATAAAGAGATATTCTGCACAAGTTCCAAAACAAGACTGCACATCAACTGTGTTCTTCATGCCGTTGTGTCAAATCGGGAGCTAACACCTTCATTTTCTCACACAGACCGAGGGACGCCCCTGATGGCAGCCCACATCATTCCAGCACTTGTGACCTGTGAATAGAGGTAAAAACAGGACATCAGGGAGCTGGCTTTAAAAATAGAAAACTCAGTTATTGTAAGTAACAGTTTTGTTCTGTGGGTAGTGCCCCCTCCCCTCAAAAAAGGCCAAAATACTCATAAACTGGAAGTTTTCCAGAATGAAAAATCAACCAAAACAATGTTTCAAATTTGTTTGAGGAGTATACTTTAAACCTTAGGAACAAGGAAGTGCTCATTTTAATCTCACATCGGAACCTTTGATTTCTTTCCTGTAGCACTTCAGACTTCATCTTAAAAACAAAATCAATAAAGAATGCTACTTGACTTACCACTGAAATTAATCTCCAGACAGTCCTCATCACAGTAGTTGTTCGGCTCTCCCCTGCACCAGCTTGTGTAGCTGAGGGTGGTACCATCACTCCAGCGCCAAGCACCCTCCTAGAGGACAGATAAGGAGACATTAGAAACAGTTTTACAGACAAATCACCTGCATCCTAAAGACACTTGACCCAATACAGATGGTTATATTTGAGTTTAGATGAACATGACATAAGATTTATTAGACATTTAGACTTTTTACCCTTAAATATGGGCACTGGTCTGCAATCATTTAGTTTGTTTTTCTGCTTCATCTTCTCCCTTTGAGAGCCCTTGCCCACTAATCTAGTTGCAGCAGTTGGTATCTGGGTTTTAATTTAATCTAAGGTCATTTAAAATGCCAGGCCTTTGTAAACATGAAGTGCTGAATGCTGACTTATTCCACATCTCAGTACTCATACCTGCACCACTCTGTTTTGGCCTAAACAGATATCATGTTCATATATATTTATATTTTTAAGACCAAATGTGTTCACAATCATTAGTTTCACTCTAGACTGATTGGTTAACAGGTCGACTCTGTGGTAACTGCAGAGTCCAAGGCCTTGACATTGAATTGTTTAGGTAGCTAACTGTGGCATTAGGGGGTTACAGGAAGAAATCCTTATGCTGTGGCTTGAATGAATTTATTTTATCATTATTCATGTATTTATGTATGGAATATTAACTTGACTGTTTTTAATCTCTTTGTCTCTTTCCCAGTCTTTTAACCATTTCTGCATGATTTTATTTACTCCTGTTATTTGTATTCATCTATTACTTAGTCTTCTAATTTTTCCAAAACGATGATCCATAATGATCAGTGTCAGGTATTTTTTCAGCAAATATCAGATCTTATGTTGTTAAATTAGGGTTAAATATATAAAAGGACAGAGAGCTGAAAGACAACATGGCTTTTTTGCAGCAAATGTAAAAGAGAACAGAGTCAAGGATTCAACAGAATTAAATTCTTATGGACAGCAACCAGGTTAGTAAGATACGAGGTGAGATACTGTTGTTTTTAAAGGTACGACAGGAGACACTCTGTTTTGAAAAATGCCACACACATAACACATCCATGTTAAAATAAGTCACTGATCTTTGAGATTTGTGCTAAGGACACGAGTCCTCAAAAGTAAAACATTCAACCCAAAACATCTGAGCTAATGCAATTACCCCTTCAAAACAGGTCATATCACTTACTTTCAGATAAAACAACCTCTGGGTAAAATCTTATTGATTCTTAACTAACATGAACAATGTCATTGCCACCAATCCATGTCCTATCAAAGCCTCCAGAGCTTCTCTGAATCAGCGACTGGATCTGGTGATACTCCCAGGGTGAGCGCACAGAGGCCAGATGTCCACCCAATTGTCTGCAGTGTTGCTTTAAGTGAAGATAAATAGAAATAAAGTGAATACAGGACAACATAAAAGAAACAAAAACATCTCAAGAGATCATTCTGGGTAATTTGAAGAAGTATTGAAAGATCCCATCAGGAGCATCCAGCAGACAATGATCTCCTACCTCTGCTGCATTCCAGGTCCGACGTTCATGAACATAGAGGAAGTAGCGTTGGCCGATCTTGGTCCAACCCCATGTCCTCTTGAAGACATCAAGAGGTCCTGGAAGCACAAATAGAGATCATGAGTAAAGTTTAGTTACATCTTAGGTAACAGGAGATACTCATCATGGATGAGCAGCAATGATATGTCATGAAGATATGGACCAACATCTCTGATGATGTCTCTGCAGCATGTAGAACTAAAGAGCTCTGAAGGCAGGTGGTGTCTGAAAAGGTAATGGCAAGGGCTACCTAACAAAGTGGCCTCTGTATATTCTTTACTCAGATTGCTTCAAAATTTCCCAATGTTTACAGAAACATTTTTAGTTCTTTCGTAGCTGAAACAGGTCATCAGCTTGTAGAGATATTCTGCATTTTAATCATATACTGTATGTGTGCTCAATCAGAGGACAACTGACCTGTTTTTAGTTGCTTGGGTTCAGATTCATCACCTGGATCTGGTCTTAAAGCATCAGTAGCACTTGAGCGTGCAGTTATGAACATGAGACATCACATGAACATGACTGGAACACTCTCTGTGACCATGAAACTCACCTGCAGCAAGAGTGGAAGCCATCAAGACAAAAATCAGAGCAGAGAGAGCCAGGAGCTTCATGGTGAAGATGATGCTGTCAAAAACACACAGGCAGATATGATGCTGAGCTACAAGAGAAGCTGGGACACATAAACTACAGACAATGTTGACATCATGAGTTGATCAAGAAGAAATTTACAGCAGAGTTACCTTCTCTTTTCTCTTCTCAGTGTAGCTTCAACCTCCCAGGGTGTGGGTACTCATCAAGAGAAGCAGCAGCTCTTTTATACTACTTTATATCAAACAATCTCCCAAAAACAAGGAACCAGACAAAGGAACTTGACCAACGATTACCAAATACCTGTGGACAAAGATCCCAGCACATATCACGACAGTTAAGTAATCATGTGTAATCAAAACAACATGAATAAACATGTTTTTGTTGCATCACCTACCTCTTAGATCAAGTTTTGATCACGTAATTCAGAATCAATTTATTTGAACTAAATTATATAAATTACTTCTGCTGTTGTCATGTATAAGGAAGTGTGTGTCTTTAATTTGGCTTATGTTAACCAATTATTATTGTAAATGTACACTTCATTCAAATACGGTCATTCTCGTGTTGGGATCAATCCATCTGCTTCTCTGCTGTATGTTTCTGCCTGGTTTCCAAAGCACTTTGTAAACCTTTATTTTTTAAAAGTTTATAAATAAAGTTAATTTATTATTGTTATTAAATTAATTTACTTTGAAAGGCTCAGATGTTGACTGGTTGACTGGACAGCTTGTATCTTCTCTGGGACTTATTCTGCCTCTGTTACATACCAGCAGGATAAAGGTAAATATGGGTCTGTTTTTCATTTTCCTGTCTGTTTTGGCTGAAAAACACAAGTGGCTCACAGAAACACAAGCAAGCATCCCATTAATGAGGTTTTCATTTTGGGACATCTCACAGAAACAGCAACATCACACAGACCAGATCTTTTGATGCTTGAAGCTTTTTTATTTTGCAAAGAGAAAGAACAGTTCAGTTAAAAGAGGAGGTTTTTGCCAACAGCATCCTTTCCACCACACCTTCAGCTCTGATGATTTTACAGGCACAGGCCCTCAGACACATCCAGCTCTTGTTTGGTTGCTTGTCGTATCATTCCTTATGTAGCATTACAGCGATAGAACGGAAATAAGAGAAAATGAGGAGATCTTCTGCACTCAGGCTTCGAAACAAGACTGCACATCAACTAGGTTCTTCATGCCGTTGTATCAAATCGGGAGCTAACACCTGTTCCTCACACAGACAGAGGGAAGCCTATGATTGCAATGCAGGTCATTCCAGCACTTGTGACCTGTGAATAGCAGAAAAAAAACGGACATCAAACCAGTATGAAAAATCAATCAAAACAATGTTTCAAATCTGTTTGAGGAGTATACTTTAAACCTTGGGAACAAGGAAGTGCTCATTTTTATCTCACTTCAGAATGCCTGACCTGTGTCTGTAATTTGCACTCTGTAATTTTGCACTTTGCACGTCTGGAATAGGCTCATGAAAGCCTATTCCATGTATGTTTACACGAGTCTATGACTGGGGTTTGTTGTTATCTACCTATTTATAGACCTTCTGTATTTTAATCAACTGTTTTTTATCATTACTATGTATTCACTCAGTCATTCATTTCTAATTTATTGTCCTCTATCAGTACTTATTTAGTCATCCATTCACTGATCATGCTAATTTCTATGGTGCTGGCTGTCAATTGATGGTCGATTGTTGGGTGTTCATGGGGGCTGACTGTTTTGAATGCATGTTGTATTGTACACGCACTGATGCTGTGCACAAATGAAGTTCCTAATGGATAAATGAAGGTCTTTTGATTTGATTTGATTTGATTTGATTTGATCTAATTCCTGTAGCACTCCAGACTTCACCTTAAAAACAACATCAATAAAGAATGTGATTTGACTTACCACTGAAATTAATCTCCAGACAGTCCTCATTCCTAGCATTGTCTGGCTGTCGGGGGCACCAGCCTTTGTAGTTGAAGCAGGAACCATCACTCCACTTCCAGTGACCCTCCTAGAGGACAAAAGAGACACCATTCGAACAGATTCACACAGAAACAACCATCACATACATCTGAACGTTCACAGGGGGCTGGATCTAACACAAACTGTCTATCTGTGTGTACTGTCAGTTGCTGTCGACCAGTTAAACTCTGAACCATTTTGACATTTTAAACTCTAAGTTTTTTCATTATGGCAATTGAAAACTTCAACATTCTGGCTGAACTGCAACTCAAACTCAGACTGTTTTATTGGAGGGTGGCATGTTAGGGCAGCAGGTAGTACATGTGCATCACAGAGGGCGGTTTACAGGTTGGATGCCTGTGTACATCAGGCTCTTTCTATGTTGAGTTTGCATGTTCTCCCTGTGCATGTGTGTGTTCTCTCCGGGCCCTCTGGCTTCCTCTCATAAACCTAAAACATGCTCATCTAATTGTTGGTTTTAAATTGCCCTTAGTTATGAGTGTGAGCATGACTTGTTGCTTTTCTCTTTATGTCACCCAGCGATCGACTTGAAACTGGTTCAGGGTGTACCCCACTTCTCGCCGAACTTAGGAATTGAATTAAATTGTTAATCAAATCAAAGCTTTTGATCAAATAATCAAATGGAAACTAACTTAATTATGGAATCAAATCCAATTGTTAACTTAATATTCAAAATCAAATCCAACTGTCAACATAATAATCCAATCATTTACTTAATGATTAATTCAAAAAAAATTATTAACTCGATTATCATTATAACAGCAAGCTGTTTACCTAATTAGGGTAACTTAATTATTTACTTGACAATTGTAATCAAATAATTCACTTAATAATCAAATCAAAATATGTACTTGGTACCCTAACAAATTTAAATTGTTAAATTGATCATAGATATACCATCAACTTGTTAACTAAATAAAAATAATGAAATTTAATTGTAAACTTAAAAATCACAATCAAAAGCCAAACTTCATAATTGTAATCAAATCAAATTGATAACATAGCAATAAGATCAAGTTAGTGACTTAATGACTGAAACAGATTGAATCACTGAAGCAGCAAGCAGCATTGGCTGGCTGCACACGTCCCTTATGCATGTTTGAACTCCATTTTCAGGGTTCCAGTCCTTGTCGACCCTTTGAAAAGTACCACAGTTGAAGTGATGCATATTATCTCCTCCTCAGACTTTTTAATTGGAGTGTATTACACATTCCATTTTCCCACCTTCAATAAGTCACATGAACAGCTGCACTGAACTGTCAATCATTGAGTGACATCATCTGGCCTAAGGTAGAGTGAACTTTTCACTCAGTTTTCCCCTCACTCACAGTCTAACAGATGCCACAATTTTGACCAAATTTATTTGAAAATTGCATCTACTGTCAACAATTTTTGTCATGAATCCATCCATGTCACTTTTAAAGCGTAAGAGTTTCTTGTGTGTGTAGCGGCCAAAATGCCACAGGTTGTCTGGAGTAGTATCCTACTCATTCCATTCATTTAAACTGGAGAACCTGGGAAGGCTTTTGGGGATTGACCAACTTTCAGGAGGCCTTGCTAAACAACAAATTCCTTCAAAACGTTTGATTTTGGAGAGTTTTTGAGTCATGTATAGGGGGTTAATAGAGCTGGTGGGGAAATAATAACAAGAAATAAATGCTACAGGAACAATACGGTCCCCTCTAGAGCAAGAGTGGTCCTTTCCTTCAGGATGAGGACCCATATTGACTTAATAATGATAACAGAATTATGAGAGTTTTCAAGTTGCATGGGCTGTATTTACAGCAATGCATCTGACACCTTCAGCAGTATCTTGTTTGAATGAAAAAGGTTTCTCTCACAATGATTTTATTTAGTCATTTCTTGTATGTCTGTACAGATAAGATCCACAAATCTTCTTGTCCTTCTGGTTGGGGGACTTGTTTTTACTTCCTTCAAACTGATGTGAGCAAAGCTTAAGTGAGATGCTTGAACTCACCATTAACACCTCTCAGTAAGAACCTTTTTAGGTTAATGTGAAAAACAGTCAGTTTTCTATAGATTTTTAAAAGACTTACACAATGTTGGTCAGTCCCTCCAATCCAAGTCCGTGGGTGATGCCTACTGTACCGTGCGATCATGTGTCTGATTTGCTGATACTCCCAGGCTGAATGCACAGATGCCAGGTGTCCACCCAGGCTGATGCACTTATGCTTAAGTTAAGATAAAAACAAAAATGAAGATAATGTGGGGTCAAAATAAAACAGGAATAGATGAAGATGATAATTTTCCAAAGAAAGACGGTACATCAAACAGAAACATTTTCTGAGAAGTCTCTTGTAGACCATGAGAATGATCTCAAACCTCAGCCTGATGCCATGTCAGACAGTGACGAATGTAGAAGAAATAGCGATGGCCAATCCTGGTCCAACGGGGCCTGGGTCTACAGGGTGGACGAGGCTTGGGTCTCCTAAACTTGTGAAAAATGTGGTGCAAAAGGCAGAAAAACCTCTTTTCCACGACAGGATTTTCTACAAGATACAAAGTATTTTATTGGTTTAACTCGCACAACATCATTTATGTATTCCAGGGACATTTTGAAAAGCTATAAAACACAAAGAGTTTCAGGTGAATACCAGCAAAAGAAACGGTGCAGTGTGATGTGTCATCACATTTCACTGGTTTGTCTGTCCCTCAGGACCAAAGCTCAACTTGACAAATTAAATCAAACCACCTGTGTCTACCTTTGGGTGTGGTTTCCAATGTGCATCCTGCCATGTGGCCTGTTGTTGCACCATCAGCACCAATTTTGCACCAACAACATTCTCCAGCTTGAAGCATTTTGGTAGCATTTTGAGTGATTAAACAAAAAGATAAATTCAGGAAGCATCAGGTGAAGCATGTGTATTAGTGGGAGCAATGTTTCACCAAAAGAAGACAGGAGGCTGAAGGTGCTGCCAGTTCAATGCAGAAATTTGGCTAAACTCATGGCTATTAGTTCATATCACTTTCACAACCATGGTGAACAAAACAGTGGAGACCCCCTATTTTCAAAGCTTGGTTCTCTAGTCCAGTGCACAGGGGCTTTCACCTTTCATAAAATGGACTTTCTAGAAAACAGAACTTGGTCACTTCTGAATTACAAGGTGCCATCTTGCACTTCATTGGGTTAGGTATTAAATTTAAATGACATGAGCTACATTTTGATCCTGTTTTTTCCAGTGCTCTTTGAAAGAGCTGATACAACAGCCCAAGGAGATTGGAAGGGGGATTTAGTGCATGATCCATCTAAAATAAAGACCCCTAACATAAAAATAAGACTTAAGAACACTTTCATGCGATAAAATGTCAAAAATCAAGTAATTTAAAGACTTTTCTAGGACCTTCAGTATCCCAATATGATGAATAAAACACTAACAATGGCTTTGACACAGACGTGTGATCAGTAGTGATCTGTCATCATGAGCACATTGATCAAATGATAATTTTTGCAGTAATTCCTGATCTTTCATGGCCCTCGACATCAACGTGTTACTCCAATGACTCTTGTTATTTTATCCTGCCTGTTGATGCACTTTTTTCCAATAGAAAAAGATAGAAAAGAAAGCAGATTCATTGTGCCCCTGGCCACAACCCTTACTGGGTCCACCAGAACCCACAATCAAGAACCACTGAATTATTCTAACTTCTCAATGTCACGAAATGCAAAAAGTACAGCATGAGCAGGTACAACAGACAAAACCAGTAAAAGCACCAAATCCACAACGTATAACTGGATAGACCATAAAAAGTATGAACATTTTAAAAGAAGAAGAGAGTTCAATCAGAGCAGAACTGACCTGCATTTGCTTCCTCAGGTGCTGATTCAGGTTCTGATTCAGGTTCTGATTCAGGTTCTGATCCAGGTTCAGATTGTGGCTCTGGCTCTGCAGCATCTGGAACATATGACGGTACAGTTACAGACTTGAATCATCACTTAAGTCACATAAATATGACTCTGACACCTGTTACCCAAGTGACTGTTTTTTACAGTAATATTTACAGTAGCACGATAAAAGTTCTGCACAGTTACTGATTTTAAGTGGCAGTTTTATGTGAACAATGAAGTATTTTATCATTACATATATTAACAAAAACACACATTTTAATAGGACTTAATTTTTGTAACTGTAATTGATTAACTGAAAAAGGATCACTGAAATTTTTGTCACGCAAAGTTACTTGAAGTGATAATTGTAACATGACTATGTGATAAGAAGCTCCGATCAACAGTGAATGACATAAAGCTGGACAGCCCGTTCACAATCTTTTTGAGCTCTGTAACAACCAAAAACGTAATAATGGCCAATACTGTAATAACTACCAATAATGTAATAATTTTGGCCATTTTAAATGTAATGAAGCCAATAATGTAATAACCTGCCAATAATGTAATAACATTACATTATTGGCAAAAAGTTATTATGTTGTTGGCTCAAAGGTTTTGTTACATTATTGGCAAGTTATTACATTATTGGCTTTATTACATTTAAAAATGGCCAAAATTATTACATTTTTGGTAGTTATTACATTATTTGCCGTTATTATGTTTTTGGTTGCTACAAGCCCGATAGAGCAAGTATTATTTATCAGTGCAAGAGACGAAAGTTTTACATGTTTTTGTCACTAACATGCTCGACAGTGCTGGGAAGCCTTTGCACAGGATTGTGCTGTGAGAGCAATTACAGTATTTGACTTTGCTCTTATTTATTTTGTTTTATTTTACTCCAAATGAGCAATAATGTCAACATTTAATTTAAAGTAGTATATATTTTGTATTATTCTTTGAAATGTTCTCATTTTAAAGTGTTTTCTTTCTTGTCTTTCACTTAGTAACCTGCCTGTCATGTTGTATGCATGTTTGACTTGATGATGTTGATTTTGTTGTCCTTCATGAGCATGATATAGGAGATGTTTTAATTCTGGTAAAATAACTAGTTTTATAGTTACAGGTTTTAATAGTTTTTCTATGAAAATGGGAAGTGAGTGAACAGAACACAACGTATGGACACAGAATACTAATTTGAATAAGATCAATATTTTGTGTTGGTGCTTCAGTCAATAAAAGTCAGGTGTTGTATTAGCCACTGATGCTAAACAGGTGCTGATCATTAACTCGAGCAGAAACAGCCAAACTCTGCTACCCAGGTGAGGGTGCAGAAGAGGACAGCATCATGTCACACATCATGGCAGGACTGAGCATGGCAATAAGATACAAGGTAGTTATTCTGCATCAGCAAGGTCTCTCTCAGACCTAGACTGGACTGGACTGGACTGAGCAAGTGGACTATTTGCTTCAGCTAAATGATCAAATCAACCCTCCATATCTACACTGTTTAGTACAACTCAGCTTATTTACCAGAATACTATGTTCCTCCACAAATAGATTTTTAACTGTCTTGTTTCAAACCCGAGCTCATTTAAAATCATGCCAACAACATTATCTGACTGGAACATTATGAATGTGATTGACACAACAATCATCCAATCACCTGCTTTAAGCTTTTATAAAGTTCTGCCCACTTCAAAGCCTTTCTCTGGGCTTCATGGTGAAGATGATGCTGTCAAAAACACACATGCAGATATGATGCTGTGGTACAAGAGAAGATGGGACGCACAGACTGCAGACAACATGGACATCGTGAGTTGATCAAGAAGAAATCTGCAGCAGAGTTACCTTCTTGTCTCTCTTCTCAGTGTAGCTTCAACCTCCCAGGGTGTGGGTACTCATCAAGAGAAGTAATGGCTCTTTTATACAACTTTATATCAAACAATCTCCCAAAAACAAGGAACCAGACAAAGGATTATCAAATACCTGTCTTGAAAGATTCCACCACAACCTTTAGTGAGACACTTAGCCAACACCAACTGATCTGGTCTGATCAGATAAGAACTATGATAAGAATCAAAATGATCAAACCTCAATGATTACAAAGTTTATTGTCACTTTATCTCAGGGCAGCAGCTGTGAGAATACATCTGAAGATCTGAAATGTTTGTTAACACAGACAGTGTACAAACAAACTAAGACCAACATTTCACACTTTAGATGGACCATTTGATATATTTCACTAGTCCATCTGGGAGAGCCCATAGAAAATGCTTGGGAATGTGAAAAACCTCCAAAGCATGTCTAGCAGGTGATTGGACAATTTTATCGTCAATCACATTCAATGGGATTTGGTGGGATCTGGACTCAGGCATGAAGTAGGGTTTGGGGGATATGAGGGGCCCATGATGTGAGGCTGGTGGCTTTGGTAGAGCCCTATAAAATCAGTTGTATATTTTTTCCCAAAATTAATTTTAGAGTTTACGAGATCCTCTTTTTTATTTTTAGTATTAAATCTGACTTTTAGTATTTCAGGATCTACTTTCAGTGTTTGATGCCAACTAACCCCAAGACAAAGGATGACATATGGCAGTTTGTGGCTTTCTTCGGTGACACGTGTTTTTTTTGTTTTTGTTTTTGGTGTTTCTGGCCCCTCGTGTTTGGCACAGTGCAGGTGCACCGCACCTCCGCTTGGTCTACAAAATTAGAGCCCTTAAACTGGTCATTTTCTGAAACCTTAACAAAAGCACTTAAATCAGTGAACTGAAGACTTTACTTAATCCATGTTTTTCCCTGAATTTTAGAATAAAAAATAGAAATATCTCTCTTTTTTTTTCAAGTTTGCAAGATATAAGTGAGGTTGGTTTAACCTCAGTCACAGTCAGTGGCGATTGCTCTAAGACTGCGAGGGAAGCTCAGTTTCCCCTAAAATGTCCCCAAAAAAAGTGGTGATATGTACTGCTGTGTGTAAATTTTATTGACTGAATATGCGCTAGAATACCTTCATCTTTTGTTCAGAATCAGCTACTTATCACAGGTAACTGGAGCGACTTCCTTCTCATTCATCCCAGCAGCGTCTCTGCGCTTTAACACAGTCGAACGCTGAGTGTCTTCTGACTTTGATGGGGAAGCGTAGAGTGGGTTGTTCCACTATGGAAACTGGATGGTCATTGGATAAACGCTGGGCTTTGTCCCGCCCATCAGACTTTCAGCATCTCTGGGGGTCTATGAGGCAGTGGGCTGGCCTGGACGCTCAGCTTCTGCATGATGATTGGATGATCTGTCTGAGGCCGAATCCCTTTTTGATTGACAGTGAAATGAGCCAGTCAGCGATCTTGAAGTATAACCCTCCACCGGAGCATCTTCTAAGTTTTATATTCAGTTGTTCTGGAGAGGAGCTTCTCCTGTTTAAAGCGGCTCAAGTCTTACACCCACAACACAACGGGCCAAGGCCGTTTAAGCAGTCTAGCTCTGCTGGCCATTGAGTGAACACTGGTGAAATCCCTGGAAAAGACACCTAGTTGGTACAACAGAGTCACAGATCATTTTCTTGAAAAGGAAAGGAGGGTAGAATTTACATTTAAATAAATAAAAAATTTAAGATGCAGGCCAGAAAAAAATGAGCTTCCCCTCCTTGACCGACCAGCAGCCGCCACTGTTCACAGTTTAGTTTTCTGACCTTTGTCCAAGAATTCAGACTTAAATTTATGAATCCTGAGAAAACAGTTTGGATTAAGTCTTTTTTAAAGTATTTTTTCTGCTACTTTCTATGATTAAGGTGTGAATTCTGAAATTTGAACTCTCAGTTTAGTAGAAAACCTGACTTAAATTCCACAAACCTCACGTTCTCATGGAAGAACAGTAATTTTCTTCTCTGAATTCTGAAAGCTGTGATCATATTTTGAGAATTCATGGACTAAAGAAATATTCAGCTTTCAGATTACAAGAGGACAGTTTTCTGGATATAAATGAAGCTACTCCACACATCTGCTTGATTCTTTGCCTCTTTTCTCAGACTTTTCAAGTTCTCTAAAAATGCTCTTGTGCAAGCTTTGACTGATTACCATGTTGGGTTTATCTACAAGTCATCATCTGTGCAGCATCACAGCAAGGTCATCTTCCTGTGTAGAAACCATGCTGTCAGGTCATGTTGAAATCATCTTTGTAGTCTTCCTGGGCTGTGTTATCAGCTTTTTCAGACAGCACTGAGAAATAAGGTCCAAAGTATGGCTTGTATGGTCTAATTTTAATGCCTTACCCAACACTGTGTTGAAAACACTCTTGTAATGCAGGAGTGTCATGACTCAAACTGTCAAGGCACAATAAGCAGACAAAGCTGGTCCATCAGGCAAAAGGCAAGGGTTATTAACAGTCCAAGATCCAGTACACAAGAGCTGAGTCGGGCAAAGGTATCCAAAAAAACAACAGGCAACAAGGTAAGGTCTAAAACAGAACAGGTTGTGAGCAAACTTTGACAATGGTAGGAACGCTGGAAAGTGACACAAAGGAACAACAATCCGACAACAAGACGGGAGAAGAAACAAGGTTTAATATATGAGGTGATGGGGGTGATGGGACACAGCTGGGGAAGCACAATCAGGGATCAGGTATGACAACACCAGACATGAAAGAAAACCTATGGAAATGTGGGGAGAGGCTTGAACTTTCAAAATAAAACAAGAAAAACATTGACAAAACCTGAAACAAGAACACAACAGGTAACTTAACTGAAGAAAAGCAGGATCATGACAAGGAGGGAGCTGGCATTTTGCCACTTCCTGGTCCAAACGTTCCAAAGTCTTTGGAATATTTTTTCAGACTGGTTGGGATTCAGGACTGTCTAAAGATTAATTTCAGTCGTAAGTCAAGACTTGCTTTATTGATCTTCTTGAGGTAATTTTTTTTAAATGTATTTTTGGGCATTTTTGTGCCTTTAATGACAGGAGAGAGACAGTGGATAGACTTGTGAAAGGGGGTGAGAGAGTAGGGGAGGACACTCTGCAAACTGGTCACAGGCAGGATTCGAACCTGGAGCAGCAGAAGCAAGTATATGGGGTGCCTGGTTGCTAACCACTCTGCCAACCCAGCACCCCAGTCTTAATGTAATTTTGAAGTGCTCCAGAAGTGCGATCAAAGATGTGAGATTGACTTGAGAGAACATTTAGCACTTCTTGTTCCCAAGGTTAAAAGTCCTCTCCTCAAAAGAGATGCTTGTTCCCTGTTTGACACAATGGCATGAAGAACCAGGTTGATGTGCAGTAGATCTCTTCATTCTCTCTTTAATTTTTCTATTGCTGTAATGCTACATAAAGAATGATGCAATGACCAAATAGGAGGTGGATTGTCTCTGAGGGTCTGTGCCTGTGAAACCTAGGAGTGAAGGTGTGATGGCATGATGCTGTTGGCAATAAACTGTTTTGACTGAACTGTTCTTTATTGTTTCAAAATAAAAAGCTTCAAGCATCAAAAGATCTGGTTTGTGTGTCGTTGCTGTTTTGTGAGATGGCTCAAAAGGAAATCTCAAGAATGGGATGCTTGTTTAATTTCTGTGAGCTGCATGTGTTTCTCAACAAAAACAGACAGGAAAATGAAAAAATAGAGCCATATGTACCTTTATTCTGCTGGTATGTATGTCCACAGAGGCAGAATAAGTCATAGAGAAGATACAAGCTGTCCAGTCACCCATCTTGACTGTGCCTTTCAAAGTTAAAAATAATTTCAAAAATTATAAAATATCTTTTAGATCACTTTAAAATAAAGTTTTACAAAGTGGCAAAGGTTGACAAACTGACAGGAAAATATAGCAAAACGCAAAAGCATTTAAACACAACAGGAGCTAAACAACACAAATCACAGTTTGAATCAAATAACCCTTACAGAAAAACACAGACTGCAGAAGAAAAACAAAAAACGTGAAGAATTCAAAAAGGAGAGGATCAGAGGTTCTGGTGCCATTCAAAGCAGTGGTGCTCATGGAAGGGGAATATTTCTTTGAACAAGTGGAGGAAACCCAAAAACATGCACAACAATCCAGGCCCAGGATCCAAACACACAGGGCCCAGATAATGGTTTCCATCAAAGATCATGCGTGAACCTCTGTTGTTTTGAGCCTGACCCTGGAAAAACTAGCAAGGCCCCAGCACAAGGATCTAAGGCCAACAGCTGGATCTATAGTCCTGAAAAACAGCCAGGAGGTAGGCCTGTGAGTGCATTAAAATCTATCAATAAAGCCTACAAGTCGTCTTAAAATTGTCAAGAAGCCAACAAGGGGAGAGTTAAAGTTGGGGTGATGTGATGTCGTCTGTTAAAACCAGTTAGAGCAGAGCTGTTGAACTCGTTGAAGGCAAGAGAGCTTTTGTTTTATCAGTAAGTTTCAGGAACCCAGACTTTAGGAGCTCAATTTCACTTTGCCCTCTCTGAAGAGAAACTGCCCATCTTTGTCTGAAAACTTTCTTTCTCAAGGTTTCCCAGGACGGCTGTTCAATAAATCAGGTCCCTTGTGGGGAGATTTATTGTATTTATTCCAAAACTAGAAGCTCATTACTGGTTAGCAGTGCTACAAACAAAAGGTGAAGGGTATGGCTCATGAAGTATCAAAGCACCGAAGATGTGATACTTATCAAATAGCATTTCCAGGAAAACCTATCATCCTTAATCTTGGTACAAAAAGAGGCAAGTCTCTCAAATGGTTTAAGAGAATATGAAATGAAAGCATCTAATTAAAGATCAAAATTGGTCCTTAAACAATTTCTCTCCTACTTTTCTGAGGGAATCATCAGTTATGTTCTTTATTGTATGTGTAAAACACACTGGACAGCCCGATATATTATCTGTGAGCTTAAATGGCCGAGTGGTTTATTAATGTGTACAAAAATATTAAACATGTACATGTAGGGTCTGAGAAAATTAAAAATCTTAATTTTTCTTGTTTTTGGGAGTGTTACTCACAGAGGAGCACTGCAAAAATTTCTGACTGTCTCCAAGCTCCTCATCCTGTTGGCAACGTTAAATTTAATTATTCAATATATTCTCTTATTTTAATGATATGTATGCTTCAATGCATTCATGAGAGTGGAACAAGCTCAGTAAAGTGTGTGTTTTGATCTGGTGAAAGTGTGTCAACCTCCCTGATATGACCTCAAAGTATCAGAAACACTCTGACCATAGACTTTAGAATTTTAGACTTTTAGATTTTACCTATTAAAAGAATCAGAGAATGGTGGTGCTACCAGTGCTATTAGACTGACTTGATCGTTTTTTGTTTTGTTCAGATGGTTTTCAAACCCAAACCCTGCTTGGACGTGAAGCGAGACTCCTGTTTCAGATGGATCAGAGCTCAGTGCTCTGGTCCACAATTCAGTTCATGTGATCTTTCTCACTGCCTTAAATCAACATAGATCTCCAAAGAAGTGAACCAGAGCATGTTTGGAACAACATGTTGAAAGTAAAAAGTAATGAAAGATGGGAAATTCCTCACTGCTACACTGAGCCATCAGGCCTTTTCGGCAATTTAGACAAATGCAATAGGCACCACGGCCTCCAGGGGGCGCCAACAAGTTGAGAAATTACCTTCAATGAAACTAGTTATAACTGTCAAAACTTAGAATGGAAAAGCTCTAACAGATTTAAATGTAAAGCAATATCAAATTAATCTTACAACAGTTAATAATTCCAATACCAACAATACCAAAAAAGTAAATATTGCTTTTGTATAGAGTTAATGTGCAAACATTTTGGTTGTTTAAATTGTTGATTATTGTATTGTAATGAATATTATTATGACTAAATTGTCCACCTTTTGTCTTTTTTTGTAATTTGTTAGGTATGTAAACTGATTGACATGTTAGTTATTAGATTAAGGGCAGTACTAAAAACAATTTTATTTGATTTCTTTTGTAAGAAAATGCAAGCCTTAAGATGAAGCTTTTCTTGTTTACCTTACATCTTGATTTTTGGAATTGTGTTCATTATTTTTCTTTGTATTGCAACTTTGTATTTAAGTGTATGTAAGTAGCTGATGTGGGTGAGGTATATAAAACTCGCCAAGGGTGCTACATTGGGAGGGCCAGCTCTGCTGTACCATCAGCACACAAAGAATTCAGGACAACTCAGAAATAACTTGTCATACCAGATTTTGATGCTTGAAGCGTTTTTATTCTGCAGAGATAAACAGGAAAAGAAAAAGATTTGGCATCCTTTCAGCTTCACATACAGTCTGACTTTAGTGTGGCCACAGGGCCTCACAGACAATCCAGCTCCAGATTGTGTCACTCATCATTTCTCATGTAGAGTTACAGCGATAGAAAAGAATACAGAGAGTGTGCATAGAATTGGAAGATTCAGGTTTCATGTGAGACTGATGGAGGTTATTTCTCAAAAGTACACACAGAAACACATCCACCATTGTTTGAGCTTTCAAAGATCTTCAGTCCTTCAGGTCCATCCAGAGATTAAGGCTTGCTGGTTCTGACACAGACGGACGGAAGTTTATCATCACACCACAGATCATCCCAGCACTTGTTGGCTGAAAATATCAGAAAAACAAAACATTAGACTTATCAGTGTAACAAAGACTCTGATTTAGACTCAGACATCCAGATGGACAGAGCTGTGTGGACATGTGCCTAAAGGAGGAGCATTTACCAGTAAAGTGGCCACTTTATTAGTTTTACCTGTTCAACTGCACCTTTGAAATAGCAAATAAGCCAATCACAATGCAGGGATTCATTTAATCCCTTCATTCATTTGGGCTCATTGATGTGGTCATAGGAACAGAAGAGGAGATTCTCAGCATGGATGTGCAGCCGACAACACTGAGTGATGCTATCATGTCAGTGTGGATCAGAACCCCTGAGGAATGGTTCCAGTACCTTTTGAATATATGACACCAACAATGAAGGAGCCCTGAGGGCAAAAGGGGGTCCAGCCTGGTGCCTAATAAAGTTGGACTTTAATGTTGCTTCACGTCACTGGAAAATAATGACACTCACAGCTATAATTAATCTGCAGACAGTTCTGAGAGTTCCCGGCGCCATTGTTTGGCTCTCCCTCGCACCAATCAGTGTAGTCGAAGGTGCTACCATCAGTCCAGTCCCAAAAACCCTCCTAGAGGATTGAAAAAGACATTAAAACTGTTTTACAGAAACATCAGCTGATGCTGAAGTTTTCATCCTAAAGACATTTGATACAATACAGATGGTTGGATTTGATCTTAGATGGATGTGAAACAAGATTTATTACTCGTTTATGCTTTTTACCCTTAAATATGGGCACCGGTCTGTAATTATTTAGTTTATTTTCTGCTTCATCTTCTCCCTTTTGAGAGCCCTCGCCACTAATCTGGTTACAGCAGTTGGTAACGAAACTGAAAGGGGTTGGTGTCTCTTTCCTCTGGTGCCCCAGGATGTAGGATTCAAACTCTTATACAATTAAAATTTTGAAATGAAATTAATGAAATAATATATGAAAACAGCCCACATATTAAATCTTGTTTACACGTGTTCATCATAGGCTTAATTCTAGGCTTTAATTGAATAAAAGCATACATAAAATCTCATCAATGACAGGCCTTGCTAACATGAACTGCTGAATGCTAACTCACTGTCACATCTCAGGACTCATACTGCACCACTCTGTGCTATGGCCTTCAAAGGAGCTCAGATTCACATATATTTCTATTTTTCAGACCAATATTGTTCACAATCACTAGTTTCACACACTGAGTAAACCTGATCCAGCTATATTCTCTCTCTGTCTGAGACCTTCTGTTGTAGCTCCAGCCTTTATCCATGGGCCCAGTCTGCTCTGATTGGTTTTCAGGTTGACTCTGTGGTAACTGCAGAGTCCAGGTCTGTGACAGGGAGATGTTTAGGCAGCTAACTGTGGCATAAAGAGGGTGACAGAGTGCTGTGGCTTTTTCATTTGTTTTTGACGAGTTCTATCATGCAAAAATAAAATTTAATGAATTAAGTTATTTTATCATTATCTATTTATTTATGGATTTACATCTTATCTTGAATGCTCTTATTCAATTCTCTTTTCCTTCCTAGTCTTTTTTTTTTTACCATTTCTGCATGTTTTAGGTTTCTCCTTTTATTTGTATTTAACTCTTACAAACTTAATCCTCCAATCTTTCCTGTGTGATGCTCTCCATAGGTCAGTGCCATGTGTCTTTTCAGCAAATATCAGAGCATTTGTTGATAAATTCAGGTCAAATAGACGTAGACAGAAAGCTTAAAGATAAGAGTTTTTTGCAGCAAATGTAATAGATAACAGAGTCAAGGATTCAACAGGAATATGAGAAGATAAATTCTTTCATTGACAGCAAGCAGGTCCGTCAGAGACAACGTATGACAACCAGCACTCTGATCTGTTTGACTGATGCTATCACTGTATCACATCCATGTTTAAATAAGGCACTTAATCCATCTCTTTTTAACTTAGTGCAGAAAACATAAGTCTTCATAAGTAAAATATAGGCCGACATGCCCTACAACATTTTAGCTGATGTATTTGACCCTGTAAAAATAGGGCCCAACACATTATCTCTGATGAAATAACGTCTGGGTATAAAAAACTGTTTCAAAACTTACCTCATCTTGGTCATTGCCACCAATCCATGTCTGAGTAAGCTCTCCAGAGCCTGTCCGGATCAGATACTGGACTATGTGATACTCACATTCTGAGTGCACAGAAGCCAGATGTCCACCCAGACTGCTGCAATGTTGCTTTAAGAGACGATAAACAGACAAAAGTAAATACATTAAAACTAAAGAGGAAAACAAAAATAATTTAAGGGATCATTCAGGGTATTTTGAAGAAGCACTGAATGATCACTTCAGGAGCATCCAGCAGACCATGACCATGATCTGATACCTCTGCTTCACTCCAGCTTTGTTGTTCAGGAACATAGAGGTAGTCACTATCGCCGATTGTGGTCCAATCATCATCCAATGTCCTCTTCAAGACACCAAGGCGTTCTGGGAGCATGAATAGAGATCATGAGTAAGTTAGATCTGGGATGTGGTGGAGCAGGAGATTCTCATAGATGAGCAGCAATGGTACTGTCATGGAGATATGGACCAACATCTCCGATGATGTTTCAGCAGCTTGGAGAATTAAGGAGCTCTGAAGGCAGAGGGAGTCTGGCAGTACCTAATAAAGTGGCCACTGTATATTCTTTACTCAGATACCCACATCGCTCCAACATATCTCAAAATTTACAGAGACAAATTTCTTTTTGGTGTGCTCCATCTGAGGAGAAATGACTGACTTTTGGTCCCTCAGGTTTGGGTTCAGCTTGTAGATCTGGTCCTACAGCATCGGTGACATTTGAACGTGCAGTTATGAACCTGAATCACCACTGATGTCTCATGAATATGACTGAAACACTATCTGTGGTCATGAAACTCACTTCCAGCAAGAGTCGGAGCCATCAAGGCACAAATCAGAGCAGAGAGAGCCAGGAGCTTCATGGTGAAGATGATGCTGTCAAAAACACACAGGCAGATATCATGCTGTGGTACAAGAGAAGTTGAGACACACAAACTGCAGACAACATGGACATCATGAGTTGATCAAGAAGAAATCTGCAGCAGAGTTACCTTCTCTTCTCTCTTCTCAGAGTAGCTTCAACCTCCCAGGGTGTGGGTTCTCATCAAGAGAAGCAGCAGCTCTTTTATACAACTTCGTATCGAAAAATCTCCCAAAAACAAGGAACGAGACAAAATATTACCAAATACCTGTGGAGAGAAATCCCACCAAAACCATTGATTTGACACTTAGCTAAAACCAAGTGATCTGGTCTGGTCAGATAAGACAAATGAGCAGAATCAAAATGGTCAAACCTCAATGATAACCAAGTTTATAGTCACTTTATCTCAGGGCAGCAGCTGTGTGAAGATATCCGCAGATCTAAAATAATTGTTAACGTAGGCAGTGTAGAAACAAACAAAACTCCCTTTTGTCCTAAGACTAACATTTTACACTTTATAAGGACCATTTGATATATTACAGAGGTCCAGCTGGGATAGCCCATAGAATTTATTTGAGAATGGGAAAAAAGCCTTCAAAAGCATATCTGGCAGGTGATTGGATGATTGTTTCATCAAGAAACATGGTATTTGGTCGGGTTTTTGCGATGTAAGGGTCCCTTGATTGTGGGGCTGCAGACTATAGCAGAGCCCTATGAAATTGATGGGTTTTGTTGACAACATTTGGAGAACATTTGATCACCTGAAACAAAATAACTGTTGCTGTGCCCTGTGGTATGGAGTTAGTTGGGAGTTTCATACTTTCTTTGCCTTCTACTTCTTTGTCTCTGTTGGCTGCTTCAACATTTTTGCATAGTTAATGATGGGAGAAGAGGAGGGTGCTTTGTACCCAGCCTTAGTGACCCCTTGGAGCATTTTCCAAAGAGATGCATTCCAATGCACTCATTAAAAAAACACTTTCACATGAAATGTCAGCTGTTTTCTATTTCAGCATATCTATTGAGTTCCATGTTTAATGTCAATTTCTGCGATTCCTTGATTCCTTGATTTCCTTGGGGGCCCTGGGGAAAGCAATCAATCAATCAACTTTTATTTACACTCGAGAAATCATTCAGGAGCATCCTCACTTACAACGTTGTCGTGTCAATCACAGAAAAATTGAGAAAATACAAAAAAAAAACAATAAAAAGATCCAAGATTTGGAACCAAGCAGGCAGACACTTGCTGTTTGTTTTGGTGTATCTGGCCCATCTGGCTTTTTTTTTCACCCTGTTGAGTGACGGGGCCTGGATTCTCAGGCCCTTTTCACTTTACTTGAAGTGTTTCAACTTCATGAGCACCTTTGGTATAAAAGACAGAAGAAGTTCTGCCGTCTCTTACACTCACATTCCTGATGTGTTTGGTGTATTCGATTATTTGTGTGCGGCACAGTGGCGCAGCAGGAAGTGCACATGCCTCACAGCAATAAGGTACGTGGTTCGATCCCGGGTCGGACAGGGGCCTTTCTGTGTGAAGCTTGCATGCCCTTCTCGTGCATATGTGGGTTCTCCCCAGGCACTCCGACTTCCTCCCACAGACCAAAAACATGCTCATTAGGTTAATTGGTGACTCTAAATTGCCGTTAGGTATGAGTGTGAGTGTGAATGGTTGTCTGTCTCTCGATGTGGCCCTGGGATTGACTGGTGACCTATTCAGTGTGTGCCCCGCCTTTCGCTCTGTAACAGCTGGGATAGGCTTCAGCCCCTCCCCGACCCCAAAAGGGATAAAGGGGGATAGAAAATGATTGATTGAATGAATGAATTCCTTTTGTTACTACTAAACACTTTGACTAGGCTGTTTCCCAGGTCGATGAATGAGATACACTTAACGGTCCATCTGGAGTGTCGGGTCGCTGAATTCTGGTTTCAATTTGAGAATTTCAGTTTCAACTAATGATTTGAACATGAATAACTCTACCTTCATTCTCAGTATTCTGTTTCAAATCTTCAGATTCTGGTTTCTCTCAGCATTTGTTGATCAAAGGCAGAATTATATCATTTCAGACCTAATTTTAAGTCTGTGTTTTTTATCCTGTAAAATCCATTTTCTTTATTTCAAGAACTGGAAGATCCTCTTGAGAATAATCTCTTAATTTTAAATGCTGATATAAAGTTTGGGTGTCAAAAAAAATAGACTAATGCTGAAGTACAACTTCACTGAACAATTTTTCAGTTTTTCAGCTGTGGTCTCTGTCTGCAGGTTTTTTCACTCAGTTTTTTTTAGCCTGTTTCTCATCATGCTGAGGAGCTAGAAAAAAACATCATGGCCATGATTTTGTACTTTCCTTGTCTTGCTTTTTACATCCTCGGTGACAATGGTGTTTCCAATTCACTGACTAAGCAAATCTTTTGTGTAATTCAAGTGTTTCCCAGTCACCTTAAAGCACTAAAAGAACTATGTGCCATTTTGTTCCACTTTAACAAAAATATCCCTTTCAATGCATTGCTTAACCTTTATACTGGTAATTTTCTGACACCTTAACCCACGTACAACCCTTACTTTGGTGTTCCCTGTTAAATTTGATTGGTCTGGTTTAACCTCTTTTATATTAACACAGAAAACATCATTCAAGCAAAATCATCACCAGATTGCATTTAACTACCCTTCTAATGCTGTAAACTATGACTCCAAACAGTAGTGTACATTTATGACTGCAGTAAATATAAAATTATTGACACCGAAAATGATAACAATTATCGAAACAGACCAAATTTACAAAAAATCAGAATCTCTACATGAGTAGTCAATTCTGTCTGAGTGAGTGTGTGTGTCTGTGTTGGTAATGGCAGTATTACAAAGTAGGAGATTGAAGAATAATAATAGTTATATAAATCATGACAATAAAAAACAAAAATTTGTCATAGCAATAGAAATGGAAACGAGACAATTTTCTTGGACGGAAATCACAAGTGGGCCCGGGGCAGCAGGGCACGACCGCTCCACCGCAAGGCCACACCCACATTCAAAACGTCAATGCAAAACCCGCTGCGATGGTGATTGAGGGAGGCCAAGTACCATCAACACCAAAAACATTCACTGGGTGCCTGGGACCCCCTTGATCAATGAGACGCCAAGTGGGTATATCTGGTAGGCGTCACTCTCTTGTCCCTCTAAAGCAGGGGTCCCCAACTAAATTGGCAAGAGGTCCACAAACCTGAGCAGCCCAGTAGACCAGAGTCCGAATGTACAAAAACACCCAACAATAATTTATAGTTTTTTGCCCTTTTATTTTATCGTTATCGATGAATTGACAAGAAAACTATCATTTAATTCATTCAAGTGATTTAGAAGAATATAATTCAAGTACTCATCTAATTTGACTGCAAATGGCTTTTAAATAATGCAATAACAACAAAAATTAAATAAAAAGTCAAAACAAAAACTTAATACATTAGGTGCAGATTTTTCACCTTCGTCACTATTCATATTTAGTTCAGTTGTGCAATATATGAACAGGAACTCTGCACATACACCTTCTCAAAACTAAAGTGCAAAAACATTCAAAAGTACAATAGAGAACAAACAAAACACCAGTAAAGGCATTCTGGGTAAACAGTTTGAACACTGGTTTCGAAGTACATTTTTGTAAACAAAAAGTTTGTAATATTTCAAATGCTGCAATGAATATCAAACAAGTGCAAATAAGCATAATAAAAAAACTCAGTGTGAGAAGTTTGCATGAGTACTGGCTGCCAATCTCTTAAATCTGGGTAGGAATGGAGTCAAAGCAATTCTCAGACATGCATGCACATGTTCATTGGTCAGTTGTGAGCGGTATTTGTTCTTAATGTTAAGAGTTGAGAAGGCTGACTCACAACTGTAGGTAGAGCCAAACATTGTTAATGTGTACAATGCAACTTTGGTAAGTACAGGAAACTTTCCCTTTGGCACTATCTGCAACCAGAAGGAGGCTGGATCAGAGGATTCACATTGCTCCCTTAACACCTACATCAACCTGCAAATCTAAAAGCTGCATTTGCAGGGCCTGTGTATTTGCCCATTTGTACACATGTGTTGCCTCCTTTGAGAAAGTGATAACATTCTTGACCAAAAAGGGGTTCTTAACAAAGAGCAAAAGCTGGTCTCCCAATGTAAAGCCATCAAAGCGAGCCTTAAAGTTTTCAATCAACTCTTGGATAAAGTTAGCATGGGCAGTAACATTGATCTTTGGAATCTCCTTTAGTGAAGGAAAGTGTGTGCAGTCCTGCTCAAGGTCCATTTTCAGAATTTCCAGTTTCTTCTGAAAAGACTGGACAGCAGCCACCAAGTCACACACAGAATTGTCTTTTCCCTGAAGCTTCATATTGAGGTCATTTAAGTGTCCTGTGATGTCAACCAGAAAGGCCAGAGTGTCCATGTTACTCTCCTCCTCCAAAAAGTGCAAAAACATCTGAGCTTTGTGACTTTTTTGTTGTGCCAGGAAATCTTTAATTTCATTTCTTATCTTCCAAAAACGTCCCAACACTTTTCCTTTACTCAGCCAACAGACATTGGAGTGCAAAAGTAGGTCATTGACAGGTGCATCTACTTCAGCTAAGAACTCCCTGAGCAGACGATGCTGGTGAGATGATGAAGCCCTGAGAAAGTTAACGAGCTTAGTGATGCTGTTCATTGCTTCCCCATAGTGCTCTGAAAGTGTGGAGCAGAGAACAGACGTGGATAATGCAGTGATATGACAGGAGTTCTGGGTTGTCCTCTTTCAGTCTTGTAACTGCACCCTTTTCTCTTCCCATCATGGAAGGAGCACCATCAGTGGTGATGGAGACAACATTTTTCACATCAATCCCCCTCTCTTTCAGCATTTCCTTTATGGCCAAATATATGTCCTCTCCTCTTGTATGAGTTTTCAAAGATGTGATGCCTAAAAGGTCCTCTACAAATGTTTTAGTCTCTTCGTGGTAGAATCGGACATACACCAAAAGCTGAGCGTTGTCACTTACGTCAGTTGATTCATCAGCAGCTAAGGCGATACACGGGGCACTTTGGATGGCGCTGTCCAGCTGGGAGTGGACATCCTCCGACAGCAGCTCTGCTCTTCTTGTTGTGGATGATAGGGGGGAATCTGATGGACTTTTTGTTTGAGTTGCTGTCTTTCTTTCCCCTCAAATAGCGTCTCTGCCATCGCCTCCATACATTCCTTTACCATCTCGGAGTCAGTAAAAGGCTTTTTGTGTTTGCCCAAAATCCACTGCACGCGTAGTGAGCACTCGTAGGCTCGTTGTTGTGCTGTGAGTGTCTGTGTTATCACCCGCGTAGCCCGCTCATACTGTCCTTTTAGTTCACTTATTTTCCTCGTCCTCGCGAGTGATCCTGGCGGGTAATTTGCGTCGAATGTTTTGTGTCTTGTCTCGAAATGCCGCTTGATGTTTCCACTTTTAACAAGCGCGACAGACTCTGAACAAATAAGACACACGGGCCTCGTAGAACTTGATGCCGGCAAAATGAAGGCATACGCCTCCGTCCACTCATCCCGAAATACCCGGTTTTCAGAGTCTACTTTTCTGACTTTTGAGAGTGCCATAATTTATCGTGTTTGCCATGGAGACGTGTGTACCCCGAGCTACAAGCTAATGTTTGTGACTCCCCTCAGGACCCCGGCTCTGGCTAAGGACCCTGTGTCACACATAGCTGCCCTTGCGTGCGCCTATTCAGAAATCCCATTTCGGTGAAAATGAATACATTTTTTTATTTCAGTACTTTTTCCTAAATATGCTCGGGGGTCCGGATGAAAGGGTCTCGGGGTCCGGACGTGGACCCAGGTCCGCCAGTTGGGGACCCCTGCTCTAAAGTCACCATAAACCTGTTATGGTCAGTATAAACCACAATCCAAAAGTTGGGTTGACCCCCACCCAGTCAGGTGTGATATCTCAGACCCTAAAGCCTCTTTCTGAGAGCTGATGTGAGCTACATTTTTCTCATTTGTTTGCAGTGTCTTAGCCTTATACTCATGGCTCTAAAATCTTGGGAAAGGTGTGTCAGTGTAAACCACCAATGCGCCCATTGTTGTGGATGTTTGTGTTTGCATGGATGTATTCCATCTAATGGATGAACATAATCTAGTATTACCCATTCATTTTCTATAGCGGTCACTTTTGATCGGGAACACCACAGGTGTTTCAAAGTTAGACCAGTCAAAATTCAATGAAAGTGGTGATCAGCAATTTTATGTGTTCAAATGCCTGGTGTGGAGGATATCATAAGGCCTTGAGGCAGTCAGAGGAAAAATAATTTTTTTATGTTTGTATGAAGTTGTAAATCGGTCTGATTTGACCCGAACATCATAGAAGGGTTAACAAAAGAACTTCAATTAGTGAATTGAAGATGTCACATATTCCATATGTTTTCCCTGAATTGTAAAATAAAAGACAGAATTCCATCTTTTTTCTCAAAATTCTGAGATACAAGTGAATTTGGTTAAACCTCAGTCACAGTTTAGTTTTATGACTTCTGTGAGAATTCAGACTTAAATTTATGAATACCGAGACAACAGTGTGGATGAGATCATTTGAATGACTAATTCTAGGATTAATATGTGAATTCTGTGTTTTAAACAAGCAGCTTTATAAAAACCTTGACTTTAATCGGACAAGCCTCATACTTCCGTACAAGAGTTGTTACTGTATTCTCTGAATTCAGAAAACTGTGACAATATTTTTTGAATTCTTTGATTAATGAAGTTAACAGTTTTATGGATTAGAGTTTTCTGAATGTAAATGAAATTACTTCTCACATCTGCTTGATCATACTATGATGGCATGAGATTTTTTAAATACACATTATTTATCTTAAGTTTCTTTAGCCACTCTACGAATAACAGTCAAGAAGCAAAGCATTGACTTTAAAATGAACTCTTTGCCTCTTTCGTTAGACGTTTCAAGTTCTCTAAAAATGATCTTGTGAAAGCTTTCACTGATTATCATGGTGGTTTATTTACAAGTCATTGTCTATCAGGTAGTGCAGAATTACAAAGTCATTTTCCTATGTAGAAATTCTGCTCTCAGGTCGTGGTGAAGAAAAAAACAACTGAATTTAACGTTGAAAACATAAACTAAAATACAAGAAAAGACAATTAAACATCTTTTTATGGAGTAACATACCAAATTGTATATAAGCTGAGTTGGATTGAACAAATATGTTTGAGGAGGGTCAACATGATACTGTAATCCTACTGAAGCACTGACAATGTGCTACAACATACTGATGACACATAGCACAAAATGTTTATTTTATCAAAATTTAGTCTTCTCTGTCTTTTTTTTTTTTTTTTTTTTTTTTTGTCGGTCACGTCAGTACACTTATACAGCATCACACATTGTCAATAGTTGATCAAATGTACATGTCCGAAAGGGAAGACGGGAGAAGCAGAGCTTATCTAGTCCCGTCCCCATTTTCTCAATATTTATTCTCCTCTTTTCCACATGTCATCAGATTATTATAAATTTTTATTCCATTTACAGAAGTATGACATAATTCTTGACTGTCTTTTAGTGTCCATATTTGACCTTTTATGACCAATCCTTTGTTCCACGTAAGGCATAATTCATGAGTGTCTTTTTTTTTTTTTTTTTTTGATAGGCCCGGTTAGTGATGTTGGGGTGGTGTGTCCGCGTTGCTTTTCTTTTTTCCAGGTTTCAAACATGTGTTAAACGTGTGACTCCTCGTCACTCTCCTCTTCACCCAGGCATGCTCCTGCACTGTCGTCCCGGGCTCTGCTGCAGTTTTCAGCCATGCGGGTGTTTTCGCCTCCCAGTCGGATTTTGTTGATGGGTGCGCGAGCCATCTTTCTGTGACCTCCGGCTCTCTTGATCTCATCGCATGCTTGTAGCATCGCCTCTCTCGTTGCCGAAAACTCAGCCTTCATACGTCTCAGCCTCCACATAATCCCTCCGAGGCCCAGTCCCATGATTGTAATCGCTGCTCCAATTGCGGCAAACAAGAACACGTCTTCCACGTCCTCCACCTCCAGGTCTTCACGTTGTGTTCTGTTCACTCCTTTTACATTTACATAGGAAAGCAATTAAACTCCATAATTTTGAGCGTGTTTATATAGCAAACAAGCATTTGCTATTTAATGGTTATAAAATTATAGGTGAGAAAAAAAATCAAGAAAATACCAAACGTTTATAATAAAATTGTATTTTAAATTAACCATGAAAAGTAATGCGTATTCAAAACTATCAAATCACTCAGAGAGCACAGACCTCCGCCAGCACCACAGTCCTCATCCATATTGTCATTTTGACCATAAATATTACTCCTACCTTTATTTCATTGAAATATTTAAATTCCTTGACCATGAAAACATACCATTAGCAACTGGATTCATAGTGATATTTATTTTAGTTCTGTAGTTATTCACAGAAATCACATTTTTCACCACGGCGGCCGGACGCTGATCCAGATCAACACCAAAATCAAATCAGTTCTTCCTTTTCCCATGCTGAACATTTCCTGAAAATTTTATCCAAGTCCATCCATTACTTTTTGAGTTATTTTGTTCACAGACAGACGGGCAGACAGACGAACGGACAGACAGACAGACAGACAAACTCTCCCGAAACATAGCATCCTTGGCGGAGTTAATAAAAATGAAATACAATAAAAACATTAAAGCAAAGCCAAGCACTACAAAGTGCTCAAGCAGCACAATCCTCTGCATAGGCATGTACAACATTGTTGAGCAAATTACAGTGAAAATCATGGAAAACTGTTTTCTTTCACAATGAACAAAACTACTACCAAAATCTAATCACCTCTTTCTTTTGCCATGATCAAAATTTCATGAAGACTTCATCAAAATCCAGTCCAGTTTTTTTGAGATGACCATCTTACAAACTAACAATGAATCAAATGTACTAACTAACAACTAACATCAGCAAAAGCATAACCTCCTCAGCTGAGGTAATAAAACTGAAGTTATATCTGGAAAGACTTAAAGGTAAAGGTTTGTCTTCTCAGGAGACTTATAAGTGGTCGGTCTTAGCTGTCACGACCTCAAAAAGATCTAACAGTCTTAGCGTGCTAAATGAGAATTCCTTGTCCCTTTTGGAAATTAGTGTGCTGTGCCAGAGGATCTCAATGTTCCTCTTGGCTCATATGGCAGTCAGAGTAAGGATAATAAACTTTATTTACTCCTCACATGTAGACTTAGTGTCTTGACCTAAGACACGAGTGCAGGCCCTGATGTGGAAATAAATGTTGTTGTTCCTCCTCCATCATGACTTGTAGAACCACTTGTCATGACAAACACCAACCCCAGGTTGTTTTGGAGAAGTTAAAACTTCAACAACACCCTAAAGGGAAGTTGTCTAATCATGTACCATCCACTTTCTGAAGAAAACTGATCATGCTAATGCAAGATCATTGATCAGGGCTGCTGTTGCAACCAACATACTACTTAAAGTTCACTGTTGATGCTATCAAGGCGGCTAACAGACAAAGTTTTAGTGGAAGTTTATCCAAAGATTGAAGTCATTGAGAGGTTCCATGGTTATCTCTCCATGTTAACTGAGCATGGACACGCCAATTGTTTTTGTTATCAAGTCTTGTCTCACTCCCAAATCCATGACATGCAGATAGACTCCATTCATTCAACTGTGCATTTGGTAACAATAACGACACAGGCAGAGGTCACCTGCTGCTATTTGCCTAAGCTTAAATGTAACCAATAAGCAAAACCACTCAGGGTCCTGATTGCAGTTTTCTGTCAAATCCAGATTTTATTTCTCACACATCATTCAAAATATAATGCCCTAGTACAAAAAGAAGAATCTTTTTCCCTGGGCAGTACACTCAGTGTTGCATATAACTACAATGATGCACTGTACCTGTCAACTTATTACTTAACCTTTTCGTTTTTTAGTTCTTTCTCAGTCCAAAATGACAACAAATTTTAATCGTCCTCAACAAAAAATGTTTAACAGTGTCTTTTATCTGCCCTTAAAGAATACATTTGCTGGCCAGCAAAAATAAAATAAAATAAAATAAAATAAAACAAAATAAAATAAAGTACTTTCAGGGAGCTGTTGTGTTCATGTGCACTTGCAATATGAAAAGAAACTAGAAAGCACTCGGAGAGCGCAGACCTCCGCCAGCACCACAGTCCTCAGCCATATTGTCATTTTGACCATAAATATTAGTCCTACCTTTATTTCATCTAAATATTTTGTTTCCTTGACCATGAAAACATACCATTAGCAACTGGATTCATCATGATATCTATTTTAGTTCTGTAGTTATTCACAGAAATCACATTTTTCGCCATGGCGGCCAGAGACTGATCCGGATCAACACCAAAATCGAATCAGTTCTTCCTTTTCCCATGCTGAACATTTCCTCAAAATTTCATCCAAATCTGTCCATTATTTTTTGAGTTATTTTGTTCAAAGACGGACGGACGGACAGACGGACAGACAGAAAAACTCTCCCAAAAACATAACCTCCTTGGCGGAGGTAATAAAACTGTGTATGTGTGTAAGCTTGGGTTTGCTGGGAACAAGCAAACCAGGGATGGTTGAATATCAACTGATGAGTCCTCTCTTTCACAGTCACTGGGAAAACGCAGAAAGGTTTTCCCCAGGAATGACAGGATAGTAACCGGCAAATCCTCTCCTCCACAGATCAGCAAAATGCACAGAAAGTTCCTCATCAGCCACTAGTATGTAAACAAAATAAGCTGTATGAAGCAGCAGAGCACAGACAAACATCATGGCATCTGCAATTTAACAGTCTGAGCATGTAATATACTTTGAACTTTAAAACAGCAAATAAGCCAATCACAATGCAGAGACTTAACTCATTTGGGCTCACTGATGTGGTCATAGGAACAGAAGAGGAGATACTCAGCATGGATGTGCAGCTGACAAAACTGAGTGATGCTTTCATGTCAGTGTGGATCAGAACCTCTGAGGAATGGTTCCAGTACCTTTTGAATATATGACACCAACAATGAAGGAGCCCTGAGGGCAAAAGGGGGTCCAGCCTGATGCCTAATAAAGTTGGACTTTAATGTTGTTTCATGTCACTAGGAAATAAAGACACTCACAGCTATAATTAATCTGCAGACAGTTCTGAGATGTGAGATGTGATGCTCTCCATAGGTCAGTGCCATGTGTCTTTTCAGCAAATATCAGAGCATTTGTTGATAAATTCAGGTCAAATACATGTAGACAGAAAACTTAAAGATAACAAGAGTTTTTTGCAGCAAATGTAATAGATAACAGAGTCAAGGATTCAACAGGAATATGAGGAAATAAATTCTTTCATTGACAGCAAACAGGTCCGTCAGAGACAAGGTATGACAGCTGGAGGTCTGATTTGTTTGACTTATGCTACCACTGTACTATATCCATGTTTAAATAAGGCACCTAATCCATCTCTTTTTAGCTTAATGCAGAAAACATAAGTCTTCACAAGACAAATATTGGCCAAAGAGCCCTACAACATTTTAGCTGATGTATTTGACCCTGTCAAAACAGGGCCGGACACATTCTCTCTGATGAAATAACGTCTGGGTAAAAAAAAAATGGATTCAAAACTAACCTGAGCTTGGTCTTTGCCACCAATCCATGTCTCAGTAAGCTCTCCAGAGCCTGTCCAGATCAGATACTGGACTATGTGGTACTCACAGTCTTAGTGCACAGAAGCCAGATGTCCACCCAGACTGCTGCAATGTTGCTTTAAGAGATGATAAACAGACAAAAGTGAATACATTAAAATTAAAGAGGTAAACAAAAATAATTTAAGGGATCCTTTATGGTATTTTTAAGAAGAGCTGAATGATCACTTCAGGAGCATCCAGCAGGCCATGACCATGATCTCCTACCTTAGCTTCATTCCAAGTCTGAGGTTTAGCAACGTTGAGGAAGGCACTATCGCCGATCATGGTCCAATCCTCATCTAATCCTCATCCAATGTCCTCTTAAAGACACCAAGGCGTTCTGGGAGCATGAATAGAGATCATGAGTAGGTTAGATCGGGGATGTGGTGGAGCAGGACATTCTCATAGATGAGCAGCAATGACATGTCATGGAGATATGGACCAACAACTTTGATGATGTTTCAGCAGATTGTAGAATTAAGGAGCTCTGAAGGCAGGGGGGGTCTGACCAGGGAATGACAAGCAGTACCTAATAAAGTGGCCACTGTATATTCTTTACTCAGATACCCACATTGCTCCAACATTTCCCAAAATTTACAGAAAATTTTCTTTTTGATGTGCTCCATCAGAGGAGAACTGACTGACTTTTGGTCCCTCGAGTTTGGGTTCAGCTTGTGGATCTGGTCCTACAGCATCTGTGACATTTGAACGTGCAGTTATGAACCTGAATCACCACTGATGTCTCATGAATATGACTGAAACACTATTTGTGGTCATGAAACTCACTTCCAGCAAGAGTCGGAGCCATCAAGGCACAAATCATGGCAGAGAGAGCCAGGAGCTTCATGGTGAAGATGATGCTGTCAAAAACATAAAGGCAGACATCATGCTGAGCTACAAAACCAAAACCAGTGAAGTTGGCATGTTGTGTAAATCGTAAATAAAAACAGATTACAATGATTTGCAAATCCCTTTCAACCTATATTCAATTGAATACACAGCAAAGAAAGGATACTTTACATTCAAACTGAGAAACTTTGTTATTTTTTGCAAATATTAGCTCATTTGGAATTTGATGCCTGCAACATGTTTTAAAAAAGCTGGCACCAGTGGCAAAAACGACTGAGAAGGTTGAGGAATGCTCATCAAACACTTATTTGGAACATCCCACAGGTGAACAGGCTAATTGGGAACAGGTGGGTGCCATGATTGGGTATAAAAGCAGCTTCCCTGAAATGGTCAGTCATTCACAAACAAGGATGGGGCGAGGGTCACCACTTTGTGAACAAATGTGTGAGCAAATTGTCCAACAGTTTAAGAACAACATTTCTCAACCAGCTATTGCAAGGAATTTAGGGATTTCATCATCTACGGTCCGTAATATCATCAAAAGGTTCAGAAAATTTGGAGAAATTACTGCACGTAAGCGGCAAGGCCGAAAACCAACATAGAATGCCTGTGACCTTCGATCCCTCAGGAGGTACTGCATCAAAAACCGGCATCACTGTGTAAAGGATATCACCACATGGGCTCAGGAACACTTCATAAAACCACTGTCAGTAACTACAGTTCATCTAAATCTGTAAGTGCAAGTTAAAACTCTACTATGCAAAGCCAAAGCCATTTATCAACAACACAATATACTGTGTATATCCATCCATCCATCCATTTAATCTCGACCGGCTCTGAGTGTCTCAGCCATCTTCTTATGAAGAAAAGAAGATGGCTGAGACACAGAAGATGCTGCAAATCTGGTCTGGTGAGTTATTAGCACTGAGTTTTATTTGTTCCATTGAGGTTAGAGAAGAAGAGTGTCCTTCAGACGTAAACTGGAGTCCTACAGTCTGCAGTTACACCAAAGTGCCACAAGATGGCAGAACAAGTTCAAGCTGTAAATTTCTTAATCATGACAGATGCACTCATGTCCAAACTTGATTTTGTTATGCAATGGCCTCAGAGAAGTGCCTCTCATTTCTGTCTCTCCATTTTGTCGCTGTATTTCATTTTGCAAAGTACTGAAGGGGTATTTGTTATGTGGGGAGGGCCACATCTGGCCCATTGGCCCCCAGACATCCCCCTCTGTTCTTGCTCTTGTACCCATGAGTTTATTTCCACAGAAGAATCCTCTAATATATATAGAGAATATATACATATATAGAGAGAGAATATGTATATATTTATATATATATATATATATATATATATATATATATATATATATATATATATATATATATATATATATATATATATATATATATATACATATATATATATATATATATATATATATATATATATATATATATATATATATTGAAGCTCCTTACTGTGTTGGATTTGAACGTTTTCTCAGCGTGTGTGAATGTTATTTACCTTTAATTTTCATTTTTATAATTTATGATGTATTGCTTTCCTCTTTCATAAGAAAAACATTTGAATTAGTGTTGTTGTTGTTTTTGTTCTGAAATTTTACCTCATTTTCTTAAGTTCCCTTTCTTTCTATTGTTTCACATGTTCCCAGTTTTATTGTATTTGATCTCAATCTCTGTCTCTTTTGATTTTCTACTGCTTCCCGTCTTAATTTGGTCCTCATCCTCTCTGTTCTATTGTTGTCTGAGTTTTTTTTTTTTTTTTTTTACTCAGGTTGTTGTGCATGCTCTTTGGCTTTTACATTTTCTTTTGCTCAGAAACAAACAGTTGTCTATCCTCCATGAACACCACTGGTCAGAGTGACACAGAAACTCTGATGCTCTTCCTTATTAAGTTCTTCATGTCCTTTATTCTGCTGTCTGTGTTTGTTTGTAAGGGTTACTTGATTAAAACTTTGCTATTTGTTTAGCTCCTTTTGTGCTTAAACCCTGAAGCCTTTTCTTCTGTATTCACCTGTTTGTTTGACAAATCACTTTGCAAACCTTAATTTATAAAAGTCCTTTCATTTTTTTTCTTTATTGTTGATGATATTATTAACTTTGAAAGGCACAGAAAAGATGGGTGACTAGACAGCTTATATCTTGTCATGGCTGAGAAACACATGCAGCTCAGAAAAAAGTGACAAAGCCTCACATTCTTGAGATTTCCATTTTAAAAACAATAACATCACACAGACCAGATCTTTTGATGCTTAAAGCTTTTTATTTTACAAAGATATAGAACAGTTCAGTAAAAAGAGGAGATTTTTGCCAACAGCACCCTTTCCATCACACCTTCAACTCTGATGTTTGTTAAGGCACAGGCCCTCTGAAAAAAATCCATCTTCGTTTGGTCACTTGTCGTATCATTCCTTAAGTAGCGTTACAGCGATAGAACAGAAATAAAGAGAGAATGAAGAGATCTACTGCACTCAGGCTTCAAAACAAGACTTCACATCAACCGGGTTCTTCATGCTGTTGTGTCAAATCGGGAGCTACCACGTTCATTTCCTCACACAGACAGAGGGAAGCTTATGATGGCAGCCCAGATCATCCCAGCACTTGTGACCTGTGAACATCAGAAACACAGGACATGAGGGAGCCAGCTTGGAGCAAACTTCAAGATCTTTAAGAACATTACTTATTTTAAAACAACCAAAACTCACTCACGACCCCCCCACCCCCACCCCCACACCCCCCACACCCCAAACTGAGCCAAAATCCCCTGAAACTGGAAGTGCTTCAGACCTTGAAGTAGGAGGACAACACCCCAAGAGGTCCGGTTCTTTACCCTTGCTTCACTGAGACTTTTGTATGTTGAAGGGTGCACTACCCAAAAATTTAGGTTTTTTTTTGCTCATTCACAAATTTACAATCTCTCCAAGGCATACCTTGTTGTAAAGGTGACTAATCAGGGTTTCCACTAATATAAAATACAATGAAGAGAAAGGGGGAGACATAATCAATCAAATGTTCCCAAACCTGTTTGAGGAGCGGGCTTTTAGCTTTGGGAACATAGAAATTCTAAATGCTATCTCACTTCCAAATATTTGATTGTAATCCTGCAGCACTCCAAACTTTGTCTTAAAAGTTAAATAAGTCATGGGGAAATAATGAGACTCACAGCTGTAATTCATCTGCAGACAGTTCTGACTCCCCTGACTCCCAGCATTGTTTGGCTCTCCGGGGCACCAGCCTTTGTAGTTGAAACAGGAACCATCACTCCACCTCCAATGACCCTCCTGGAGGACAGAGAGACCCCATTAGAACAGATTCACACAGAAACGAGCACCACATACATCTGAATATTTACAGGGGGCTAGATCTAACATAAGCTGTCTATATGTGTGCAGTGTCATTGGCTGTGAAGCAGTTAAACTCTTTGTTCCACTTTTACATATTAACCTTTAATTTTTTCCCAATAGCAACTGAAAACTTGAACAGTCAGTGTGAGCTGCACCTCAGACTTGAGAATTCAAGCAAGTTTCAACTCCTTTTTTTGATGCCAGTAAGAGAACTGCCGGTCAAATGATGTATTATTTACAGAATGAAATATAACATAGACCTTCTCTATTGTACATTATGTTGAGGTAATATATGTACATGTAATGATGGGTTGCTGTATGCCCATCATAACAAAATGATGGGTTTTACTGATTGAATTTTACTTCACTGATGACAAATGCATGAAGGAGTTTTGTTGAAACAATTACAGAAAATTAAAGCTCTGTTTTATTGGAGGGCAAGTAGTACATGTGCATCACAGCTGGAAGTTTGTAGGTTTGATTCCCGTGTTGGTCAGGGCTTTTCTATGTGGGGTTGGCATGTTCTCCTTGTGCATGTGAAGGTTCTGTCCAGGCCATCCAGTGTCCTCTGATTATCAAAAAAACATGCTCATCTGATTGGCGATTTCAAACTGCCCTTAGGCTTGATTGTATGAGTGTGACTGGTTCTCTCTATGTCACTCAGTAATCGACTTGCAACTGGTTCAGGGTGTACCCCTCCTCAACTTAGTGATGGAATTGTACTCAATGGTGAACCTAATCATCTACACAAATCAAATCAAAACTTTAATGTAATAATCGAATGTAAGCTTTTACTTCATTATTGGATCAAATCCAAATATTAACTTAATAATAACATAATTAAATCATTTCCCAAATAATTTGAACAAAACAAATAAACTCTTTAATCGTTACTATGTCAAGTTCTTAACTTATTTATGGTAATAAAATCAGCAGTTGTCATCAAATCAAATTAACACTATGATCTTAATCAATCAACTGACACATGTTCAGCACCAGATCTTGTCGCTGTAAAAAAGTTTTTTCTAACAAAGATTGTATTCAGTCGTTTCTTGTATGTCTGTACAGATCAGATCCACAAACCTTTCTTGTCCTTCTGTTTGAGGGACTTTTTTTCATCTTTCAATCTGATGTGACCATAGAGTGACTGAAGTGAGATGTTTGAACTTCCCATTAAATCCTCTCAATAAGAACCTTTCAAGGTTAATGCCAAAAACACACTTCTCTGTAAACCTTATTGAGACTTACACATTGTTTGTCATTGCCTCCAATCCAAGCTTGAGGGTGATGTCCGCTGTGTCTTTTGATCAGATGTCTGATTCGCTGATACTCCCTGGCTGAATGCACAGATGCCAGGTGTCCACCCAGTCTGATACACTCACGCTTAAGTTAAGATAAAAAAAAAAAGAGGAGATATTGTTGAGTCAAAATAAAACAAGAAAGTTTTTTTAAGAAGTCTCTTGTAGACCATGAGAATGATCACATACCTCAGCCTTATTCCAGGTCAGACGGTCAGGATTGTAGAGGAAATGGCGACTGCCAATCTTGGTCCAACGTCTCCAAGGCCAGCAGAAAATCCTCTTTTCTACAGCTCTCGACAGCTGGGAGTGTCCAAAATGAATATTACTGTTGCCCTGTCCGACATGAAAATCCCCTGCGTTCCCAATGAGCCTGTTGTCTGTGTTTCCATAGTTATTCCTGTTGTCTGTGTTGTGGGAGTTCTGATTGTGCGTGTTTCCCCAGTTAAAAAACCTCTTTTCCACAGGGCTCCAGCCCCGGGTGTGTCCAAAATGAATACCTCTGTTGTTGGCCCCAAGATTAAAATGGCCTTTGTTCCCGATAAGCCTGTTGTCTGTATTTCCATAGTTATGCCTGTTGTCTGTGTTGTGGGAGTTGTGATTGTGCGTGTTTCCCCAGTTAAAAAACCTCTTCTCCACAGCAGCAGTTTCTATAAGATACAATGCATTTATTGGTTAGTAACAACATCATGTGTATATTTCAGGGACATTTGGAGAACCTACAAAACAAATAGGATGTAAGGTGCAGGGTGAGTGCACACTGCATTAGGAAAATTTTCATCATCTTAATCACCCACTTGCAAGCTGCTTCATTTATATATGGCTGTTTTATTTTGGATTGTTTGTCCACCCCAAAGGACCAAAGCTGAACTTGAGAAATGAAATCAAACCTCTTGTTTTATCCATGGCTGTGGTTGCCATTATGCGTCCTGCCATATTGCCTTTTATTGCACCATCAGTACCAACAACATGCTGTAGCTTGAACCATTTTGGCAGCATTTTGAGTGATAAAACAAAAAACAGAGCCTGGCCTGAAAAGATTATCAAAAACTTTGCAACATGGAGGCGAGAAAGTGCAAAAATGCTGACTCACTCCTGCTTTAAAGGAGGCCTTTTTGCACCACTACATTGGGTTAGGTACTAAATTTAAGCCATTATGGTCCTGTGTGTTATTGTGCTTTCTGAAAAAGCTGATAAAACAGCCCAGGGAGATTATACAGATGATCTCAGTGCACGAGCCATCTAAAATAAAGACCTATGACATGTAAAAATAAGACTTCTGAAGACTTTTTGTGGGCTAAAATGTAAAAAATCAAGTCATTTTAAGACTTTTCTATGATCTACAGCAATCCTATATGATGAATAAAACTCTAACAATGGTATTTACACAGGCATGCGATCAGTAGAGCTCTGTCACCATGAGCAAATTGGCTTCATTATGCTTAATTTATGAACTAATTAATCCTGACATTTCATGGCTCCTAAATCTACATGTTACTCTCATGTCTCTTGTTATTTTTTCCTGTCTGTTGTTACACTTTGTTTCTAATAGAAAAAAAGACCCCTTCTTGGGTCCACCAGACCCTACCAGTCAAGAACAACTTAATTATTTTAATTAAATGTAACAAAATGAAAAAATACAACAGACAAAACCAGATAAAGCACCGAATCCACAACATATCATTGAATAGACAGGATTAAAACTGAGAAAATGTAATAAGAAGATAAGAGCTCTATCAGAGCAGAACTGACCTTCTTTTGCTTCCTCAGGTTCTGATCCAGCTTCAGGTTGTGGCTCTGGCTCTGCAGCATCTGAAACATTTGACCATGCTGTTAAGGACCTGAACCATCACTGAAGTCACATAACTGTGACTCTGACACCTGTGACCCAAGTGACTGTTTTTTTTACAGTAATATCTGCAGTAACACTGGAAAAGGTCTGCACAGTTAGTGAAAGGTTCTTCACTTCTCAAACACACTATGGGCTCTTTCCAGATGGACTTGTGAAATATATTGAATCTGTATGGTGTGCCATTTCGTAAATTTACTGGAAATGTACATTTACAGTGGCTTACTGTAAAATCCTCAACAACCTGTTGATAGGACAGTCATGAAACTCACCTGCAGCAAGAGTCAGAGCCATCACGGCACAAATCAGAGCAGAGAGAGCCAGGAGCTTCATGGTGAAGATGATGCTGTCGAAAACATACAGACAGACATGATGCTGAGCTACAAGAGAAGTTGGGACACACAGACTGCATGCAACATGGATGTCACGAGTTGATCAAGTAAAAATGTACAGCAGTTACCTTCTCGTCTCTCTTCTCAGCGTAGCTTCAACCTCCCAGGGTGTGGGTACTCATCAAGAGAAGTAATGGCTCTTTTATACAACTTTATATCGAATCATCCCCCAAAAACAAGGAACCAGACCAAAGGATTATCAAATACCTGTGGAGAAAGATCCCACCACAACCTTGGGCAACACACTTAGCCAACACCAACTGATCTGGTCTGATCAGATAAGAACTATGATAATAATCGAAATAGCCAACCCTCAATGATTACACAGTTTACATCACTTTATCTCAGGGCAGCATCTGTGTGAATGCGCCTGAAGATCTGAAATGTTTTGTAACACAGAGAGTGGAGAAACAAACTAAGCTCCCATTCTCTGAAGACCAACATTTTGCACGTTAGATGGACCGTTTGATACAGTCCTGCTCATCATTATTGACACCCATGAAGTTTAAGCACACAATGTGACAGTACAGCTTCTTTACAAACCTCTCTAACTTTGCTCTACATCACTTTATCAGACTCAAACTTGGCAGAAGTAATGTTCACATATTAAGGTTTTTATATTTTACTTCGTTAGCTACTATGATCATGCAGTCATATTTAGAATAGGCAGTTTTAATTGCCACCTCTTGAAAGCCTACAAGGAAATGAACACCCTACCAACAATTAAGCAGGGTGGAGGTTCCATAATGGTTTGGGGCTGCTTTGCTGCATCGGGTACTGGAGGCCTTGACCTTATCACAGGAATCATGAAATCACAGAATTATCAAGAAATTTTTGGGGCGCAATGTCCTACACAGTGTTGGAAAAGTTGGTTTGAGTCGAAGATCGTGGGCCCTCCAGCAAGACAAATACCCAAAACACACATGCAAAAGCACTCAGGAATGGTTGAAAAGGAAAAAAATGGCCTGTTTTAAAATGTCCAGCAATGAGTCCTGATCTTAATCTCATTGAAAATCTTTGGTATGACTGAAATCCGCCAATCAGGGAAAAGAAACCTGCAAATGTTCAAGAGCTTGAACAATTTTCAAAAGAAGAGTGGGAGAAAATACCAGCTGAGAAGTGCAAGAAGCTTATAGATGGCTACAAGAAACATTTGGAGGCTGTCATCAGTGCCAAAGGGTGTGCAACCAAATACTGAAGAGGGGTGCCATTATTGCTGCACAAGCGTTTTTTCAGTTCCCTCTTTGAAATTAAAACATGTAACTTCTAAAAATGATATGCTTTTTTGTTAATGTACTTTGGACCTTCAATTAAAAGATCCTGATGACATCAATTTGGTACATTTCAATTTATTTCTGAAGATATTGTCAAAGTAATGAAAATAATGAAGGGGTGTCAATAATACTGAGCAGGACTGTATGTTTCGCCAGTTTATTGGGAGAGCCCATAGAAAATGTTTGGGAATGGGAAAAAACATTCAAAAGCATATGTGGCAGGTAATTGGATGATTGCTTTGTCAGTTACATTCAATAGGGTGTGAGGTGATCCAGACTCAGGCATTTGGTATGGTTCAGGGAATATGAGGGACCCTTGACTGTTGGGCTGGAGACTTTCGTAGAGTCCTTTAACTTGGTGTTATTTTTTTGTCAAAAATTCATTTTAGTGTTTCCAATGTTCAGTTTTTTGGTTTTAATTTCTATTTTTTAATTTGACTCTTAGTGGGCACAGTATGAAGTTACAAAATATAATCCCTCATTCTTCAGGTGGTTCTCATGCGTGTCATTATGGGTCCAGTCAACAATTTGCTGACAAAATTTGTAGAGCATTTGATTGCCTAACACATAATTATGGCTGAAAAACTGCCCTGCCCTGTGCTTTGGAATTAGCAAGGAGTATCATCGGTATGTTGCCAACTTAGCTGATGTATTGTCCCTAGCCTTAGTGACCATCCAAAGAGATTAATTCCCTTATATTCAATTAAAAAATAAGTTGTCTTAAAATGCTGGCCATTTACATGATTTCCTGTGTTTCAATTGAGTTCCCTACTTAATGTCCAGTTCCTATCATGATCCTGCCCTGCTTTTAGTTAAGTCCCCTGTTCTGTTCACGTTTTGAGTTTTTCTTTGTCATTTCCTGTTTTATTTTGAAAAGTCACCTGTCTGTCTTTGTCTCTGAAGGTTTTGCTTCCTGTACCGGCGTGTCTCACCTGCTCCCTCATTGTTCCTCCCAGCTGTCTCTCATTAGCCCCTGATTACCCTGTGGATATTACCCTCCTGTCTTCCCTTGTCTTGTTGCTGGTTTGTTGCCTATAGTTGACACTCACTAGCGTTAATTTTCATAGTCTTTGTTTGTTATCGACCACTCACAGTTTTTGACCAAGCCTTTTGCCTGCCGGTTTGTACCTGTGCACCGAACCCTGGACTGTTAATAAATCACTTCAATAAGTAAACTAAAGACATCACCTATTCTATTTGTTTTCCCTGAATTGTAATTCAAAAGATAAAATCATATCTATTTTTTTCAAACTTATGAGACGTAAGTGAAGTTGATTAAACCTCAATCTATTCAATTCTAACTTTTGTCTCAGAATTTAGACTTAAATTTAAGACTCCTGAGGTAAATGTTTGGATTAAGTTATTTTTGCTGCTTATTCTAAGATTAAAGTGTGAATTCAGTTTTTTGAACTCTCAGATTTATGAAATCTTTGACTTCAACCACACCAGCCTCACATTTTCATCAAAGAATTAGAAAAGCACTCGGAGAGCTCAGACGTCTGCCAGCACGACAGTCCTCTCCTATATTGAGATTTTTACCTTACATATTAGTCCTACCTTCATTTCATGTAAATTTTTAAATTCCTTGGCCATGAAAACATACCATTAGCAATTGGTTTCATAATGATATCTATTTTAGTTCAGTAGTTATTCACGAAAATCACATTTTTTGTCATGGCAGATCCAGGCAGTGATGAATCAACACCAAAATTTAAGCGGTTCTTCTTTTTCTTATGAGGAATATTTCCTGAAAATTTCATCAAAATCCATCCAGAACTTTTTGAGTTATTTTGTTCACAGCCAGACAAACAGACAGTCAGACTCTGCCAAAACATAACCCCCTGGAGGAGGTAATTATCACTTTATTCTCTGAATCCTGAAAAGTGTCAGCATATCTTCAGAATTCTTGGATTCAAGAAATAATCATGGATTATTATATGGATTACAGTTCTATGGATATAAATGAAGGTACTTCTTGCATCTTTTTGATTCCCCCTTGATGGCATGAGATGTTTAACATTAATACACATCAACTAATGAACTAATTTATAAGCTAAAAAGCTGGTCCCTAACTGAAAGCCTTGTCAAAGAGGAATGTTTTAAGTCTAACCTTAAAGGTAGAGAGGAAGTCAGACTCCCGAACTGTGGTTGGTAAATGGTTCCAGAGAAGAGGAGCCTGATAACTGAAGGCTCTACCTCCCATACTACTTTTGGAGATTGACTGTACCTCAAGCAGGCCTGCATTTTGGGAGCGTAATGTTCTAGAGGGGTTGTGCGCAGTACAAGCTCTTTAAGATAGACTGGTGCCTGTCCACTGAGAGCTTTATAGGTGAGGAGAAGAATCTTGAATTCTGTTCTATATTTAATGGGAAGCCAATGCAGAGAAGCTAATACAGGAGTAATGTGGTCTCTTCTCCTAGTTCTAGTCAGTACACAAGTTCAAATCAGTATACGGTAAAAAATGCCCTTGTGTAAGCTTGAGTATAATAATGGGTATAATAACAATTTTTCAAATCTAGACTGAAGACATATTTATTTAGGATGGCTTTTAATACCCAGTAGTGTGGTGACACTTTTACTTTTACTCTGTTTTGCTTTATTTTATTGTATTTTATTGCCCTTATTGCTGTTATTCTTTTCATTGCTTTTATTGTTTTTATTGCTGTTATTGCTTCTCTTTATTTTTAATTGTTTCATGTATTGCTTTTTTTCCACCTATTGTAAAGCACTTTGGTTCACCGAAACGGTTGTTGTAAAGTGCTGTATAAATAAAGAATATTTACATTTACATTTACAAGTCATCTATCGGGTAGTGCAGAGTCATAAAGTCTTTCTCTCATGAGATAATTCTGCTCTCAGGCAAAGCTAATGACAAAAACAACTGAACTTAATGGTCAACGAGACATTTAAAGATCTTTTAGTGGGGTAACATAGCAAACTGGTAAAAAAGCTGATGTATTTACAGGGGGTCAACTTGATGCTGCTTTAGTTTTTGGCTGTGATAATCCTTAAATTTGACAATGATCTTCAGCACCCATTTAGCATCACTGGCTAATAAATAAAATGACTGTAACTGTACTGAGGCTCTGACAATGTACTAAATCAACACACTGATGACACGAAATGTTAATTTTGTTCAAATCAGTCTTCTTTGTCTTCACGTTGTGTTCTGTTCACTCCTTTTACATTTACATAGAAAGGCAATTAAAACCCATAACTATGTTTTAGAGAACTATAAGCATTTGCTGTGTAATGCTAAGAAAAGAGGTCAAATTCAACACAAAGTCAAAATTGAATATACACTGCAGGCAGGTTATAAAATCATATGTGAAGAAAAATTACGAAAATACCAACCACTTAAAATACAGAAGTAGTTTTAACTGTCAAAACTAAAGCTTATTTGAAATAAAATAATTTAAAAACAAAATAAATCAATGAAATGTTGAGCACTGTGAAGTGCTTCAGTAGCACTAAGCTCTGCAAAGGCATTTCCAACATTGTCGAGCAAGTTCCAGTGAAATTTGCAAAAAACCACCCTTTCTAACAATTCTAACAAATACTTTAAACTGATTTCTGTTCACCAAGAGAATTCCCTGTCCCTTTTTGTATTTAGTGTGCTGTGCCGGAGGATCTTGATTCATATGGTAGGCAACGGATAATTAAACTTTATTTACTCCTCCCCTGTAACTTAAAGGTGCTACGAGGAGAATTTATCGCCGGCGTAATGCTGCGTTCCCGTAACCTCGGAAATGGGAGTGACATCATCTCCGACTTATCGGCGTTCCAGTTGAAGTCAGAAAAAAACATGCCGATCTACCAGGCTATTGTTAGCTGTTGTTAGCACGCCCTGCGTTGTTGTATGAAGAATGTGATTATCACTATGGCAGCATTTTTGTAAATATAAGTCAACCAATACGATGTATACAGCTGATCTAGAGTGAAACACCCCAGTCAGAAGTGCAAATAAATTGATTATTACAGGAGCTAAATAACTGTTCACACTGGGGGCATCCATCTTCGATTGACACCTCGGGGTGGCGAGGTTTCACCGAGTTCCCAGTAGGAAATTCAGACTTCGGGGGACGTTCCAGTTTTAGTTTCCCACTCGGAAAATTCCTACTTCTGACTACAACTTGAACGCACCGGAGACGTGAAGCCAAATGTGTTTGTTTGTTGTGGTAAATGCAGCATGGATCTTTGTCGGAACTCTGCATTGCTTTACAAGTTCTTTTTCAACAACTTACAGGATGCAAAGCCACGAGGTAATGTATCTCTTTCTAGTTACGTAGCGGTAGTTTTTGATGTGTGAAGACAAGCAATGCAGGGAAAAGTTATTATCGTAGTTGTAGATGGCTATATATCGCTACTTACAGCCTGGCGCTCTCAAACGTGTAATATAAATAATAAAATAATATACATTTGCTCTAATTTTAATTGTCTTGTTCCTGAAGTTGAGTATCCAGGCCAGTCCAGCCCTGTACGACCCGACCAGAAGGCCAAAGAATAGCATTTATAGATAACCTATTTAGATGCTATAAAACTCATCGATAAGTGTGTATTTCGATCAGGCATATATCTAAAAGTGAGACTTTTTTGTAATTACTTAAAAATTCCTCACAGTCTCTTTAATGTCTTTCTCTAAGACATGAGACCAGGCCTTGATGTGGAAATAAATATTGTTATTTCTCCTTCATCATGACTCGAAGAACACCTTGTCGTGACAAACACCTATCAATAGGCATTTTGGAGAAGTAAAAACTTTGGCAACAAGGGAAGTTGCCTCATCCTTGTACCATCCATTTTCTTAAGAAAACTGATGACGCTGATGCAAGGTCATTGATAAGAACTGTTGCTGCAACCAACACATGGGACTTTAAGGCACTGAGAGGTTGCATGGTTATCTCTCCATATCAACTGATCTTGGACACGCCAACTTTTTTTTGTTTGTTTTGTGTCTTGCTTAATCCTGAGTCCATAACAATAGATAAACTCCATTTGTTCAATTTGCATTCAGTAACAATAAAGAGACATATGGAGGTCACTCACTGCTAGTTAGCTCAGCTCCAATACTAGGAGTCAACAGGTATGGCTAGCTTGCATTGCCTACAGTCATCAAATAAAGTCTGCAGCAACTCTGACTGGTCCTGTGTGCTTGTTGTGACTCGTTTTTTACTGTTATGTTATCTTATGTTGCCCCATCTTCTACTATCATCGTATTATCTTCTTCTAGTTCCATGGTAAAGTTAGCACCTTTAAATTGATTTCTTGACCCTGAAAACCCACACCTTGCATTTAGAATGATGTTGATTTCATGATTAGTAAAATGATTGTTCACTGCTGGTGGCAATCTGGATCACCAGCAAAATCTATTCATTCTTAAAGGATAAGTTCGGTTTCTGCAGCTTTCACATTGTTTACAGAATGAAGTAGAACAATATGCTTACCCAGAAGGCTTTCCTGATCCAAACAGTGCTTTGGGAGATATTTAGATCCAAAATTGAGTGGCGGACATCCATATAATGGTAGCACACGGGGCAAGGATAGCGCCGCTCCTAAAACTGCATTAATCATCCAAAAACTCATTAGTTTCACCAATATTTCATCATGGTCCACTCACGCTACTCCTCCATGACAGTCTTTTTCACTTCAGACATGTTTTTGTGACTGTACTGACCTCTGAGCTGAAGAAGAAGAACATTTGCTTCGCACATGCGCAGTGGGGTTCATTGTTTCAGGGGAAGACAGCCGGCAACACAACCACTTTCTTCTTCTAGTTTTGTGCAAAATGGAGGAATATCTATCAGATGAAGATGTTGTGGAGGAGAACTTTGAATTTGATGGGTGTCCTTACAGTTTCGAGCCAGAGTTTACAGATGAGGAGCTCATCGAAAGGAGGACAGCGGAGGCAGTGCTCTAGAGAGTACTGCGCAGGCGCAGAGGCAAACATTCTTCTTCTTCAGTTCAGAGGTCAGCACAGTTACAAAATCATGTCTGGAGTGACACAGACTGTAATGGAGGAGTAGCGTGAGTGGACCATGATGGAATATTGGTGAAACTAATGAGTTTTTGGACAATCAATGCAGATTTAGGAGCGGCGCTGTATGCCCTATGTGCTACCATTATAAGGATGTCTGCCGCTCGATTTTGGATCTAAATATCTCCCGAAGCACTGTTTGGATCAGAAAAGCCTTCTGGGTGAGTATATTGTTCTACTTCATTCTATAAACAATGTGAAAGCTGCAGAAACCAAACCTTTCCTTTAAATTGGGCCATCACCAACATCTCCTGAAAATTTCAGCATAATCTTTCTAGTAGTTTTTACCAAATCTTGTTCACAAACAAACACCTGTAAAAGCTAGGATTTCCCAGTGACCATAAATGCCCCACAGAGTTATTCTTTAATCTCTGAGAGTGAACTCTCTCACAGGTGTGGCAGAGCTGCTCGTGTCTGCGGGAAGGCGAGATCTTTCAGAAACATTTCCTTTGCTCTGATTATTTATCTGTTTGCTTTAAGGAAATTAAGACAGATCAAACTTTAATCCTGACAGTGATGTTTTATGTTCTGCTGGGTGCTGCTCTGCTGATCTCTGCCTCAGGTCTGTGAGAGACATATTATCGTTGTTTGGAGTGTCATGTCTGAAATGATTTAAAGAAGTGAAAAAGACAGTTTTCTGCTCTAAAAGAGACTTTTATTATGATTCTAACCCTCTGCTTTAGTGTAAAAGTGTTCAGACGGTGTGAAGTGATGTTTGTTTGGTAGCTAGCCTGTACAGAGAGAGAAAATGTGGGGCACTTAAACACCCCCCCTGCAGAACACTCCCTCTTTGGCTGTGACTCAGTCACAGTAGCTTTTTATGGTGTTAAAGGTGTGACCCATTCAGAGGCACAGCGGCAGATTAAAAGCTGAGCAATGAGTAAGAGAACAAGATTAAAGCCTGACGGAGACACCTTTTTATCAGATAGTTTGAATTCTTTTTCATTTCTGCTCTCTTAAGTCGGGGTCTGTTATAGACCATCAAGTTCACAAATAATGAAGTCTATTTCATGGGTGATATGAATGTTGACTGGAAAACCACAATTGCGGCAATGTGAATGAAACTTGCAAAGTTAACAAGCCCACTGAAATAGCAGTAAATGGTAATGGTAAACTGGCTGTATTGATTCATCATATTAATATAAACATGCCTGGGGTTTGTTCTAAGACTGTGTCTATGTCTGTAGGATGTAGTTACCATAATGCAATAGCAATTATTACAAAGTAGGGGTGTTCCCATACAACTTTTTCACCTCTGATACGATACCGATATTGCAGTCTGGAGTATTGGCCGATACCGGTATTTATCCGATACAACATAAACCGGTATCAAACAGACTTACTTATTTTATTGTATGGACTGTCAGAAAAAGCTCGATTAGGTAAGATTACTCAAACAGAAAATAGTTGTCAGCAATAGTCCAGTAGAGAGAAATCCAGTAAAAACAAAAACATATATGTTTGAGCATAATAACCAGTGTGTTTAACTTTAAAATAAGCATATTCTACAACTAAATTAAATACATAAATAATAAATGAATATGGACTGCTTTTATTGGAGTGCTTCTTTTAGATATTTTAGATGCAGGCCGATATAATCTGATTTTTTTTAATGTTATCGGACAAATATCTGATATGAATATCGGATCATGGCACCCCTATTAGAAAGACAAAGGTCCCTCAGCAGGGTTCCAAGGTTGTCAGGAAAGGTTCATTTAAATTTAATCAAAATGGATTATGTTTATGCTATTATAGTATATGACTGGTAAAATGTATTTTCTCATACTGGACCTGAGGAGGAATTTGGTGCTTTCAATGAGACATTAAATGAGATGATAGATCATCATGCGACTTTAAAGAAATTTACAGTAAAAATATCAATACACTGTGATTGGATAATGATCTTATGAAATATATGACAAAAAGAGATCAAGCAAAGTTAACGGCTGCATCATCAAATCTAAAATCGGACCATCAAGTTTACGGAAACTAAGTAGTTTTGTCTCAATTCTAAATTAAAAGAAGAAGAAACAGTATGATGAGAACAGAATTAATTACGTGAGTCATGACTGTAAACAATTATGGATGTTATTAAATTATTCACTCAAAGGAAATTACAAGTCTTCACCGTCATGTTTACATACTGGAGGAGATTTTTTGACTAGACCAATTGACATTATTGATTATCTGAGTAATTTTCATAACAAAAACTCACAATTTAAAAGTCATGGTTTAGCATAAGGATGAGTATTTGGGAATAAAATTAACTGATCAAATCATGGAGGGTAGAGAATGTACCTTATAATTTAAAAAAATAAGCGTGGCAAAAAATTGAATTGATGTGAATGTCCTGCAAGCACATTGTTTGGATCTTTCATTCATAGCCCTCCGAACAGGCTCATCAGGAAGCACACTGGGTTTTAACTCGTGTTAGTCATGTATTTATTTTGATTAATGACCACAGGTCATAAACCTGAAACACAATAAAATGGGAAACCAAATTACAATATAAACGATATTTCCTTTTGATAAATTGTCCAGAAATAATGAAACAACAGAAGCCTGTATGGTCATTCACAATCATATTAAAGCCAGCTCAGATTTGTTACATGGACTACATTACCCAGCATGCTTAGCGGTAAGTGGAGCATGCGCAAAGCGGCTGTTCACCGTTATCCCAGTTGTGTGAAAGGCGACACAAACAAAACAAAACACAATGTAACGGGCCACCAACCAAACATCCATCACAGACCGCAACACACCAGCCAGCCAGCCAGCGTCAAACCCATATGGCTACCAGCTGTAGCAAAATGCTACAGCCTCCATGTGGCTAAGCGAATCTCAGATTTCCATGCCGCCAGTCATGTCAAACACACACACACACACATAAATATAAACTTATGCCCAATTTAAAAGGTAAGCAGGCTTCTGTTCAAATTAATGTGGCTACATACCAACGGGCCGTGTGCTCCTGACGATGGTCAGTATCGAAGTGAAGCCCACCACCTGAAGTAAACTTTCTGACGCAGCTGCATCATAATTACCACTATGCCAATTCACAGGCGAACCAAAAATCTGAACATTAAACACAAGAAACAATATATTCCAAATTTAACTGATGTAAATAAATATTTTAAATCCACTAAGTTCCAGTTATTATTATTTATTTATTTTATTAACTAAAAGTCCAAACACACATGCCACCTAAAGCTGATCGTCTTGACTCTAAGATACTTAAGCCAGTAACTTCAGCTACCTCTCCAATGGTAGCACATATTACCAGTTGAAGTTTCTGTGAAAATATGAGTCCAGAAGCATTGAAAATAGCCAAAATTGTGTCAATACCAAAAAAATGAAAGGTTTTAGTTTTCTAATGCAAATAGTCAAAGGATAAGTTTATTACCATTGTTAAGTAAATTAATGGAGAAGGTTGTCTTTGAACAAGTTCAGTCTTATTGTTCTAGCAATAAACTCTTACTAATTATAAGCATGCTCATAGAGAAAAGTGCTCTATGGCCACAGCTCTGACACAGGTAGTAGATAACTGGTATTGTGTTTCTAGATTTTTCAGCAGCTTTTGATATTTTAGATCGTGAGTTATTACTGGAAAAGTTAAAGCACGACAAGTTTGCTCCCTCTGGGTTATTATGGGTCAAAAGGTTGTTCTGTTACTTGATTCCCTTTTTGATGTTGCTCTTTGAGTAAAGTTTGTAGAATACTTTTAAGTGGGCTTGGCATGGAACTATCCCAACAACAACAAAAGGAGAGTGAAACTCTAACATTAATGTTCTTTATTTCCACATGTTGAAGGAAATTCCTTGGTGTTTGGTCGGTCAGAGAGGGTCCAGGCTTTGGCTGGAGGGGATGTCATTCTGCCCTGCAGTTTTAAAGCCAATCCAAGGGAGGACTTTCCAACCATTGAGTGGTCCAAGGAGGGTCTGAATCCCAATGTGGTCTTCTTGTACAGGGATGGCTGTGAGACGCATGAGATGAAGAATCCTGCCTTTGAGTTCCGAACAAGCTTTGTAATGAGAGAACTGAGGAACAGGAACATCTCACTGAGGATCTCCAACGTGCAGCTATCTGATGCAGGGAGGTACCGCTGCATGAAACTGTGGAGGAATGCCCCATGGGACATCACAACAGTAGAGCTGCTTGTAGGTATGTCCAGTTCATATATTTTGCTTAAATAGCGGTTAGATGCCTTGGTCATGGTCCTTTTACTCTGCTATAATGATGACAACATAGACCTCCAGTGAAAGTCAACAAACGCTTAATCTGTCACTTTCAGTCTTTACTTTTTTATTCGTGCCTATGCCCGTTCTGTCCCAGTTCATCCAAGTCAAAGCTTGATAAGGATATTTTCTTTGACCCTTTGCATTCAAGTCCAAGCCCAATACCTCCTATGTTATTCAGTAGGCTCTCCGGGGTCTGGCCCTTTTCACGAAGGCTTGTTTGTGCCGCTTATACTAAGAGAGATACTCCAACTTTTCTTTTGTTTTCATGTTTTGCCTCTTCCGGCTGTGCATGCAGTAACAAGGGAGAGACCTTGCCCACCGCTAACTAGCTTAGCTGAAAACACTGAGGGTTAATGGAAGGTGTTAGCCTGCCTCTGTCTACAGTCTTTAGCAACATTTAACAGTACTTCAACTCATTTTTATCCCTTTATGTTACTTTATCTTCTACTATCATCATATTGTCTTCTTGTTGACCAACTTAAGCAGTGGTTTGCACAAGAGATGCGATGTTTAACAATCAGGTGAGCCTTTAAAATAAGTGTTTTTAGTGAGCAATGAGACCTGATTGTCAGTTATTAGTGAGCCATTTGTTTGCAAGCCATTTTTAAATTTGAAGGCAATTTGCATTAAAGAATGGCTCAAATGAATGGCTCACTCGCAACTGCCAAGTGGTTCTCATGGATGACTTAGAATATCTGCTCAAAAGACTTGACTCTTTTCCATCTCTAGTGCAAACCGCCATGGACATGCATGTAAGTAGGTCAACAAAACAAAGCCTCTGTTTAGGAGCAGAAGATACGGAGCCCCTTAGGTGCCACAGAGGACAAAATATATAAGTCGTGCGCACGAGATACTTACTCGTGCGCATGATATATTAAAACGTGCGCACAAAATAATAAAACGTGCGCTCGACATACTTATTCGTGCGCACGTTTTAGCTAAAGCGTGGGCACGACATACTACAACGTGCGCACGACATACTAAAACGTGCGCATGAAATACTTATTCAAGCACATGTTTTAGCTAAAACGTGCGCTCGAAATAAAGTTATTCATCACGTTTTGACTTGTCCTTATTCTTGTCCGCTACGGCTTCCCGTAGAGAAGCCGGATGTTTACAAACACACAAAATGGAGAGAAGAAGTGAGCTAGTTAACTTTAACTTCCACCTCGGACTGTCATATAATGACATTCTTGTTGCTCTTGTCATGAGAGATGGAATAATCTTAAGTAGGAGAACTTTGCTGCTTATACTAAAACACAGCAGGCTCCGCCGGTGTACCGTATGAAATTAACTGGTGACCGTCCAGGCAGAAGTGAGGGGGGCGTGTCTGAAGGACCCTTTTGTTTACTATCTAAACACCTCCCGGATCAATTTTATACACAAAAATGAGCTCTTTACACCCATTTACTTAGTGGTGGAAGTGACTTCGCAACATTTAGCGTGACGACGAAAGGTTTTGAAGGACTACAGGCATGGTCCTTCGTGGTCACAGAACTATAATAAAGTTGTATTTTCTCAATCACATTCCCAACTTATCTGCTGTTTATCAATGTCAGTAAGAAAAAGGTAATTAAATATATTTTCAGCAGGACAGCATGAGCAAATTAAAGACAGCACACCAATGTTTAACAGTTAAACATTTATTGAGATCACCATTTGATTCACACAGCATTCAACAACGCTACGCGTCCTGATCATGGATGTATTATAAGAACTGGATAGCGTGGCTCCGCCTTCCGCCATGTAACGGACTTGAAGCCAAAATATCCCCCGTCAGGGCGCCGCCATTGTGCAGCCAGGAGAGAATTTGGGCCATAATCCGGACGCAGCTGTAAATGGCAGTCATAACCGCCTCAGCATACGCCGTACACAATCATTGTGAAACTGCCGTAAACCGCAGTTATTTTTAAACTCTAATAACTAATAAAAAAGAAACTTTTCAGACAAAAGAGGACTTGGAAAACACGCAGCCCAATAATACTTTCATATCCCCACAGCATAAGGATGGGAGAAATATTTCTACGAGGTGTAATAATTTTTTGAAGTTTCACTTCGGCCCGTCCAGATGAATGGGGGAGACGGAAATTTGACCTATACTGCAGCCAGTCACCAGGGGGAGCAGTTTTCGTGGCGGCTTCAATTTGAGCCCAGCATCACGGCGTCCATGTTTTTTACAGTCTATGGTCCTGATCTGATGTCAAAAGTTAGTGATCGTCAAACTCTTAAAAGGCTGCACAGTTTACAAAGTATCATTCGACCATTGCATTATGAAGATCTTAACAGGGATTAATTTTCTACTATGGGTTACAAGGACGAGTCATTTTGTGGTCAACACCACACACACACTACAGTAGAATATATCCCTCAAATTCAGCATGCTTTCAGAAATGCACTCTTGTGCTTACACTTAATGCAGACATATGTGCCATCAACTTGATCCCAAGATGAAGCGAAAATTTCCTCCACATTGTAAAAAACCTACTCCTCTGTACCTATTTTCAAGTCCTCCCGACTCTTGTTATGTGTTGAACATGAACACATTGTTTGTTGATACGCCGAAGTGAAGGTAAAATGCGGGTTTGGGAGCTATCACAAGTTGACACAGTCGAAAATTTGTCATTTGATCTGCAGGCATGTAAGATATTTACCTATATATTACCTTACGTATATTTCGGCTGTCAAATAAGTCTGTAGTCCTTCAAAACCTTTCGTGGTCACGCTAAATGTTGTGAAGTCACTTCCACCACTAAGTAAATGGGTGTAAAGAGCTCATTTTTTTGTATAAAATTGATTCGGAAGGTGTTCAGATAGTAAACAAAAGGGTCCTTAAGACACGCCCCCCTCACATCCGCCAGGACGGTCACCAGTTCATTTAATACGGTACACCGGCTGAGCCTGTTGTCTTTTAGTATAAGCAGCAAAGTTCTCCTACTTAAGATTATTCCATCTCTCATGACAAGAGCAACAAGAATGTCATTATATGACAGTCCGAGGTGGAAGTTAAAGTTAACTAGCTCACTTCTTCTCTCCATTGTGTGTGTTTGTAAACATCCGGCTTCTCTACGGGAAGCCGTAGCGGACAAGAATAAGGACAAGTCAAAACGTGATGAATAACTTTTTTATTTCGAGCGCACGTTTTAGCTAAAACGTGCGCTCGAATAAGTATGTCGTGCGCACGTTTTAGTATGTCGCACGCTTTAGCTAAAAGCGTCGCGAATAAGTATTTCGCGTTTATTATTTTGTGCGTTTTAATATATCGTCTATGCGAATATATTTTGTCCTCTGTGGCACCTAAGGGGCTCCGTAAGAAGAAGATAGTACGATAATAGAACATAACAAAATGGTTAAAAAAAGAGTCACAACAAGCACACAGGAAAGTTTTTGATGACTGTTGGCAGAGGCAGGCTGATGCTTCCCAATAATTTCCAGTCTTTTTAGCTGAGTTGGTTAGCAATGGGCTAGCTTTGTCTGTAGCTTACTTGTTATTCCATGCACAGTTGAAGAGAATGGTGTCTATTTGATTGTCAGGACTCCGGAGTGAGGAAAGACACGGAAACAAAAAACTTGGCAAACCTCTTAAAGGGGTGGTGAGGCCAACAGCAGGATAGGAAGTAACTTCACCCGCCTTGTCAAGTCAAGACCTTGGTGGTGGTGATGGAAAGATACAAGGCATGGCAAGGCAAGGAAAGTTTATTTATAGAGCACAATTCATACACAAGGCAATTCAAAGTGCTTTACAGAACAAGAAAGATGCATTAAAATCACAATACAAAATTAAAACAACAATCATTATAAAGTAAATTTAAAGAAGAGTGCAGATAAGATTAAAATAAGAGCGCAGATAAGATCCTTTCAGTCATATGCACAGTTAAATAGAGCTGTTTTGAGCCTAGATATGAAAATTGTCGGAGCAGAGGCCTGTCTCACATCTTCAGAAAGACTGTTCCAGATTTTAGCTGCATGATACAGAACCCTGATTCCCCATGTTTAGTCCGGAATCTGGGCACCAGCAGAAGGCCGGCCCCTGAGGTCCTCAGATTCCGAGATGGTTCATATGGCACCAACATAGATACAAGATACAGTATAAGATAATGGGTAGACCTTAAGGGAGCTGGACTTGGACCCTAATAAAGGGGATTGGAAGTGATGGGAGGGGTGGGTTAGAGCCAAGGAAACGTTTTCTTGTGATTTGATTGGTTCAGTATATACTGTAAGTATGGACTCGATGAATAATTAATGAATTTACAACAGTCCTCCCAAGTTAACTTATCTAAACTAGTATAAAAGCCACACACTTTCTCCACATCATGAATGCCAAAACCAAGATTGGCAATAAAATGGCCTCTAGCTTTAATTGTCACCTTATCAGCTCGGTTAGTTAATAGCTTTCATTCTTGCAGGTGCAGTTTCCGAGCCAAAGCTCTCTTTCATGTCAGATGATAACACAGGTGTAACTCTTCAGTGTGAAGCCGGCTGCTGGATGCCTGAGGCTGAGATCACATTTCTGGATCATCGGGGTAATGAAATCCCTGCTGATGAACCAAAAAGAGGTCAAGATATCAGTGGATGTTACTGCGTGACCAGGAGAGTGACTCTTCTGGAACCAACAAAAAGGTTCAAATTCAGTTTATTTCTTTTGCCTAATGCTTCAGTCAATGTAGTTTTGTAGTAGTTGATGTTGACTAACGTTGAGAAATCATCTAAATTAGGAAAGTATTGTACATTCCTGGGGTAATTTTTGCTGAGTTTAACGAAAACTGTCATATCTAAACTGGAGAGAATCATTGTGCTAGTGGAGTATGATGTTTTGGGATCACCTGTGACCAATTGTTGATGGATTTTAGAGCAAAAATCCAACTTTTTTTTTTTGTTTTTGTGTTTTGCCTTGTCCTTAGTTCACAACTAGCAGATAGACACCATCATACTATTCCCTATTCCTTCGACTGTGCATGGAAAAACAAGAAAAAGACGGACAAAACTCCCCTACCACTAGCTAGCTTGGCTCAAACACCTTGAGTCAATGGGATGTATTAGGCTGTTTCTGCCTACAGCCATCTTATAAAGTCTTCAGCAACTCTGTGTGCCCATGTGTGCTTGTTATGACTCATTTTTTACCATATTATGTTAAAGTTATTTTCTATTATCATTTTAGCTTGTTCTACTCCTAAACAAAGGCTTTTTATTGATGATCTTCTTACTAGCACTTCCACGGTGGAGACTGACTTGTGAGTGGGACAATAGTTTTGAAGGCAATTTGCATTTAAGATGGCTCACAAATGAACTTGACGTAACATGGTTAAAATAACTTAACATGGAAAAAAAACAAAAAAAGTCTCAAAAAAGCACACAGGACCGTTTGGTGCTGTTCAAGAGTTTATCTGATGACTGTATTCATCTTTTCATTTTCTATACCCCTTTATCCCTTTCGGGCTTAGGGGGAGGCTGGAGCCTATCCCAGAGGTCATTGGGCGAGAGGCTGGGTACACCCTGAACCGGTTGCCAGTCGATCTCAGGGCCAGATGACTGTTGTTAGAAGCTAATAGTTCCCACTGACTCCCAGGCATTTGAGCTAAGCTAGTTAGCAGTGGGGGAGCTTTTTCCACCCCTTTCTTGTGACTGCACTAGTGTTAGTTTTGTTGACTAATTTTCGCCATAGCTTTCTTCGACAATCTTTTTCCCCTTAATGAAAATTACACTAAACTGGACTATATGTTTGACAGACTTAATCCAGTCAGACATAATTTGGTCATGTAGAAAGTAGGAAAAATTTAGGAATATATCCAATCACAGCTACTTTGGTTGTGTGGAAAGGTTGGATGAGTTCAGAGGGACATGCAATCACAATGACCTTAGCTTGGTGGTGGTGGGATCCAAGAGTAAAACAACGTCAAAATGACATCAGAAATTCAAGGAAATAAAAAAATGCCTTACCCCCTACACTACACAGTAGATTTCATTGATTACAATATGGAATTTCATCGACTGAACTTGACTAAAATCAAAACTTTTTAGATAACTAAACTATCACTGAAACTACAAGATATTTTAGGCAAAAGACTAAAATTGAAACTAAATTATAAAAAATGCTGTCAAAATTATTATTGTTATAATTATTATAATCATACATTTTATTTAGAAGCACCTTTCAAAATACCCAAGAACACCGTACAGGATAAACCAGCAACAATAAAATAAAAAAAAACAATACAACTATAAAATCAGCAGAATACAACAGACAGTGATGGATAAGTTTAAGTAAGATTAGAGTGGAATATTCATGGTAAGGAGTATGCAGTTCAGAACAGGTGGGTTTTGTTTTTTTTTAAAAAGAGACAGGGAGGTCAGGTTACAAATGTCTGGTGGGAGAGAGTTCCAGAGCTGGGGAACTGAGCGACTGAAGGCCCTGCTCCACATGGTGCTGAGGCGAGCAGAGGGCACAGTCAGGTGGGTGGAGGAGGAGGATCTGAGGGAGCAGGCTGGAGTGGCGATGTGGAGGAGGTCAGACAGATATGGAGGGATGAGGTTGTGGATGGCCTTAAAGGTATACAGGAGCAATTTGAATTCTCTCCTATGCTTGACCGGGACTCAGTGGAGCAGCTGCAGGATGGGGGTGATGTGATGTGTACTGCACACAGAGTTGAAAGAATGGAGTCTATGTGCTTGTCATGGACTCAGGAGTGAGGCAAAAACAGTGACTGTTGCTTAAAACACTCACCATGTAGTTTTAATGCATACTCAGCTTCAGGGCTTGAGAGAACTTGTACAAGTAACTTTTGCAATGTCACTTTATAAACGCCATACAAAGCTGTAACAAAGCCTGGTGAAGGAAAGCAGGGGTCAGCTCTTTCTGGCCTGTTGGAGCAACCATTGGACATTTTTTTAGCCTTTTTTTGCCTACCTGACATCAGCTTACTTCTTTGTGGCCTGGCTTGGCTCATCATTGACCTTTGTGTCAGCAAGCATTGGCCCAACTGTCAGTGTCAAGTGAGGCATAAGAGCCTGTATCCACAGGAGCTGATTTATCAGTGAGGGCCCTAATTCAACACCAATATACAGCAGTTTTTTATGTAAACCCCTCTCAGTGTCAGCTACTTTCCATTGCAGTGCTCTCAAATTCCTGAAGTCATCATGAAGGACCGTTATGAACAAATCATAATGTTGAAAAAATAAAACAAATCATATAGAGTTAATTTTAAAGCTCCCCTCAGAACAAAAAGGTCAAAAGTTGAGTCAAAAGTCTAATTTTGTGGTTGTGCATAAGAGTTATACCTAAAAAGTTCTTCATGTTTGTGCCATAAACTTTCCTTTCTTCATCCAAGGGTCACCTGCAGAGTTCATCAACCGGAGATCAACCAGACCAGAACCACCGAGACTTTCATACCAGGTAACTCTCCTGTGCAAAGGAGGGCAATCAAAACCTGGAATTATCTAAGTTCAGTCATCAGTTTTCACTTATTTGTGGGACACTCATATTATGACAGGATTTTAGATTTCTGGTGGGTTCATTTTGAATAAATCAATCAAACAAACAAAAAATAAAAGAAGAAATTGACTAAAAGTTGATTCAGAAGTATGTTAATGTGCTTTGTAGACTGTCAACTGCTAATTAGTCGTAGAAGAAGCAGTCTATTTCCAGACATGTAAGTACAAAAATGGAAATGAGAAAATAATCGAACAATAGTGAACAAACGTAACAAAATTATACAAAACTACAAAATCTTAAAATGAAGACTTTGTTTTGCATGTAAAACAGGCGTGGGAAGCAGTGAAACTTATTTACTCCCACCCCTTATCCATAAATATAATATAATTCTATACAATAATAAATTTCAATCATAAATACAGACACAGCCCTTCTCATGCTTTAACTGAAAGGATCTTTCTGGAATAAAGCATAATGTATTAGGTACAGCAGCTAAATGCATTTAGACAGGTAGACTTGAACATCGAGAAATCAAAATAGAGAAGTGGATTGATTTAAGTGACTTTGAGTATGGCATCATTTTGGAGCTAGACCTGCCAATCCTGATGATACATTTTTATTTTTTTTTTTACATGCAATCATCTATAAGATTTATAGAAAATGGTTGGAAAGAGAAACTGAACAATGATTATAATATAGAAAAGCAACAGGAATTAGTATTACATTAAATGTCGTCCAAGGCATGAAAGGACTATTTCAATCATCTTGTTGAATTAAAGAAGCATCAAGGGCCTCTGAAGGTGAAGGAACGTCCAAACAGGTCCAAGGGAGGTGTCCCGAATAAAGTGGCCATGTGCATGTACGGTTGCAGGCAAAACTATTGTACTTGTCTTGTGAAATTTGAGACAATTCTACTTTCTGTTGGATTGCTCTCATCAGTTATTTGTGAGGGCGTTTGCTGATGTCTGAATCCTGTTTCTGCTCCTTGCAGGCGGCTGCATGAGATCCTGTAGTCACACCGAGGTCTTCTTCACTGCAGGGGTTGTTTTATTTCTACTAGCTCTGAGCGTCACAGCTGTCTTCTTATACAGAAGGTGCTGCAAGTATGGTAAGCTATGAACACAGTTTTTTTGTTCCATTAAACATTGAGAAGAGTATCCTTCAGACTGTAACCTGTACTACATTCCGCAGTTGCATAAAAGTTACACAAGATGGCAGAACAGGTTAAAGCTACAACAACTTCATCATGACAGAAGTCACTAATGTCCATATTTGAGTTTGCTCTTACATGATCTCAGAGAAGTGCATCTCATTTCTTCCATTGTGTCTCTGTATTTCATTTTGCTGTTGTAAAAAGTATTTGTTAAGTGTGGAGGGCCACATGTGGCCCCTTGGCCCCCAGAGAAGACTTTTGGAATAAGGTAAAAGGTACAATTCATCAATGTGACTGCTTTCCAACCCGGCAATCAGGATAATTTCAATTTATTGCTCAAATGCATATACGACAGTATCTGAACCATAAATTAGAAAAGCACACAGAGAGCGTAGACCTCCACCAGCGCCATAGTCCTCGCCCATATTGTGATTTTCCCTTTATTTCATATAAATATACTGCATTCCTTGACCATTAAAACAAACAATTAGCAATTGGATTCAAAATGATATCTATTTTACTTCATTAGTTATTCACGAAAATAACATTTTTCATCAAGGCATTACACTGATCCAGATCACTCCCAAAATCAATTCATTTATTCCTTGTCCCAATCCAGACATTCCATCAAATTTCATCAAATTTTATGTGTGTGTACAGCACATCAATGCATCCATCCTTTCTTTATTTAGTATATCAGCTCTTCCACCCATCTGTCTCAAAACATATTAATACATTCATCCATCCAGCTGTTCATCCATCCACCAATAAAGCCATCCTTTAAAGAATCCATGTATCACGTTATCCATCCATCAGTCTGTAATTCAATGCATCCATTCATCTGTCTATGTATTAATTTGCCTATCTACTTCCACACCTATCCTTATATGAACCCATTCATCTATCTGTCCATACATCAAAGCATCCGTCTTCCCTCCCATCCATCCATTATCCATTCAGCCATCCACACATTCATCCATAAATATATCGATGCATCCATCCATCCATATATATCTATGTAAAAATCAATGCATCCATCCCAAACACGTGTAATCTTTACAGTTGATCTAGTTTGTGGTCACCTGGTCTGAAGCCTGTTCCTGTCACTGATCACTAGTCACAGGGGGCTTTGGGTCAACTTCCTTTGGATGTTTTTATGCCTGTACCAAAGATTCTTGTGATTATTAATGACGCTTGTGTTCACACAACAGATCAGTACAAGCTAACGGTGCGCCGGCAGTCGTCAGACCAGAGCATAGCCGGTGGTTCATATGAAAACGAGCCGTTCCTGACCAGCGTGGTCCACAGGGATGACAGAGCGGGAGAAAGAGAGGGGAACAACTTCAAGATCTTCCCTAACCCTCAGCTCACCTCTGGTTATGGAGAGCAAACGCTGAACTCTGATCCAGCTCATATCTTCAGAGAACATCGTATCTACAGTGAACCTGACGTCATGAACACGGCGAAGTCGGCCCTCTCCTCACTCAGCTCCTCAAAGAAAAGAGTGAGCTTTGACAGCCGTGTGACGGATCCTCCTGGACTAAGGGCCTCCAATCTAAAGCGTCGACACTCCTCAGTGTTTCTACCAATCAGGAACAATTTCAAAATCAGATCAGATCTACATGAAGAACAGCAGAGCATCATGTGAAGACAATAGAAACAAAGTTCAGAAGTTTACCCTAAAAAAGATTCAGAGTGAACCTTGAGATTCTTTTGTGGTTTGATAATGTACATGTCAAATATAAACTTTGTTCTACGGCTTTAAAAGCTAACAAAACAGATTTAGGCTCCGGCTTTTAGACACTGGGCTGCAAAGAGTTAATACACAGAACAGACAAGACAATGAAATGCATGTTTTAAGTTTGGTTTTACATTTTTAATTAATGTTTTACAGAAGAGGATTCGGTCACTGTAAAAATGAAAAAAAAAAAAAAAGATTCTAAAAAAATCTCAGAATTAAGACTTTTTCCCTCAAAATTCTGATTTCTTTATATGTTGAGAAAAAAAAACAGAATTCTGAATTTAAACTTGGATTTTTAAGAAAAAAGTCAAAATCTCAAATTCTGACATTTTCCCTCAAAATTCTGATTTATTTATTTATTCTGAGAAAAAAGTCAGAATTCTTTTTTCTCAAACTTCTGAAATTTCTAATATGTATTCAAAGAAAAAAGTCTGAATTCTGTTTTTTCTCAGAATATATATATATATATATATATATATATATATAGATATATATATAAACTATAAAAAAAATCAGAATTGTGAGAAAAAAAGTCCAAATTTAGATATTTTTTATTTTGTTTTTAAAGTGGCCTAAATCCTCTTCCATAAATTTTACTTTATTTCCATGTTCTTGTTTTTTTTTCTTTTTGCGGTATTTAAACAAACCAAATAACAACTGTCCTGAGAATTTTAGTAAAGCCAGAATTTATGTTTTTGCATCCAGGAAATGTTCAAAGTTTTTTTGCTAATGTTTTCTCACATGGTTTTTTTTTTTTAAGTGAAAAAAATAATTTGTTTAATGTTAGTCTGGTCAATTTTTTCTCCCCCAATTACAAATAGGTGCTGCAGTGCTTATGATCAGAAAGCCTGATAAATCATTGTTACAATAAAGTATAACTTGTCAGGGCCATGCTTCTGCGGCAATAATTTGCTAAAATCCCCTGGCATGTTCCCTATTGGTGTTCACTCTTGTTTTAAGTTGCATGTAAGACTGATGGTTGCACTCTGCCACAGAAATCCTTGCAATTACAGCGGTTGTTAACGCAGGTGAAGGGGTGGCATCAGTTCTGCAGCCTTACAGTCTTTAATTTCATCACATGTAAACACCTACAAAAGAAGAATGATTAATGATGCTGGTGGTGCAGACAAATTGTCAGGAATGATGGATGCTGAAGTGTTGACATGGCATGTGCTCCTAAGCCTGACCTGATGTTCATAAGAAAAACACAACAGGTATCATATGTGTATGTATATATTCTTTGACACTGTCAGGGACCTCAGTAGCATGTAGCAATGTTAATTTTGACAGCACTTTATAATTTAGTTTTTGTTGTAGTTTTTTGCCTTGAATATCTTTTAGTCTTAGTCAGATAAATTGTTTCAACTTCAGTCTAGAGTGGTGAAATTTCATGTATTGGTCTCCAAAAATGACTGTAAATTTGGTTGATTAAAATATGAAGTGTAAAGGTTAAGGTATTTTTTTTCATGTTCCCCTCAATTTCTGAAGTCATGTTTTACACTTGGATACATATATTTAAGTTTCTTATCAACAACAACCCATTTTATAAATCCATTCATTCATTTTCTACCCTTTCGGGGTCGGGGGGGCCTTGAGCCTATCCCAGCTATCATTGGGCAGAGGCGGGGTATCCCTGAAACCAGTCGGCAGTCAATCGCAGGGCAACCATTCACACTCACACTCATACCTAAGGGCAATTTAGAGTCACCAATTAACCTAATGAGTATGTTTATGGTCTGTGGGAGGAAGCCGGAGTGCCCGGAGAGAACCCACACATACATGGGGGTTGGACAGGGGTACAGGCCCCTGTCCAACCCAGGAATCGAACCGTGGACATTCTTGCTGTGAGCCACATGCACTATCTGCTGCGCCACTGTGCCGCTATCATTTCACAAAAAAATGTCATTATTATTATATCACCTACACTCAAAGAAATTGAGCCACCAGAACAGTTGACACTTGTAAAATACATAAAATATAGGAGTCATTTTCCAACACTGACCCTGACATAGCATATACTTCTATCCCACAATGTCACTTTACAATTGACTTCTATTGGGACAGTGCTAGTGTCTCCAGAAGCCATTCACAGGCTAGAATATTGACACCTGGTGCAATTGAACAAGCAGCCCTGTTTGACCACTTGTGATGAGGATGCATCGTTATGGAACTCAAACCCAATATACATGTTGAAACTGCTGTTCCAGCCTCTAGTGCAAAAAATACTGAAAATTATAAAAATGAAATTAAAATTGCATTAAAAAAAGAAAAAACAGTCTCTGATTGTGCTTAGCTAAAGTCCAACTGCTAGCAGTCATAAGCACTACTAGTGCAAGCACATGGCTAACTCCTTTCCATTACTCATATATACATATATCTATATCTATCTATCTATCTATCTATCTATCTATCTATCTATCTATATATATATATATATATATATATATATATATATACATATTACTGATCCACATAAATCACACATACTCGCTGTGGTCAAATGTTGTCAGACGGCAAAATTGAAATCACAATCAAAATCCGATTAATTGGCCAGCCTTAACAGACAGACAAACATTTCAGACAGACAAAGAGAGCAACAGAGAGACAGGAACATCTGGGAGTGTGCAGAATTAGCCAAGGAACCCCTACTTTTTGGGATAAATGTCATATGATCTTTAACATGAGCATGAAGTCATAGTGAGCATCAAAGCCCCTGAGACATTAGTTGACCATGGCAACATAAAAAAGTAGAACTTAAAAGGCAACGCTTTCTTATAAAAGTTACCCAAAATGCCATGTGGCTACTAGGGCTGAACAATTAATTGCAAATTAGATTACAGCGCAATATGGCTTGTTGCAATTTTCAAATCGCAGACAGTACAATATTTTTAACCCAAAATGTGTAGAACATTTTGGCATTGTGATGTAGTTTCTTGCAAGTTCATGCCTATTTTGACCTTTTTTAACCCATTTTTTCAACTGTATGCCTATCTTGCTCCCATTCATCTTTTTTTTGGGCCACTGTCAGACCATGTTTGGAATTTTAACATGGTTTTTGAAATTTAATCCCAATTTTGCTGCTATAATCAATTTTCCTTAGTCACTTCTGGATTTTTTGCCTTTTTTTTTGCAATTTCATACCTATTTTGCACGTATTGACTTACCATTTTTTTACCCAGTTTTTACAATTTCATACCTCCTTGCTTCTGTTCTTCACTTCTCTTTTTCTCAAATCTTTTATCCTAGATTGATTTAATGTCATATTGGTTATACTATAAAACTACTGCTTTTGTTTGTTTAAGAATACATAAGATGAGGAATATTAAAACAATTGCAGAGTAAATCACAGTTGCAATATCGGGGAAAAACATTGCAATTAGATTATTTTCTCAAATCGTTCAGCCCTAGTGGCTACACGGGAACCCATTTCTCTCGCCAAACAATTTGCAGTCACGTTCATCTACACATTTTTTGCGGTTAATTGTTTTACCTCTAAAATATAGAAATCTCTTTAAAGTCACCATCCGCTTGGATCCCACTTTATAGTCAACCCGAGGGTACTGGTCAGCAAGGTCTTTCCAACCAACTAATGCCACCTGTCTCATTGGCTCCAGCTCGTAGGCTCTGTAGTGCTCCCAATACCATGCAGAAAACTTTTTGACGATGAGGCTTAAATCACCATTTAGGATACAGAGCTGAATGATTTCAGAGAATTCTGGGAGGCCACTGCAGGATCCAAGCACAACCACCATGCCCTTTTTGTAATCAATGCCATTAATGCAGACACTATTGGCAAGGTTCACTGCAGTGACTTCAGGGTACTTCAGAGTAAGAATGTGGACAACATCTTCATTTAGGACATCAATGGGTACCTTTGTGACTTGTGATACTTTCAAGGGAGATTGCTCACTTTCAGGTATGTTCATATGATAGCCCACCATCAACTGATGTTTTTTTGCCAATGACAAAGTTATGTTCCGGAAGTTCTTTGTATACCTGACAGTCTGCTTAAAAAAGCTGTGTTTTGCCTCATATCTCATGGTCCAAAGTGCTACTAGGGGACCAAATTTTTTTTATCATTTCTGGGTAATGTTCCAGAAAATAATGTTTTGGCAGCAATTTTTTCATCAGGAAAGACTTCCTTTAAACGTTGTCGGTGCTCTGACATTTTAAACTCTAAATAGTCGATGGTCTCTGCACAATGAACGGGAGCAACAACTAAATCGACAATATCTAATCCAAAATCAGCTGCCATGCAGGTTCACCATCAGGAACAAGTGTGCCAACTATCAAAGGAAGTACCCTTAGGAGACATCAATTTTCGTGGGCATTGCCACCAATTGTTTGAGTCTGATTTTTTTTGCAGCAAAGTTTTGGGTAACAAATGGGTCCGGTTTGTCTTATCCCCCCACTTATACGGGAGTAATGTAATGAGACTGTTGATGCGATCAAGAGTAAAAAACTTCTTTGTCAGAAACATGGTGATGCACTGTGCTAGTTCAACTGGAACTATGCCCTCAAAAGATCATGGACTATGTCTGGGGGGTAACCACTAATGACATTGAAATGACTTAGACTTTGGGTTAAAACACAAGGTCTTTTAACAGCAAAGCAGCTTTCTCCTTTTTCCTGAGCTTTTGTGACGTGACTCTGATGAACGTCCTTTGTTCTGAGCTGAAATGCTCCTGATCTCACTTCTTTTTCCTTAATTTCACTGTCTGCAGCTGTACAGAAGCGACAGTAATACTTCCCTGTGAAACTCTCAACAAACCCAGCTAGTCCATGAGCCCCAAGGTTATCTGTACTTACACACTGTACTGTGCCCTTGATAAATGACCCAAGCTGTGGTACAAACAACCCGTGTTGCTCCAATGTCACTAGATCATGCAAAAGAGGCTCTAAAATTTTTTTCATAGCCAAACTCTCTGACATAGCTACTTTTGCACAACAATGCCAGGTAAATTGAGGACAAGGCTGAGTTACTACCATGGGGTAAATTGCCTAGAACTCAGTAAATGGCACAAAGCTTGTGTTTCTTGCGTGGTGTCCCCAAGGGATTGCACAACTCAAAGTCGTCAATATACAAGCATAAGGAGATTCTTAAATCTTCCCCTGAAAGAAACTGATTGTTCTTGTAGTGTTCACCATCCTGAAAAGAACAATAAAGCTGTTGATTTACATTACAGGCTGCATGACAATTTATAACCTTATCAACTATATCCTTATGCTCCAGCAGCTTTTGTAGAGACTTGAGTAAGGGAACGTATTGATAGTTTTTTTTTGCCCTTGCATCAAGAACATATTCTACAGTTTCCACAACCTTAAAATGCTCCTTGTAGTATTTCTGACATTTGAATTCTGTAGCTAGTGAACCATCCCTAGCTATTGCTTTCAGCAAAGGATTATGGTTATAGAAATAGCAATGCTCAGCTCATTAATTATTAACTGGTCAACACTGAGCTCATGCTTTTTGAAAACATCAACAGCTATATTGTTAGTTATTGGCACAACAGCAGAGCTGAATATAAAGTGCAAGTCTTCCAACAACACATCAATGGCTGAGGTTGGGACATGTGAGTTAATCTCCAACTTTAGAAGAACAGATGCCAATTTATGAATAACTGCAACATCTAGATTCTCATTTTTGTCTGTTTGTATTAATTGGTCGGAATCTAAATCAGAAACTGTTTGTGCATCATCAGCGCTCAAAGTGCAAAGTTCTTCTGGTGAATTATCCTCATTCACATTAGTGTTTGTCACTACTCCAACTTTCAAGTCATTCACTGTGCAAGTGCTATGCTTCCTGTTTTTATGAGATTTGAAAGAAGCATATATATTAGATTGATAAGAGCAGTTCTGGTACATACAAGTGACGGTCTCAAAGCGCTTTAAGAGGCTGTAAACATGGGCAAAGTATTCTCTATTAGATGGTATGGCACTTCCTGGACACAAAAAGCACTTGTATATTTCGAACTCTGCACTTTCTGGTGAAACATGAGATTTACTTAAGTGAGCCTTCAGGGCATTCCAAGTTTTGAATGAGCAAGGACATTCATAATATGTGCATGGATATGGGTGCCTCTGGCCAAAATGGCCATGTGCTAATTTGTAGTGCTTCAGTAGCTCGTACCTTTTACATACAGTTGCCAAACACTGTACATCTCCACATAACCTAGGGAAATAAAAAAAAGAATAATTATTTTTTGCATATTTATCACAAAATTAATCAATGAGTAACTTCGATCACTTTATTAAATCTTAATTTATTCAATAACACTAACTAGGTTTACAAATTATGCATACAGCAATAAGTTATTACTTTTCAAAATTCAATGAACTCAGTGTCATCTCTGGGAAAGATTCTGGTGATGACGAGCTGAGATGTGGATAAGGGGAGGTCACCGGATCCAGGTCGCAGACAGCACAGCTCTTCTTGTGCGTGCAAGTCTATGACTGAAATGTTGCTAAGTTAGCTGCTAGCCAGTGAAAACCGAGCTCAGTTTAATGAGAAATCCAGTCATCATTCAAGCGAAACATAACCGTTTTTGTCCTCAAACTTAAACTGATCACAAACTCAAAGTTCCTTAAGCTGCCTAAATATAAGCAGGCTGTCATTCATGATGTATTTTCATTCATAAAAAGTTTACAAATTATCCCGCCCTGTTTGTCTTTCTAAATTGCGCAGTGTAGAACTAACATCGTCGACCCTGGACCGCTGGGTTTGCAAATCGAGCACACCTTCTTCGTTAAGATAGAGCCCGTTTCACAAAAGAGGTGCACTCATTTTTCATACCTGGTGGTCCAGGAATCTGGCTACTTCGTGGCCTCGACATACGACGTTGTGAGCACGTTATACTTACTTCGTGAGAACGAAGTAGTATCTCGTGAGTACCTTATATGTACACCGTGGGTAAGATTTGACAACATTTATGCTATTTCATGTCTGGAGCTCCGTACTTACCAGGAAATCAACGAAAAATCACAGGATCACACGCCACACGATGCAGGCAGGTGATGAGCGAGCGTAAATGGCTGCCGCTCCCTTTCTCTCGAGGGTTGATGCAGTGCGCATGTGTCAAGTGGACGGAAAGCGCGTTGCGACAAACTTCATTTTTAAGATGACTGAGTTAAAGCTGGGGTTGGAGATTTGATTTAGATACACTTTTTGTAATACTGGTTAAAATGGTCTTTATGACCCAATGGTAATCAACTCATAATGTGTTCTTAAAACAGAGCGAAAAATATCCGATATCTACAGCAGGAGTGAAACAGGGAAAACCCAACCAATAATCTTGCCGGGATACCTTTTTTTACACCAATCAAATCCCGTCGCCATTCTGCGTGCCTGCTGCGCGTGCATTTTCCCGGCGTGCACCGACAGTGCGTGTAGCATGTAGCATGTAGCATGTAGGGAACAGACTCCGCTGGAGAATGCTTACCTTTCAAGTTTTGTCTTCGAAAATAAGGGAAGTCCGCTGTGAGCAGTCCCACAACACCAACCAAGCTCCAGTATCCCTCACATTTAAGACAGATGTACAAGAAATCTAAAATAAACTCTTTATTTTTCTAAGTTTGTTCCGCTGTTGGCTCTAATCTCGCGAGAACTGCCGTCCATGCTACTGCAGGTGGCAGTTCTCGCGAGACTTCTTCTTCTTTGGTGGTTGGCATCCATCATTTTGGAGCATTACCGCCCCTTTCAGGCTAGAGACAGACAGCTAGTTCTCCAAAATCGCCAACCCCAGCTTTAAATAAATTTTATTAAACCATATTGTATATTCCCAAGACTTTTATTATTCTTTAGATTCTATGAAACTCACTTGTGTTTATTACTGAAAGTGAATTTATTTAATGTTTCCTACATAAATACATTACATAAGGTTAACTACAGCAATATTCCATTTTTTTGAGTGTAATAAGCACCACTACAGTGTCAAAGACATATGTATATACAGTATTTTAGTCTAGTTTTTTTTTTGTAGATGAAAAATTCAGTTAATTTTGTTTTTGTTTTTGTCCATGTGCTCTCGTTTTTATTATTTAGTGTCTTGTTTTCGTCAGGAGAAAAAAAGGTTGTTGACGAACACTATGGTTGGTCCCAGTAGAGAAATTGGGGTGTGGCAGGTGTAGAAATTCGGCAACAAAATACAAATTCAACACTGATACTGTTTTGAGCATAAACAAATAAAGACACATTAAAATAACTGGAAACTTGAGCACTGCACCCACACAGAGGAGAAAATCAATGGAGACCTAGGTCCCATCCACATGAAGACAAAACGCTTAACAGTTTCCAAAATGATCGTCATAAAGACAAAGGCATCTCAGAAAATGTGTACGTCTATATGAATGCACTTGATACGCATGGAAACGCTGTAAAACACATGCCAGACCTCTGGGGGCGCTGTAACGATATGAAGGAAACAAGGGAAACAGACAAAAAAGCAGTGGGCATGCGCACTTGCGGCAAAAGTTGTAAACAGAGATTGTGATAAAGTGATCATAAAGTGGCATAATGTGTCCTTTATAATTGTTTGTTAACCTCGGTGGTGATTGAGCAGAAGGAGATTTTGCTGCAACAGGGATAGTAGGGTCACTAGCTTCATCATCACATATGCTACATTGTTCTTGTCATTGCCGCTTGTGGCGCATGCGTGTCAATGAAGATATGAAACTATGACGTAAGCGTATCTGAAAACTTGCGGAGAGCCAGTTATCACGGAGCTGCGTACGCGGCATTTCAATATCTTTCCAACCTGGAACCTGGTTTCAAAAATGATCGTTTACAGACCCCCAAAACGCCGTCTTCGTATGGATGATACGCAGGTTCTGCAAAAAAAGTGCGTTTAGACCTGGGTTTGGCTTCGTGTGGATGGGGCCCTAGTAGTGATGAATAGACAGGTAGGTTCAGGTAGGCCCTCCTATTCAGTCTCTACAAGCTGCCTTTAGGCCAGTTGATACAAAGTACTAATGTGTCCTACCACAATTATGCAGACGACACTCAGATCTATGTCTCATTGACAGAAGGTGAATATGGACCAGTGGATTCACTCTGTCACTGCATCCAACAGGTCAGTGTGTGGATGTGAAACAACTTTCTCCAGCTAAATTCAGACAAGACTAAAGTCATTGTATTTGGTCCACAGAGACAAAGAGAAAGTGTCAGCAGCCACCTCCAGTCTCTCTCTCTAAAACCTACAAATCAGGTCAGAAATCTTGGTGTAATAATGGACTCAGACTTGAACTTTAACAGCCACAACAAATCAGTAACATTAGCAGCCTTTTACCATTTAAAAACAGTGGCGAAATCAAAGGTATAGAGTATAAACCTGACTTAAAAAGACTTATCCATGCATTTGTCTGTAGGTATTTCTTGTTCTGTAAAGCACTGAATTGCCTTGTGTATAAATTGTGCTCTACAAATAAACTTGCCTTGCCTAGGTCTAGACTGCATTCAACACTGCTGCAGACATGGAAGTCCTGCACCCTGCTGCACAGAGCTGTGAGGGAGTGGCTGTGGCCCAGCAGAGCAGACAGCACTGATTGCAGCACCTGTTACCTGAGAAAGAGTGTGAGGAGCTAACAAAGGAGCTGATGCATGGAGGAGAGGTCAGGGAAGCTGGAGGAAATTTGTTTTTCCTGCAAAACATAACAAAAGTTCAGGGGATGTAGAGGAAGGGGAAGTGCAGGAATATCTAGGAGTGGGTGACAGGTTTTGCCTCTTTTTGTTGAAGGATTTTATCTTTGCCTCCTGGGAGCCCTCTCGGTGTCTAGTGAGACTTGAAGCCACTGCGGTCAGGACTGCCAGTGGCCTTTGTTTCTCCAGCCAGTAACCTGGACGATCCTCATCCCATGTTTCGCTGCTCCGCGTACAGCAAGTTTTTCTCTAGCATTCACACTCATACATATAGATTATTATGATTTTCATTAACAATTACAGTGTTAATTTTTACTGAATATTTTCATCATAGTTTCCGTCAATAACATGAAGGGTTATTGGGTGTTTCATTCAATCCGAGTGTAAAACATGACTTCAAAAACCCTGACACTTGAGCTAAAGTGTTGTGAAATAAAACTGAAACTTGACAAAAATTGAAATAATTTAGATGACTAAATTATGACTAAAACTAAAAGATGATAGGCAGGAGACTGTAACTAAAAATTAATTAAAGGGCTGTCACATTTAACACTGAATGTGTGTTTGTGGAGTTATAAGTTTTTGACTTTTGAGTTTTGATTTCAGGGACGATTCTGGACATTTTTGACAAATGTTGTCATTAAATTTTTTTGGGGGGGCATTTTTAAATTTAATGAACAGTTTGCGTCACTCCACATTTTTTCTTTAATCTGATTTAGTTTTGATTAACTTTAAATTCTATGAAATTTGCTGGACTTGTTCTCTAATGTTATTTAAACTCTTTAAACTGTGGGTCTATGCCCATGTTAACTCCTCAAGGAGGTTATGCTTTTGCCTGCATATGTTTGAATGTTTGTTCGTTCATTTGTAAGCAAGGTTACACAAAATCTACTGAACAGATTTTTTTTTTTTAATTTTCAGGAGATGTTGGTAATGGCCCAATTTTGAAAGAAAAAAAAATTTTAGTGGTGATACAGATAACTTCCATTAATGAACAATCATTTTTGCTCAATAATTGTTGACTAATAATGATATCAAAAGGCTTTCTTGTTGCATATGGGAAGCTTAACAGTTCATTGGACACTGTTACACTTTTCCTGAAGGGTTTTTTTCTGTGTTGTTGTTTTCAAACCAGCAGATAACGCAAAACGAGGAAACTCTTAATTAAAAACTATTGTAGCTCTTTGGTGCAACCATTAAAAGGACTTTGTGGTTAACCTTTCAGTCCATTTGTCCCACATGGACAATGCCAAGATATTCATGTTCAGTGACAGCCTGAACAGGTTCCTCAGTAATGAAAGTAGGATAAGAGGCTGATGTTTTTCAAAAATCGTCTCCTTAGCTTTGTGAGGAAGGTTTGAACTGTCATAGCAGTTGAGGAAGAACTCAAGGACTGGCTCGCTGTCCTTTTCATTGTCATGGAGTCTCACAAAAGCTGTGTACTCACATCTGTAATAACGTGTCTATTTGGAAAAGAGCTGGGGCAGGAATTTATAAATAACAGCAGAGATAAAACACAGCCCTGAGGAGCATGTGAATGATCATCAACAGTCACAACAGCCTGGCATTTCCTCCTCATGCTGCTCACAAACTTGGCATCCCTTCATTAACCAGCAGTTGTTAAAGTTGGTCACAATGGCTCACCAAAGTTGATGCCACAAGTCTTTAATGGGTTGAGATTTAGACTAACGTCGGGCCATACCATCACCCAATCAGGTGCCAGCCACACACTAGGCCACACTTGAGGTTCAAAACAAGAGTGAACACTTGCAGTAGTATAGTGCAGGGGATTTTGACACATATTTTTGCAAAACAATCAGCTGAACTGAAGTTTCCGAGTGCTCTTTGTGTGACAGGGTTTTCAAACTAATACCTCACACAGATGCAGCAAATATGTATCAGGGTTCATTGTGCAAGGTGGGGGGCGGGCAGTTCAGAGAGGAAGTGCAGAAACCTCTGGTTGTGGTGGTTTGTGGGTCAGTCAAAGGAAGGACAGGATGCAGTTCACATCAGTCTGCCTGACACTCAGTGAGTTTTTCATATATTTTGGATTCCTGTTTTAAGAGCCTCTGCCTTTTTCTGCCTCTTTTATAATATATATTAATTATTATATATTATATAATATAATTTTTCTTGATTGTGATTCTGTCCAGCTTTCACCAGACCTTTTTGAGGTTTTATTTCCTTTTCATTGTCCTTGTGTTTCAGTGAGTAAATTTTGTATCTTCGTGTTACAATCCTGTTTGTCTTCATCTCATCAGACTAAATTTCATTTCCCTTCGATTTTACCTTCCCACTCGAAACATTTTGATTCTCACATCACTTTCCCCTCCTCACAGTGTGTCTGAGGGTCAACCCCGACAGGTCTCAGTTCTCCAAGTACGACACCGTCTTTCTGAGCTGTGAGGATCAGTTTAACTCCATGGGCTGGAGAGTTAAGAGGAACACCACGGGCGGCTGGGTCTCTGCCTGCACCCTTGGCTGGGGCTCCAATCTCAGCGCATCCACCTGCCGCATCGGGAATATCTACCCTTCTGACAGCGGGACATACTGGTGTGAGTCTGACACCGGGGAGAGGAGCAACGCCGTCAACATCACCATCACAGGTACTGGACTTATTTTGACAGCCTTTCAGAAGGCCTGTTTACACGACAATGAAAACAGATGAAAATGGAGAGTTTTTGTTGCATTTGCGTCTTCTGATTACACCAGAATCTGCAAACTTTTGAGACTGGGGTCCAGCGATAAAAGTTTTGAAAATGGTGACGTGTGGTGTATTTGCAGCACTTTTTCAGATAAAGTTTGCACGCCCCTAAGAGCAACATCAGTTACAATATGACTGTACTAAGCTATACTCTGACCATGGATTTAGGATTTATTTATTTTCTTTAAAAAAGGGACAATATGCATTAATGAACATTTACATGTAAATGCATGGAATTATAGCCGAGCAGCTAATTTCCATCCCCAGTCCCATTAACAGGTTGGTGTCAACACATAACACAGACAGAGCATTTTAAAAGACAGAGCAACAATACAGATGACCTGAACAAAAATAGGATGTGAGTTGGGGGACCATTGGGATGATACACCATGAATTATAAAGTGCTAGAGTGCTAACTAAAGTACCAAAGTGCTAAAGTGCCAAATCCTGAAGTGCACAGAGCTAGCTGCCTTGGAGCTCAGGTCACCATTATATCAAGAAATGTCCATTATTCAAAGAGATAAAAGTGCCTGTTGCACTGCACCTTACCTTACTGCCCAGGATTATAAAGTGCCAGATTGAATATGATCTCACACGATGCCCATAGCACAGGTTGATACATTTGTTAAATTGACTTTCAAGTTTTTCAATATAACTGGAAAGTTTTTATTCACTGGAGAGTGTTGGTGCACCGATGTAGAGTGTATCACTGTTGTTTCAATACAAATCTAAATCATCAACTACTGACGTGGCATGCACACTACGGCGTTTTTAGTCATTATGTAGATCCATGTGAAAGCGCACATTTTTACACTGTCTTCGTGTGAATGCAAAGGGAAAATATCTTCCATTTTTGCTGACAGCATTGTTGTGTAAATGTGGTCTAAATCTTCTGAGCAGTTTCAGAGATCTGACTCATGAGTTTTCTCTGCCGTCAAAGACCAGACTGTGATCCTCATAAGCCCCGCCCACCCTGTACCAGAAGGCGCCGCTGTGACACTTGGCTGCAAAGCTGCCACAAGCTCTTCCATCCAAAGGTTTGATTTCTACAAAGATGGCTCCTTCATCGGCAGCAGCTCCACAGGAAGATTTACCATTAACGGTGTGTCCAAATCTGATGAAGGATTCTACAAGTGCAGCGTCTCTGAAGGAGAAGAGTCAGTCAGCAGCTGGCTCACTGTTCATGGTGAGAGAAAATAGTTTAAGATTATTAGTAAATTTGAAAGTAATGGAATAAAAGTCCAGCATGACATCTGACACCTGCATCAGTGGATCAAGCACATTTACAACCACTTACTTTTCCACTACTTCAGTACATGACACAGCCATTATCATCTATGACACACCTTTGTTGGTAATTTTTTTTATTAATAGACACAGTTTAGTAGAGATTGGCCTATTTATTAAGTCAGTTGTGTGATTAGGATTGACTATTCCCTCCAACAGCATAAATATTACAAAAATAAAGGCTTACACACTTAAATCAGAGGGTGCAAACAGGCAACAAAGAAGAGTGTTGATTATTTATTTATCAAGTTATGCTAACTCAGTGTGTAGTTTAGCACCTCACTCTTTGAAATGTGCTTTGCAGCCACTAAATTTTACGTTTGCCGGTATGTGCCGAGAAGCTGCGTCCTCTCGTTTTTGCTTTTTTACTGAAGGATTCCTTCTCCAGTAACGTGGTAAAAGTATGATCTTGCATGACAAAAGAAAGTGCAGTGCAGGCTTTCAGATTTGCCAGGGCAGTGACAAGCGCGTCTGGCTGTTCTCCTTCCTCATTTCGGTCATGTTGGCTCGGAGTGAAAAAGCCTTTAGCCTTAGCCAGTAGTACTACGTGGTATTTTATGTCCCTTTGCTGTTCCTAGTTTTCAGAGACTGGAAGGACATGGCAGCCTCTATAGGACTTCGCCCAGGAGGACAAGTCAGATTGTTGGCAGAAGCTATTTTCCTCCAATGAGGACATATTTATGAATGTAGACAATGTTTTTAGTTTTTAAATAACAGTCCCTTTAAAAAGGACATATTTTGCTTGAATTTCAGATGAACATTTTCTCTACTTATTTGTGGGTCCCTATATGACTCTGAACTCCAGAAAGCTTTATCCTTTACCCCACCTCAAGGACTGCCTTGGCCCCACATGCAGCAATAAAAAAAATCCTGAACTAACCCTTAAAAAGTTACTTGGGTTTTTTTAAGACAGGTTGCTAGAAACCCATGACTTGAAAATGTAAGTGTCAGGGACCAAGCCAGTAAGCTTTGTGGGTAGATGGCACCCAATACACATTCTGGTGCCACTGAAAGCCTCACTATTACCAGCTTCACACTAAAATTAGCAGGTCAACATGGGTTTTTTCAACGCGGGTTAACCCACTGACGATCGGCAAATGACTCCCACTGCCAGCAGACCTGAGTCTAATTGGCAGCAGTAGCGCTGTGTGGCTGTTTTTTTCTATTGGCACATCAAGCTGGTGTCATCATGCTGATGACATCATCAGAGCAATTAAACATGACACGTAAACAATGATAGGGTCTATAGAAGAAGTGGACATGATTTTCTGTACGTGGTACTTTTGTCCCTCTTTAAAAATGTACAAACTCATCGCTAATGATACAAGGTGGATGGAATTTGTTGTTGACATGGTAAAATGTCATGTAAGTTACAGAAAGAGGGGATGGTGCAATGTTATGCTTGGGCACATTACGTCGATGTCATCCATAAATTAGCTGGTCAACCAGAGTATGAAGTTCCTACTGAAGCTGACTGGAGGTGAGCCGATTAAAACCAGTATCACTTATAGGGTCAGTCAACCCTTTCAAACTGCCATCAGGAGACGGTTGTTATCGGGTTTAAACTGGTATTTTGGCCAGTCTGAAATGGGTATTATAGGCTAAAGCGAGGCTCTACTTTAAAAGGCTAGGTTGAAGATCATTATGACCATCAGGACTGTCATTCTAGAGCTTACACAGTAAATAATTCCAAAGAGAATTAGCATGATGCTAACTCCCGAGTTGGCTTTCAGAAATGACTCCCCTCACTGACCTTTACAGCCAGAAATGGTTGAATTTTCAACTTTAAGTAAAACGATCAAGTCAGATGGGTAATGTAGTCTGAGCTCAGAGGAACTAAAAAAGTCTGTTGTTGTTTTAATTGTTCCTCTCATGATCAAATTTATTTCTCCCCTCAGCTTTAACCACTCCGCTGTCAGCTTCATGCCAAGCATCTCTGTTCAGACTGATCTGTCACGTGATGGTCGGAGCTCCGTACCTGTTGTCCACCATCTTACTGGGACTCATCTACAGAGACAGGAGAGGTGAGGCTTTGATTCAGTCGTTCATTTTGGAGCTAGGATTATTGTTTTTTAAGCCAAATATTCACTTCCAGCCTTTTTACGAGGTACTCCCCTCTTTGCACAAGGTTGAACTCTCTTTAACCTTTAGAGCTTCTTAATTCAAGAAAGAGCTGAAACATCCCTCACAGATCCCAAAGGTGATCTATTGGATTGAGATCTGGTTACTGTAGAGGCCACTGGAGTGCAGGGAAGAAACCAGTTTGAGATGATCTTTGAGACATGGAGCCATCAGAGGATCTGCTATGGTCACAAAGCGATGGGCATGGTCAGACTTTGGGGTTTGAACCATGATCAGTTAAGAGTCCAAATTCTGCCAAGAGATTGGCCACACCATCACACCACCACCAGCAGCAGATAAGCCTGAACGGCTTATCCAATGCATGATGTTCCACCAAACTCTGAGCCTACATCTGAATGTGGAGCAGAAACACAAAATCATCAGACCAGGAGACATTTTTACAATGTTCTGTTGTCCAACCTCCGTGCTGCTTTCAATTTTAGCCTCTTTTTATCTGCTAAAACAAATTTTCAATCTAGAGCTAACAAGATGACAAGTACAATCTGAATGATGTTGAACCCTAAGAATCTGTCACCTGTCAATCAGCGTGATTTTTCTTGTTCCTTCGTTATTGTATTCAGAGTGCAGAATTCGCTGGGATTTTGGTGTTTCTTTACGTCTACCCGTATCGCTTGAGTCGCTGTTGAGGTCAGCCGCTTCCGTAGAGTCACCCGTAAGTGTATAGGAGGATGCGTATAACTTACTTAGCTTCATAAACATGTGCTAAAATGGTTAGTATTTCGTACAAATACCAGACACTGTGGACGCACCTTTCACCATTTTATGTTCAGCATGAGGGTGAGTAGAAAATGAGGCCAAATCATTGTTTGGGTGTAGTGTTCCTTTAAGCCGGATACACAAATGAAACTGTCGGGCTGATTCTGTCCCAACTTTCCCCCATCCCAACCAAGGGCTGCAAATGCCTGATTATCTTGTGTCTTACAGCATTATCCTGTATGATTATCCTGTGGTCTAAGGTGTGTTAAGAGTAAATTTCTCATTATAATCAGTGCCAAAATGGGTGGAGGCCACCAATTGTAAATATTAAACTTGTTCAGTATTTATTACAAAAAGTGTGTGCAGAAAGACAACTCCTGAGCCATGACTCTGTGAATTGGAGTGAGTAAGGGAACAAGCCGACTGAGGAAAAAGGAAGCAGACATCAATAACAACAAGCATGACCGACCTGAAACATAAACGTAAAAGTTGGTATACCTAAGAAATGAAGGACCAGCTCATGTGTTCACACTGTCTCCAGGATTTTTTCACAATCTTTCTTTTATTTAAAGATGCTATGAGGAGTTTCCAAGTAATTACAAAAATGTCTCACAAGAGCAAATTTATATTCATCAGACACATCTTAGAGCACCTGGCTGTAAGTAGCACTATATAGTCAGCTACAAAACTACGATACTAAGTTTTCCAAAAATTGCTTGTTGTCAAACATCAAAACTACCGTTACATAGCTAGAAAGATACATTACCTTATCGCTTTGCATCCTGTAAGTTGTTGAAAAAAGAACATCATTCCCTCTTCTTGTATGTCCTCTCCCATGTTGCATGTTGTGTTTTCCGGTTGATACTATTTGACAAGGTTTATGGTTGTTGACATGCTTCTTCTACTTTGTTTTTTTAGGTCATGTTTGATCAGATTTTTGTCTTGGAGGACTAGATTCAAGATCGGTGGTGGGACACAGTGGTTATGTGTGGTGTGCTGTGTTAAGATTATTGGAGCACACCACACACAGAACAATCCAAACTGTTCAATGCCAGATTTTTTTATCTTTATGTGTGATAAAAATCTCATCAGGTTAAGAAGACCTTATGTGTGGACTCAGCTTTAGCTGACAGGAATGGCACCAGGTATGGCCTTGTCCTGCTCCAACTGCTTCAAGATTCGGAGCATTATGGGCAGGAGTATTCATATCCAATATTGATATCAGATATCAGCAAAAAAACAAATATCAGATTATGCCAGCTTGCATCTAAAATCTCTGATATAAAAAGTCCAATACAAGCAGTTCATTCTATTTTATTATTTTATTTAATTAATTTAGTTGTAGAATATGCTTACGTTTAAGTTAAACACAGTGGTCATTTTGCAATTTAAAAGTAGTTCTTTTTGTTTTTATTGGATTTATTGAGTTTGATTTTCTGGGTCTTCTAATTTACTTTAAAATTATTTTATTTAATTGTTGTATATTCTTATGTTTAAGGTTAAAAATTTTTTGAACCCATTGGTTAATAACAAATGGGTCAGTTTTTCTCATACATATTTGTGTTGACTACTGTTCTCTGTTTGAGTAATCTCACCTGAACAAGACTTTTGTTTCAGTCCATACCACAAAATAAGTAATACAATTCTTTATGATTCCTGCTGATATCGTATCACATTGATATCAGTATCAGTCAATACTCAAGGCTGCATTATCGGTATCATACCTAGGGTGAAAAAGTTGTATCAGGACACCCCTAGTTGTGGGTTCAGAAATGGTTATTTGAGATCCTGTTGCTTTCTTGTTGACAATTCTCTTCAGGCAACAAGAACCACTCTTAAAGTTAATTAAATCACCTTTCTTTTATGTTTTGAGATATTTGCATTAGTAAGCAGTTGAACAGGCGCACCTAACAAAATGGCAGGTGGGTAGAGTTGTTTCATAATGTTGTATTTTATTCCCTGGCTCCTCTTTTTCTTCATGTTTGTCCCAGAAAATATTTTTTCTGACCCTGGACAAGAAACAAAGTGAAGCCATATTAAATTAAATAATAAGAATTCAGCATTAATCGTCCTAAATATAGAGAACAGCTGATGTTTTCCTTTAACAGCAGCGCCTACTCACAAACACATGACCTGATTGTTTTGATGACTTGGTGATAATTTTCCGATGAGCTGCGCTGACGTTGACTTCTTCTCCCCACAGCAGCTCAGAGGGCTGCAGAGAGCAGAGGCAGCAGGGACGTCATCATGGAGGTCATTGTATAATTCTGCAGATGGAAAACCAGGCAGCCAGAGACTCTTCTTCATCGATGTTTCAGGTCACAGCAACAGAAATCAACGTTTGTTAATGTTTTAGAGATAGTGAGAAATGCACATTTGAACACTGTTATCACCAAATAACAGCCTTTTTATAAATGTTGGAGATCTGTAAATGACTTTTGAATTGAATGCTGTATTTAAAACATGCAAAAACAAACATGGGCAGTCAACAGAAACAAACGAAGCAAACTGTCAATGATATCTTGCATTAGTACCACGTTAACATGCTCAAAAAGGAGTAGGGAGAAGTGGAAACTTATTTAATCCTATGCCTTTTATTACTACAGACCAGACAATTGCCCAAGTCCCTCCGATCCGAGTCCCAAGCAAGTCTCGAGTCATTTGATCCGAGTCTCAAGCAAGTCCCAAGTTTTTTCTGTTGTGGGCAAGTCGAGTCGAGTCGAGTCACAGGTTTTGTCAAGTCAAGTTGAGTCACAGGTTATGACAGGTCAAGTCCCTCACCTTTGTTCCCCAGTCCACCCAAAAAGGACTCAGATTTTTTATCTTGAAGATACAAACCTTATGTTCCCAAGGTCAACATAAAAAACTGCATCAGACTAGTCTGCCTGGATTAATGCAGCATAAAGCTGGTCATTTACCAATAAGATATTGCATGTCTGATTATTTAGACCTAGGTAGAGGAGAAAGGCTACATTAAAGAAATGGCATTTTTCATATAAAAAATACTTTTATCTAAACAAGTTTGCAACAGTTATTTGCAACAAATAGGGGGCTCAGCTTGCAATTCAGCAAACATAAAACTGCATGCACACACTCACTTTGACTGCTGAACCTAAAAAATAAGAGAGAACTCCTGATATCTTATTCTGACACACCTGGATAACCCAGATCTAGTGTATTTAAATAGTTCCATTTTCAGTCAATAGTAGAGAATTTCACAAGGTGAAAGGTAGTTAGTCGCTTATGTGTGTGTCACACACACACACACGAAACCCCCCCCCCCACACACACGCACACACATATATCCGCGGGCTAAAAAAATACACTTAAAATCATTTATCCTACGCCGTTTGGCCGATTTTCTTTCACATACTTGCACGTGATAAAGTTTGATGTTGTGCCCTCTTTTTCGCTTATCGAAGCGTTGCAGGTCGTACACTTGGCGTGTCTTCGTTTTCCATCTGAGTGAAATTCTTTATATGCAAAGAAAATAACTTTGGGCACAAAAGACATAGCAGCTGAAGCCTGTGTCCCACGCTATCTGCCCACTGATCATCACTGTAGCAGAAGCGGGTGTGTGGTAGGAACATACGTGTGTAGCGCTGTGTTGTGTGCGGGACCATAATAGTTGACGGACATGTGTACTGTGAATGGAGCATCAACAGCGGCGTATATCTCCTGTCTGGCTCTTCATATAAAGCCTGAGTGAGTGAAATTTTCTGAATCATGTTGTCTCAAGTCAGGTCGAGTCTGGAGATATTTTCTCCCGAGTCCCAGCCGAGTCTCAAGTATTTATCACCCGAGTCGAGTCGAGTTCCGAGTTTTTACCTTCCGAGTCCGAGACGAGTTGCAAGTCGTCTCATTAGCCGCTCGAGTCAACTCAAGTCCAAGTCCCTATGACTCGAGTCCAATTGTCTGCTACAGACTGTAGTCAAGTTTTTATATTTTTATAATATATACAACATACACATATATTCAGGAACCAATGGCCCTTATAATATATTACCTATAAAATGTGTGAGCTATTTACATACAAATGTGCACATATTTCACCAATAATGTAATATTAATTTTTCTGCGTATATAATACATCCTTATGCACACACAGGAAAAAGACATCCCAAAACAAGACAAAATATCTATATTTTTCTAGACTCATTATCATCTTGGGTGAAAATGCTGCTCTTAATCCTTATATTTATTTTAAATTACTGTTTTGAATATATACAAACTTGCTAATGGTTTTCACTTTTCTAAACCCCTGAGACTGACACACATATACCTTTTAACATTGATCTGAATGTTGGGTAAATGGATATTAGAATTGATTTATTGTTGTCATGCCATTTCACTGCCACATCCAGTACACCTAACTGCTCATTTATTATTATTTTTTTACAGGGCAGTAAAAATCACCAGTAATAACAACTGTGATCTGTTTTCATGATTGAACAGGAAAGAAAATGTTGACATTGTGAGACAATTGCACCAATAAAGGTAGTCAGAAAAGCTTTAGTATTGGCTGAAATTAATATTTTAGCAGCAATCAGCAACTGCCCTGATTTTCATATTAGGTGCCCAACTAATCTATATCCTTATTGATGCTCTTAAACAATCCAACTCCTTTATGTCGACTCCCTAATTGATTGAACTTTTGTGTTGGTAGTCTTTTTCAATGATTTTTTTTTTCTTTTTTTGCATTTTCACTGTTTGTGTGTATTACTTAAGCAATTAAAATCACAAATACGTCTTACCTACACCTTACATTTAAGCAAATTAATACTGATGATCTTTGGTGTCCTAGGATTTGTTTAAAATAAAAAATGAGTGTATTCATACACCCTGCTCTTGTTTTGTTGCATTCCTGTACTGAGGCTGTTTTTTTTTAAAGAATGAAATTCATTGAAAGTTATAAAAGATTGTCAAAAACACCAATTAGTACTTCCAAAGATGTTATTGTTGTTTTTTTCATTTGTGATCAGGATAACTCAGTTTCTTTCCATCTGCAGGCTCTATTTTAAACAGTTAAATAGCTTGCACTATTAATTTGAACAAATAGCAACATTTTTAAATTTTTTACATCTATTTTTCCATTTTTAGGGTCCTCGCCCAAAAAGGGTAGGACCTCCTCTAGCTAGAGGTAGAAGCTAGAAGCTAGCTATTGCTCCTGTAGCTATTGTTCCTGTAGCATTTCTGTCTTCTTATTGTTATTATTCAACAGGACGCATTAAGCTTAATTTAACACCCTTAACATGCTCAAAAACTCACAAAAATTGGCATGCACCTGAGACTAGGTGAAAAATTTGATAAAATGAAAAAAGTAACCCAAATATGCCAAAATGTGCTCTCTAGCGCCACCTGGGAACACTAAAACGGACCTCGTAGCCACTAGGAATGTCGTGGAGAGATCAGGCCAACACCAAAACATAGGTCTCATTGACGCCCATTACATGCTGACAGCTCTGCAGGATGGATCTGTGTGATTTTAGACAATCAGCGGGGATGCCGTACAGCTTTAAGGTGTTTCTGGAGTATTTTTAGGCTCAAACCCAGAACAAGATCTCTACTCTGTGACATTTACGGTATACGAGCGGCTGAGACTGAATGGAAGGTAAAGGGTCCACAGGCGTGTGTTACAGAGGTGTGATGTGATTGTTCGACAAAACAACACTGAAGGTGTGAAGTGTTTTTGCCAGTTTTACAGCTCTTGATACCAGAGGAGCTCTGTTATTTAACATGCCTCCAACACTGTTGCTTCAGTGGTTTGAACAAGTGAAGCTGAACCGTGACCTAGAGAGGTTATTTCATGTTTTATATCTGAGGCGTGCTTCCCCGCAGTCTTTGCTGATCCCTTGTAAAAGCACATCAGCACTGCAGTAACTTCTGTCCACATGTAGGCGGGTGTGATCAAAAGCGTCCTTGTCCACACAGAAACACATCAACCCACTTTAACTGCTGTTCATCACCTTTAACGATGTACAAGTCCTTTGTTGCAGTGTTTTTATTTTTCATATCTGTTCCAACCACATGTCTGACAATCACTTTGCTTTAAATTGTGGCTGTGACTTCTACTACATTAATAGATGCGATGTGGCAAGGCTAGTGGTTTGCCAAGCTGCTATTTACTGCTAAGTTCTAGACATAAATCAGCTAAAATATTGGGTTGGGGAGGAAAATACAATGTGTATATTTGGAGATGGGTATAGCAACTACAAGTTAACAGCCATTGGTCGCAGTAAGGATTTATACATGTATCAAATACAGTCAGCAAGACTACATAGTGGCAGTATGAGGTTTTCCACCAGTGAACAATGGCGGCCTAAGTTCTGTGGTTCACAACAAGAGCACCAATGAACCAACTATTTTTTAATAAGATTTAATGGAGAATATCAGATATGTCCAGAATCCAGTTATAAACAATGAAAAATATATTTAACCCACCCGCTATCACCAGTTAAAATAGCACCAACTAAAAATGTAACAACAGTCAGGTATGCATGAAGAACAAATAAGAATATGAAACAGCTTTTGCAGGGAAGAAGGTAAAATAAATGAAGCTGCATGTCACAGACATCGTAACAAGGTAATACATAGTTTAACAGTGCATTTATCTGTTTTAGATGGGGTAGTTATTTTTAAAGGGAAGAACATCAACCCACCTGCTGTCACCAGTTAACATAGCCACAAATTAAACCATAACACCAGACATGGGGGGTAAAAACAGAGCCTTTTCATAGAAATTGCAAAGAAAAAATGTATGGACATGGTTACAACTACATTTATAAATTTCTTTCAGTGTTGCCATATTTTAATTTTTCTGATGTGAAATTTGACTTTTTATAGGGAAAAATGAAAAAGAAATATACATAAAGCATGTGTCGATTTTTATCTACATTACATTTGAATTTCACAGTGGCAGTTTTTCTTATTTGTCTTTTAATTTACTTATTCCACATTGTTGTGTTTGGAGGTGGACATCCTTTTCTTTACACATAAGTGAAGGGAGGAGCTGCTGTTATTTATATCTCTGTTATCTTTAAGTAGGCATTCTAACCTTGATTTTTGGAACCAAACAGACATGTCAAGATTTATGTAAGTTTTATGTTGATTCTCTACAGCTTTCTTATGGAGAAAATAGTAACAGCTACATTAGAAATAAATTCAATTTTGGCTAAAAGGATTTCTCTTTGGTGGAACATCATTTTTGCCTCTTTTCATAGTAACCTTTACATTTGTGTTTGGAGGGGGACAAAATAGTATGTGTAACTTCTCAGTTGAGTTTATGTTGATAGTAAAGTGAGGTTTGGGGGCAAAACAAATGATGCAACACGCTACTGCCAATATTACAAGCAACTTTTCAAAAGAAGTCCAAAGTTGCTTATAATAAGCAGGCCTGGCGACTCCTGTGTCTTTGCAAGTTTCATGTGGATGTTTTTAAAAATGCCGACTGTTATCAGATGTTCTAAGGTACAAAGGATACGCTATAAGACTGGAGGTTTATCTGATTGTTTATTCGGCCAGTTCAGAGGTAGTCTGACAAAGAGCAATAGGTAACCACCGCTTACATGGTAACAAAACATGAAGACATCAACGTCATGTCTATATGAACTTCCATTCCATAGATGGTCCGCTGTGAGACCTCTCAATTCAAGCTTTCTGTTTCTGGCAAGATGCCAGACTTACAGACTAATTGCTTACATTAACATTCTTTCCAGGTCAGCAGTTGTTCTTTACATAGTTGACGACACAGAGAAAACTTCATGATTCAAAATCATCCTTACACCGACCTACTATATGTATGCCCCAGAGGCAGTTTAACCAGAATGATGTTCATCATACAACAATTCAAAGGGCAGACAAATCAAGATAATCTTAACTTAGTTGATAAACAGATTGTTAACGTCTGTGGAGTGCTGCCTTGTTCTTCATTTCTCTCTTTGAAACAGCAACAGGAAGTGCTCTGGTGGTGCTGACAGCTTCACCTCATCAGCCTTTCCTGCCCGTGTGCCTTCTGTGGTGAACCGAGTCTGTTAGAGAGGTGGAAACACAGAGGATGCTGCCCTGATTTCAAACCCACATTGAGGCTGCAGTGTCAGATCAGCGGAGGAATCACTGTCATAATGGGTGGAGTTCACAAACTCAGATGCCTCTCTACTCCTCACAACCTTTTCAGAGCACAAAGAGAGCCGAGTAGTCTGGCAAAGTTCATTATGTCCACGTGGATAATATGCTTATACTTTCTTTTTTGCCAGACTAGTAAAAAAGAAAGAAGCATATCAAGAGAGCCTCCTGCTGGTCTGAAGGGAGGATGGATCCATGCTTTATGATGGTCTGACTCTACCGTCTGAATGTGAGGCAGAAATCCAGACTCATCAGACTAGGAGACACTTCTACTAGTTATAACAAGTGTTTCTTTGAATCCTTGTTTCCTATATGTCTTTTCCAACCTTTCTCTTCTAAGCTCTGCCATGAACAAGGCAGTTTAATTCAGTTCTAGTTACAATATTTTGTCCTATATATCTTTTAGTGTAGGTCATAATTTAGTCATGTAAATTGTTTCAATTACCTCTGCCAAGGAGGTTATGTTATTGCCAGTGTCTGTTTTTTTGTTTGTTTGTTTCTCTGTTAGCAACATAATTCTAAAAGTTGTAGACGAATTTCAATGAAATTTTCAGGAAATGTCCAGATTAGGACAAGGAACAAATCATTAAATGTTGGGAGTGATCTGGATCACCGTCTGGATCCTGGATTATTTTAAAAGATTCTTTAAAAAAGCAAGATAAGACCACTTTTGGCATTTGTGCATATTACTCCACCAAAAATAGTCAGGGCACTTGGAAAATAAAATACAGGACAAGTTTCCAACAGGTTCTACAAGATATCAAAGACTGATCTTGATCCTGACAAAATTCTTGATTCTCTGTTCCAGAATAAGGAAAAGATATCCTTGGAATTTTCGTCATAGCAAGGGAACAAATAAAGGCATAGAGTTAAACAAACTCCAAAATATAGCCAAGATACTGTGGAATCTGGAGTGTTCAACCTGATTTGTTGTATCTTCAAAAATCCAGAAGAAAACGGTCATGACGAAAAATGTGATTGTGCTGAATAACTACTGAACTAAAATAGATATCATTATGAATCCAATTGCTAATGGCATGTTTTCATGGTCAAGGAATCTAAATATTTAGAAGAAATAAAGGTAGGACTAATATTTATGGTGAAAATCACAATATGGGTGAGGACTTTGGCACTGGGGGAGGTCTGTGCTCTCCAAGTGTTTTTCTGGTTTTAGTCTAGTTTTAGTCGATGAAATCTGCTGTACATTTAGTCGACAACATCTAAAGTGTAAAGGGTGAAGCATTTTTATGTCTCCTTGCATTTCTGAAGTCATGTTTTACTCTTGGATAAAATCAAACATCTAAAAGCCCTTTAATGAATGTTAGTAAAGTCTGAATGTGTAAATGAACAGAAACAAATGTTCCTTTGTGTGAAATGCAGTCACCTTTATTTAGTCTACCTGGCAGAGCATCTCAGTTACAATACCAGAACTGACTACAAACAGTGAACCTGCTCTACAATTCATAAAGAGAGCAGCTCTGATTGGCTCACTCCACAACTTATACCACCACCACCAAGCTAAGACAGCTGTGATTGGATGTCCCTCTGAACTCATCCAACCTTCCACACACCCAAAGTAGCTGTGATTGGATTTAGATTTAGATTTATTGGTCCCCAAGGGGGAAATTCATTTCCACTGACTGTACATTACAGAGGGACAACAACAACAACAACATTGCACCTCAACAGACAACAGCAACAACAGAGGACATCATACAGTCACCATAACAGTGCAGGACAAGCAAATACAATACTATACAATATGAGCTGCGGACAGATTTCTAACTTGTATCTACTACATGACCAAATTAGGTCTCATTGGATTAATTCTCTTTCAAACATTAGGAAAGTTTTTATGTGATGATGAAATTTGAAGTTAATTTAGTGTTAGTTTTTGTCCATGTGCACTTGTTTTTAGGGCATGTTCAAAGTCTTTTAAGTCCCTTATTCTACGTGTGCTGATGGGAGTAGACATCAGACTTTAAAACATGGAGCTTGAGTGAGAAATTCTCTGAAACTGTGGCTCAGAGGGCTGTGGACATTGTATTGACTAAGTAGTGGATTCACCCTCACTCTCTGAGAGCCAATTCAAGTTCCTCCCTCAGTGCTGAAAGTCAAAGTACAACTTTGAATTTAAACTTTTTAGTGGCTCTGAATGGAAGGTGTTCAAAAGTACTCAAAAAATACCAAATGTTCAAATGTACAAACAATTACAAACAATTCAGATGAGAAATATACAAGTTATTTTTATCATTTTAGTGTTCAACATAGAATTTATGTACATTCTTTGTGTCTCTTAACGCCATGGACCAAAGTGGTGTTTGGAGAAGAGCGGGTAAAGGAGAACCCGCCTGTCCTGATGGTACTTTTCCAGCCAGGTTTACAATGGACTCCTGGGAGAAATGGAGGATCATGTGTCTGTCAATTCTGTCCGTCCAGGAAGTGGAAGATGCCTACATAATTGGATTTATGATAGCAAGTTTCTTGCTGTTTGGAGTTGGCAGTTTCCTGATTTATCACATAGTTAAGAAGACGATGGCGGCATTTTTGGCTCTTGAGAAGCTGCCTGGTATGACTGAAGGAGTGTGCAGGGCTGTCAACACGCAGACTCAAGTGATTTGTGAGCTTAATTACAACAAGGTTGCAGGCTTTCCCTTCAACTCAATGCCCCCACCTGAAGCTGTGAAGTGCTGTTGGCCAGTGAGACACTCCTATGGCTGCTACTCCCCCCTCTGAGTCCCCAGTCTCACCCCCTGTCCATGGTCCTGCCCCCCATATTATCTGCTGGTCTTGGAGACTTTTTGTTTGAAACTGTCTTGTCATGATGCTCGTTTGCTGAGGTGTTTTGTTCTGATCTCACACTGCGCTCTGCAAGACGTAGTGTGAGACCAGCCTTTATTTCTCCTCTTATTTCCTGATGTCTTCTGTTTCCTATCAAAAACCCCGTTTCCACCAAGTGGTCCGGTATGGATCAGCATGTTTTGGCTCAGGCCAAATCCATAAAGCCTGATTCTGTTAACGTTTCACAGCCAACTGAACCCTGCTTGGTAGGCAGCGTATAACCTGGACGCCGATAGCACAATGCCATAGCAGTGCGACACAGTGTACCCGGCTATTAAGTACATTGAAGAAGAAAACGTGACACAGTAAACAAAGAGCAACGATGGAAGACATCCGGCAATTCTTCTTTTGGTGATCAGCATGTGGCGCAACCAAGCTTTGTTTCAGAGAAGGCTGTGTGCCACGAGAGTTATCTTCACGAAGATGAGTGGAGATTTAAACATGGCGGGGTTATGTGTTGCTCCGCTGTCACACAGGAAGTGATGTCTCCTTCGACCAATCAACGGACTGCAGCGTTTCTAGCTTCACCTTCTGGGGTCGGATTGGTGTGTTTGGCACCCCAACAGAAGGGTCCCATTCGTTTATAAGGGGTCCTGTCCCAGTTTTAGGCTATGGAAACGCCACAAACACCAAGCTGTACTGAGACGAACCGCACTGAACTCTTCTGGTGGAAACGGGGCTAAAGAAAACTGGGCGCAGCTCTGCTGGCGACCCGACAGTCTGAGTAGCTCAAAGCTGTGTCCACACATTGGCCGGTTTTTAAGAAACACTTGACAAAGGTAAACCAGATCAGTGCAATGTTAGACTGTTTATGAAGAATGTCAGTGATATGCAACGTTCCTCATTTTAACAATTCTGTGCCCAAGTTGTTTTATTTTCATATCTGGTGTCACGGTTGAACTTGAGGCTGTGTTTGCTGGTGACAGGTGGTGTTTTCAACACATTTTCCTACATAAATTAATATTTTAGTTTGAGGTATATCCGATAACCTTGGCCCAAAATGTAGTTTTCTCTGTCCACGCTGAGACACCCAAAATCATCTTAAAAAACGTTCATCTTTGCCAGTTTCACTGACATTTTCAGTTTTGGAGACCTTAAACACATCTAAGGTCAGAAAAACCTTAGTTTCAAAAACATCCACAAATGTGTGGACGTAGCTTTGATAAATTGTTTCTCTGGTCCAATGAGTTCTTCATCTGAAGCTGCATGAACAAAACTCTTCACAGACACACAGGAGACCCTCTGAACTGCAGGCAGGTCTGAGCAAAGGAAAGGAGAGAGAAGAACTGGAACTATCTTAACACTTCTGATTTATAGCAATCATATTTTTCAGTCCTGAATAGCTCCATTTGTAACTTGCTCATGTATCTTACATGCAGTTGTCTTCATGAGCATCCGGGCATTCCGTCAGTCTTCTCATCTACAGTGGTCCAAGTCGAGACTTTTTGCCTTTCTCTCTTCTCTCTTCGTTGATTCAGTCTGTCCAACTCCTGATTATTCACTGGGGGATTTTGATTTTCTCTTCTTTGGCAGTTTCCTTAAGTGAGAGTTTAAGAGCAGAAAAGTAAAAAAAAAAAACTGTTAAACCTCTGATAGAACTGTATTATTTTGGTTTCTGAAAAGCTTGTGAATTCTTAATCAGAGAATAAGAGTGTTTTTAATGAGTGGGGCTCCCTGGTGGGCCCTGGAGGTACTGCAGAGATGTTTCATTTTCTTAAAAAGGACATGATTAGAATCACATTTCAGATTATGTTCAAAAAAAATCATGCCAATGTTTTTAGGCCCTAAGATAGCAAAGCACAATCAAGTCCAGCTTTCACTGTGATCTAAGTCAGAAATGTCACAGACAGGTCATGAACCTGTAATCATCTCCATATAATTAAATTAATTAAATCTTCAAGAATCAAATATTCATATTTGCAAAACACATGCCAGAATTCTAAAACTAGAGTCAGAATTCTGAAAAAGGAAGAAAAAAAGGTATGATCCTGAAAATTTCTGAATTACAGTCACCTTCAAATACTTAATTCAGATCATCATGAGGTCATCGTGCTGAGATATAGGAGTTTCTGTTTTTAAAGTTTAAGACAAACAGCTGAGATTAAAAAAAAAAAAAATCCTACAAAAATAATCAGAATTCAGAAAGAATGGTCAGAATTTGATTCAGTCATGTTAAATCTCAGATTCTGATTTAAGTCAGAGTATTGAGGGACTTCATTTTTAGAAAACTAAACTTTTCTGAAAAATAATTTTCCATTAAAACAGAATGTTATGATTATCGTTAGACTTTTGTGAACTATAGTCAGCCAAAGATAAAGTCAGAATTTTGAGTTTGAATCAAGAATTCTGAAAAGATGCATCAAAATCTTGAGATTTGAGTCATGCTCAAGTTCTAAGTTCAGATCACTGTTAAATTAAGGGAAAAGACAAAAGAACTCTTGAGAGTTCATTCAGAATTTTGCAATGAAAGCAACAATTTCAAGGCTTCAGGTCAGAATTTGTAAAAGTTTCTTAATTCTGGGATCCAAGTCAGAGATTTTGACAATAAAATTCATTATTCTGATCAATTAAAGTCAGAATTTTAAGTTTAGAAAGGTCAAAAATTTGAGATCTTGACATGTGAGCAAAGATTCCTTAATTCAAGGCAAAATATTTGGTTTAAATTCACCCTGAAAATGAAATTGAAATAAGGAGTTTAAATGCAGACTGACATGACAAAAAGAAGGCAGAATCTGGAGAAGTCAGGGAAAATGTAAAGACAAATGAAACATTTTGAGGTCAGAAATTGGAAATCTTAGATGCTGAATTAAGTCAGAATATTGAGTGAAGTCATATTCAAAAAAAAAAAAACAAAGCATTGATAAGAGTCATTTTCCATTAAAACAGAGTGTTGAGATTATTAGACTTTTGTGAATTAAAGTAAGTCAAGCATAAAGTCAGAATTCTGAGTTTGGATCAAAAATTCTGAAATGAAGTGTCAAAATCTTGAGATTTGAGTCAGGTTCAAGTCCAAAGATTAAAATTACTGTCAGCTTCAAAGGAAAGTCATCAGAATTCTGAGTTTACACAGAATTTTGCAATGAAAGCAACAATTTTAAGGCTTCGGGTCAGAATTTGCAAAAGTGTCTTAATTCTGGGATCCAAGTCAGAAATTATGACAGTAAAATTCATTATTCTGATCATTTAAAGTCAGAATTTTGAGGTTAGAAAGGTCAAAAATTTGAGATCCCGACATGTGAGCAGGGATCCCCGGATTAAAGGCAAAATCCTTGGTTTTAATTCATCCTGAAAATAAAATTAAAAAAGAAGCAACAAGAAAAAAAAGAAGGCAGAATCTGAAGAATTCAAGGAGAATTTCAAGATAAAAGTAACACTTCAAAGCTTTGGGTTAGAATTTGGAAATCTTCGATGCTGATTTCAGTCAGAATATTGAAGAAAAGTCTCATTTAGAAAACAAAGTATTTCTGAAAGTCATTTACCATTATAACAGAAAGTTCAGAATATTGTGATAAAATCAACAATTTTAAGGCTTTAAGTCAGAATTGTAAAAGTGTCTTTCTTTTGGGATCCAAGTCAGAAATTTGTGACGGTATCAAATTATGACAATGAAATGAAGAATTCTGGTCAATTAAAGTCAGAAATTTAATGGTTGGAAAGGGTCAAGAATTTGAGATCGTGACATGTGAGCAGGGATTCTCTGATTCAAGTCAAAATCCTTGGTTTAAATTCATCCCAAAAATAAATTAAAATTAGGTTTTTAAAGTCACACTTACGGGAAAAAAAAGAAGGCAGAATCTGGAGAATTCGGGTAAAATTTTAAGATAAAAGTAACATTTTAAAGTTTGGTGTCAGAATTTGCAAATTGTCCATTTTCCTGTGATTGAGTCAAATTAGCAAGAGTAAAAATTCTGAAATCAGTATACAATTAATTAAAATCAGTATACTCAAACCAAGGCTTAGGATCTTGTAATTCTGTGTCTGAGAGATGTGAAAATTAATTAAAGTAAATGTTGTGTATGAAATGTGTGATCAGAGAATGAATTCATGCTGAAATGAAGTCAGAATCTTAAAGTCAGGTTTAATATATTAGAATTTTTTAGAGATTATTGTCAGAGCTCAAAGAACAGTCAAAGTCCTTCGGTATTTCAAATTCAATGTTTTTTTCAGAATTATAAAATCTGTCTCATGTCTCTTAAACTGAAGTTTGAATCCAGAGATTAAAGTCTGAATTCTGACCTAAAAGAAGCATTTTAATTTCTATATTTGAGTCTGTTTCTAAATTTACATATTCACACCCAAATCTATGAAAATGCATCTTTGTATTGCAATTTAAGAAACACATGAAACATGTGACTTCCTGCGTTTTATGTAAAGAAAAACTGCACCACCGATGAGAGCAGCAAGACCAAGAACTCCGACTCCAATTCCAACCTTTCTACCCTGTATAAAACAAACAGTGAGAAAAAAGTCAGGGTTGTTCTTCACTGTCAGATTGATAAATATATTTTTTTTAATGATGTCTTCATAATTTTCCTCTTGAGCCAACTGTCTCCAGCCTGGACTGGCCCACAGTGGACTTTTGGAGGGGGGTGAAGATGCAGTCTACTTTTCTTGGCTCTTTGTTTCTGGTCCAGGTGAACTGAACTCTCTGCTGTTTCTGATTTTGATGAAACATCTGAATTGTTTAATGAGGAACATGTTGTTGATGGGAGTTTGAATGGCCTCAGTAGTTTCTTGATCATATCCTAGCTGCTGAATTTTGGTTTGTTTGAAGAGCTTTCACATGTTTGAACCACGTGGCCTCTTTTAAACCTGAACCAGGACCCTGACGTTCTGACCACATGTAGGCGGGTCCTTCTTTGAAACAGCCCCGTCCACACCAGTGAAGCTTTGTTAGTGTGCAGTGATAAATGCTGCTGAATATCAGCAGTGATGTCTGTGACATGGAACATTCCAGTATTTTAATGCAGAAGCTGCTCCGTTCTCCTTTTTATGTAACTACAGACTCCCTGGTGTTACGCTTTCACTTGTGACTGTGTAAGCTAATGTCAACAGACATTCTCCAGTTAGTTTATAATTTTGGGAATGACTGTGGCCAACAGACTCAATCTCTTTAGATGGGAAACCCCCCCTTTACACCCTCCTCAAATAAATGAGTTTCTACTTTGTTTTCAGTCATAACAGACAGAAAAACTTTCAAGGCCTGACTCCATTAAACCTTTATACTGTCTTCAATCTGTCCTATGCTAATTTGGACAAGGCCAGTGTGATATGAATAATGTCTACTTTCAAACATATTTTATCTCTACATTTAGATTTTCATTTGTAAATGAAGCTTTAACTCTCTGCCCCACATTTAGAGTCACACTTTATGATCTGTAGATGACACATTGTTTTACTTTTTGGTAACTGATGTGTATGAGCCCCATTGTTTGTCTTGGCCCTTTTTTAATTATTAAAAACATCTGAAAAATTTGAAACTGACGGGAGTAATAATGAATTTAAGAAATCTGAAAATTAAAACAACACTTTTAATTGTGGTTCAACACTTACTTGAAAAAATAGATGTATTCAAACTCACCTAGACAAAAATGATGGTACCCTTGACTCAATGTTTTGTTGCAAAACCCTTTGAGGCAATCACTGCAACAACCCAATTTCTGTAACTCTCAATGAGACTTCCGCACCTGTCAGCAGATATTTTGATTCACTCCTCATCAGCAAACTACTCCAGCTGTCTCATAACTGTGCCTCCTTTATGTTTCACAGTAGGTACAGTGTTCTTTCCTTTCAATGCTTCATTTTTTCATCTGTGAACAGAGAGCTGATGTGACTTTCCAAAAAGCTCCAGGCCATTCTCCCAGAACTTTGTGACTTGGCAAAATTCATATTGGCAAAATCAAGTCTCAATATTTTATGATTTGCTTTCAACAAATCCACTAAGTCAACTTTGGCTCCAACAGTGATGGATGGTGCAATCTGATTCTGATGTTCCTTGACCTTGGAGTTCTCCTCTAATCTCTTTGAAATTGTTCTGGGCTCTTTGGTTTCCATTCGTATTTTCCGTCTCTTCAGTTTGTCATCAGTTTTCCTCCTGCAGCCACATCCAGGGAGGTTGGCTACAGTCCTGTGGACCTTAAACTTCTGAATAATCTGTGCAGCTGTAGTCACAGAAACATCAAGCTGCTTGGAGATGGTCTTACAGCCTTTACCTTTAACATGCCTGTCTATAATTTTATTTCTAATCTTATGAGACAGCTCTCTCCTTAGCTTTCTGTGGTCCATGTTCAGTGTGGTATACACCATGATACCAAACAGCACAGTGACCACTTTTCAGCCTTTAAATAGGCAGACTGACTGATTACAAGTTTGAAGACACCTGTGATGATAATTACAGGACACACCTTAGTCTATCATGTCCCTATGGTCAAATTATTTTCAGTCATTTTTGATCAGGTAAGTTTCATTTTTTAAACAATTTTGTTGAAGTACAATTCAAAGCAATGTCTGTTTTTCATTAGCTAGTTTTCAGTAATTTTCACAGCTATTACTTTTGTCAGTTTCAAGTTATTTCAGTGACCACGTGGGTTTTTTCTTTCTTCAACAGAAGGGTAACAACAATTTTGTCCACATGTTGATGACAAGGCACTGAGGACAATAGATCATGTTTTCATTTTGTTTGGAAGACAATTATTCTGGTGATTATTCCAAAAAATGTTGAAAAATTGATCCACACAGAGGAAAGCTCCATAGCACGGTGTATCTTAACCCCTGACAATGCGACTTAGTTTTCCATCAACTGTTTTCACTTACCATGGTGGTCCAATCCTGGGTCTCTGTCTGCAGATAAATCAGGCAATGTGTCATTTAGTGTTACATTCTGACCTCTGCAAAAAGAATTTTCATATTAAATCATGAACATCAAATGCTTGCCAGCAGGTCCTACAGTTGGTCTTTTCTCCTCCACACTTAAGTCTGACGTGTTCAATCTTAGTCTGTTTGTTTGGAAACTGCTCCAGCACTGAGCTGCTCAGTCTTGGGTCATTTGTGTCATCTCTGTTTGATCATCATGACATATTGAAGACAAACTGGACAGAGACGAAACTGCCCTCATCAGGTCTAAAACTTTGGCAGGAAGCTTATTGATTGGTCCATGGAGTAGATGTGTACACGCTCTGACTGGCTGTAGGCAGGAGGCACTGTCTGCAGTGCTCCTCTGATTGTCTTCGTTTTTTTTGTCAGGAAAATGAAAACATTGATATCTGAAAATCATTTTCAAGATCACTGTTGAGCTGGAGTTATTACTGGGGGCCAGACTCATATGACGGACTGATTATTTCCTGACATCTGCTCTAAGCTGTGTGTCCTGAATGAGTCTTAATGGATCATCCTGACTGATCTCTAACCACATAGAGCAAAGCTGAACGACACAGCGTATCATTTAACCCCAGACGCTTCCACTCAATTTTTCATCTTCTGTTTTCACTTACAGGATATTGGACGGGTCCCTGCAGAAAAATCGGGAAAAAAACACCATTATGTGCTAAAATGGAAGAGGAATTTTACTGTAAAATCATGAAACTCAAATGTTCACTCACAGGGTCTCCACGTCCATCTTTCTTTGTCACACCTGTTCAAACATAATGTGTGATCAAACAGGTGTAAACATGTTTTTAAGATTTGAGAACATCACAATTATGGGATGATGAAACTGGTTTGCTGTACTTACACAGAGAAATTTTGTACTCTTTCTTGTTTACATCAGAGTTTAACGGGTGAAAAACTTTTCAGATGTATATTCCTGCATCACGTTTGGTTACGTTGCTGATCTTCAGTGAAACATTGCCTTGATATATTTCCTCCTTAAAGAGAGAAGTTCTGCCCTTAAAACATTCGTCCTGTTGTCCATTATAGTCTTGTATGTGCCGATATTGGTGAACAATGTCTTTGGCCTCAGTCCACCACTTTATGGTGGGATTTAACAGTATTGAGTCTTGGGGTAAACTGATTTTCACAGGCAGGATGGCAGTTTCTCCTTCTTCAACTGAGACTGAACATCCTAAAGGAAACAGATCAGATTAAGATTAAGAAGTTTTATTAAAACTCAAACAAAAGAGACTGAAGTTCGGCCATCAGGTTTCCTTCGAAATTACGTTAGGTAAAACATAATAAGAGACAGATACTTCTCAGTTTGTGCATGTTACCTGATTTCATTCATAATGCATCATCTTAACAAAGGTTAATCATTAATTCAATAACGTTTACAGAATGTCATCTTATCATTTTATTTGAGCACTGAGGAAAATTCATGCTGTAAGGCTTAAACAGCAGAAACAACAGGCTGTGATTTTATATTCATTAGCTAACAGATCACTTTCGATCCACTGCCGACCATGTGGTGCTTATTTCAGACATTTTTAGGAGAGATCATCAGCTGAGTTGTTGTGGTCTTCCTGATTGTTAGCTCTGTTTTCTCTGAAGCTGCTCTGCAGTAAATCTTCCAGTGGTTTTAGCAGCAGTTTGACTGAAGACAACATCTCGTGGTGTCGCTTTAATTCAAGCTTCACCACAAACTTGAAGTTTCAGACTCCAGCTAGAAGTTCAATAATCTATATTCAGTTTTTGTTGGCCAGAACGGGACAGGGCTCTTATGCTGCGTTCACACCGCACGCTACTTGTACTACCTCAGTGATCACTCTCCATGCAAAGTCAATGTACAGCTGCGATGGGGCGGTGCTAACCCTCCTGCGATGCGACAGCTGCTTTTCATACAACCACATAGCTTGTCGCACGATGTGAAAGTAAAAAAAAGTTGATAAATCAGCACTGTGTGCACGTGTGACGGTGCCCTAGACAGACAGTTATTTATACGGACTTCAGAGTAACATTCCATGGCCGTGTGGGAAACATTAGTCAGTGAGGACAATAGTTCCACCTAGACCGCGGTAAACTTGCAGAGGATGCTGCTGCAGGGCATCAGCTGCAGTGTTTTGTGGTTGATAAGTGAATAAAATAGGATACAGTTGGAATAATTTCTGCTTATACATCCTATTATATGATATATGATATGACCACAGTGACGGACATGATTTTAGTAGCTGGGTCGCTTGCGGTGTGAATGCAGCATTAGACTTTGTTCTTAGGGCAGGGGTGGGCAACTTTAATTAGCAAGAGGGCCACATAAAAACATTTTTCCAAGCAGGGGTGGGCAACTTTAATTAGCAAGAGGGCCACATAAAAAAAAATTTCCAAGCAGGGGTGGGCAACTTTAATTACCAAGAGGGCCACATAAAAACATTTTCCCAGCCTGAGGGCCACATTGTTACAAATTTTCAGAAACTCTTGATGAAGAAAAAGAATGCTGGATAAACAACATATGAGAATATAAATTTATCATAAAATTAGAATGCCGATATTCATATTTTACAACGTGAATACAAGTTATTATGCATAATTAAATAAACTTGACATAGAAATCAAGAAAATTTAGCGCACATACATGGAATTAAAGCCAATGACGCTATTTTCAAATCAATAAAATGCGTTTTTCAAAATTTTAAAGCTCAAATATTTAGCTGACGCCATTTTTTAAATATAGTATTGAGTAATACTAGATATAATGTTCAAAGGCTTCATGAAAGATTTAGAGACACTTTAAGAGCAAAGTTAGGTTGTAAAATTATATAGAATTATTTTTATAGGAGATCTGAGTTTTCTTCATATTTAAAGCTGCTGGTTTTTGGGAATGAATGGCGGGCCACATTTAGCGATGTGGAGGGCTGCATTTGGCCCCAGGACTGCCACTTGCCCACCAGTCTTAGGGTCTGTGGGGGTCAATCACAGACCTGCTCAGCTGAAAACTGCTTTCCTGCTTTCACTGTGGTCCTCAGATTTCACTGCCATATTGGAGAATTGATTCTATACGACTAAAAAAATGCTGAGTCAGGTTTTATATTTCCGCTAACTCTGTAGAAAGACTTTCTAGTTTTGTCCCTCCACTCTTAAAAGTCAGGTTGAAGTTTCCTGTAGAGCTGATGTTCATCAAAATGGATCATGAACAGTCTCACTCTCCTTTTATTTCATGTGTGTGTGGTTTCAAAAAAAATGCCCTGCCTTAAGCACTGGCTGCTTTGACTTGTTCCTCTTAGTAAAGGCAGATAGAAGCAGCGAGCATGTTGCAATATCATGGTAGACATCCAATCATTAACAATGGAAAATCCCTGGTTACATGTTATTCAGACGACATGAACCAGAGTAAGATCGAGACAGACTGGATTTAAGGGACATGAAGAAACAAAAATGATGTTTCGAGTTAGACTTTAGGTACAGATGAAAAATGATCAAAGTTATTAAAGAGACAACAGTAAAATTAAAGTTACAAAAAAGATTAAAAGAGTTAAACAGTTTGATGAATGAAGTTAAGTCTACTTTGATCCCAGAAACTGTTTTTTCTTAAATTGAAACTATTAATAATTTTTGAAAGACCAAATAATGTTCAGTGTTCAGTGTTAAGATAAAACAGCCTCACCTGGAAGTGGAGGTCCATTGACAGCAGAAAGTCTAAAAAATACTAAAATCATGAGCATCCACGCCATTGTAGCTGAACAATTAATCTTCAGAACTAGTTTGAAGTCTTAAGCCATTCACTTAAGATTAAAAAAGAGTGAAGATTGATCAAATACAGTTGAGCTGTTTGAGGCACATTCTCCCGACTGTCGCCTGAAAAACGCTTTCACTTTCATTTCTCACTCAAAATGATTTGAGCTTATCAGACACAACACATTTAACCCTGCAAAACCCAAATACAGAAAAAACCTCTCAGACGGTGTAAGGAGCCTCTGAGGCAGTAATTAAAGTTTATTTTTATTTTATTTTGTAGTTAGTTTTCAGGAACTTGCTTTAATATTGCTGCTTTGGGCCTTGTTGGTAACAGAATTTTGGTGTTAATACTTCCACTGTTTAAACAGTTATACAAAACAAATAAAGGGTCATTTGCAGTGCAGAGCACTTACGTTGCCCAATAACAGTCGAGTAATATTCACACAACCTTCATTTTTGTTTCCATTTTTTTCAGTCATCTATTATTAATAAAAAAGTAGATAAACTATATTTAGAAAAAAAAGTGTGAATTTAAAAAAAAAAAATCTCTCCAAGCATTCAGTCATAGAGTCCAGTGTTCAGCTATGTTTATTTTCAGTGGCAGTCCCAGAAACATTGGGTCACACTTGCTGCATACGGTGTTGTCCACATTGTCATGAGCTGCACAGTCAAGGGACAGTAGATTTTCTTTTTGAGCATCAGGGCATCTACTTCTGTCTCCTCAACACTCACAGTGTCTGAGTCAATTTTAAAGTCGATGTCTCCATTCATGATGGCATCTTTCACATTCTGCACAGTATATTGAACATCTAGCTTTGCTAGCTTTGCATTCTAAAGTGGATAAAGTAAATCAAATAAAAAAATATGTAAGTTAGATATGTAAATATACAGTATATTCTCCAGGCTAAATAGTTTTAAATCAAAAATCAAACTTCAATCAATCAATCAAACTTTATTTGTATAGCACTTTTCATACAGGACTTTGTAATTCATAGGAAAAAAGATAAAATGAAATAACAATAAGAGAAATAAAAAGCAAAAAATTGCACAATTGCATAAAAAGAAAACATAAGACCCCCAGAACCCCCCTTACCCAAACCACATTCAAAATACAAAAACACAAAGACATATAAAAAAACAATCTGACAGAAAACTAAATAAGAGGACCGAGGAAACACTATCTTGAACTAAATGAGGAAACACAGGAGCTAAAACTAAAATTATAGTTAAAAACACTCAAAAAACTACTAGAGAGTAAGATGAGTAAAAGTGTAAATACGTAAATGAATAAAATAATAGAACAATATAAGATAAAAGTTACATAAATGATATGGTAAAACTAGAAAGCGTAACATCAGATGCATGATAAAATCAGCTAAAATAGGATAAATAAAAGAAAAACATTTATCAAATAAAAAAAATACAATAAAAATATCTGAACTAAAATGTAGAAATTATATACAAGGGTTAAAATATAATGTAAAACAATGATAAATACAATCAGCTAAAAGTCAGATTAAAAATGTATGTCTATATCCTAATCTTACATACTGTATACTGTACATTCTACCAAACTCACATAATAATGTTTGTGCAGTCTGTTTAACTTTATCATCATTAAAGGGAATACTTCACACCCCCATATTCCTGATCATTCCTGGCCATGCTCACCTGCCCCTGATGATGCAGCTAGCATCTCCTGAAAACACATTCAGAACGTGTTTTGGGCAAAGAACCAAAAATCAGGCTCAGTTAAATTATGGTCTGTACTCTAAAGAATTTAACAGAAAATATTTTTTAGTTTATGATGATAATAGCCATCAAAACCATTTTATTTCTATCAGTATACCTGACCATATGAGAACATGTGAGAAGACCAATGTCATGATGTAATGTTTAAGGTGTACCTGTTTTTGCTACCACACTGACTCAGCATTGGAATATTCCAACACAGATGTAACGTGCCCAAAATCACATGAAGTTAGTTCTGCAAGTGTTTGGGAATTACAGCAACTCAGCCATGAAGTGATAGGCAACGTAAACTGACGGAGCGGGGTCGGGGATGCTGAGGCGCGTAGTGTGAAGAAGTTGCGAACTTTCTGCAGAGTCAATCGCTGCAGACCTCCAAACTTCATGTGGCCTTCAGATTAGCTCAAGAACAGTGCAGAGAGCTTCTTCGATGGGTTTCTATGGCCGAGCAGCTGCATCCAAGCCTCACATCACCAAGTGCAATGCAAAGCGTCGATGCAGTGGTGTAAAGCATGGTGCCACTGGACTCCACAGTGGAGACGCATTCTCTGGAGTGACCAATCACGCTTCAAGTCCCGGAAATCTGATGGACGAATCTGGGTTTGGCAGTCGCAAGGAGAACGATACTCGTCGGACTCTGTTGTGCTGAATGTAAAGTTTGGTGGAGGGGATATTAGGTGTGGGGGTGTTTTTCTTTGTTTTTTCTCTTTTTGCAACAAATCCAGTCATGAAATTTCCTCTCTCCTAAATGTTCCACACTCGACTGTCAGCTGGATTATAAAGAACATGAAGGTGTGGATCAACTGACTGGCCTGAGCGGGATGGGGATGCTGAGGCACATAGTGCCTGGAGTGTCGCCAATGCTCTTCTGCAGAAGTCAAATCTTACAGACCTCCAAACTTCATGTGGCCTTCAGATTAGCTCAAGAACAGTGCAGAGAGCTTCTTGGATGGGTTTCACTAAAGTTTATATGTGAATCAAGGCAGGCTGCAAATACTTTTGGAAAGCCTCACATCACCAAGTGCAATTGTTGATCATCAAGCGTGGATAAAATGTGGACCCTGTTAAACTGAAACTAAGTGGTGCCACTGGACTCCATGCATAAATAGAGGTGGTTACTATTTGGATGACACAATTTTGAAACTTAAAATTGAAACTGCTCGAGTCCCGGAAATCTGATGGACGAATCTGGGTTTGGCAGTCTCAAGGAGAACGATACTCGTGGGACTCTTGTGCCGAATGTAAAGTTTGGTGGAGGGGGGATTATGGTGTGGGGGTATTTTTCATTCCAGTCAAAGGAACTCTGAATGCTTCATAAACACTCCTAAACCTTGTGGACAGCCTTCCCAGAAGAGTTGAAGCTGTTAGAGCTGCAAAAGTTGGACCGACCATACTGAACCCTATGGATTAGGAATGGGATGTCACTAAAGTTTATATGTGAGTCAAGGCAGGTGAGCAAATACTTTTGGAAATATAGTGTAGATAGATGGATAGAATTGTTGATCATCAACACTTGGATAAATTGTGGACCCTGTTAAACTGAAACTAAGTGTGTGAAAAGGCCACGTTCTATGCATAAATGCGGAAGAGGTGGTTACTATTTGAATGACACAAATTTTGAAACTTAAAAATTGAAACTGCATGGTAATACATGAATGATACCCATACAATACTACATCCGAACACTGATGATCCAATACTGAATGCTGAAAATAAAAAACCCTGAATGTATCAATCTGGACCTTGATGCTGATGATCTGGATCTCAACACTAAACAGCTGGATTTGGACGTATCTTTCATGTAACTTATTTGTTCTGTTATTACATTTGTAGTTGTGCCCCCCAAAAAAAAAAAAAGAAATCAAACAGGCAGGTTTCTCTCAAAGTGATAGTTTCACTCCTGATGCTCTGTATTTGTTTTTTCTTGTCTATAGCTCTTCATGATTTCCTGTGTTAGAACAGAATGTGGTTACTTTCTCCGTGAACCACTGCTCTACTGAAAATATCAAGCACAAGATGGACATGACAGCGGTCTGCCTGTTGATTGGTAAATTTTGATTTTTTTATTGATTCTATCTGCCATTTCTGTGCTCTGTTCCTGATCATTAATCCAAAAGAAGAACAAAACATCGGTGTGTCTTTGTGATTTAAAAAGCTAAAAAAAGTTCTTACCTGAATGGTAAGAGCTCTGACTTCCTGTTCTTCTCACCTTAAACTATGAGCAGAACAGCAGTTTGAGTCTCTTTAAAACTTTAATATTCTAGCTGAATTCAGATTATCTCTGTCTGTGAACATAAAATCCAAAAAACATGTTTTGATTTTGTTTCTCATTTATGAACAGGACGGCAGCTTGGTTAGAGATGTGATGATGCAAAACTTTAAAGTGTTACTGTAGGTAAACACTTGGTTTTTTCATTTCTTGCTTCACTTTTTTTCCAGCTTTATTTATAGAACATTTTAAACAAGCCAGACAGTGTGACATAACGCGTGAGGTATACACCTATAAATTAACATCAATAAAACATCACAACTGTAAGTCGAATGCCCCCTTCCCTTATTAGGCCTTTCCAATTACTTAATTAGTTAAAAATGGAAATATGGAAATGGAAAATGGTAAATAAATGAACAAAAACAATAAATGATTAAATTAGAAAAATAATAGCAATACAATTGTGTGAAATAAAAACTCAAGAGTAGGTAAACAACACCTCAATCCTCCAGTTCAGGGAGAAATCAATGGAAAGTGTAATGTTCAGTAAGGGATACTATGTGACATAAAATGATTTTACCGAGCCTTTCTGCTGTATGTAAACCTGAACTTCTCAGGCTTTAAATTTTAAGGCACCTTACGCACCCAATGGGGATGTTAAGGTGGTCTGGAGAGTTACCAGTTAAGGAGAATCAGCTGACGAACCAACAGCGTGGATAATGCCAAGGCCTGCTTCAAATTTTTAAGGACACCTTTAGAAAGAGCAATGCCAAACTTGCAGATAGAATGTTCTGGGCAACACCATAGCCATATGCCCTAGATAATGTGTCAAAAATAGATAACCAAAATGGCTCCAGTTGTACATGATTTCAGGAGATGACTTACATCTGCCACAGGAATCGCCAACAAAGGTGTATATTTTCAAAAGTTCAGCATTTGTATAAAGAGCCTTCAAAACCACCTTACACCAAATCAGTCTGTGCTTTTCTGTTCCTAAAATATTTGAAAAGTCACAAGGGAAGTCGAAGAGGCTGAAATAATAGACCTGTATTAAAGAAAGATGCAACCCTTAGCAGTCGGATCTGCACTTAAAAGAGTATCGACCAAGGTTTCTGGAGGGCAATTGAGAAAATGAGGAAACAGTTTGTTAACATAATCATAGATCTGACAAAAGGAAAGAAATGGTGACATGGAAGACTATACTCTGTGATATGTGAAGGAGAAAAAGACACTATCCTTACATAGATCCTTGATTAAATTTATACCCTTGTTATGCAAGACCTGGAATGCTGAGTCAATTCTAAATGGTTCAAAAGTACAATTTCTGTTTTTGGAAGTCCGGATGGATGGACCCAGGAGGCCAAAAACCTTCCAAAACTGAGACCAGATTTGTAAAGAGACAGCTACAATAAGACAGCCAGTTACACCTGACACAGGCAGAGGAAGTTGAGCACATACGACTGAGTGCAATGACAATGAAGAGGCTTGTACCCTAACAGGAAGGGATTTTGATTCCCCCCCATCCAAAACAGAAACTTTGGGACATTGACTGCCCAACAATAATGTCCAAAATCAGGAAGGACCAAACCACCCATGTTTGTCGGAGATTGCGGGACTAATCTGTGGATCCAAATTGTCAAAGAAAGATTGTGTCAAAAAAATAGGGAGGTGCTGAAAACAGTATAAAATCGCAAGGTAGAGGTGGAGATACGAATACCTCGATATCGCAGACCGCTACTTGAACATCTAAAAGGGACTATGGTAGCTACGGAAGCTGCTAAACCAATCCATTTATTGGAAAGGGCTCACTTTTATGATATTTATTTTATATCCAGAGACACAACTGTACTTGTTAAAAATATTAAAAATAATGAGAAATGAATTAACAGGGTTTGAGATATAGAGGAGGGGGTCATCCGTGTATAAGGTCACTTTAAGTACAGTATCTAAACAGACAATAGCTTGAAAACCAGCCTCTGAGTGTAACCAAGTAGTCAATGGTTTTATAACTAGAGTAAACAGAAGTGGGTGAAAAGGAGATATCATTGGCTTGAACTGAGAATTTAGAGGAGACATAGGATCTTAACCCAGCCAACAAAGGCCTGAACAAGCCTGAATCTGGGCAACCAACACTGATGTTGGTTGTCAGGTTGAGGTCAGGACTCTGTGCAGGCCAGTCAAGTTGATCCACACCAGACTCTGTCATCCATGTCTTTATGGACCTGCTTTGTGCTCTGGTGCACAGTCACGTTGGAGGAGGAAGTGGCCAGCTCCAAACTGTTCCCACAAAGTTAGAGTATGGAATTGTCCAAAATGTCTTGGTGTGCTGAAGCATTTAGAGTTCCTTTGACTGGAACTGAGGGACCAAGCCCACCTCCTGAAAAACACCCCCACACCATAATCCCCCCTCCACCAAACTTTACGTTCGGCACAAGAGTCCGACGAGTATCGTTCTCCTTGAGACTGCCAAACCCAGATTTGTCCATCAGATTTCCGGGACTCGAAGCGTGATTGGTCACTCCAGAGAATGCGTCTCTACTGTGGAGTCCAGTGGCACTATGCTTTACACCACTGCATTGACGCTTTGCATTGCACTTGGTGATGTGAAGCTTGGATGCAGCTGCGCGGCCATGGAAACCCATCCATGAAGCTCTCTGCACTGTTCTTGAGCTAATCTGAAGGCCACATGAAGTTTGGAGGTCTGTAGATTGACTCTGCAGAAAGTTGGCGACCTCCAGGCACTATGTGCCTCAGCATTCGCATCCCGCTCCGTCAGTTTACACCTTCATGTTCTTATAATCCAGCTGACAGTCGACTGTGGAACATTTAGGAGTGAGGAAATGTCACGACTGGATTTGTTGCACAGGTGGCATCCTATCACAGTTCCATGCTGGAATTCACTGAGCTCCTGAGAGTGACCCATTCTTTCACTAATGTTTGTAAAAGCAGTCTGTATGCCTAGGTGGATGATTTATGACACCTGTGGCCATGGAAGTCATTGGAACACCTGATTCTGATTATATGGATGGGTGAGCAAATACTTTTGGCAGTATAGTGTATCTATTAAGCAAGGGCCCAGCAGGTTAGAAATGTTCTCACAATTTTCAGCAGTGAAGCCAGGTGACTTGCCACTCTGGAGTGACTTAATAGCCCCCAGGACCTCAGCTGTGGTGATGGAGGATTATAGCATTCCTCAGAGATTTGGGAAAATCAATCTTGTCTAATATGCCATTTGGTAAATGAGGGCTTGAGAATTCAGAAAGGGTATTACTGATTGAGGATCAGTAGATATTTCTCTTGTTGTTGATTTCACTGCTTGGATTAACCATGAAGTTGCCTAGACCCTCCCCTGCCGGGCAAGTCGCCTACCTTCATTATTCCCTGATTAAAGTGCTGCCTCGCTTTAAGTAGTCAGGTATGAACCTTGGTAGAGGAAATAAGATCAGACTTGGTCTGTGGTTCAAGGTGTTCTTTATGCAGGCTTAGATTCTGGTTGATGAACTCCGTTCCTTCAACTATGTGTGAAGTAACAAGGAAAAGACAGGCAGAGTTCACCCATCTCTTCCTTGTTACTGCAAGTATAGTCTAAAGAATGGAGTCTATCTGTTTGTCATGGACTCAGGAGTGAAGCAAGGCATAAAAAGATAAAAATGTTGGCAAATTGTTTTGAAGTAGCTCATTGCCTTAATCCACATTTTGGACTGTATTTGCAAGATGATTCTTTCTCTCAACTGAGGGTAACCTGAATGTGACCTTCATCCTCAGGAAACATTTGATCAATAATTCCACTGAAATAATGATGATGGGTGATTCTCTGCAGCCACTCTGAGGGTCACTCCTGACAGATCTCAGTTCTTTGAGAATAAAGGCTTCATCATGAAGTGTGAGGCATCAGAAGGCTGCAGTGGCTGGAAGGTGAAAAGAAACACCTCCCGTCAAGTTTCAGAGCCCTGTTCGGAGGGCAGGGGGACCCCGGATAAGTTCTCCTGCTCCACTTCCTTCCCTGACAAATCTGATGAGGGGGTGTACTGGTGTGAATCTACAGATGGAAGGAAGAGCAACACCATCAACCTCACAATGGCAGGTGAGTCCACTGTGAGGGGCTTGTGTATGTGTTGGTTTTTCTGTTGACCTTTCAACTGGTTTTCTTTATGTCCCAGTTGGTGATGTGATCCTGAGCAGTCCAGCGTTTCCTGTGACTGAAGGAAGACCAGTGACCCTTCTCTGCCTAGATGAGGAGCACCTAGATAGTCACTTGCCATCACATTTGAATGCATCTTTCTTCAAAAACGATGCTTTCATTGGCAGTCAGCCTGAAGGGAAGATGATTCTCCCAGCAGTGTCCTTTTCGGATGAAGGTTTCTACGGCTGTGAGCACCCAACCAAAGGGAGGTCCAGGAAGAGCTGGCTGGCTGTGAGAGGTAACTTGGAAATAACATGTCTTTAGACGCTTTCACACTTATAGATTGGTGGACTTTGTTCAGTCCAGTTTTAAGATTCATTAGGTTGGTTTTCGTCGCGGTCAAGTACTACAAAATCCTACAGTCTGCAGGTCTGCATTCGTGCCATACAGCCCATTCTTGCACTATGATCCAAAAAACTAGCTTTGAGATATAAATGTTATCCTCTGGGGCAGAAAATGGAGGTAAGAAATTTCAAAGCTGTAGTTCCTTTAGTGACCACTTAAGGGCTGGCTGCAGGAACCCCAGAGGGTATGACAGTGTGCAATTAAGAATGACTTTTCTGCTTAAGTAAATATCTTTATAGCCTGTTCCAAAAAAACTTTTTGGTCTTTATATCAAATATAATTAATATGTATTTTAAGAAATCTACATATCAGATATGACCATGCAGCTGGTCCAGCCTGATTTACTGTCCATTTCGTCACATGAAAATGACTTACATCATGTGGCTTCATCTAATTTGTTTTACCCGGAAGTACACTGTGCCAAAAAACAAAGAGCAAGCTGCCTTTAGGCTGTGTCAGGCATACTGACACATTAGCCAAAGGGATGTGAAATCATGTTCCACACATGCTGTTAGACGTTGACCTGTTAACACTATAGATATGTAAGTACACTCATAGAGCATCCCAGAGCCAACAATTATCCTGACTTCTGGAAATGCCCTGAACACGCAAAAGTCAGCAGTGTCTGAAACAACCAAGTGAAATCAAACCAGGTCAAACAGATCTCAAGTGGCTGGAAAGCCTCACAAACCCTAACCGGTCCAAGACACATTGTTTCTGTTCCTCTGCCTCATATTCACATTCCTTCAGTCTCAGTTTTTTCAGGTCGAAAGTTCATGACTAGAAACACTGATGATGTTTCAGGGATGATCTCATGTTTTTTTCCCTGAACAGCTCGGCCCTTGGACATCTCCACTCCTCTTCCCAACATTCCTCCTCCTTCCTCCCCTCCTCCTCTCTTTCCTGTGCCCAAGCTGGTGTGCTCCATCCTGCTGTTCGTCCTCTACACCAGCAATCTCTTGTTGTGCATCTACATCTACAGGCTGAGGGCTCGAGGTGAGAACACTGGTCACAGGGCTCCTATTGGTCTGTTTACTGCTGTTTTAAATTATCTAAAGGTTATCAAGTGACAAAAGAGACCAAAGATGAGTGAGAAGATTGGTGCCCCATGTTTGCCTTGTGGAACCTTTCAAACTTGCTAAAATTAATAAACTCTGATAATATATATATTTTTCTTTTTCCAGCCATAGCGTGTTGTTACTCAGTTTTCTGCATTTAAAAATGATAACACCTTGTCCAAACTGAACAGAACAATCAGAAGGTTTTTAAGAATTTAGAGGAAAGGTTTAAATTATAAGAATGAAGGCAGAATTCTGAGTTTTTGAAGCACAGCGCTTTACCTACCCTTCATATTGTTGCAAGAGGAACACACCCAGCAATTATGGTTTGATATTTTGTCTGAGTATGGCTCTCTATACCTCTGTTTCCTGGTCAAAAGTCAAAGTCTGTGGCTAACCAGGTGAGCTGGTTGTTGCAGCAGCAACATTGTACACTGGCAGGAAAAGGAAGTGAAGCTGAGAGCGAAGAAGCTTCAAAAAACCCTCCTTCAAAGCTGAAAACTGTCTCTTCTGTTTGTTTTTGTTTTCCTGCAGCTCGAGCAGAGGCTAAAATGAGAGATCTTTAACATCCTGGTAGGAGGTCAATGTGAAGATAAACTTCTGCAGACGTCTCAACCAGCCAGTGCAGAGAGAAGAAAAAACAAACTATCAATTCATTCTTGATTTGAAAGCACCTGTTTAATCAATACTCTGCTGTCTTTTCTGTAACATGTTCAAAAGTTATAGGGATGCACTGTACTCTTTCACATGAAAGCTGGGCATACCAGGAACAGCAACGGAAAGGTCCAATCACCATTATTGTTTGTAACACAGAGCTGTCTTTCTGCAAAGCTACATCACCATCTAGTGGACTTGCATGCTACAGTATTGCCAGCTGTCCTCAGGGACTCGAGTGAATGTGGATTGTTTTCATTCATCTCCATGGAAACACGTATTGCTTTTCAAAATGCAAAGAAGAAATCTTTGCAGTTATGATCTTTGCGTTGTTGTGTAAACATGATCTTTTTCAGGCGTGCTTTCATGTTGGCAAAAGTGATGTGAAACCATGGCTCAAGTAGATTATTAGACATGAGCAGTAACGTGCGGTGAGGTCCATGACGAGGGAGGCAGGCAGCCAGCTAAAGTTGAAATTTCTATATGTGTGTGTTATATATACGTTGCACTGCTCACATTTGCACATACAAACTGTTACTGTCCAGCCCTGCCCTTTAGCGTGACAGTCTGTGCTGTGTATGTGTTGTGTGCAAGTGGAGATGGGAGAAATACACTAGCAGCGCTTGGCAACTAACGGCCCACAGGCCAAAATTGGCCCGTCTCCAATACTATCTGGCCCGCCAGATGAAATTGAAAAACTGATATAAAAGGGGCAGAGGCGTGCTGGCAATCAGAGAAAGCCGGGAAAGCTCAAAAACAGTCTGCACACCTAGGCGGCCAGTGGTCACAGCGCGCACCACTGAAAATATCAGTCAGCAGCCGCCTCCAGCCAGACAAACACAAGCCACCTCGATCACGAACATCACGGCCGTGCAGCTGACAAAATTAGACGGCTGGCGGCCGCAGCGCGGTGGCTTGTGTTCGTCCGTCTGGAAGTGCGGGTGTGTGCCTCCTAAAATCAGTCATTATGCTCCCCTGCCCCTCTGCTCCAAGCGCGCTATGCAGCCATCCGCTGCACGCTGCTCAACGGCGCTCCGTAACTGCCCGCTCCTCGGCTGCTGCGCTACTCAGCTGCAGCTCACCTGCAAGCGCAGGTGAATGGAGATTTAATGAAATAAGCAGCGTGTGCGAGTTCTAGAGACAATAGATGCGAGTATCAGTCATTTGGCAGGTGAGGAAGCGAAGCAGAGGCGCAAAAGTTTGGAAGCGCCGCGAAAAGAGGGCGTTTCAAAAATAAGAAGCCATGGTTTCTCTGCTGAAAAGGGAACTTTTGTGTTGGATTTCTGGCATTGGGCTTTGTGAACTCAATGTGTGTCTTTTATAGAAGATTAAAGTTTGGTTTCTTCTGAGATAATGTTCAAGCTAGACAAGAATCACAAAAGCAACGTCTGCAATAACAAACTATCGCGAGACCTCAAAGAGGGTGCGGTATTACAACCTGCGGAGGCAGAGAAGCGCTGTGCCTCATCGATGCCCACGTTAATCAGCGGAAATGCGCGCGATCATGCAAAACGTTGTGATTTCAAGTAAGCGGTCAAAGAGACAGACCTGGGCTCTGCCTCCGATGCACATTACACATGAAGCCATCGCGAACGCTGTCCGTCCTCCTGTTAGCCTCCCTCTTATTGACAAATCAGCAATTTCCTTTTTTATTCTTTAATTATGACAAATTGTATGAACAACTGAAAAAATATTTTTATAAAAACATATATATATATATTTTTTCTTGTTAGCCTAGGGAGGCACTGCCTCCCCTGACCGCACACCACTGGACATGAGACTGTTAACAATGTAGGCATGTGGGCATCCCAGAGCCGACAGCAGGGGCATTTACAGTTGCTTTAAAAAGTATGTGAACCTTTTGAGATTACTTGGATTTCTGCTTAAATTGGTCATAAAATATGTTCTGATCTTTGTCAGGAAATGACTTGCCTTTGTACAGTATATATTGTTGTCTATATTGTATATAGTTTTTCTTATTTGAAACATCTTTCTCTCACTCTATCCTGCTCTGATATAGCTTACTGCTTCTCTCTCTCTCTCTCACACACACACACACACACATGACCTGCTCCTTGTCCTGTGGTTATATTTTTTATGTCTGTTACTCCAGGGCATCTTCGAGGCCGGAGAATGAGAAGTGAATCTTGTGTGTCTTTCACACTCCCACGTGTTACACACACCCACACTCACATAAAAGAGAGAAATCATTGTATTAGCCTCAGTTCAACATCTCAGACTGTTTGACATTCTGTATTGTTGCTCTTCTTGTGGCCTACAAGTAAACATCCACTTATTTGTATCCAGTTGTGTCTCGTCATTATTATTCTGAAATATGTCAGGTGTGGTATGAACTGGTTTCTGAGCAATCTTAGGACTGTAAGGAGAAAAACCCTGACAATCTTCATTTTAGTCACATCACTAGACAAACGCAGTCTGCTTAAAGTAATATGACACAAAAAGAGTTTTCATGTTTTTATTCAACACAATATGTGAACAGTCACTGTGCAGGGTGGGAAAATTGTGTGAACCCCTAGGGCTAATTACTTCGTCAAGAGCCTATTGGAGCCAGTCAACCTGGGGTCCATTCAATGTAATTAGCCTCATCCCAACTGTGAAGTATGGTGGAGGGAGCATTATGGTTTGGGGCAGCTTTGCTGCCTCAGGACATGGACGGATTGCTGTCATCGATGGAAAAATTAATTCCCATGTTTATCAAGACCTTTTGCAGGAAAACTTGTGATCATCTGTCTGCCAACTGAAGTGCAACAGAGGATGGATGATTCAACAGGACAATGACCCAAAGTACAGAAGTAAATCAACAATGGAATGGCTTCAACAGAAGAAAATATGGATTCTGGAGTGGCCCAGTCAGAGTCCTTACCTTAATCTGATTTAGGTGGGCTTTACACGAGGACGAATTAGTACGACTCCGGTAAAATAAACTATCGATCTGGTGATATTGACACACGAAGACGCGTATTTGTCCATGACCCCGCATCTTTTTTGAAAACGGGTTTGCAAGTGGATATCTGCGTATTCGTCTTCATGCCGTAGTTGGTATGAACAGGTAAGTCCGGAGAAGACAGTGACCTCATAGCACCCTCCTCCAGAGGAGGATCCGCCCAACCCACGTTGTCACACACAACAATGGCGCCAGCCGAGCTGATTCTGATCTTGTTCTAGCAGCTATAAGTATTGCTACAACTTTTATACCAACATTTTCTCACAGAGCACGAACAACAACACCAACTACGGTAACAACAGCAACAAGTGCTCAAGCAGAGACGCAGCATGCTACGCATGCATGAGCACTAGTTGACGTGGAATCCACCTCGGAGCAGAACTGTGATGTTACGAGTGTAGTAACCCAAGAACTACATTACCCAGCATGCAATATGGATTGGAAGCATGTGCAGAAACCCACAGGTACGTCACGGTGTGGATTTTGCGTTTCTCAAGTAAATACACAATCCTATCTACAATACGATGTGTAAACAGCGATCCGTGTTTTGATGCCGGCGTCAAGACAATACGGTGCCGTCCTCGTGTGAGGAGGGCCTTAGATGCTGTGGCATGACCTCAAAGGAGTGGTTCACACCAGAAATCCCAGGAATAGTGCTGAAGTGAAACAGTTTTGTACAGAAGAATGGTCCAAAATTCCTCCTGACCGTTGTGCAGTTCTGATCTACAACTACGGGAAACGTTTGGTTGAGGTTATGGCTTCCAAAGGAGTGTCAACCAGTTATTAAGTCCAAAGATTTACATACATTTTCCACCAAAGGTTCAGAGAATATGGAGAAATTACTGCACGTGAGCGGCAAGGCCCAAAACCAACTGGAATGCCCGTGACCTTCGATCCCTCAGGCGGTACTGCATCAAAAACCGGCATCACTGTATAAAGGATATCACCACATGGGCTCAGGAACACTTCAGAAAACCACTGTCAGTAACTACAGTTCGTCTACATCTGTAAGTGCAAGTTAAAACTCTACTATGCAAAGCCAAAGCCATTTATCAACAACACCCAGAAACACCGCTGAGCTCATCTAAGATTGACTGATGCAAAGTGGAAAAGTGTTCTGTGGTCTGACCAGTCCACATTTCAGACAATTGTTTTTGGAAACTGTGGTCGTCGTGTCCTCCAGACCAAAGAGGAAAAGAACCACCCAGACTGTTATAGGCGCAAAGTTCAAAAGCCAGCATCTGTGATGGTATGGGGGTGTATTAGTGCCCAAGGCATGGGTAACTTACACATCTGTGAAGGTACCATTAATGCTGAAAGGTACATACAGGTTTTGGAGCAACATATGTTGCCATCCAAGCAACGTCTTTTTCATGGACGCCCTGCTTATTTCAGCAAGACAATGCCAAGCCACATTCTGCACATGTTACAACAGCGTGGCCGAGTAAAAAGAGTGTGGGTACTAGACTGGCCTGCCTGTAGTCCAGACCTGTCCCCCATTGAAAATGTGTGGCGCATTATCAAGCGTAAAAAACAACAACGGAGACCCCAGACTGTTGAACAACTTAAGCTGTACATCAAGCAAGAATGGGAAAGAAATCCACCCGAAAAGCTTCAAAAAATGGTCTCCTCAGTTCCCAAATGTTTACTGAGTGTTGTTAAAAGGAAAGGCGATGTAACACAGTGGTAAAAATGCCCCTGTGCCAACTTTTTTACAATGTGTTGCTGCCATTAAATTCTAAGTTGATTATTATTTGCAAAAGAAAATAAAGTTTCTTAGTTCGAACATTAAATATCTCATCTTTGCTGTGTATTCAATTGAATATAAGTTGAAAAGGATTTGCAAATCATTGTATTCTGTTTTTATTTAAGATTTACACGACGTGACAACTTCACTGGTTTTAGGTTTGTATTTTATGACCAATTTATGCAGAAGTCGAAGTAATCCCAAAAGGTTCACATACTTTTTCTTGCACCTGTAATTTCAGGAGCAATGCTCCCAACTCCTGGTGATGCCCTGACAATTTAAAAGGACAGACGTGTCTCCACATCTTAACTCAGCTCGCTTAGAACTTCTTTGGAAAGAGCTTTGCCAGGACTTTAAGTGATTCAAAAAACAAATCAATGGAGTGAAGTCCACCCAGGTCTCCCGAGTTGTGGAAAAGCCTCATACATTATTGACACAAACCCTAAGCTGTATCAAATGTCCCTCTGTCCAGCACATTGTTTCTGTCCCTCTGTCTCATATAAGGCCCATATATGATAATGTTTCATGGATGATCTCATGGTTGTTTTCTCCAAACAGCTCGGCCCGTGGATGACTCCATTCCTCCTCCCTTCATTCCTACTACTCCTTCTTCACTTCCTCCTCGCATTCCCATGGCCAAGCTGGTGTGCTCCATCCTGCTGTTTGTCTTCTAGAGTCTAGACCATCATTCTCTCATTGTGCATCTATACCTTCAGGCTGAGGGCTCAAGGTGAGAACACTGGTCATTTTAGGGTCAGAAGTAATGGCCATTCTTAATTTGATGAGCAGAAGGGCTCCTGTTGATCTGTTTACTGCTGTTTTAAATTCTCATGGGTTGTCAATTGACAAGAGAGACCACAGACGGGTGAAAAGTTGGTGCCCCGTGTTCTCTTTCTGGACCCTTTCAGACTTGTTTTGGTAATATTTTGCCATTTTTACACAGTGTATTCTTACTTAGTTTTCTGAATATGAAAATTATAACATCTTGTCTGAAGTGAACACAACTTCTGGGAAACTCATCAGTATTCAGTGAATAAAGTCAGAATTCAAAGAAGCTTCAACGAAACCTTGTTTAAAGCTAAAAACTCTCTTTTGCTGCTTTGTTTTTGTTTACTTGCAGGTCGAGCAGAGAGCTAATGAAAGTCCTGGTTGGAGGTCAGTGCCAAGATAAACTTCTGCAGACATCACAACCAATCAGAGGAGAGAAGAAATATGAAACTGACAAACAATTTATTATTGATTTCAAACTTTCTATTTAATCATTACTCTGTTTTTTTCTGCTTAATTTTTGAAAGATTTTGGGATGTACTGTTTTCAGATTTTGCTGATATCTGATATACTGATACATTTTTCTAAGTAGACATTCTGTGATAATGAGGAGAGGATCTGATACATTATTCAGGTAATATTTTAACCAAAATTAGGAAATATGTTATTGATGAGCTGTATATATATGCAGGAATCAGATGCATGCATATAAAAACATTTATGTCTTGAAACTTAAACTGTGTCTCATTTATTCAATAAAACTATTAAAAATGAAAAACTTTGAAGTGTTTTTATTTGTTCAGCAGGAGGAACATAAATAATAAAGTCATTTTAATCATTTTAGGGTTTTTACATTTGCATAATCGACATTTATTTTTTCCACCTTACCAGTGGGCAATGTTACAATTTGTAAATTATACTCAACTTTATGGGGTAAAATGTTCTTTTTTAAGTTGAGTGACCAGAGGCCCATGTCACTAGTTAATATGAGTGCTGGGGTGGATAAATGCAAGCACACAGCAGTACATGATGCAACCAAAAGCGTTAAAATTAGCCTGCTTAGAGGTTTAAACAACCAAAAAATTAAAAATAAATAATAAGAACGTACTGTAAAGTAAGCTTCTTTGTGATGTTTAACTTTTACTCCACAAAACCTCCCGTGTGTATAACTTCAGTATGTTGGAGCATCAAGGTTATGCATCCCTCCACGATCAGCTGATCAGGTAATCTGAGGAATCAAAGACCAACTTCACTAAAAGTGTACTTATTTTTACAATTTTGACTCAACAAACAACTGTTCTCTTATTTCTGTGATTTAAGATTGAGATGAACATTGTAAGTGGGTTGTTGGTTGAGAATGTTGCAGATGGTTTCAGTGGACCTGGACATGTTACATTTCAACTGTAAAGCACTTTGGTAGGCTGCTGGCTGTTTAAATGTGCTATATAAATAAAGCTGACATTGACATTGACATGTGTTTGTGTATTACAGTACTAGTCTCCATCTGATGGCCTTGTGATTGGCTGATGACTAGTCCAGGGCTCCAGCCACTTAACCCTGCAAAGGACACATGATATGAAATATGTTACTGATGTATTAAAAATGCTTCTCTCATTGTAAAGTATGTATGTTATTTATTGTGAAGAATTTTTACAGTACAGCACCATCACTTCATTTTGTCACCTGTTATTTGACAGTTTGTCTCCTTCTTTATGATGTCAGTTTTTGGTCAGCAGAGGTCACACATGGTCTTTTAAAAGAGATCCAGTTATTGAACCACATGTACAAACACTCTGAAGACACTTCACAGTGTGTACCAGGTACTTCAGTTAAAAAGGTACAGAGCAGGGTGTTGGCAAAGTAAGAAATACATTGTATGTTTTCTTGTGTGCAGAAAACTTCTCGTGGTCACAAGAAACTGACAGTTCATGCACACAAGATTCCACACCACTGATTTTGGCAACGTTCAGACTTTGCAGGTCAACAACTCATCAATGAAACAATGTTACTGCTAACTCTAATCACTGTCGTTAAGACTGTGAGCTATAACCTTCTTTACCTCAAAAGGAGTCAAACAACTTCAATTAGTCTCAATACTAAAGACGGTTATAAGGGCCATATTAGATGAAGAAAAGAATTTGGGGTAGACCGGATTAGAGTCGAAATTTTTAAGTTGAAATTTCAAGAAAAAAACTTGAAATTTTGACAATAAAGTAGTAAGTGGAAATGTTGAGAAAAATACAAAATGTCGAAAATCGAGTCAACATACAATGTATTTTGACTTTGTTCTCGACATTTTGACTTTAATCACAATATTGTCATTCAAATTTATTCTTTAAATGTTAACTTTATTCTCAAATTTTCAACTTAAATCTCAAAATTTCGACTTTAATCTCGACTTCCCGAAAATAATCTTCTTCATCTAACATGGCCCTTATACTCTTCAGTACAATACACTGATGGCAGCACACTGCCAATAACTTCACCTTAAACAGATGCAATGTCTTAAAAACATAGCACAAATAGGTGACTTTATGAAATCATACTACATGTAATTCAGAAATCTTAATTTGAAAAATTAGGATGGGATAAAGTTCACCTTAACATCCAATTAAGATGACATTTTTATTATCACTTAAAAGAGCAATTAAAAAGCAGACTATGTCTCACATCTTTACATCATATTACAAGCACTTAATAATAGCCTAGATATTAAAGAGAAATCTGAACTGAAGATAAATGCTTTTATCTCATATGGAAGTTCGATATGTCTGGTGGATCTAGATAGATAGATAGATAGATAGATAGATAGATAGATAGATAGATAGATAGATAGATAGACAGACAGACAGACAGACAGACAGGCAGACAGACCTGGATAGTGATGATTTGGACCTGAACAACAATGAACTGAATTTGGAAACAAGTCTACATCTGAATCTAGGGTCTAAAATTCTTAACCTGTTGACTCTTAGCTTGACATACCTTGACATGTGCTGGGGGAAACTTTTGCCTTCCTCAGTAGCGTCACTTGGTGGTAGGTGTGACGTGTCATATCAGCTGGTGTTTCAGACTTGGGATCCTTCTTTAAATTGTTTTGGACCGACTGGATTAGGCAAGCAATCAAAATCAGGAAACAGGGCAAACATGCTTTTACTTGTGGACCTTTTCCATTAGCCCTATTCTGCTCAGCTCTGTCCAACTCCACCCAGCTCTACTCACCCTCAGCTGCTTTTCCATTAGTGTTTTCCAAACCTGTGGCGGAGGCACCGCAAACAGCTGAACAACACTGCCTTCACATCATTTTGAGCGCGACACAACAATCAAGAGCTTTTTGTCACAAATCGAGTGAAAGAGGAAAGCTGAAGAAGGCTGCAGGTGGTTGGAAGAAATACCCTTGTGAAGTACAGGAGAGTTTTGGTAGCTATACAGCAGAATGAAGCCGAGGATGTGAGCAATCAAGCTGCAAAGAAAAGATGTACGAGGTTAAGCTAATGGTAGCTACCGCTAGCATGCTAGCTCTTCATGCTCATGTTTATCGATGACGACAATCTGATCAATCATTGGCTGGCAGACGGTCTACATCACCTTTTAGTATCGATTCGTCTTGGTTAAAACCAGAGGAGTGTAGGTTCTAAAAACTGCCTGGTTCAGGAGGTACAGGGTCAGTGGAAATACAGCGCAGACCGGTAGAGCCAAGTAGAATAGAGCAGGGCTAAGGCATGTTAGTGGAAAAAGGGCAGTAAGGGCTTCAGCTGCTTGGACTTCTTGGGCTGCTGCAGCTGGTGGGGCTAAACAGCCTCACCTGAAAGCTGATGACCATTGTGGAAAGGGTTAAAAAAAAGCATTATCAAAAGTATCCACTTCATAATTAAGCTGCTGACCTTCAGGATTAATTTGAAGTCCTAAACCGTTCAGTTAAGATTCAAAAGAGAATGCAAATGCAGCTGAGCACTGAGACTCTCTTGATAGTTTGTACTTATTAGATGCTTCACATCTAAAAGTAAGTGGGCAGACAGGGTGGAAACAGTATTTCCTCCTGTAAATGCCAGTGTCTGATACCTTTCATAGATCCAACTTGCTGCTCTGCTTTAACAGACCTGAGCCCACCAACACACATGTCAACAGACAGACATCACTGAGCAATAATGAACTGAATTCTGAAACATGTTCACATCTGACTCTAGGAGCTAAAATCGTAAAACTGTTGATCTGGACTTTGACTCTGAGATCAACCTTGACCCTGATGAACTGAAGCTCAGTGTGTGGAAGACTCGGTCCTTGTCATAAATGCAGATCTAGATCATAATTATTTGGACCTGGACCTGGACTGTGTTGTCCAATAGTCGAGTTAGTGGGCCACAGTGTTAAATTCCCAATAAATGATACAGGGGTGAGTTATCGAAAGACCATAAATAAATACAAGCAAACAGCCGAGGGCACCTTTCATCAAAATATTTAGATTTATTTTAAAAGTACAAAAGAAAAGCACAAAATGTTCATACTTACAATCATGTCAAAATTATACAACCATTTTTTATAACATCAGCTGCAAACACACACTTTATGTACACTTTAATATTTAAATCAACACTTAAAGGAGACATATCATGCTGATGCATGATTTAATACTTACATATAATATAATAAATTTGAAAACAAAACCTAACACCCCCTTAATTTTCAAAAAAATGAGATATTGTGTTTTTTCTGATATCCTACAACGAGATTTAATGCCTCTAAAAATAGGTCATTGCGAGATGACCGCGAGATTTCATCGTCGTGGACAAAATACATTTCTTTTTATTGGAGTAATCTGATAAAACAGCTCCTCTTCTGTGATGTCCGTCAGCCACAAAACCGTCACCGAGAACACATCCACCAGCAGGGGGTATATAGGTCCCTAGCTCACATTCACTCATTACCAGCTCTGGCCTGTAGGGGGACTCAATACACAGTCGCTGCTTTGAGCCTGCCGGAAAATACAGTAGAAGAAGAAGGACAGGCTGGCTCTACCCTCTCGGCAGCTCTGATAGAACTGACCAATCAGAGCACAAAGGGCTGTGACGTTGCGAGGTAATTGTAGGTCAGCCTGAGATCCGAGTGTTTCAACGAGAGCTTGATAATGGCCTAAAATGAGGATTATGAGAACGCTATTGTGGGGCAATGAAGGAACTAAATGACTTGTACTGAGGGCAGAAATGCTTTACAGGCATCCTAGTCTGGCATAGTGAAAAGGAGAAACAAGCATGATATGTCTCCTTTAAGAACTTTCAGCTTTTGGTGATTTTAGCGGCGCCAGTGGACAAAAGAAGACCACATTTCCCATTAGAGGAGTAGCGCATAGCACTATGCTGCTGAGCTATTAATGCTGCTCCCGGTCGCCTGCAGTTGGACTGAACTACATTTATGTTTGAATTGACTTGTACCGAATGGGTAAAGGGGGAAGTGGCGTATGTGGTAAAGCAGTCCACATATTTGTAGTTTTTTTGTGTGGCAGGGTTCATGCCAGGCTCCTCAAAGTTGCTTAGTGCCAGTGAAAGCAATACTGACGCTCTCTGGATGTCATGGATATGAAACTTCCTTCATTTTGTCTTTGCCAAAGCTGTTTGTTTCATATCTGGTGTTACGGTTTATCTTGTGGCTGTGTTAACTGGTGATAGCGAGTTTAAGTGAATATTTCTTCATTTATATTTCTGTCTGAGACAGATCTGATAATCCTGACCAATGGCTGCTTGTATTTGTGGTTGCCATAGTTGCAAGATGATAAAGTGAGCCAGTAACAGCATCATGCAGAGCACTTCCTGTTTATGTTTTATTAATCTTTTTTGTCCTGATCTGTCTGCTGTTTGGATTGCTTGCTTGATGCTGCCTCTGTGGCTACGTGGCATGTAAAACAACAGTGAGACATCACTCTCAGGGCCTTACAGAGACACCCAAAGCAGTCTCATACTAGAACGAAACCTCCGACAAGGTAGCTAAGCAATAGTTCATGATAAAGTTATCGTCATAATATATAAAAAAGAGGCTAGCACTCAGACTCCTGTTGATATTGTAATTAGTTAGACAATTGTTCAAAACAATCCTTTGCTAATGGAGGTAAACTGGATCACCACCAAAACCTAATCATGTCCAAAGCAGGGTGCTCACATAAGCACTCTCTACATCTTAAGGCATTCATATCTCTTAGAAACCACGCACATGAAGATAAAAAATTAGGCACCGAAAAGTTCTGATCATCCTGTGTGTGGTGTGCTCCGATAATCTCAAAACAGCACACCACACACTTAATGTTTTGTCCCACATTTGATCTAGAATCTAGTCCTCCAAGACAGAAATCATGTGTGATCAAACATGATCTGACAAAAACAAAGAAGAAGCATAGCAACAACTATAAACTTTGTCTATGGCAACAACCGGAAACAGAACATACAAAATCGAAGAGGACATATGAGTAGAGAGGGAATGCTGATGGTCTGTTTACTATTCTATTGGAAAAGCTGGTCCTCCATTTCTAACCATCACATAGGATAATCTTATAAGACATAAGATAATCGGGCATCTGCGGTATTTGGTCGGGATGGGGTAAAAAATCGAATTTTTATGTGTGTATCCCACTTTAGTTGAGCCATTACCAACATCTCCTGAAAAGTTAAGCAACGCATTTACATTTGATTGTGAAATTTATACAGTTAAACAAGTCTGTGGTTTCCCCTCATCTTCACTGATCTCTAAGTCTGGTCTGTTTCTGATTCAGCTGCCCATATCATCACCAGAACCCCTTCCCAACATCACATCACCCCCGTCCTGCAGCAGCTCTTCTGATTGATTTAATGCTGTTTTTATGTTGTATAGTGTCCTTGGGTGTTTTGAAAGGCACTTTTAGATAAAATGTATTATTATTATTGTTGTTAAAAACAGCTAAACTGCACTCTTTGCAAATTTTTGTATCAAATTAATGCTGAAGCCTAGCTGCACTCTTTAGTAACAGGGGCTTGCGAGATGTGATTGTCTCAGGAATCCCCTCGTCATCACTCTCACTGGAGGGCTGCTGCTGCTACTGCTACAGCTAGAGCTGCGGCTGATGCTGCTCCTGTTGCTCCTCCTGCAGCTGTTGCTGCCGAAATGTAGATGATTATGAAATATAGAAATTATAGATAATTGAAATATAGAAATCGGTCTATGTATTTCAATTTAAAAAACACATATAACATGATGACTGACGTCGATTTTTGATGTAACAGATAAATGCAACACTGATGAGAAAAGCAAGAAAAATAAAAACAACTACGATATGGGTGTTAACATGACGACGTCTGGTGAGGTTCTTAAGACGTTTAGTCAAGTTATTAAGATTTGCTGTGAAGTTATTAAGACGTTTGGTCAAGTCATGAAGACGTTTGTTGGAGTTATCAAGATGTCTGGTGAAGTAATCAAGATGTTTGGTGGAGTTATCAAGACGTTTGGTGAAGTCATCAAGTTGTTTGAAGTAGTCATCAAGTTGTTTGGAGAAGTTCTTAAAATGTCTGGTGAAGTTATCAAGACGTGTGAAGAAGTCATCACGATGTTTGGAGAAGTCATCACGATGTTTGGAGAAGTCATCAAGACGTTTGGAAAAGTCATCCAGATGTTTGGAGAAGTCATCAAGACGTTTGGAGAAGTCATCCAGATGTTTGGAGAAGTCAGCAAGATGTCTGGCGAAATCATCAATCTGACCCTGTGGAAGAGAAATGGTGATAAAAAGTCAGGATTGTTCTTCACAGTCAGATTGTTCAATCAAACTTTTTTTTTTTAATGATCTCTTCATAATTTTCCTCTTGAGCCAACTGTCTCCAGTCTGGACTGGCCCACAGTGGACTTTTGGAGGGGGGTGAAGATGCAGTCTACTTTTCTTGGCTCTTTGTTTCTGGTCCAGGTGAACTGAACTCTCTGCTGTTTCTGATTTTTATGAAACATTTGAATTCTTTAATGAGGAACATGTTGTTGATGGGAGTTTGAATGGCCTCAGTAGTTTCTTGATCATATCCCAGCTGCTGAATTTTGGTTTGTTTGAAGAGTTTTCACATGTTTGAACCACGTGGCGTCTTTTAAACCTGAACCAGGACCCTGAGGCTCTGACCACATGTAGGTGGGTCCTTCTTTTAAACAGCCCATACATACCAATGAAACTTTGTTAGTGTGCAATGATAAATGCTGCTGAGTAGCATGAAGTGATGTCTGTTACATGGAACATTCCAGTATTTCAAAGCAGACGCTGCTCCCTTCTCCTTTTCATGTCAACTACAGACTCCCTGGTGTTACTCTTTAACTTGTGACTGTGTAAGATGGTGTCAACAGACATTCTCCAGTCAGTGTTTCTTGGTTTGGACCTCACCTACCTACTACCCCTCTGTTTGCACATCCTTGCGAAGGATCAGCCATATTAAGGGCCATCCCAAACTGATTTGCAAGGAGGGGTAGTGTACAGTGTACATTTTAGGACATCCTCAGTCTCAGAAAAACCTCTGTCATACCAAACGGACTCAGACCAAATGGCATCAGAAAAACCTCTGTCATACCTAACGGACTCAGAAAAACCTCCGTCATACCAAACGGCCTCAGACAAAACGGCCTCAGAAAAACCTCCGTCATACCAAACGGACTCAGAAAAACCTCCATAATACCAAACGGCCTCAGACAAAACGGCATCAGAAAAACCTCTGTCACACCAAACGGACTCAGAAAAACCTCCGTCATACCAAACGGCCTCAGACAAAACAGCATCAGAATGAAAGCCATAAGACAAAATACTGGAAAAATGGACTCAAATAAAAAACAGCCTCAGTTCATAACGGTATCATAACCATTGTAATATCAAAATTTTAAATTGTCTTGAGACGGCATTCAGCTAAATGTCACCCACTAGCAAACTTCCCATTTTCAAAATAAAAGTATTCTTTATTATCTCCTTTTAATTTTTTAAGGCTTTTGTAAATTGGGCTCTTGTTTTGGAGCCAACCGGAAGTTTCTTCGATAGCATAACGGCGTGCATAACGGAATGTCCAAAATGTCCAAATAAAATTTGTATCCGTGCGTTTTATGGCTCAAATGACCACATTTTGGTATTCTACATGGTGACCTTCTCACTTGAAATGCTCTCTGAACTTTCAAATGTGGCAAATCAACAGAGATATTTGATAGCCTGGTGTGCTTCTGATTTTTGTTGTCGGGGGGTTTGAAATGCATCATGGGAAACTCAGTAGTATACTACAGTGTCAACGTTGGTATGGTAATCATACTTATAGTATGTAGTATACAGTATACTGTATACACAAGAGTATGTAGTATGGTGTACGCCAGTATGCCACTACTGTCTATGGTACCAACTTTTGATGTCACGCGCACTTCCAGCCTCTTAAAAATAATGTTCAGTTGGATGTTACGGCCTGTTTTTTATTTGAGTCCGTTTTTTCCGGTATTTAGTCTGATGTCTTTCATTTTGAGGCCATTTTATCTGAGTGAGTAGTGAGCCAGTAGTGAGCTATCAAACCCTCAACAAGCAAGTCTGCCCGGATTCTGACCCACTGAACCATTACAGTGCCAAATTGTGTCTGGTGTCAGCCATGGAGAAAGCAACATACAAATGTAATTTCCACCCAAGTGCCTGCACAAACTCTGTTAAACTAAGACCAATATTTAATGATTGTCATGCAGATATTTACAACTTAAGATGTTCTTCAGATGATCTTGATTATCAAATTAAGGCCTGTCCTGCATTAGTCCATAACACAATTTATGTTTATTCGATTTAGTATTTAACATTTAATGGGAATGTCACAAAAACAAAAAGTCATGAATGCCAGAGTGAGAAATGAAGGTTCTTCAGGAAGATCAAGACAAAACTGCTGCTCCTGCATGATACTGCTACTTAAACCATGGAAAAATGCACTTCCTGTTTCCTCCTTTGAGAGGGAAGTTTATCCCAAAGCTCCTGCTGTAGTCTTACCCAGCAACTTGATTAAGTGAACTTCATTCAGCTGCAAGTGTGACTTCTGACTTGGGTCACAGATGGGGAGTGTGTAGGGAATGGTTCGAAAAAGGCCCCAACTCTCTCCTCACTCCTCTGCTGCCACGTACCTGCACATGACCACCAAATCATCTGCACTATAAAAGCAGCTTGGAGTCACCTCATCCTCGCTGGTGGACTTCTTCATTTCTGAGTTTGTTTATTGGCCTCCTTTATCTAAACCTTGCTTCTTGGCTTAAAGCCTTTTGTTCTCTGGAGTTTTGCCACTATCTGTCTGTTAAAACTCACTTTACTCACAGACATTCCCTCACGTACACGGGACTGTACCATTTCCCTGATTGTTGAAGCTGTAATCAACAAATCTCTATCAAACCTTCGTTTGCCTATGTCTTCAGCTTTGAGTCCAATGTTAAAACACTTAGAGAAGTCATTCCTTAACCAAAAGATAACATTTGAAAATAGGCTGTACATCCAGTTTTGGTGTTCTTTTTCTATTTAAATATATAAAGCCTCCTTTGTGCAATCAGAAAAAGGCCTCTCTTAAGATTCTGGGTGAATTTTAATCCCAGCCCGCCCCTGGTTACATGATTTGATGTTCAGATGTCCTCAACTGATCTTATAGAAACAATTGGAGCTGTGAGGTCAGGTTTATAAAATCAGCTGGTGTCATTTTTTCTTTGTCTTTCCACTAGTTTTTATCCTAAAGAAATGTCAGCAAATCCTTTCTAAATTCAACCATCAGTGACTCAGATGATACAGCTCCAGGGACATGAGATTATGTCTTCATGTTGTTATCTGGAAGCCAATGATTGCGGCAGGCTTGACAATAACTATTTTACAAAATGTTCAGCCCACAGATCAAATCACAAATTGATCAAATAATCACATTAATAAGACCTCCGTTCATAAATTTGAAAGTGATTTTCACATTTTACATCACATGAGGGTTTTCAACCAGTTTGGGTGTCGCATTAAAATTAAACGTTAGCTAGGCCAGCTGGCTCTGCAGCTTTCACATTGTTTATAGAATGAAGAAGAACAATATACTCACCCAGAAGGCTTTCCTGATCCAAACAGTGCTTCAGGAGATATTTAGATCCAAAATCAAGCAGCGGACATCCGTATAATGGTAGCACATAGGGCATACAGCGCCACTCCTAAAACTACATATATTAAGTAGTGATATATTATTCCACCATGGTCCGCTCATGCTAGTCCTCCATTACATTCTGTGTCACTCCAGACAGCGTTGTGTGACTGTGCTGACCTCTGAACTGAAGAAGAATGTTTGCCTCCACACATGCGCATTACGGCTCATTGTTTCAGGGGAAGACCGCACGCTACACAACGACTTTCTTCTTCCAGTTTTGTGCAAAATGGACGAATATCTAACAGATGAAGATGTTGTGGAGGAGAACTTTGAATATGATGGGTGTCTTTACAGTTTTGAGCCAGAGTTTACAGATGAGGAGCTCATCGAAAGGAGGACACAGAGGCAGCTCTCCAGAGTGTACTGCACAGGCGCGGAGGCAAAAGTTCTTCTTCTTCAGTTCAGAGGTCAGCACAGTCACAAAAACATGTCTGGAGTGACACAGACTGCAATGGAAGACTAGCCCGAGCGGACCATGATGGAATATTGGTGAAAAACATGAGTTTTTGGACGATTAATGCAGTTTTAGGAGCGGCGCTGTATACCCTACGTGCTACCATTATACGGATGTCCGCCGCTGGATTTTGGATCTAAATATCTCCTGAAGCACTGTTTGGATCAGGAAAGCCTTCTGGGTGAGTATATTGTTCTACTTCATTCTATAAACAATGTGAAAGCTGCAGGAACTGAACTTTGCCTTTAAAGGAGACCATCAACAGCAGCCTACAGACAACAAAGTGAGGGCTCACAGAGACACTTCCCTGAACATTTGTTTTTCTGAATCATCAGAACAGGAAAGAACATGTCCCTCTGATCCATGCTCTGTTAACTGGGCGTCTGTCAGAGAGCAGCCTCTTTTCAATCAGCTCTCTGATAAACGCAGAACCTTTTCAACAGGTGATGGAAAAATGTCTCTTTTTACCTGTTTGTGTGTTACGACTTGCTCTGTGCTGTTTTTTTTTCAATTTAGGGCTGCAACCTCTTTAGTGGGGCTGGTAGGAAGGAGCAGATGATTCTGAAGTCAGAAATGTAATTAGACTCTGAATACTTGAATAAGGCTTCTTAAGGTGAGCTGCTGGAGGCAGAAGTGTATTATGGTCATGGGCAGAGAAGTGACTGATTGATCTTGTACATGCCAGAGGTCAGAGGAGACATCTGAGTCACATGTTTAATGAGGAAAAGTTGCAAAACACAGCTTTTCGTTCAACTTCTGATGCTCTATTTTCCCTTGTTTTCACTTACCAGGGTTATGTCTGGTTGTTTTGGTTTTAGGCTCTTTGTCTGCCAAAAAATCTGATATTTGGTGTTAAGATTTTGACCTCTGACAGAGGAATTTTTGGGGGGGGCATTTTTGTGCCTCAACTGATAGGAGAGAGACATTGGATAGGCTTGTGAAAAGGGGGGTGGGAAAGTATGGGAGGACACTCTGCAAACTGGTCACAGGCAGGACTCGTATCTAGACCGGCAGAAGCAAATACACGGGGTGCCTGGTTGCTAACCACTCCACCAAACCATCACCCCTGACAGAAGAATTTTACATTTAAATCATGAAAATCAAAAGGATACTCACAGGGTCTCCATCCTGTATATTCCCACCTTTCTCCGACACACCTGTTTAGAAATAGTGTGTGATCATACAGCTGTAAACATGTTTTTTAGAGCACAGAGATTTGAGAACATCACAGTGATGGGTGGGTCAAACTTGTTTGCTGTACTTACACAGAGAAACTTTGCTGGTCTTCTTTGATTTAGGGTCTTTGAAAAGAACCTCATAGGTGTAACTTCCTTCATCTCTTTTAGTTACGTTGGTGATCTTCAGTGAAAAGTTGCCGTTCATAAATTCTTCCTCAAAGAGAGATGTTCTGCCCTGAAAGCGTTCGTCCTGGTTTCCATCATAGTCTTCATTGTTCCGATACTGGTGAACAACGACCATCCCAACCTCAATCCACCACTTTATGGTGATGTCTAACAGCTTTGAATCTTGAGGTAAACTGACTTTCACAGGCAGGATGGCAGTTTCTCCAACCTCAACTGAGACTAAACAACCTAAAGGAAACAGATCAGATTAAGATTAAAACGTTTTCTTAACACTTAGAAGAGGCTGAAGTTCAGCCATCTGGTTTCCTTCAAAATGAGGTTAGAAGAAACAAAATAAGAGACAGATACTTCAAAGTTTGTGCACGTTACCTGATAAATTGATTTCATTCATAGTGCATCCACATCTTAACATAGATTAATCATTAACTAAATTAATTAATTAAAATTTCAGAATTTCATGTTATGAATTCTTTAAGCATTTAGGAGAATTCACTCTGAGAGGCTTAACAGCAGAAAAAACAGGGTGGTGCAGTTCACACAGACCTGTCCTTGTGATTTTATATTTATTAGGTAACAGCTCACTCACTGCTGACCATGTGGTGTTTATGTCAGACATTTTCTTTAGAGAGCATCTTCTGAGTTGTGTGGTCTTCTTGATTGTTAGTTCTGCAGTAAATCTTCAGTGGTTTTAGCAACAGTTTGACTGAAGACAACATCCCGTGGTGCATAGACCGCGGAACGCGGTTTTGAACAAGGGGGGCCACAATCGCAAGGGGGGTCACCGAAATTTTCGGTCAGACATGATGCGTAGCCGAGGCTATAGACTACACTATACACGGACACACACGTAATGCCATCATCTACCAGGCTATTGTTAGCTGTTGTTAGCACGCTGTGTCTACGTTGTTGTATGAAGAATGTGATTATCACTATGGCAGCATTTTTGTAAATATAAGTCTAACAATACTATGTATACATCTGATCTAGAGCAACACACCCCAGTCAGAAGTGCAAATAAATGGATTATTACAGGAGCTAAATAACTGTTCACACTGGGGGCATCCATCTTCCATTGACACCTTGGGGTGGCGAGGTTTCACCGAGTTCTCAGTAGGAAATTCAGACTTCAGGGGACGTTCCAGTTTTAGTTTCCCACTCGGAGCTCAAAATTCCTACTTCTGACTACAACTTGAACGCACCGGAGACGTGAAGCCAAATGTGTTTGTTTGTTGTGGTGAATGGCTGCAGTATGGATCTTTGTCGGAACTCTGCATTGTTTTACAAGTTCTTTTTCAACAACTTACAGGATGCAAAGCCACAAGGTAATGTATCTGTTTCTAGTTACGTAGCGGTAGTTTTTGATGTGTGAAGACAAGCAATGCGGGGAAAAGTTATTATCGTAGTTGTAGACGGCTATATATCGCTACTTACAGCCTGGCGCTCTCAGACGTGTAATATAAATAATAAAATAATATAAATTTGCTCTAGTTTTAATTGTCTTGTTCCTGAAGTTGAGTATCCAGGCCAGTCCAGCCCTGTACGACCCGACCAGGAGGCTAAAGAATAGCATTTATAGATATTTAGATGCTATAAAACTCATCGACAAGTGCGTATTTCGACTCAAAAAGTTACCCCGGCCACGGCCCGCCTGGCCCCCCTGCTTCATGGTCTATGCCGTGGTGTTGCTTTTATTCAAGCTTCACCACAAAATTGAAGTGTGAGACTCTAACTGGAGGTTCAATAATCTATATTCAGTTTTTGTTGGCAAGGACAGGACGGGATGGGGCCCTGAGACTTTGGTCCAAGGGTCTGTGGGATCACTCACAGACCAGCTCAGCTAGAAACTGTTCACACAGAGCTGCAGGATCACAGCTGGCAGTGCCACTGTAGGAGGATCTGTCCAAGTCCTGCTTTCACTGTGGTCCTCAGATTTCACTGACATACAGCAGAACTGAGTTTACACATATGAAAAACGTTGAGTCAGGTTTACATATATGTCCTCTAACTGCACAGAAGGACCTTCTGGTTTTATCTCTGCACACATTAAAACCATGTTAAAGTTTCCTGTAAAGATGATATTCATCAAAATGGATCATGAACAGTCTCACCGACTTTTATTTCATGTGCTGTGTTGTTTTAAAACATGTTCAGCCCTTAGCTCTTGTTCCTCTTAGTAAAGGCAGATAGAAGCAGTGAGCATGTTGCAATATCATGGCACACATCCAATCATCAACAATGGAAAAATCCCCTTTAACATGTTATTCACATGACGTGAACCAGAGTAAGATTGGGACAGACTGGATTTAAGACATGAAGAAACAAAAATGATGTTTCGAGTTAGACTTTAGGCACAGATGAAAAATGATGAAAGTTATTAAAGAGACAACAGTAAAATTAAAGTTACAAAAAAGATGAAAAGAGTTAAACAGTTTGATGAATGAAGTGAAGTCTAATTGGTCACAGAAACTGTTTTTTTTTCTAAAATTGAAACTATTCATTATTTTTCTCAAAGACCAAATAACTTTCAGTGTTCAGTCCTAGGATAAAACAGCCTCACCTGGAAGTGGAGGTCCTTTGACAGTAGCGAGTTTAAAAAATAGTATAATCATGAGCGTCCACGCCATTGTAGCTGAACAATTAATCTTCAGAACCAGTTTGAAGTCTTAAGCCATTCACTTAAGATTAAAAAATAGTGAAGACTGATCTAATACAGCTGAGCTGTTTAAGGCAGATTCTCCTGACTGTTGCCTTAAAAACGTTTTCAATTTCATTTCTCACTTAAGATGATAAGAGCTTATCAGAGACAACACATTTAACCCTGCAAAACCCAAATATGGAAATATACAAATGTACAAATATGGGCCTTAGTGTTAACAGAATTTCAGTGTTCATACCCCTACTGTTTAAATAAATGTACAATACAAATAAGGGGTCATTTGCAGGGTGGAGCACTTATGTTGTCCAACAACAATCTGTATCATTAATAATAATAACACAATCTTCTTTTTTTCTGCCATCTAGTCATAATACTAAAGGGGATAAACTGTATTTACTAAAGCCAGAATTTAAAAAAAAAATCCAGTGTGCACAGTGTATAGAATACCTAGCTATACTGGTGGCCTTCTGAAATGGATAAATTAAATCAAATAAATAAATATGTAAGTAAGATATATGACCATATATTCTCCAGGCTAAATAGTTTCAATTCAGATATCAAACTTCAATCAATCAAACTTTATTTGTATAGCTCTTTTCATACAGGATTTTGTTACGAAAAGTGCTTTACATGAGAAAAAAGATCAAATGGAAATAACAATAAATAAAAAGCAAAAAATTGCATAAAAAGAAAACATAAGACCCCCGCCATCCCCCTTCCCCCAATCCACATTCAATATACACACTCACTTACTCAAACACACAAAGACATAAAAAGGAAATTCTGACAGGAAACTAAATTAGAGGACTGAGGAAACGCCATCTTGAATTAAAACGAGGAAACACAGGAGCTAAAAATAAAAATGACAGTTAAAAATGCTTGAAAGATACAAGAGGGTAAGTGAATGTGTAAATATGTTCATAAATAAAATGATAGAAGAATATAAAATAAAAGTTAGATGAATAATATGGTAAAAAGAGAACGTGTAGCAGGTGACTAACAAAAGCAGCTAAAATAGGCTAATAAAAGGAAAAGCATTTAACAAAGAATAAATTCTGAATAAAAAATCTGAGCTGAAGTGTGGAAATAAAATGGAATAAAAGGGTTAAAATATAACATAAAATAATAATACATACAATCAGCTAAGAGTCAGATTAAAAAGGCAGGTCTATATCCTAATCTTATATATACTGTACTATCTACTAAATTCTCATAATAATGTCTGTATAGTCTATTAAACTCTCTATTTATCATCCTTAAAGGACTTACTTCACACTTCAACATTTCTGATCATGCTCACCTGCCCCTGAATGATGCAAGTATCCCCTGGAAAACATTCAGAACCCGTTTTTACCCAGAGCAGTACAACAAGCTGGTATTTGGGCAAAGCTAAAAAAAAAAAAAAAAAAAAAACAATCCTCAGGTCAATATTTATTTCATTGTCAATCAAATTAACTGATGAGGCATGGATACTGATTCAAATGTTAACACATAGAATGTCAAATACTGCAATAAGAAATAAGTCGTTCAATTGTGGTCTAAACACTAAATAATTTAACAGAAAACACATTTATTAGTTAATCATGATAATGACCATCTAAAACATTTCATTTCTATCAGTTTACCTGACCATATGAGAACATGAGAGAAGACTAATGTCCTGATGTAATGTGGAAGGTGTAACAGGTTTTTGCTACCACACTGACCCAGCGTTGTAATATTACACAACATAGATATAACATGCTCAAAATCCCATTCAATGATTATTTCATAAGAAAAATTTGACATGTTAAAGACATTGTAATCAACATAGAAAAATATTCAGGGCATTTTACTTACTTGAATCAAGGTTGCAAAAAGAGGTTAGTCTAAAGAAAAGTTTCAAGTTGTGTGATTTCACAGCCTATAAACTACATTTACCATCCAATGCCAATGCAGGGTCAAACAATAGGACTCACTGATCATGTAAATGTGGTCTGTTGAAGAAAAAAATGCTGTTGTTTTTTGTGGTATCTAAACCTGATGATGTAATGTTACAATGGTGGGTTAAACAGGAAGGCATGTTGACACAGTTTTTCCTCCTGTAAGTGCTAATGACTGCTCACCTTTAGACTTCAGACAGGAGTGGGTAGATAGATAGATAGATAGATAGATAGATAGATAGATAGATAGATAGATAGATAGATAGATAGATAGATAGATAGATAGATAGATAGATAGATAGATAGATAGATAGATAGATAGAATTGTTGGTCCTCAACACTTGGATAAAACATGGACCCTGATAAACTGAAATTAAGTGTGTAAGAAAGCTAGGTTCTATACATAAATGCGGAAGAGGTGGTAATTCAACTGACATTAATTTTTTTGAAACTTAAAAATTTAAACTGCATGGTAATACATGAATGATACTCATACAATACTACATCTCAACACTGATGATCCAATACTGAATGCTGAAAATAAAAACCCTGAATATAACAATATGGACCTTGATGCTGATGATCTGGATCTTAACACTAAGCAACTGGATTTGGACATATCTTTAGTGTAACTTTTATTGTTCTGACATTACGTCTTTAGTTGTGGTTTCCCGCCACACACACACCCCCGCCCCCCCATCAAACAGGCAGGTTTCTCTCAAGGTGATAGTTTCACTCCTGATGGTCTGTATTTTTTTTCTTGTCTATAGCTCTTTATCATTTCCTGTGTTAGAACAGAATGTGGTTACCTTCTATGTGAACCACTGCTCTACTGAAAATATCAAGCACAAGATGGACATGACCGCGGTCTGCCTATTGATTGGTAAATTTTGATTTTTTTAACTATTTTATCAATCGAAAAGAAGAATCAAACATTTGTGTGTCTCGGTGATTTAAAAAGCTCAACACCAGAAGGAAAAGAGATCTGACTTCCTGTTCTTCTCACCTTAACTATGAGCAGAACAGCAGTTTAATTTTCTTTAAAACTTCAATATTCTAGTTTAATTCAGATTATCGCTGTCTACTAAAGAGCACACAGTCTCTTACAGAGACAGCAAAACCTCTGAGGTCTCCTTCTGGCACCATTTTTGAAAGTAGAACCAAAATAAAGGAGAACTGGAGTTTTACAGAGCACTTTATTAGGCACACCTTCCTTCTTCATAGTTAAAACAGCTTCAGTTCTTTTTGGCACAGCTTTGACAAGATGCTGGAAACATTTGGTCCATATTGGTCCACCTGAGATCTTCCAGTCAGTCACATATCAAAAGTGCACTATTGGATTGAGATGTGTTGAGATGGACTCAAACTGTGTTCAGTTATGAGATGTGCCAGGGAAACATCCCCCACAATATCACACCAGCAGCAGCCTGAACCGCTGATCCAAGGCAGGATGGATCCATGTTTTATGACATTTTGAATGTGGAGCGGCAATCCAGGCTCATCAGACCAGGAAACATGTTTACAATCTTCTAATGTCTAGTTTTGGCAGGCACATGTGAATTGTAGCCTCAGTTTCCTGTTCTTATCTGACAGGAGTGGTACAGGAAGTGGTCTTCTGCAGCTGTTGACCATCCGCTCCAAGTTTTGACGTCATGCATGCAGAAGAACACTTCTGAGTCATGCCAGTACATCTAAACTTGGAGCAGATGTAACAAGCGGTTATTGTTGAGAGCACTGCTGCCTTTCCATTATCTTGAACCACTTTGGTCACTCTCCTCTGAACTGGGGGGAGGGGGGGATTTACTGCCATGTGATTTTCTGACTTCCATCAATGAGTGGTTGAACATGACATAAAATGATTTTACCGAGCCTTTCTACTGTATGTAAACCTGAACTTCTCAGGATTTGAATTGTAAGGCACCTTATGGACCCAATGGGGATGTAAAGGTGGTCTGGAAAGTTACCAATTAAGGAGAATCAGTTGACGAGCCAACGGTGTAGAAAATGCCATGGCCTGCTTGAGATTTTTAAAGACACCTGTAGCAGAAGCAATGCCAAAAATTACAAATGAATCAGTCCGTGCCAAACATACGGATTGTCTTCCTAAAATGTTTGGACAGTCACAAGGGAAGTCCAAGAGGCTGACATAATAGACCTGTATAAATTAAGATGTAACCCTTAGCAGTAATTATCTACGGAGCCCCGCTACTGCGATGTATGGAAAAAAAATAATGCATGGCCAAGAGAAAGTAAAGCGAGGCCACGAGATAGTTAATGTGTGGCCACGAGAAAATAATCCGTGGCCTCGAGATAAATAATGCGCTACCACGAGTAAATAATGCTTCCCACGACATAGTTAATGCATGGCCACGAGAAAATAATCCGTGGCCACGACATAGTTAATGCATGGCCACGAGAAAATAATGCGTGACCACGACAAAATTCACCTTTAGTATTGAGATCTGCCTGTTTCAGAGCAATACAGAGACTGTAGCCTCTTAATATGGACAACTTTGAATGCATTGATCTTTATTTTAATTTTGGAATGAACTACAATGACTGTTGTTGAAACGCTCTCAATCAATAATGCTACAGTAAAAATGTCTGGAAATATTATCTTATGTTTTATAAATATTTGCCATTTATAAAAATAAGCCTCTAATGCCTGACTTTGAAATGCTCTCAATCAATAATGCTACAGTAAATTTTCAAGAAAAAAGCACAGAGGTTGGCCAACCTGGGAATTTACTTTACAATATTTTGTTGGACCTCCTAGATCATAAGTGCAAATTTGATTTTTTTTTTACTGAATTTTTTGATATTTGATTATAGTAAAAATGGGCCTCATATGCCTGATTTTGATGTGCTCTCAATCAATAATGTTGCTGTTAAATTGTCTGGAAATTAGCAGTTATTTTTCCACAGTGCCACTGAACGCACCAACATCATGCCTCCACAACATTTGGCCTACCGTAACATTTGGGCAAAGTGCGCAACATAATTTGAAACTTGGATGGCGTGACCGCGTTTAATTAAGTGTCTCTTGCTAGGAATTACTCCATGCCTAATCGCAAGTGACTTAAGAATGTCATTGTAGTTCATTCCCACACATTTTCTCGTACACGACATTACTATCTCGTGGCTTACCTTGTCGTTTTTAACATAATCAAAGACCTGACAAAGGGAAAGAGATGATGGCATTGGAGACTACGCTCCATTAGAAGATACTGTATGTAAAGGAGGAAAAGACATCATCTGTGTTTAGGTCCTTGATTAACTTAATACCTTGTTGTGCCAGACCTGGAATGCTGAGTCAATTCTAGATGGTTCAAAAGTACAATTTGTGTTTATGGAAGTCAGGATGGACCCAGGAAGCCAAAACCTTCCAAAACTGAGACTATATTTGTAAGAGACAGCTAACTAGCAGGGATTTCAATTCTCCCCAATCCAAAACAGAACCTTTGGGACATTGGCTGCCCAGCAATAATGTCCAAAATCAGGAAGGACAAAATCACCCCTGCTTGTTGGAGTCGGAGCTTGGAGCTTGTTGTCCAAATTGTCAAAGGAAGATTTTGTCAACAAAACAGGGAGGTGCTGAAAATAGTTTAAAAATGTCAAGAGCACAACTATCTTTATCAAAATTATCAGGCCTACAAGGGACAGAGACCAAGCCAACCAACGGACAAACCCCCCTTCAGTCCTTTCAACCAGGGGAACTAGTTTGTTATGACAAAGGTCCAAAATAGAGGTGCGGATATGAATACCTAGATATCGCAGACTGCTACTTGATCATCTAAAAGGGACTATGGAAGCTAAGGATGCCGCTTAGCCAAGCCATTCATTGGTAAGAGCTCACTTTTATTATATTTATTTTATATCCAGAGACACTACTGTACTTGTCAAAAATAATAAAAATAATGAGAAATGAATTAGCAGGGTTTGAGACATAGAGAAGGGGGTCATCTGTGTATAAGATCACTTTGAGTACTGTATCTATCAGACAAAAGCTTGAAAACCAGCCTCTGAGTGTAACCAAATAGCCAATGGTCTTCTTCTGGCCTACAAAACATTGACAAAAATGGCTCCTGCCTATCTGGACTCCCTCATCCAGGTCTACACTCCCTCTCACTCACTTCGCTCGGCCTATGAAAGACGCCTGGTGCTCCCAGCCCAACATGGCTCTAAATCTTTACCCAGACTCTTCTTTTCTGTTGTTCCCAAATAGTGGAATGAGTTACCTAACTCCAATACAATCCGCAGAGTCACTTTCTACTTTTAAGAGATGTCTGAAGACTCATCTGTTCAGGGAACACTTTGGCACTTAATCTGATCTTCTCCTCTTTGTTCTCAGAGGTAGAATGAATCAGAAGGTCTCAGACCAGCTCTTAATGAATACTTAGCACTGAACTTTGAATG